>OY757909.1:64038273-64237230 GCA_963585895.1 Sepioteuthis lessoniana | reverse complement strand
GAACCAGACATGCAGGACACTGCTGGAGAAGCAGGGACGAACTCATAAGAGATGTACTCTTATGGACCCCCACACATGGCTGTGCAAAAGCAGGACGACCAGCACGAACATACATTCAGCAACTATGTGAGGATACGGGATGTTGTCCTGAAGACCTGCCTAGGGCGATGAATGATAGGGAGGAGTGGCGAGAGAGGGTCAGGGAGATCCGTGCTACCAGTGCGACATGATGATGATGATGATGATATATATATATATATATATATATGTGTGTGTGTGTGTGTGTGTGTGTGTGTGTGTGTGTGTGTGTGTGTGTGTGTGTGTGTGCATTCAAATGCATATACAGACAGACATATAGATAGATAGAGAACACATTTGGATAGAAATGTGTATAATTGAAAATAGACTGACGTACAATCATGAATGGCCAGCGAGCCAGTTACCTATCAAGATGGACAGATAGGTAGCTAGGAGGGTTGGTAGATAGGTAGGTAGGTAGAAAACACTGGGATAGATAGATAGATAGATAGCAAAAAGAAAAAAAGCAAACAAAACAAAACAAAACAAAAGAACCAAAAACGTTTGGAATAAAGCTATTCCTTATTTTACAAAGAAGAACTTTGTATAATTTTATCTATAAACTATTATCTAAAACTGTTATAAACTATTTCTAACTTTATTTTTTTCTTTTTAATTAGCAACGACTATAACTACAGCTACTTTAAAAAAAGAAGAGTACTAACGATGTCTGGAGGAAGATAGAAAAAAAAAAAAAAGAAATGAAAAAAGGGGTTGTGAATGTGCACAGCCGAAGACAATTAGCTGTAATTGGTTCGCAAGAGAGTGGGTCCTGATATTCCTCCATGGAATAACGGCGCCGAGACGTAGCACCCATGACGTAAGGACGATGCAGGAAGGTGTGAGACGCAGACGGATCTATTTTGTTACGCGCAACATTTTCTCGCACTTGTGCCTGAGCACACTGCGCTCTGTTAACAGTAAACCGGCGAAAAGCTGTGAAAATTACACAGCGACACATATGCGCATGTACGGCACGCGCGTTTTGCTCAGTGTTTTTCACTTACGTGTCTTTTGAATATCTTTGTTTTGCTTTGTTTCTTCAATTCTTTTTTTTTTTTTTTTCGTTCATGTGTTTGAACAGGTTTGAACATGTGTGTATATATGTATGTGTGTGTGTGTGTGTGTGTGTGTGTGTGTGTGTGTGTAAGAGAGAGAGAGAGAGAGAGAGAGAGAGAGAGAGGGAGAGAGAGAGTGAGAGACAGAATATAGGTGCATATAAATTTCTTTGTAATATACACGAGTAAAGAGATTTTTCGAAGATTTTCTTCGATTTTTATCACATTTCATTTTGTTTTTGATCTTTTATAGCAAATTTGTATTTACTGAAGCTTTTTTTCGTTAAAAGCGGTTTTGTTTTTCTGTAATTGTCTTAAACTGAAATACTTATTTTCATTTTTCCACCCATAAGTTCGCATAATTCTATCTATCTATCTATCTATCTAGTTTTTCTCATTTATAGTCAAAAGAGAAAAATCTGTGCAACTGTTAAAACAAAAAAAGTAAGAATAAAAGAGAAAAAAGAAAAAAATTGGCATGCATATTTTCCAAGAATCACCAAATATAAAACGAATATATATATATATACATATATATATATATATATATATATATATATAGATAGATAGATAGATATATGCATCCAGAACCAACTACCAATCAATTGCCAGTTGCCAAGCATACATATATATATATATATATATATATATATATATATATATATATATATATATATATATATATATATGTATGTATTTCTCTAAAGTTGATAAATTTCTCTAAAGACAACTACACTTTATGCATACAAAATTTTAGCTATTTCACTCACCCCTTTGATCTCATAAGCCCAATACTTCAGTGATTTTTCGTTAGCCGAACATTTCAAGCAGATGGAGATCATTTCAAATCCTTCTACATATATAATGCTTGATATATAGACCATTCAGTTCACAGGCTTTCTCTTAATAGATGAGATATTTGTGCATTGAAGGAAAGTTTGAATGTGTTTTTGTTTGCTTATATGTAAACTTTACAAGTTTAGAGCTAAAGGATTAAGATTTGCTCGCATGGTTGGTTGGTTGGTTAATTTGTTGGTTGGATTTTATGTCATATTAAGCGTCGTAGGTTATTTACTGCTAAATCCTTTAGGACTGAGAGTTAAAAAAGCTAAGATGTCAAAAAATATTCTAATAATAGTAATGCCGAGTGTATGAAAACTGAAATGCTATTAACTTATTTAAATACAAAATCCTTTGAATGTATTCAAATACTAGTTATTTAGATCACTATATATATATATATATATATATATATATATATATATATATATATATATATATATATATATATATTGTGAGCAATTTTGAACAAGTCCTGGAGGCAACACCCCCAAAAGCACCAACTGTACGGCCTCCTACCTCCCATCACGAAAACTATCAAAGTTAGACGAACCAGATATGCAGGACACTGCCGGAGAAGCAGAGACGAGCTGAAAAGTGATGTACTCCTATGGACCCCCTCATATGGCCAAACAAAAGCGGGACGACCAGCTCGAACCGACATACAGCAGCTCTGTGAGGATACGGAATGTAGCCCCGAGGACCTGCTAGAAGCGATTAACGATAGGGAGGAGTTTTGAGAGAGAGTCAGGGATATCCATGCTGGCGGCACGAAATAATGATGATGATGATGATGATGATATATATATAAATAGATAGATAGATAGATAGATAGATAGAAAGTCAGTGGCCCACAATCAAATTTAACTCCTAGACTCGATTACAAACTACAGGTGCAATTGGCGAAGAAATAACAGAAGCGTTCGTGGGATATTAGAATAAGAATAAATCAAAGGATATATATATATATATATATATATATATATATATATATATATATATATATATATATATATATGTTAAACCTTTCCGCACGAGCTTGTCTTTTTGTGTATGTTTTGTGTGTTTTTGTGTCTATGTGTGTATGTTCATACGTTTGTACAAGTGTATTTTTGTGCGCGCCTCTGTGTGTGTGTGTGTGTGTGTGTGTGTGTGTGTGTGTGTGTGTGTGTGTGTATGTCTGTGTGTGTGTGTGTGTGTGTGTGTGTGTGTGTGTGTGTGTGTGTGTGTGAATAAAAGGGAAAAATAAGATCATATATGATTGAGTTATTGCTTGATTTAACAGCATGTCAATCTGTGTGGGGTTATTTTTGGACTAGAGGTCATTGTACGTTTATATTTTAATTAATCCGTAGCTTCTTTGTGCATGTTCATATGTTACGTACTCCTATCTGGACTAGATGGGAGGGGCTGCAGAATACACTGACTACATCTCTGCAAAGGGTTAAAAAAAAAAACAATAAGTGTTCTGGATATGACTCTAAACAATCTGGTTGTGAGGCTTCTGTAATGCTGGAGCTTTGGGGAATGCAGAGTACCCCCTCATTGCCAGTTCTTCCAGATCTACTCTTGCCGGAAATGGAAGAACGTGATAGGGTCATATCTACAGGAACAATAAAAAAAATGTACTTAAATCAAACTAAATTGCTTGATATAGAACTGTTTTTCCATTCCTTGAAATCATTAAACTTAGAGTAAACAAAGGATTGATAGTAAATAGAATTAATCGGAATTGATAGAAATAGGTGAAACCATTTAACTGTGAGAAAAAAAAAGTTCAAACTCGTTTAAAAATGTTGTCAACAAAACGCGTTTGATATATATCTGTAAAAAGGATTTGGCTTTAAATAACCTACAATGGTTGATATGCCACCAAATCAAACCCGAGCAAAAAATGAAATAAAAATTGCTAACAGATCCATTTGACCCATGGATGGGACCCTAACAGGTTCTACTTGAGTGGACCATGGAATAATGCCAATAAAGGTGTACCCCACACTTCCAAGATCATTAGAACAGGAAACTCACCACCAGATGTACTTAACTGTCTTCCTTATGACACCGTTCTTTTCGAGGAGGTTTCACCCATCCCCCGGGGATGCAGTAGGCGTTAGAGCGGGGTGATGTATGAAACAATGAAAATATAGTAAAATAAAAAGTCTGAATGGTATTATTTAGAGTCAAATAGGACTAAACAGAAAAGAGAAAAAAAAAAAGAATGATTTTTATGCACAAAGAAACTTGAATTAAATGGTGGAAAAGTCAAAAATAAAGTTAATTATGTTAAATTAATATGAACAAATAAGAAAAAAAATACCTAAAGAAAAAAATCTGAAAATGCATAACAAGGAGAAAGAAAAAGAAATTAATGTCAGAGGAAAAGAAAGACGAAGAAAAATGAGTGAAGAGGTATAAAAATAAAAAAGGAACCAAAAATGAAAAAAATGAAAAAAGAAAAAAAGAAAGAGAGGAATGTAGTTCAATATGGAAGCAAATATTTAAAAGACGAACAACCGAAAAAAAAAAACACTTGTAAATAAATCTATTAAATGTTTAAAGAAAAGAAGAAAAAGGAAGAAAAAATTAAATCAGAAATGTAAGAAAAACAAATTGGAAGGAAAAATATGACAAAAAAAAACGAAAGAGGAGAAACAAAGAGTAAAGGGTTTGTCCAGGGGAGGAAAAAGAAACAAAGAAACGAAAACAAAGAAAAAAAAGAAAAAGTCTCAAGGATAAAAAGATGACTTCTGTGGTAGCAAAATAAAGAGAGAGAGAGTGAGAGAGAGAGAGAGAGAGAGAGAGAGGAAAAGAAAAGAAAAGATAGCCAAGGAGAAAAAGTGGATACGATGTTCAAATTAGGAAAGAAGGGAAGAAAAAAGAAAAGAAAAGAGAAAGAGAAAAAGAGAGTTAAGAAGTTAAGGGTGATACTGCTGGAAGTAAAATAAGAAAGAAAGAAAGAAAGAAACGAAGCGAAACGAAGCGAAACAATAAAGAAAGAAAAAAGGTGAGCTAAGGAGAAAAGTAGGGCTCCGGTGGTGTAAAAAACAAGAAAGGAAAAGAAAGAAAGAAGGAAAGAAAGAAGGAAAGAAAGAAAGAAAGAGGAGAGCAAAGGGAAAAAGTTTGATTCCGGCGATAGTAGAATAAGAAAGAAAGAAAGAAAGAAAGAAAGAAAGAAAGAAAGAAAGAAAGAAAGAAAGAAAGAATGCAGTTGAACACATAGTGAGGTAGAAATACAAAAACGACAAAATCTCATTAAATGAAGAGAGAAAAATGAAGAAGAATAGAAAACCAATACGGAAAAAAGAGCAAATAAAAAAAACTGAAAGAAATAAGGAATGAAAAAAGAGCAAATGAAAAAACTGAAAGAAAAAAGACTTAATAAGAAAGAAAACAAATACACAATAAAAAGAGAGAGGTCAATAAACAAACAAATAAATCTTGGTTCATGATGGAAGCCTGGAAGCCAACGAGAAAGCAAAGGGATATAATAAGGTAACTAAGTTTTTCCGAAAATCCACTTTTGTACGGCGAACTTTGAGCTCGAAAGACAAAAGCCAAAAAGCTTTATGAACGCAAATCTGATAAAGTAAATGAATTTGCCCAAATCATATCAGTACTACACTACCTATATGGGCTTGCAAAATGTCTATAGACACACACACACACACACACACACACACACACACACACACACACACATATATATATATATATATAGAAATATATATGAGTATACATAATGATCTTCATCAAGTCGTACTGATAGCACGGATTCCCTTGACTCTCTCTAGTCATCCGTCCCTATTGGCTATTGCTCTTGGCAGGTTCTCTACCCAACACCGAGCTGATCTAAATGTTTTGCTGTTCGGTCAACACAAGTGCGTCCATGGGTAGGAGTCCATAGGAAAACGTTTTTTTTAGGAGTTCGACCTTACTAATGCAGCAGTGCCTAGTAAATATATATATATATATATATATATATATATATATATATATATATATAAGTGTGTGTGTGTGTGTGTGTTCCTCTTGAGAAGATTGTTTACATAGGAATCAATGTGTTTTTTTCTCTCGTTCAAAGTGGAAAGTCTAGATGCCATGCTTATATTCAAAGTGTCAGACTCCAGTACATTGGCCTATTTATTCCCCTCTGCATCGTTCTATATCTTCGGGCAAAATGCTGCAAAAAGCGATCATCTATCCATTGCACTATGACGAAAGGGTCGGACTCATAGAACATGATTGTGACACAATAGTCTTTGTTCTGTGCACAAACGCGCGTGCGAAAGAGAGAGAAATAGGGAGGGAGGGAAGTTTTGTTCCCTCGACGTGAAAGAGAGAGAGTGAGAGCGAAAGATAGATAGATAGATAGATAGAGAGAGAGAGAGAGAGAGAGAGAAAGAAGAAGAAAAACAAAGAGAGAGTAGTTTTTGTCATA
This sequence comes from Sepioteuthis lessoniana, assembly GCA_963585895.1. Lineage (NCBI taxonomy): Eukaryota > Metazoa > Mollusca > Cephalopoda > Myopsida > Loliginidae > Sepioteuthis > Sepioteuthis lessoniana. The sequence goes on along the minus strand of OY757909.1, from coordinate 64,230,816 downwards.
TATACGTACGCAAGAGAGAGAGAGAGAGAGAGAGAGAGGGTGGGTGGGAGGCAGCTTTTGTTCTATATACGTACGCGAGACAGAGAGAGGGAGAGAGAGAGAGAGAGATAGAGCAAGAATTTTGTCCAGTACTCATATAAATGAGAGAGAGCGAGAAAAAGAGAGAGCAAGGAAAAGAGAAAGTGAGAGAGAGTATGAGAAAAGAGAGAAAGAAAGAGAGAGACAGAGAGAGAGAAGTTTTGTCTAGTGCACGTACGAGAGAGAGAGAGAGAGAGAGAGAGAGAGAGTGAGAGAGAGAGAGAGATGTTTTTTCCGGTACACGTTTAAAAGAGAAAGAAAGGGATTGCAGTTTTTGTCCCATATACGCATGCAACACACACACACACACACACAGAGATGATCTTAATTCATGTATTTATGTGTTTGTGCGTGTATGTGTGAGAGAGAGTGAGTCTGTCTCTAAGTTTATTTAAAAAATAACAGAGGGCACTAGACACTCAAAGCTTATCTATACGTCAATTATTACTTAAACAATCTGTATGTATATTGTTTAATTTGGTTGTTTTATCTTATGGCTAGGTAGTTAGGTAACTAGGTATATATGTATTTACCAACCCCTCCACTCGGGCAGGATATGACACCAGGTCAATTTTTTAGTGGAGTTTAACAGGTTTGAATTCTAAGTTTTCCTTCTCCTAGACTAGTTGCCTCACCAAGGCTGAAGAACCTAGACCGTCCTACTATTTACCCATAGCTGGAGGGAGAATAATTGGATTCATACCTTTCCCATGGGTATTACTGCAATGTGAAATGTAATCAGTCTCGTCCTGGATTTGAACTCGTGTTGCCGTGTCCATTTCCTACAACGATAACCATTACACCACGGGCATAGGTAACTAGGTATACCCAAACAAGTGTTATCCCTGTTGGCGGGGCTTAGAATATGCTGACTCTATCCCCTGCAGTGGGATAAGACACTCTAAAGGTCCTGACACTAAACTGCTTCTCTTGGTGATGTCCCAGTTCTGGATATCTAGGGAGTGTGGAGGACCCCTTCATTACCAAGACTCCCAGGTCCACTCTAAATTTAATTCAGAATTCCTTCTATGGCTCAAATAGGCATATTTAAAGATTATTCATATTCTACCGTGTACCAAAAACAAACCTTTTCAGAAACGACTACACACAATTTTATATATTACCATAAAATGAATGCGTTTTTTTAAGCATAAAATAATGAGTTGACGTAACATCAAAATCAATCAATCAATTAATCAATCAAATGACCGAAATATTGTCCTCTGAATATTAGTCTGTTGTGTTCGATGGGTTTGAATCTGTGTCCATTATTATTTAGTCTCAAGTAAAATGGGCATTTTGACTTACCAATGTATTGTTTTGGGCAACAAGTGCAGTTCAGTAAATGAATTACATTTTTACTTCTGCAATTTGATTCGTGATCGTCTTTGAAGGTATCAATCTATCTAAAAATATTCAAAATTGAATCATAAAAACGCACGTACCTACGTACGCCTATATGTTTTGTAATTGGTCATATATAGTTTTGTGCATGTGCACTAAACTCAGTCAACTACAGTGCCACAGTCTCTTGGTATACTCTAAAAGGTGGTCACTTAATGGCACACGCTCTTCGCGTATCTAGCTAAGTTAGTCTCTTAAATCTCTTACTATATCTATCTATATCAGTCTCTTGAATGTTTGTTTGATTCGGGGTTGTTTTGTGTCTAAATGGTATATCAACTTTCTTGGGCTATTTAATGCCAAGGTCTTCCTTTTCGAAGAATAGCTGTGATACTATTTAACGCATCGCTGGATAAGGTGACTCAAACCTTTCTGTAGGGCATTAGTCCAAGAGTAAACGTAATAGCGTAAGTGGGATTCGAACTTGTTTACTTCAAAGCTGCAGTTCAGCATTTTAGCCATTGGGATTCCATTTATCTATCTATCTATCTATCTATCTATGTTAATCAGTCTATTCATGTTTATCAGTAAATATATATATCTATGTTAACATTTTTAATCTCTCTCTATATCTATCAATATGAATCCGTTTAAAATCTATCAATCTTAGTGCATTCATGTTTATCAGTTTTCTCATATATATTTATGTGAACCTCTTTAAGCTCTCTCTATATCTATCTATCTAAGATTGTCCGTCTTTCTCTATCTCGTCCATGTTTTATATTAAATGAACCCTTATTCACTTCTCGTAAAAGCCACCAGATGGCACTGCATGTTGCATGTACATGCCAGTATTTGCAGCCCGTCGGCGAAGTTTTCAGATATGGAATTTAGTCGTGATTCAATATAGTGAGGACGGCACGAGATTTTGGCGCAAGTTTTCAGTGTGAGATTTCGTAAGGTTGATCAAATAAACATGAGCACACAGCCAACGTCAGAGAAATTGAATTTGTCAAAAGAAGTGCACGAGGTGATTTTGAAAGTGAAAGTGAAAGGGAGATTGTTGGCAAAATAGAAACTGGCTGACCGAACAGGAAACGTGTGTACTCTGTTAAAATGCAGCTGCACTTAAACGCACATACAACAGTCAAGCAAGAAGAAGTCTCTCTCTCTCTCTCTCTCTCTCTCTCACACACACACACACACACACACACACACACACACACACACACACAAACAAGCGTACACACACAAATACTTATATATATATATATATATATATATATATATATATATATAATCATTACTTTCTTTTATTCTTGCTGAATTTTACTAAATCGAATACGTTTACGTCTCCCAACGCGGTCATATGTTTATTTTTTTATTATTCATCTTATTTCTGAAAATTTTCATTTTTTTCCCGATATTTATTCATTTAGTGAATAGGGATGAGGTTTTTCCTTCTTGATCTTTTAATTCATTTTTGTTCTATTTTTTATTTCATTTGATATTTTCCATATCAGGTAATATTGATAATAAATCTTCTTCTGGTCCAGTCAGCTGGGCCTGCTGAATATACCAACTGTAACTCTGCAGAGGTGTAAGACAAGTGTCCTGGATTTGACACTAAACAATCAGATGGTGTGGCTTGGATAATGCTGAATATTTCGGGAACGTGGAGTACTCCTTCATTGTCGTTGCTTCCGGGTCCACTCTGGCTCCGCAGTCGTAGCACCTGATAGCATCTTACCCATGGTCCAAATATAACTGTTTAATATTTAAACTGTGTACTTATGCTAAACTGAATTGCTTGCAAAAGAACTGTTTGGTTATTTAACTCTGTGTAAAAAAATGACTGATGTTTAATTGAATTATCAGGGATACAGAGCAAAATCTGGAACCATTCAACCATGTTAACTTATGCTGAATTGAATTGTCAGAAATAGACCTGTTTTATCACTTAACTGTAAGTAAACAAAAATCTGTATTTATGCTAAAGTGAATTGTTTGAAGTAGAATTATTTAATTATTTAGCTGTGTATTCATATTTGATAGAAATAAATGAAACCATTTAACTGTGCGAAAAAAGAAAAAACGAGGCCAGAGTCGTTTAAAAATACTTATCATATATTTAATGTATATGTATTAAAAGATTTGTCATTAAAAAAACTACAATGGGTGATATACCATAAAACCAAACCAAAAAATCTTTTTCTTTTAAATCCATTTCTTCTCTTCTTTTGTATTTCTCTTCGTCCACCGCATCCTTTTCTTCTTTATTTCCTTCATTTAGTTTCCTTTTTATCAATACCTCGTCCATCTCCCGTTCATTTGTTTGTCTTCGTCCTCATTTTCCGTTTCTTTTTCTTTTCTCCTAATGTTCCATCTCCACCTTCGTTATCTATATTTCTTTTTCGTCTAACCTTCTTCTCATTCTCGTGAAGTCCTTCCTTTATCTTTTTCTTCTTTTTCATTGTTTGTTTCTCTTCGTTTACACCTTCTTCTTTATCACAATTTCTTTCTTACAGTATTCTCCTTCGTCTTTTTCGTCTATATTACATTAACTTAACTCCTTTATTTCTCCTCCTCTTTATTTTCCTCTCCCTCAGTTTACTCTTCCCCTTTCTTCTCTTATCTAATTCTTTTAAATCCCATAATTACTCCCCCTCTTCCTGCTTATTTGTTTCTCTATTCCTAACTTTCTTCATCTTATTGCCTCCTCCTTTTAGTATCCCTCCTGTAACTATTTTATTTCTCCTCTTTTTCTTTCTCATCGTACTCTTCTTCTGTTATGAAATATCGACATCTGGTGAACAAAAAACAGCGTTTTTCGTTATTGCTAGAAAAAAAGGAAAGGAAAGAAGTCCTGATTTTAATCATCGATTAAAATCAACTAATTATCTTAATAAACATTTGATTATGTTTTTAATACAAAAGGGCATTTTTAAAAAGTTCATTCTTTATAAATATTGATGAAAAAACTAAAGTGTGTAAACAACACAAATAACGAAAAAGTATCAAATTTTCTTGCTGGGTTTGTCATTTTTTACTGATTTTTCGACTTACAAATTACTGCTCATTTCTCTGAAAAGCCTACTTTAAAATATCATTTAGAATCGAGAGAATGAAACATATAAACTTATAAAAGAATAGAACAGACTTTTTGATGACTTGAAGTTAAATAACCTTATTGCTTTGTTCTTAATTCATCAACTCATTCTCATTCCACACATCATGACTCTAACGCTGAATTGATTTGATATTTCGAACTTTTTAGACGATTAAAGTTTTTTTTTTTCCGGGCGTCTAGCTCCACAAAATCAAATTCCATCCAACGGTTTCAAAATCATTGGAATTGTTACATCAAAGTCTTTAGTATTCAAATTTTGAATACTAAAGACTTTGATATAACTATTCCAATGATTCCTATATATATATATATATATATATATATATATATATATATATATATGAATGTATATACATCAGTGTCACTGAAATAAACTAGAAAAACAGATGATTTAGCCAAAACCTTAGCCTTATTTACAAAATATACTCCAATATTAATCTATAATCCAAGCATAATGGCAAATAAAAGATAAAATGTGCAAATCTCCCGTAATAATATGGTATATTGTAAAAAATCCAAAGCATAGAATAAAAGAGACAGTAACTAAAGACTGTGATTGGAAGAAAAGTGTTTCATCCAAGAAAATGCTGAAATATTATATGAACTAATATGAAAATGCAGACATATTAACATATGCGAGGTGCATACAATAAGTTTCCAGACTTGTTTCGTATGGGCACTTTTATTGATAGTACACACATGAAACTCTTGTCCCCTTCGAAGTAATTTCCTCCGGCTGCAATGCGCATGTTGTACCGTTCCAACTACTTCTGAAAGGCCCCGTGGAAGTCCTCTCGTGTGAGCGTGTCAATGACCTTCGTTACAGCCTTTTTCATCTCCTCAATTGTCTCATAACGACAGCCTTTGAGCTTAGGGAATAACCAAAAGGAACAAGGTCTGGACTATAGGGAAGGGTGAAGAACTCTCTTGATGCCCATCTTGGTCAAATAGTTTGTGACAAGGATGGAGTTGTGGACTGGTGCACTGTCCTAGTGGAAATGCCACTGACCTGATTTGAAGAGTGTTGACCTCTTCCCTAGGAATTTCTTCCTGAACTCCCTTAAAACCTCAAAATACTACTCCCTAACCCTAACCCTTTGGCCAATCAGCTGTGGTGTATTGACTTCCTTACTCCTCCCACACCTCTCATCAATCACAGAATACCTGCCTTGCTTGAATCTCTTATGCCACTCAAAAACTGATGATCGATTCATGGAAGATGGTCAAAAAACAGTCTGAAGCATTCTATACGTTTCTGTGGGACTTTTTCAAGTTTAAAACACAATTCTATTGAATATCGTTCTTCTAAAGTGTCAGATTGTATTTTTGAAATTCACCAGCTGTGACAATCATGCTTTAGTAGGGTGTATTCCAATTGCTGCTGTAGCTGTTGATTTGAACCTGAAATCATAAAAATTGGTCAGTTTTCTCATAAGTTAAATAGCAATAACATATTGAATTTTCAAGAGTCTACGACAATTTTAAATGCCCATGCAAAAATGTCTGGAAACTTATCGTATGCACATTGTATATCCTTTGTCATATACCACCTGACTCTGACTATTTCCATTATGTAATATATAGTATGTATTTATATAACTTATCTTAATGGACATTGTTCCATACACTTCATATATATGTATATATATATCGTTTGATATTCTCTTAGTGCTACTTGCCGATAGTGCTTCTATGACTTGGACGACGGCCTCGGAATCCATTCTTTTCAGCCTACTTGATATTGTCTGATCGTCGAGATTCTTGCAACCTGGGCAAAATTTCGCACAGTAAACATTTTTTGGTTTCTTCCGCGGGTTTATGGCTTAGTTCGAACTCGTAAAACATAAATTCCTGAATTAGACTACTACGTTTTATGTTCATATGGACGGCTCTCAAAATTACACAGAATGAAGTCAGACAAACAATGTTGTTGTAGATAAATGTTTGGTTGATTGGGATTTATTGCATATCAACCTTTGTAGGTTATTTAATGCTAAATCCATTTTTATAGAAATAATCAGTTCTATTTTAAACCGTACAGTTTAGCATGAGTACAGAGTTTAATTGTCAAAAACTTATCTATTTCAAGCTATTCAGTTTATCCAAACAGTTCTAATTCAGCCAATTCAGTTTTGTTTACTCACAGTTTAATGTCAAAACGATTCTATATTAAACAATTCAGTTTAGCGTAAGTACAGTCTCAATGTCAAAAACAGCTTCCATTCAAACAATTTAGTTTAACATCAGTACTCAGTTTAAATGTATATACATAGTTTAATTGTCAAAAACATTTCCATTTCAAGTTCTTCAGTTTAGTCAAACAGTTCTAATTCAAAACAATTCAGTTTAGCATAAGTATGCAGTTTAGTTCTATTTAAATCATAGATAGGGCCCTATCAGGTGCTACCATTCCGGCCCAGAATGGGCATAGGAGCAATGTCATTGAAGAGGTGCTCCGCATTCCCCTAACCCCCAGCATTACTGGAACCTCACCATCAGATTGTTTAGTGTCATATCAAGGACACTTGTTGAGAGGTCTTACCCCTCTGCAGAGATGCAGTCGGTGTATTCTACAGCTCCAGCTGATTGGGCAATTGTCGATAAAGTGATACATTTTTTAATATATTCTTTAAAATTTGAAATTTGCATGAGCAATTACGTACGTGCAAATTTTAAAAGACTTTTAACCGAAAATTACATGAAATTTTATGAAAGTTTTAAGCTTTTATTCTTCTTCCTAATGTTTTTTTTTACCAATGTTCTCCCGATTAAGACTGATTCTTGGATTATTTGGATTCATTGAATATTTTATGCCCGGTGTTTGCTTGAATGCTGTTGGTTATTTTGAACATAATTTCATCTACATGAAGATGAAGTTTAAAGTTGTTTCCTCCGCATCCATTCAAGAGTTAAATCCCTTAGGGATATTTTGTCTTTCTCTTCTCCGTTTTTGCATTAGGTATATTCTTCTAGTTTTATCTACTTATAGTACTTTTAAGTACTTAAATAAATCCTAATATCTAAGTAAAAATTCCATAATTTATCATTTGCCAATGGCCCTGGAGAGCGAGGTTCAATCCCATGTCAAATCATACCAAAGACTCAAAAGATAGTACTTGACACTTCCTTGCTTAACACACAGCATTATAAGCTACTTATCAAGGGTAAAGTGGAGTGGCACCCCCTACACGACGATGTAGTAGCTATTGAAAAGGGAGATTTCTCATCACCCTTGTCTGCAGTTGCCAACTTTACGTCTTATTTTTTATATTTATGTACATTATCATGAAGATATTTCCTAGATGATTCAGATGGTTCCTCCCTTGTCCAGTTTAAGAAGAGTTCAGAGTATACTACGATAGAGACTTCCCTGGTATTTATTCCTTTAAGTAAATTTCTGCTTCGGAGTTTTATTTCGGCAAGTGCTTTAGTTTTCTAATGTACTTCTAGCTTTTTTTTTTCATCTTCTTTTGTTTGATGTTATCCACTTGGGTATTTGTAGGTTTTTTTTTTCTCTCCAAGTGTTTTGATACTTTCTTGATTAGGTAAGTTGATTCCTTCAATTTCTTATTTTCTTCCTTTTTTCAGAAGCAAAGTGTATTTTTCCTTCTCAAATATCACTTGTATATCTTTGCTGTAGGTTTAATAGTTTGTTTCATCCGTGGAAAAAATATTTACGTGCACATGAGAGGGTTTATCATTTCTTGTAGTTTTGTAAATCTGTAGCCGTCATAGAATTTTTGAATTTGGTTTGATTTGAGTTTATGGCATATCAACCCTTGTTTGTTATTTGATGCCAAATCGAGTTTTTACATATACATTAAATATATGATTTGTAAACACATTTTGTAGATACACACAGTTAAATGAACAAACAGGTCTATTTTTGACAATTCAATTCAGCAAGCCAACAAGGTTAAATGCTTCCAAATATTGCTATGTCTCTCTAACAATTCAATTAAAAGTCAGTCATTTGTTTACACAGATAAATGATCAAACAGTTCTATTTCTAACAATTCAATTTAGCATAAGTCATTTGTTTGGACACAGTTTAAATGTCAAATAGTTCTATTTGATTCAAAGGTATGGTCCTGTCAGGTGATACCACTCTGGGCCTGAGTGGACCTGGGGCAACGGCAAAAAAAAGGGGTACTCTTCACAGTTCCAGCATTACTGGAGTCTCACCATCAGATTGTTTAATGTCATATCCAGGACACTCGTTGGGAAAGTCCTACCTTTCTGTAGAAATGCATTTGGTATATACTACAGCCCTGGTCGACTGGGATTTTGCATTTTTAGTATGTAATTAAGTGGCATCATTTTATAATAAAGTGTTGTGGGGAATACACGTTAGTGAATTTGAGTCTGAGTGACTGCAATTCCCCTCAGGTTTCCAGGACTCGTCAGAATATTCTACCCAAACTTACCAATGCTGTGGTCTGGATGGCCCCAGTTCTGCCTCTGATATGGACTCCCTCCGAACTCTTTTTCAGGTCCTCGGCCACCATTTCAAGGTCATCAACTACAGTTATCACAGTGGAGGTGCCCGTGGTGTAATGGTTATCGTCGTAGGAAATGAACACGGTGACACGAGTTCTAATCCAGGACGAGACTGATTTCATTTCACATAGCACTAATACCCTTGGGAAAGGTATGAATCCATTTATTCTCCCTCCAGCTATGGGTAAATAGTAGGACGGACTAGGTTCTTCAGCCTTGGTGAGGCAACTAGTCTAGGAGAAGGAAAACTCTGAATTGAAACCTGTTAAACTCCGCTTAAAAATTGATCATGTGTCATATCCTGCCCGAGCGGAGGGGTTGGTAAATAGGAACTACAGTTATCACAGTTACCCTTATGTTGCCAAGTTTTTTCAGCTCTCTTGTAAGATCTAAGTATTTGCTTATCTTTTCGCTTCCTTTTATTTTCACTCAATGGTCTATTGAAACGTGAACGTAACCCACTCATTGGGGCAATAGAATACACCGACTGCATCTCTGCATAGGTGAAATACCTCTTCCCAACGAGCGTACAACATATGAAGCTAAACAATCTGATGGTGAGGCTCCAGTAATGCTAGAGCTTTGGGGAATGCGAAGTACCCCCTATTGCCATCGCTTTCATGTCCACTCTGGCCCGGAGTGGTAGCACCTGAGAGGGTCAAATAGAACTAAACTGCTTACTGAATTGTTTGACATAGACCTATTTGGATATTTAAACTGTATACTCCATTTAAACTGCGTAATTACGTTATACTGAGTTGTTTAAAATAGAACCAGTTTGACATTCAAACTGTGTACTTATGCTAACTAAAGTGATTGAAATGGAACTGTTTAATTGTATATAACGGACTTGACCATTAAATAACCTACAAAGGTTGATATGCCATAAAACCCAAACAAACAAACAAACAAACAAACAAACAAATTCACACGCGCAGGATGCGACATAAGATTATTTTTTTATGTGGAGTTTGACAGGTTGAAATTCAAAGTTTAAAAAAAAGATTTCCATGTACATGATATGTAACACAGTCAATTTTTTAGCGGATAAGCGCGGGTTTATATTCAAAGTTTTCCTTTTAGACCGGTTGGCATGCCAAGGCTAAAGTGCCCACTCTATCCTCATATTTTATCTATAGATTGAGAAAGAATAGTTGGATTCACACCTTTCTCAAGGGTATTCGCATTATGTCAAATGCAAACAGCCTCGTCCTGGATTTGAACTCAGATCACCGTGTCAGTTTCCTACGACAATATCCATAACACTTTGAGAGCTTCCAGAAGGTTTGATAGTAGGGCAGATTGGGTTAACCGATCTTAGAGAAGGAAAACTAAGTTCAAAATTATTTATTTTTTAAATAATAATGTTCTTGCCTCTCTCAATCTGAAGTATGATAGCTATCCCTGAAGGTATTTGAGAACAAACGAGAATTTAAGATGCAAAGTCTACCAGCCAACAGTCGCTAGGATATCGTTCAGTCGTAGGATTGTGGTCACGTTTGGGAGTGGATGAGCGGAGAAACAACCGGGGAAATAGAATAATTGTCAATTTTATGACGGTGGTGTTATGCGTGGCAACGTTGAACATAATGCTGGTAAGGGTTGGCCTGAATAAATATTAACAGTCGGTGTTTACTGAGTGAGATCTCGTTATAGATTAGAGGTTAAAGTTGGGCTGTATGGTCGAGTTGTTTATCCAGGGTTGTTGTGGAGGTCTGTGTGTTGAGTAGATACAAATGCTAGTACGGTGAGAAACCGTACGGTTAGTTAAGAAATCAAATAAAGTAAGGAAAAAGCTAGAATGATTCATGTATGTGTCTTTGCGAGTTGACGTTAAAGGAGAGAGAATAAGATTGAGAGAAAGAATAATAGAATGGATAAAGAGATATGAATAGACGGAGTTGAATGATATTTAAAAAAAGATAATTGAGATGAATAGATAGAAAAAAAGAGAGAGGGGGGAGATGGCAGAGAGAGAGAGAGAGAGAGAGAGAGAGAGAGAGAGAGAGAGCGATGGAGTGAGAGAGAGAGAGTAAAAAGATAAATAGGGTTGAAGGGAAGAGTAGAAAAAGCAAAGTAATAGAGAGAGAAAAATATTTCACAAAAATGATAAAATATCTAACTATATATATATATATAAATATATAAATATATTATATATATATATATATATATATATATTATATATATATATATATATATATATATAGAGAGAGAGAGAGAGAGAGAGAGAGAGAGAGACTGAGAGACAGCGACAAAGAGAGAGAAACGGAAACAAGACCAGACGATGCGAGATGAAAAAAGAAAGAAAATATATACAGAAAAAATGATGGGGGAAAAAAGGGCGAAAAATAAATAGAGAAAAATGAATGAGGAGGATAAAAAAGATGAAAAGTAATGAAATAGATAAGAAGGAGATACAATCACAGATAAAAAAGAAAGGTACAGAGAAAAGAGAGAAGTTAATACTAAGAGTTAAAAAAAATTTAACGGCATGTCAACGATTCTGGGATTATTTTATGCCTAGAATTTAGCGAATGGCATACGTTTATATTTACATTTATTGTAGTTTAAGAGTTTGATTTTCTTTGTTAGACGATGTTCCGATTTTATTATTGTAAATCGTATATTCGAGTTAACAGAGAAAAGAAGAGAAATTCGTCAAGTAGTTTAATAAGGAAATAGGTTTTACTACACAAGATACAATGAATGAAGTATTTGACTGCTGGCATTCACAAGTTTCTTTCTACTAACAGTTGTAGCTCATCCGAGGGTTGGCTATTCATAAAAAAACGTACGATTCCATTTTTGTCTTGAGGTAGAATATTGCCCAGTCGTCTGGGGTTGGAGAATACGCCGACTGCACCTCTGCGGAGGGGTAAGACCCACCCTAACGAGTGTCCTAGATATGACACTAAACAATATGATGGCGAGGTTCCAGTGATGATGGAGCTTTGGGGGATGTGGAGTACCCCTTCCCTGCCATCGCTCCCAGGTCTACTCCGGCCCGGAATGGTAGCACCTAAAAGGGCCCTATCAATGGGTTAAATATAACTAAACTGCATTCTTATGCTAAACTGAATTGTTTTGAATTAGAACTGTTTGACTGAACTGAATAGCTTGAAACAGAAGGTTTATTGACAATTAAACTGTATACTTACATTTAAACTGCGTGCTTATGCTAAACTGAATTGTTTGAGATGAAACTGTTTTTGACATTGAAAGTGTACTTACACTAAATTGAATTGTTTAATATAGAACTGTTTTGACATTAAACTCTGTGTAAACAAATCTGTACTTATACTAAACTGAATTAGAAGTGTTTGAATAAATTGAATAGCTTGAAATAGAAAGGTTTTTGACAATTAAACTCTGTACTCGTGCTAAACTGAATTGTTTGACATTGAACTATTTGCATAAAAATAGATTCGGCTTTAAATGACCTACAGAAGTTGATATGCCATAAAATCCAACCAACCAACCAACCAACCAACTCTCATTTTCTCAAACTTTTCTCTAGCTCTCAACCCTGGGCAGTCTGGTGCAATTCCAGGGATCAGAGTGACGTGATGTCTAATTGTTGCCTGCCGCCGATCTTCGAATGTTATATAATATTACGGACATCCCCGAAAATTCCCGTGGTCACATTTCCTCCAGCCGGTAGCTTACACGTTGCCGGTAACACGCCTCCGTCTAGCATATGCCACCCACACAATGCACGTGATCTTGCTTCTTTCCAACATACCACTCACGCAATTTAGGTGGCATTTCCGCCGGAGTACCTACGTCCTATTTACTTTGGGAAACAAGTGCATATGCCGTTATTTTTTGTTCCAGTATCCGATTTCCTTCTAGCATGTCACCCATGCAATTTACGTGACATGTCAAAGAAATGCTCGAAGGAATATTCAACAAAACAATTTTAAAACGGATCAATTTGAACCATAGATTAAACCCTATCACGTACTGCAACTCCGGGTAAGAGAGGACCTGGGAGTAATGGCAATGAAGTAGTGCTCCGCATTCCCTAGATGTTCAGAACTGGAGCCTAGCCATTTGATGCTGTTGAGTGTTCACCCCAGAACACCTTTTTTGGGGTGGGTGGGAGTACTACTCCTCTTTTGTGTATTCTTAGCATTACTGACATGGCAGAAAAAATTAGAGACAGTGAAAAACAGATGAAGAGAATAGAAAGGGAAATATGAGAGAGAGAGGGTGAAAGTTGATGAAGTAAAAAGAAAACGGTAAAATATAGACATATATAGGCATGAAATAAATCTATTAGAGATGCACCTGTGTAAATAAGCGGAAAGCCAGCGGAAGCAGGTGGACCACAAACAAAGATATAACCAGATGCCACAGACGGCTTGTGTCAGTTGCAGTTGCAGTTGGAGATACGATGCCAGCGGAGTGAGAACCAGCTCCAGACAGAGGGCTTGGGCCCTCAGTGACCCACGGTTGAACAGCCCAGCCAGAATGCGAAAGAAGTGCTGCTATGGTCAGAAGAACTTGGGGTCAATATGTAGCAGTCTGTCCCCGTCTCCAACTCACCTCTCACACACAAGAAACATCACCCTTTCGAGAATAAAGTGTGAGAGTTATATTTTTATAAAGAAGTATGTTCGTTCGTTCATTGAAGTTTGTCATTATTGTTGACTATGTTTCCGCATAGTATATGTAACGCCAAGTCATCAGCGTAGTCGGCGTCCGTGTGGTGAATACGCCTAATCAAGCAGAGACACTACTGCATAGTCTGGAACGAGCCGCAGCTGGCATTGGCCTCCATGTCAATGCACACAAAACTGAATATATGTGTTACAATCAAACGGGCAACATTGCCACACTAGACGGAGCCTCTCTGAAACTAGTAGACAAATTCACCTACCTAGGAAGCAGCGTCTCATCAACCGAAAAAGACATCGACACACGACTGACGAAGACATGGACGGCTATCGATAGGCTCTCGATCATATGGAAGTCGGACCTAACCGATAAAATGAAACGCAGTTTCTTCCAGGCAGCGGTTGTGTCGATACTGCTAGATGGATGTACCACATGGACGCTAACTAAGCGGCTGGAGAGGAAACTAGACGGAAATTACACAAGAATGTTGAGAGCAGTATTGAACAAGTCCTGGCGACAACACCCCACGAGACACCAACTATACGGCCACTTGCCTCCCATCACGAAAACTATACAACTTAGACGAACCAGACACGTGGGACACTGTTGGAGAAGCAAGGACGAGCTCATAAGCGATGTACTCCTGTGGACCCCCACATATGGATGTGCAAAAGCAGGACGACCAGCACGAACTTACTTACAGCAAGTATGTGAGGACACAGGATGTAACCCTGAAGACCTGCCGGAAGCGATGAATGATAGGGAGAAGTGGCGAGAGAGGGTCAGGGATATCCGTGCTGGCGGCGCGACATGATGATGATGATGATATGTATATGTATACGTGCAGTTGTATGTGGCTATACAACAGTATGAGAGAGAGAGAGAGAGAGAGATATATATAGAGAGAGAGTGTGTGTGTTTATGTGGGTGTAAAAATAGAATATAACCATTTGTTGATTAGGGTTGGTATTTTTGGTTTATGACATATCAGCCTTTTTACTCAATTTAATGCTAAAGCCATCTTCGTAGAACAGTAGTACTATTTGCCCGATTGCATGGAGATATGGGAATTCACACCTTTCCAAAGAGTATTTGTACAAAAGTGAACGTTGTCGTGCGACTGGAATTAAAATTCGCTTACTACAATGTTACAGTCAAACACTACACCGCTGAGTCTTCTCCATAACCATTTGATTTTCAGAGGTAAATCATGGAACACTACTCAAGATGATCAACTCAAGCCTTTGTACCGCTTTTACCGCAGGATTTGGAATCGACGACTCGAATTCAAATCTTGGACAAAGTTGTTTGCATTACACTGCGCTAATACCTTTAGGATAGTTATGAATCCAAATACGTTCTTCCAGATATGGGTATATAGTGGGACAGACTCGGCTCTCCAATGCTGGTATGGCAACTGATCTAGAAGGAAAACTCAGAATATAAACTTGTACCTTTCTGCTTAAAATTGACCTTGTGTCGTATCGTGTTCAAGGAAGAATTAAAAAAAAACATATTGTATCTCACGTGGACTAGAACACACGACCACCAGTGGATCGTGGAAGACTGTCACCGAGTCTGTTGTTTTTAGATTATAGCAATATGTAACCCGAGAGAAGACAAAGATAAATTCTATGAATGTCGTGCTCACTATTCCATGCTATATACTCTCCATAAAGCCAGTAAGGCAAGACAGACAATAAAGAATATTTAGGATGTCCACCCAGGTGTAGTAAATAAAAAGATACAAGAAGAGCAGATATTGCGTCGTTGTGTTGTTTGCCTGATTACTTTGAGATTAGCAATTGAAGCGTCTGACTTTTATTAAGACCCCCTAAAACAGGACGTGGGCGCAAGGAGCTAGTTACAACAGAGATGGCATATAAAGAGGGGAAAAAAAAAGAAAATCAGACGGGTTTGGAAAAAAGAAATTAAGAGTTAGACGTGCAGAGAGAGAGAGAGAGACAGAAAGAAAGAGAGAGAGACAGACAGACAGACAGACAGACAGAGACAGAGAATTGGTATAAGAAAACTGTTTGAAGAGACTGAGAGAGAGAGGAGGGAGAACAGAGAGAGAGAGAGAGAGAGAGAGGGGGAAAGAGAGGGGGTCTGTGAGAAAAAGAGAAAGAGGTAAAAAGATGGTTTGAGAAAAATAGAAAGTGGGGACGAACATTGCTATGAGAAAAAAGTGGAAGAGATAGAGAGAGAAGGAAAAGAAGTACAGAAAGAGAAAGAAAAGAAATTAAAGGGAGAAGGAAAAAAAAGAGGGAGAAAAAAGAATAGAGAGACAGAGGGAAGGGAAAGAAAATAGTTGGAGAGAAAGAGAGAGAGAGAGAAAGAGAGAGAGAGAGAAAGAGAGAGAGAGAGAAGGGAGCGGAAAAAATTTTTAAAAAACAAAAGCAAAGATAGTGTTATATTGCTGAAACCGAGAAGCATATGAAAAAGAAAGAAGTTCTAAAATAAAACGAAAAATAAAGTCGAAAGGAAGAATCCAAGACTGAGAGAATGGGAGAAAAGGAATTTGAATACGAGGCTTAGCAGTGAAAGCGTCTAAAGCTCGCCGGGAGAGAGCCGTTGAGACAGGACTTAATGAAATGTACATATGGTTATATTTGCATGGTGAAAATTTAATGTGCTTCTTGCTAACCAAATTACGCCGTTCCGGCGAGCGTCAGGGGCGAGCCATTTGTTCAGGGATCGTAGATGAAACGAGAGACAGCGAATCATTAAAAACGACCACCCCAGGGACGGAGACCCTGGAATAAGCGGTCAGTCCATTTGCCGTGGTTCTGTGTCCTGTGGGAAGTGACTAAGCTGAGTGACAGATTCTCTCTTATCCATTTCTCCCTCTTTTCTTCTCCCTCGTATTTTAAACATTCGATCTCTTACTCTCTTACGACAAATTCTCATGGACATATGATAAAAACACACCTAGTTTCTTCTTGACGCATATATGCACATGTAAATATCACATCCTTTCTTTCTTTCTTTCTTTCTTTTGTCAGCCATATTTACATCCTAATCTTACTCGTGCAAAAAAATCACCGTAATTCGGTAGACGGTGAAAATCGAACACTCACATCTTGCATATCGGCCTGAGAGTCGATCTTGCAAAGGTGAACGTTTATCATAGATTCTGGAAATTGTAAGCTACCAATAAAAAAAAACAAACTCTAGTTTGGTGAGTTCATGACCATCATCGAGAGATCAACATTTTATGGAGGTGCCCGTGGTGTAGTCGTTATCGTCGTAGGAAATGCACACGGCGACACGAGTTCAAATCCTGGACCTGACTGATTCCATTTCACATAGTACTAATACCCTTGGGAAAGGTCTGAATCCAATTATTCTCCCTCCAGCTATGGGTAAATAGTAGGACAGACTAGGTTCTTCAGTCCTTGGTTAGGCAACTAGTCTAGGAGAAGGAAAACTCTGAATTAAAACCTGTTAAACTCCGCTTAAAAATTGACCTTGTGTTATATCCTGCCCGAGCGGAGGATTTGGTAAATAGTATCATCGAGAGATCAACGCATATGTGATTCTGGTGGCTACGAATTGTATATATTTACGTAAACCTCTGCGAAGAGCAAGATGCGACAGAAGTTCATTTTTAAGCTGAGTACAGGTTTGAATTAAATTTTTTCTTCTCCTCAGTTGGTTACTTTATCAAATTTAGAGAAGATAATCTGCTCTGACGTCTATATATAGCTTGCGGGAAGAAAATATGTATTCAAGACTTTACCAAGTGCATTTGCGCTAAGTTAAACGCAGACACTTTCGTCCAGGATTCGAACTCTGGTAACCGATTTTATTTCCTCAGCTGATAACCTTTACGCTAAGCCCATGACTTGTACATTAAACCTAAACATTACTACACGATGGTTTTAAGTCTTCGCTTTTTCCTTCAACTTCTAGGTGGGCCATCGATATCGACGATCACATCTCACCTCCCTCTTTTCTAAACCATTGTCCAAATCGCAATCAATACCATCTTGACTTACACAGGTGAATTCCCTTGGAAGAGAAATCAGAAACGACCACCAGCACTAAACCTCAGTTGGGATCAGACTTCTTGTGGATGCACAACAGTAAGTCTTAAAGGTTTCCCTTACTCTTTAGTCAACCACGAAAAATTCCTAAAGAAGATTGCCCAGTCGGCTGAGGCTGTAGAATGCACCGACAGAGGTAATACCCCCCCCAAATGAGTGTCCTGTTATGACACTAAACAATCTGATAGTGAGGTTCCAAGGATGCTAGGACTTTGGAGAATGTGGAGCACTCCTTCATTGCCTTTGCTCCCTGGTCCACTCTGGCCCGGAACGCTAGCACCTGATAGTGCCCAATCTATGGGTTAAATAAAACTAACGGCATACTCATGCTAAACTGAATTGTTTCACTAAACTGCATAACTTGAAATAGAAATATCTTTGACAATTAAACCGTATTTACATTTAAACTGCGTGCTTATGCTAAACTGAATTATTTGGAATGGAACTGTACTTACATAAAACTGATAATATAGAGCTGTTTTGATATTTAACTGTGTGTAAACAAAATCTGTACTTATACTAAACTAAATTAGCTGAATTAGAACTGCTTGACTAAACTGAATAGCTTGAAACAGAAATGTTTTTTCACAATTAGACTGTACTTACATTTAAACTGCGTACTTATCCTAAACTGAATTGTATGAAATAGAACTATTTTCATAAAAATGGATTGGGTGTTAAATAACCAAAAAAGGCTGACATGCCATAAAACCCAAACAACCAACCAACCTAAAGAAGAAGGTTGGGGTTGATAGTTAATGTCATATATTTTATCTTTAAGGCTGTTGTTGCAACTAGATCCTTTGCTGGTTTATACTGAAGACGGAAATTAGTGGCATAAACGTGTGCCAAATGACCGATTAATGAACTAAAAAAAATTAAATATGAACGCAATTCCCTAACCGGTTGGCATATAATAACTTTAAACATGTTGGCATTCTGTTAAAATGAATCAATCTAATCTAATCTAATTTTTTTCATTAGTTGCACAGACTTAATCCTGTTGTTTTGAGTTCAAGGCAGGGAATGCAGAGAATATGAATTTAAAATCTGACGAAAAAAATCATTTATTTAAGCTGTTAAATTGGTAAAAAATAAGTCTGTCGTCAAAATCTGGTTCGGTTAATTTTTGAGACTGTTCAAGAGCAAAAATTCAAAAAGCGCAAAAAATTACTTTTTGGACGGATCAATATGTCAGCTGGGTCAGTCTTATAAACCAGAACTTGTTTTCCTTATATAAGGACAAATTGAAGGAAATACAAATCCCAAGAGCGATAGGAGCCTTCTATCATGTCTGAAAGTAACACAATGTTCAACGAGCGAGATCGGAGATGCGCCGCTGTACAACTCATGCCCTCTACCGATCCAAGTTATGACAACAGGACCATTGCCAGCACCCTCAAAATGCAAATCCAGACGGTTCAACGTGCTCAACGTAATGAAAACAAAGTTTCCGGCAAAGGTTGTGGTCTTTAGTGGGGTTTCAAGTGAGGGCGACATCATGCCACCTCACATCTTCGAAGTAGGCTTGAAAGTCAACACCAAAGTTTACCTGGATGTGCTGAAGAGTGTGGTGAACCCCTGGTGCAATTAGGTGGCCGTTGGCAGACCCTGGGTGTGACAGCAGGACTCGGCTCCGGTCCACAATTCCAAAGAGACCCAGGCTTGGCTTTAGAAGGAGTACTACGACTTTGTACCCTTCTCTCACAGGTTCCCCTCTTCCCCCGACCTGAACCCGCTGGACTACTTCGTTTGGTCATACGTCGAGACCATCACCAACATGACCTCCCACCACACCAAAGCCAGCCTGATCGCCGCCATCCGCCGAGTATTCGCCGAGCTCCCGCCGGCGCTTGTGGAAAAGGCATGCTCCCAGTTCCAGATCCGTATCGAGGCGGTGATTGAGGCTGAAGGCGGCTGCATGGAATAGATGTCAGCTCTACTAAATAATGAAGTTACCTGAATTGATTTTTTCAATAAACGTTTTAAAATAAAGCTGTAGTGTTGTTTTCTTTAGGACGACAATATTCGTTCCACCCTGTATATGGCCATATGCAAAAACAAAACAAAACAAACAAACAAAAAACAATCTTAATAAACGACAACATCAAACAGATGGATATGAATGTACGATGAATACAATTCACTAAGGATGAAATAACCCAAAAAGAGTTAACATGTTGTTAAAATTAAGTAATACATTACTACTGAAGTATTTTAACGAACTCTGACTATTATTTGTACTGTCGTCTTTCCTCCATTGTACTTATTGCAGATATAGGTGCGTGTTTCCATGTGCGTGTGGTGATTTTGACGTTTGCAGACTTACTCTATTGGATGTAATTGAACAGGCAATAAAAACTGAATGTAGTTTTGTTAAAAAGTACAGAACACACACACACACACACACACACACACACACACACACATACACACACTTAGTTCTGCCCAGATTTCCTTGGTACTTGATGCACGAAATAGTTTGCTCAAACGAAGTATAATTTGATAAGATTTATTTTTTATTCCTAAATCTCTTTCGAGAAATCTGTGAAATTTCCAGATATATACGAGAAACACGGTAGCAGTAAAATTACGAGTCTAAGGTGACGGTTATTGACAGAGAAAATATCACCAGCAAACTACGAATTCCAAACAAAGTTGTTTATATTCACTTCATGCAAATATTCTCGGGAAAGATAGTAATCCATTTTCCCCTGTGCTTTCTTCGGTTAGTAAATTACTTGGAATTATGCTTGGCCTACAATTGTCTGAGAAGAGAGTAGTTAAATGAGAAGTCCATAAAATCTCCAATAATTATCCTTTATATCTAGACAGTATTAACAACAATCTCTTTCTCAATACAAAATTTCAAAAGGTTCCAGAAAAACAAAAGTGTAACATTTTCCAACCAATAGAGAAGAGCTTAACATGTTCCAACGGATAGAAAAGTGCTAAACGTCTTCCAACCAATAGACAAAAGCTGAACATGTTCCCACTAGTAGACAAGTGTATCATGTTTCAACTAATAGACAAAAACTTAACATGTTCCCGATTGTAGACAAGTGTATCATGTTTCAAATAATATACCAAAGCTTAACGTGTTTCGAACAGTAGACTAGAATACTTATTGAAATCTGTAAATGATCGTATAAAACATAATCGACCTGAGTAGTAAATAGTCATTTCTTTATTCTATACAAAAAATATGAAAGTACAATGAACACAATTCCCTAACCTTTTGGTAAAAATTAACCCTAGACAGGTTAAAATACTGTTAAAATCAATCAATCAATCAATCAATCAATTATTTATTCTACTCCCTAAAGTTTTTGTACCCTCCGCAGTTTTTGTAAAAACGGAAAAATAATTAATGGAAAGTAAAAATTAATGAAAGTGCTTTAGCTGCAACTGAGGACATTAGGTGATATTTTAACATGTTTTCAATGGAACATATGTGAAGACGTTTGTGTAGAAGTTAATTTTCTTTGAACGCAAAGAATGTGAGAAGGAAGTCGTAAAGATATGATCTTCATGTTATCAAGCAAGATTGTCAATAATGTTTAATTGACAATGAAAATGAAGAGTGGAAAAGATTACAGAAAAAAATAGGTTCTCTCAAGGAATTACTTTGTCACTTTTAAGAAAAAAGCAATCAAATTTTCCCGGTTCAGTTGCTATACTAGGCAACTCAGCCAAATAGACTGACGTCATATTTGCTGATTTCCATCCTACGCAATAATTCGTAAAGTCTTCATCACGGGATGCAAACATCTAGGCAAAGTTAGAATGAATGACTAAGAAGTCTTCCTAGTTAAGAAATAATGACACAGAATATTATTTTCTGTTATATTTTCTGTTATACGTAGGTCGGTCTTTTTTGTTTGTTTGTTTGCTTGTTTGGTTGGTTTGCTTTAATGGCACATCAACCATTATAGGTTATAAATGCCAAATTCCTTTTTTGAACATAAACAGTTCTATTTCAAATAATTCCATTTATCATACAAAAACAGTACTGTTTCAAGCAATTAAGTTTAGCATAAGTATACAGTTTAGATCTATTTGACAAATAGATAGGACCCTATTAGTTGTTATCAATTCGAGCCAGAGTAGACCAGGGTACGATGGCAATGAAGGGGTACTCCCCATTCCCCAAAGCTCCAGCATTACTGGAGCCTCACCATCAGATTGTCATATCAAAGACTCTCATTGGGGGAGTCTTACTCTTCTGTAGAGATGCATACGGTGTATTCTACAGCCAAAACCGACTGAGCAAGGCCTCAAAGCGATTCTTGTAGAACCCCATTAGTGGTACTAGTAAACCCATAGCTGAGTGGGTAAGGGGTTTCATACCTTTTCCTAGGGTATGAGTCCGAAATTAAACGTAATACCGCGAGTGAAGCTCAAACTCGCTTACGACGTTCTCGCAGTCGAGCATGCTTGCCACTACGTCAGGGAACCCACAATATAAGATGATAAGTTTACTTTATCACACCTCTAAATATATCATTCTTGGAACTCTTGAGGGGAACTTTTTCAATAAGCTCCAATCCAATTTGGGTGTTTTAGAAAGGAGACAAAAATTAGATATCTGATCACGAGTCAAACTGAAGAGAAATTGAGATTTCTGACATTGTTGCCTGGTGAAAATAGGAAACGGTTGCAATAATGTTTATGTTCTTTTCACATACACACACACACGAGCACACACACACATATATATTTTTTTTGTGTGTGCGTGTCATGGTTATCTAGTTTGGATGGTTTTCGAGATGGGAGGTAGGAAGCTTGACAACTGCTGTTTTTAGAGATACTGTCTCCAGGACTTATTCAATACAGCTTGCAGCATTATTGTGCAATTACCGTCACACTTACCCTCTATACGCTTAGTCAGCGTCCATGTGGTGCAAACATACAGCTGTATTGATACGACTGTTGCTTGGAAAAAAACTGCGCTTTATTTTATCTGATGGGGATATTTGTCTCTGCCTCCCACCAGACAGGATTTGACACAAGGTCAATGACCCGGAGATAATAGCTTGAACTGGACCACGGCGTCCCGTGCTATGCAAGGGTGTCGAAGGTGTCAATTTTATTTTATCTGATAGGTCTACTTCTATATGACCGATAGTCTATTAATGGCTTTCTATGCTTTCGCTAGTCGCGTATTGATGTCATTTTCGGTAGATGGGACGCTGCTTCCAAGATCGCAGAACTTGTCCACAAGTTTCAAAGATTTTCCATTTAGTGTGGCAATGTCGCCTCTTTGGTAAAAGCACATGAATTCTGTTTTAAGACATGCGGAACACTGCTTGAAAAGGAAGGGCGAGCTCTTAAACGATGTACTCCAGTGGACCCCTTCACACGGATGAGCAAGGGTAGGGCGACCAGCAAGAACCTATCTACAACAGGTCAGTACTGATACAGGATGTAGGATGAAAAACCTGCCGAAAGCGATAGATGATTAAGGCGATTGGCGGGAAAGTGTCTGGGAAATCCATGCCAGCGGCACGACATGGAAATGATATTATATATATATATATATATATATATATATATATATATATATATATATATAGGGTCACTTGGTGAGTACTTAAAAGTTTTATATACATCACTGAGAGTCTAACCTTTTGGGTGAGTGAAAACTACCAGTATATAGTCGAAGACTGGCTCTATCAGTTGTTTATGTGAGTTGATAGAAAACAAACACATGATAATGAGTCAACCCACTATACTCCTTATTATGTCAATACTGCACGGATAACATGTGTTGTAGTGTTGGTCTAGTGATATTCTGTTTTTTATATAAAAAGTCACTAACTATATATATATATATATATATACGGGCTCTACCTATTTTAGGACAACTACATATTCATGTCTTTTACATAATCTAATACTGTTGTGCTTCTAATAGATAATTACAATACTTGATAGAAGGTTAGATTATATAGTGTCCCTCTAGAAATAATAGAGTCCTTTTATCTTTGGTTTTAAGCATAATTAACATTTGGAGTGTATTTATATATGAACACACACACACACACACACACACACACACACACACACATATATATATATATATATATATATAATGGACTCTCGCATCAATCTCGACATATGAGGATAGAACAGTTCAGTTAAAGATATGTACTTTCAGACAACCTACACAGGTGATTTACTGCCTAATCGACTGGGGCTGTAGAATACGCCGACTGCATCTCGACAGAGAGGTAAGACCCCATCACTAAAGAGTGCCCTGATATAACACAAATCCATCTCATGGTGAGTGAATGTAAAGCACCCTTTCATTGCTATAACTTCCAGGTCCATTGTGACTCAGAGTGGACCCCAGATACGGGTAAGTAGTATCACGGTTGTTCTTTTAATCACTTTTTAGATAAGCTGATAACAAAAGGATGTTTCCGTGTGCCAAGGATACTCCTGTTTCAATTTCAGTGATTATTTTTTACCTATACCGGTTGTACTACCAAAGCTAGAGCGCACAATCTACCCGACCCATTTGCCTATAGCTGTTATATATGTGTGTGTCTATGCACGTGCGTGTGTGTGTGTGCGCGTGTGTGTGTGTGTATGTGTGTGATAATCTCATTGTGTCGAAGCATGGAGTAGACAGATTGAGTAAGATTAGTAAATCGTTCCAATATATGAAGCAAAGATTAGAGATTTTCAACAAAAAGAATATGAAGGAGAATGTTTGGAAAAAATCTTAGCCGAAATGGAATGTTTAAAACAACAAAGACAGAGATACTAGTTCGGATAATGCTTGTCGTAATGTTAATATTTCATTTCAGACCACATTTGCGAATTCTTTTTCCAATCCAACAACAAAAAAAACAAAACCCAAAAAACGCAATGATTTCAAAAAATTAATTTAGTTTTCAATGACAGCATCATTAGAAACCAAACCGTTTGCATTTTTTTATTTTCATTAATTTTTTAAAAAATTCATCTATTTTAATATATCTGATTATCTGGATTATCACATATCAGCATAATATTTCTCTCTCTTTCTCTCTCTTTCTCTTTCTTTCTCTTCCTCCTTTTCGTTGTAAGTATCTGTCCGTCTTTCTTACACTCACTAAAGTGAATTTAATTTCTCTCTTCTGTCTTTCTCTTTATTCTTTTTCTTCTTTATATTTGTTTCCGTCATTCGATTATCCTGTCATTAATATATCATTATCGCCTCCCAAGAGCTTACGGCTTTGGCATGGGTATCATGTGTTCTTCAAAATGAAAGCTTAGAAATTAAGACATATACAAAGGGAGGGGTAAACGGAGACCTGCAGTGTGGTGTGGATCTTTGAAAGAGTAAATAGGAACCGAGGTTCTATTAAGAAGATTTTGTTTACAGAGAAGAGGTAAACACGTGTGATAGAAACAGGCAGACAGATAAACATATACAGAGAGAGCGAGTGAGAGAGAGAGAGAGAGAGACAGACAGACAGACAGACAGAGAGACAGAGAGAGGTGGGGGGTAGAAATAACGGTAGAAGAAAAAGGAAAGAAAAGAGGTGGTTTAGGAAGTGATGAATAGCGAAAACGAATGGATTTGTTGCAAAGAGGTAAACAGTATTAAAGATAAAATGCACTGAGAGGGAAAAAAAAAAAGATCTACAGCGAGTAAAGCAAATAGAGGAGGAAGGTTTGGGATGGCGAAGATATTTTATTGAGAGAATTACAGAGCGTGGAAAGGTCCGTTCCAATAAAAGAAGAAATGGATAAGCGAATCACACACACAAACACACACACACATACACACACACACGCACACACATACACACATATATATGCGTATATAAGCGTATATGTAAATGAATATATATAAGAAAAATTCCTTCGCATACGCTGTGAGGGACCATAGATTTGGGGTAAAGTCAGCCGGGTTTCGATTCCAGGTTGAAACATCTCGAATGTCTGTAATGATTTTAATTCTGGGCGGTGGAATCCTAGTAAGCGAGTTCGAACTCCCGTCTCGCTATTACATTCACTTTCGGACAAATACCCTTGGAAAAAGTATGGAGCCCCTTATCCTCCCATCAGTGGATTAAATGGTACCACTACTGTCCATCTAAAAGATGAATTCGGCACTAAATAACCCAAGAAGGTTATTATGCCAGTTAGCTACAAACCAAACGAAGTTTCGATTATCTTTATTATCCTGCTTAAACACACACACATATACAGATTCTCACTCATTCTCTCTCAATACATATATATATATATATATATATATTGAGAGAGAGAGAGAGAGAGAGAGAGAGAGAGAGAGAGAGATTCTCTTGGCGTAACTATTGTTTTAGAAAAGACTCCGAAACCCGAGTTCAAATCCTGAGCAAGGCAGCCTGCATTTCTCTTCGTGCCAATACCCTAGGGAAAAGCATGCCCTTCTCCTATTTCACCAGCTATGAGCAAATAGAAGAAGAGATTGGGTTCTTTGGCCTTGGTTAGGCTACTGGTCTTGGTGAAGGATAACTCAAAAATTGATTTGTTTCACATCCTGTCCGTATAATAATGAATATATACGCATACACACACGTGCGTGCGCGTGTATGTGTGCACGTTCTGGATGACCTCATGCGATTATATGTTGAAGAACCACGACTGAAAAAGACAGAAAAATAAGCTGTTGGAATTGATTTATTTGTATGGCAACTGCAAACTGTATAAGGAAAATATATGAGTAAACTGGTCATCTCAACTACTTGTTCTTTTTTTTTTTTACTCATATTTCTTAAACACATAAAGATTGCATTATTGAAATTCACCAGCTGTGACAAGCAGGCTTTAGTAGGGTATATTCCAATTCCTGCTGTAGCTGTTCATTTGAACCTGAAATCATAAAAATTGGTCAGTCATCTCATAAGATGTAGAGCAATAACATACTGAATTTTCAAACGTCTACAACAATTTTAAATGCCTGTGCAAAAAAGTCTGGAAACTTATTGAAGGCACCTCGTACTTCTGTCGAATACGAATGATTTTTAAACGAATTGTAGTGGAGAATTTATCATCGCTCATTAGTCTCATTGCGGGTTGCGAGGCTATCATAAGGTTTCCCGGGGGTGCGAAGCCTATCACTACATTACTCTATAAGGTTGATTCAACGCAGTCCTATCAATCTTTTTGTTTTTTTTTTTCGTTTTGCTTTCAGTTGGACTAGCAGGAACAAAGTGGCAATCTACTAGATATTCAAGGTTTGTTGCACACCAAGTTGACCTGAGCTTAGATAAATGTCATTATATGCTGATTTCCATTGTAAACATCCCACCACATAAAATCCCTTCCTAAATGGCGTAAAAGAGTATTCTTCAAAATCTAATGCAGAATACATTCTATTTATTATAGTGAGAAAAGTTAGCAAACTAAATTTTAAAGAAAATGTCTAAATTTGTGTTGATATAAAGATTTGACTATAATCAAAGAATGGTTCCAAAAGAACTTGGTCGAGTCCTTATGTCATCGGATTGACCGCTCTTAAGGGCAGCCAAATGCCATTGAACATTTCGGCCTCTTTACGCTTGACCTTTTGGACAAAAGTTTCCATCCCGATGGTGAAAGTATCAGTTATTCACGCCAAATGAATTTCACGCGTGTATTTATTATTTATTGAAGCACTTAACATGTTCCGGGTCCCCGTCGCTTTATCAGCAATCATAGACCACATGCACTGGGTATTAGGCATATATATATATATATATATATATATATATATATATATATGTGTGTGTGTGTGTGTGTGTGTGTGTGTGTGTGTGTTTGTGTGTAGGAGGTTCATTCATTAAATACGGGATTTTGTTTAATCTATGCATTGTTTAGAATTGTGTTATTGCAAAAATTATATCAATCTAGCAAAAATATTTGTTTTGAGTCTATTCAAAATGGAGGTGAATCAAACAAAGTGCTCTAAGCTTGAACAGAGGTCTGTCTTCAATTCTTTGATGGCTGAGAAATGCAAACCATGTGAAATTTACAAAAGAGTGTGTGATGTACCCGGAAAATCATGCTTTAGTAAAAAATGTTTACAAATGGGCAAAGTTTAGAGTTACCATGATGAGCATGGGTTAAAAAGACAGTCTAGTAAAGTGGAAATACACTGAACCTCCGGCAAAGAATATATTCTGGGTGCGGCGGTCATTAAATAATGTCATATTGACAGCATTCTTGATCATGAATGGATCCATCACTAAGGATTTCCTTAAAAAAACAAAACAAATGTAAACAGTACCTCGTATTGCCAACCCTTTTAGCAAAATTCACATTAACGAATAACGCTCGTATATACAGTAGCATATTTCAAGTAATACATGATGGAATCACTTATGTACGAATTGGTTCTTTTGTCAAGGATCAGAGTGTAATATACGTATACTCTTTCTTGGATCTAAGTGGATCTCTCCAACAAATGTTGATGATCGAGATATTGTATCTTTAACGAGTATCTCGGATATGAAACTAAACAATCCAATGATGAGGTTCCAGTAATGCAGGAGCTTTGGGGAATGCTGAGTACCCCTTCACTGCCATCACTCGTATAATCTAGAGCAGGCAGCAGGAAGAATTAGCCTCCATGTGAATGCAGACAAAACGGAATACATGTGTTTTAATCAAGAAGGAAACATCTCCACTCTGAATGGTGGTTCTCTGAAATTAGATGATATAAGTTCATGTACCTCCGTAGCTGCGTCTCATTTACTGAAAGTGACATCAATTAGCTACTGGAGGTGCCCGTAGTGTAATAGTTATCGTCGTAGGAAATGGACACGGCGACACGAGTTCAAATTCTGGACGAGGTCGATTGCATTTCACATTGCACTAATACCCTTGGGAAAGGTATGAATCCAATTATTCTCCCTCCAGCTATGGGTAAATAGTAGAACAGACTAGGTTCTTCAGCCTTGGTGAGGCAACTAGTCTAGGAGAAGGAAAACTCTAAATTCAAACCTGTTAAACTCCGCTTAAAAAATTGACCTTGTGTCATATCCTGCCCGAGCGGAGGGGTTGGTAAATAGGATAAATTAGCTACTAGTGAAGTCATGAACTGCTATCAATAGGTTATCGATTATATAGAAGTCAAACGTATCTGATAAAATCAAACGCAACTTCTTCCAAGCAGTGGTCGTGTCAGTTTTACTGTATGTATGTACCACCAGGACGCTGACGAAACATATTGAGAAAAAGCCAGACAGGAAATGCATTAGCATGCTACGTGCTATATTGAACAAATCCTGGAAGGAACATTCCACGAAAGAAAAGTTGTACAGCCACCTACCTGGTATGTCTAAAACCATCTAAATAAGACGAACAAGGCATGTGAGACACAGCTGGAGAAGCAAGGACAATTTGATAAGTGATGTTCTCCTGTAGACCCCTTCACATGGACGTGCCAGTGTTGCCCTACCCGCAAAAACGTATCTACAACAGCTCTGTATGGACACAGGATGTAGTGTGGAAGACCTGCCGAAAGAGATGGATGATAGGGACGAATAGCAAGAGAGAATCAGGGAAATCCATGCAAGCAGAGCGAATTGACGATGATATATATATATATATATATATATATATATATATATATATATATATCTTGTGCGTATATGTCTGTATACAGCATTGTTAGGTGTATTCTTTGAATCCTTCAGGTGGACATAGGCTATAATTGGTAAGGAAATATAAAATTAACACTGTTTGTATTTCTATCACCTTTATTTTTTCACCTCTCTCTCTCACTCTCTCTCTCTCTCTCTATATATATATATATATATATATATATATAAAGATTAAATAAATGCATAGAAAGTTGTTTCCTAAACAAAAACAAATTTTGAACAAATACTAATTTAGTATATAATAGAAAACTGTTTCGTCAATCACAAAAAAAGATTGATATAGTGAGTTATTATAAACGGTTAGCTAGTTTGACTAGCAAACTTGGAAGAGTGAGTTCGAGTTTCAATGGTTGCTCCATTCAGTCGGCATTGTGCCACACTTTAGCAAAAGCTTAGTAAATTACCAGTAAAGGGAATTGTGTTCTTTGTACGTTCATATTTATATTTTTCAAGTAGTTGTTCTAAAGATTTTTTTTTCTTTGTTTGCACGTGGTCCTATCCGATAGGTATATATTTTAAACAAATTTATCTGAGCCAAAGTGAAACTGAAAGTAATTGCAATTGAACACTTCCCCGATCTCCTGGACTGGAACCTTGCCCTCCGGTGCATTTTAGTATCATAACCTGGACACCTATTTTGGATGTATCTTATTCATTTGCTAGAAATATAGTCCGCATATTCTTAGCCTTACCTACTGGTTGTTCATTGGCATGATGGTTAGAGTGTTCGCCAATGGCCCGAGAGACCTGGGTTCAATCCCAGGTCAAGCTATACCAATGACTTTTAAAATGGTACTTGATGATTCCTTGCTTAACACTCAGCATTATAAGGTACGGATCAATGGTAAAGTGGAGCAATCCAGAGAAAGGAGTAGCGCTCCCCCCAACACCTTGGTGTAGTAGCTATCGAAAAGGGAACCTTCGGGTCATCCTCGACTATGGTCGACAACTATGGATGTCAGTATTCTAGAAAGGAAGGAATTATCTACTTGAAAGCTGGGCTCAACACACTCTTCATATTTTCTCACGGTCAGAGAATAAGGAAATTGAAGTTAATATCTCTGAGCTAAAATACTGCATACACTTTTTTAATAAACTTTTCCAATATGCAAGAGAGAACATTATTTGCTTTTATTTACGTATTTCGCTGTGTCAGAGATTATGAGAAGATGGATTGTCGCTTAAAACCCTCGAAAGAATATGCTAACCTTTTTAATGCCATGATAAAAAATAATTGCAGCTGACATGTTGCTATATTTTGTTTTGATGACTATTTCCTTACATGTGAGTTGTGCAACAACACGTTTTTGCAGGGTGAAATTGCTAGCAGCGCATCTCCTCGTTCCTTTTACGACACCTGCGACATAAACTCGATTATGTTCCCGAATAGAATTACTTGTCTCGTAACTAAGTTAACCTTTCCATTAAAAAGCGTTTAGCAGTGGAAAGAAACTAGCAGGGAAGGTATCACGGTGTCTGGAATATGCGAAATCTACCCGTGGAATTAAACAGGAATAAACATTCGTGATAATTATCACACCCAGGATATGGGAGTATAGAATATCTTAGATCAGTAATAAACACCAGGTGTATGTGTGTGAATATGTATAGATGTATATGTGTGCGTGTGTGTATGTGTTTGTATGTTTGTGTATGTGTATACCTATGTGTGCGTATGAATGTGTATGTGTGTATATACCTCTGCATGTCTGTGTATGTATTTATGTGCATGTGTGTATGTGCATATATGCATGTAAGTGTGTGTAT
The DNA here is from genome assembly GCA_963585895.1 of Sepioteuthis lessoniana. Taxonomy (NCBI): domain Eukaryota; kingdom Metazoa; phylum Mollusca; class Cephalopoda; order Myopsida; family Loliginidae; genus Sepioteuthis; species Sepioteuthis lessoniana. The sequence continues at coordinate 64,199,698 of OY757909.1, read as the reverse complement.
ACATATTTGTGTGCCTATATATGTGTATGTGTGTATATGCATAAGCGGGTGGGTACGTGTGCGCCTGAGTGAGTAAGCGATAAAGAAGAAAGGAAAAACCGAAAAGAGAGAAAAAATATTAATTCATTAGTTAATCTTAGTTTATTAATTAAAAATAAAGAATGTACAACCCTAATTCAGTGAAATGGAATATCTCATTATTATTTTGCGAAAAACTTTCATATTCCTTGCTTCAAGTGGTTTAAAATTAAACTGTTTATTTTTAATAGTATATCCATTCGATATACGTAAATAATCTGGCATTTTCTGCCTAATAATAAAAAATCATGTACTGATTTATATATGTATTTACCAATCACCTCCACATGGGAGTCAAATAGAACAGTGTGACATTTAAAAAGTGCAAACAAATGACATGTTAAATTGAATTATTCCAAATAGAACTGGTTGATGATTCAAATGAATTATGTTGAATAGTTAGAAATAGAATTCTTTAACCATTTGACTGTGTGTAAACAAATGACTAATCTTTATCTGAATTATTAGTTATACAGAGCAATACTTGGAACCATATAAATGTGTGCAAACGAATTTGTAATGTTGAATAGAATAATTAGAGTTAAATAGGAATACTTCTAACTACTTCACTGTGTGCCAAAAATATTGAATGTAATTATTAGTGTTTAGATAGCAATAATTGAAACAGTTTAATTAGATAGAAACAATAGCAATACTTGAGTGCAAATAAATGAATTCTAATTCATTTAAAAATGAAATTACCGTCAAACTAATCTCTTATATACCATGAATATCTATTTAAATCTATACAAGAAAATAACTGATATTGAATTGTTTCTGTTACATAGTAATTCGTGAAAACAATTAACTGTGCAAAAAAGGTACTTAATCTCGTTAAAAATGTCATCAATAAAATGTGTTTACAAGTCATACGTATTAAATATATATGTACAAACAGGATTTGCCATTAAATAATCTACAATAATTGATACGTTAGGCACCTCTGGTGGTGTAATGGTTTGCAAGTTAGACTAGCAAACCTACAAGAGTGAGTTAAATTCTCATTGGTGCCCCATTTATTTGGCCTTGAGCTACATTGAAGCAAAGAGCTTCGTAAATCACTACAATAATTGATATGTCATAAATCTAAGCCAAACCACTAAAAGCATTTGTATACGAATATTGATTTCTTCAATTTATTATGGCTAATATCATTTTGGGCATTTATTGTGTTTTTGGCCAATTTATGTAATATTAACACTTATGGGTCCAAGACGGACCATATTGTACCAGAAATAAGGGTTTCTAACACGCAGTCAGACATCCAGGTCGGCTAGCCTGAGCCCAACCCTGATGAGAATTCAGGAGGCGAAAATTAGGCCACCCCTATGGTCTCTAGGAAGGAATCACCAAAGAAGGTTCCTATTACAGAGTCCAATAACATGGATCTGAAGAGTGCAGGTTCACTTTTGGAGGCCAACCTGAAGGTCCAGGTAAGTTCCAGTAGCAGGAAGGAGAAAAGGGTTACTCGTAAAGTCCGGTAAAAAAGGGGTCTTCCCTGAGGCCCAGGTTGAGACGATAACTGGCCGAAAAGCAAGTTGGTCAAATCTGTGGATTCATCACTAGCAAGCCCCAGTCGCATTAGGGAACTGTTTGGTGGGACAGCCTATGTGGTCCAGGTAACAGGCTGTAACAGAGCCATGCGTGCAGTTTCCAGCAGCCACGAAGACAGCAGCTAGACCAGTAGCTATTAGAACCCACCTGACTATAGTTCCATACCAGGAAGCAGACTCCGGAAGATGTTCTGAAAATCCAATTCCCAGCAACATTGTTTCCAGACAGACCAACCAGATAGTTACTCTAATGGACCGGAAAGATAACTAGATCTGGACCCACAACTTCCAACAGCCAATTATCTGCTGGAACCGCTAAAGTGGCCATGAAGGTTCGTCATTTAGGGATAGCAGTCCATCCAGCCCAGGCAGTAATTCCCAGTTTCATCCATCTGTAGACTCGTGACAACCAACAGCTCACCGTTGGAAGCAGCCGCATCTGGCCCTCCGGCCATCCACATTAGTGTTGACTGGCTCTCTTTACCTGTGGCCTCTAGCGGAACCTAGGTTTCATCACAAGACTGTTCCCTTATACTTGCTGCCCAGAAGATGGGATTAGAAAGGGAACTTGCCAGAAAGAAAATGACCTAAATTACTTAGATGGAACCACAATCTTTCTCATACCTGAAGGATCCTGTCTTCGGAAGTGAAGTCCAAAATGCTCCTCAATCTCAAACGTGAGACAATGGTAAATGTTATTTCGGACAACTACTTTTGTTGGAGGAGCTTCGTGACTTGGAATATCGCGTTTCTAACAGAGGAAGAAGAGGTGCAGTTGTCCCTCAGGCATATCTTATCCGAACATTGTAGGTTACAGCCAGAATACCAGGGGTCAAGATGAGTTGTGGGGGGAGTAAGTAATTTGGTTATTTCAGTAGATTGCTCTCTAAATTATTCCCACCACAAATACAAAACAAAACTTTACAATCGCGTGAAAGAAATGGAATAGAACACAACGAACATTAAACAACAAACAATTTAATAAGCATATAACAGAATATGAAAACAAATAAAATGCATGATGTGTAAATGGCCTTTTGGAAAATAAAGTTTGACAAGAAGAGAATAAATTTGTAGGGGTAACATGTATTTATGCTTCCCCACGTATTTAATGTTTTAGTTTAGAATTAAGGAAGAATAAGCACATGGATAAAACAAATGAATAAAGCATATGAGTAAATGAAGGAGTAATGAATATGCAACAAATGAGTAAAAGGTATGAAACGAATGAAACAAATAAAGGTTGTAAAACGGCGCGGACAAAATGAACATTTAAAACAGGGCGACAAACAAAAACAAATTTATATATTAAAATAATAAAATTTACACTGATACATAAAAGAAATTACTAACTCTACTAACAAAATAATAGTGTGTGTATATGTGTGAGTTTGTGTGTGTGTGTGTGTGTGTGTGTATGTGTCTAACACAACTAAGCTTCAAAAGAATTACATGTTAAAATGTCCTTTTTTATGGTTAGAAACGGGCAGTTTCTCAGAGACTGGAAAACGTCTCATAGTCATTGTATATGAATGTCTGCGAGGCCCATCCATAGTGTTGCTTTTCTCTCCTGTTGATTCACGCTGGAAGGAGTGTGTTGCTGCTGCGAAGAAATTTGGTAAAAGAGGACTAGGGTGTTTGAAGACTACGTATTTATAGAAAATACACGTCTTGTAGGTGGCTCCAAACACAGGACTTGAATTTACGCGCGGACGTAGTTTTAAACATGTCACGTGGTCCTCCTGGCCAATGGTTTCCCGAGACTGAATATTGAGCGTCCGCCATCTTTGTGGGAACAAGTGGCATACCGCCCAAAATAATTTATAGGAGTGTAAAGTCCTATAGAGTCAAGGTCTTCATATTCAACGTCTCCATCGAACTAATGATGTCTTGCCAGCCTATCTTAGCAGCTTTGCCAATGTTAAGGAGGAGAACATCATAAACGTGGAGTCTCTATTGGTTCATGTATTTGAAATTGAGGCCGTTGGGTTGTAGCTGTTGTTGTCATGAGAAGCTTCAAGTTTCACGTAGCAGTAGTTTATACGCCCAACATACCCGAGTAGAGGCCATTTCTTACGGTTTCCGAGCGATAGTTTTAGTAGGGGATTGGAACAGTATCCATGATTCCAAATTTAGATAGGGTCAAGCGAGGTGCTAGTGAGTGGGTAGGATGTGAAAGCAGTCTCATCGACTTCATGGCCGAGTTAAATTTGTTCGGCAGATTTTGTCTGCATCACTCAGAGAGGGAGATGTGGACATGGAAACATATGGAGAACAAGGGATTTTATTATCAAATATTACAAGAACTCGCTATAGATAAGGTAAAGATAGAGAATGGCCGTGGATAAGTGGATTCAAAAGAAGTAGGGTAAGCTAGGAGGAACATTTAGCGCGAGGTTAGCAAGCGCTATTAAGGTTTTGTAGTAAGATCTTGGTAAAATGGAGTATCAAATAAGTCCGTGAAATTGGACGCACAAATGCGTAACGAAGAAGTGTAAAGGTTTCTCGGTCGGCATATACATATAATTTCTTCGTCTGGTTTCAAACTTCGTTCGGTTTGAGAGATTCTTGAGGAGTTCCGAGCGAATTTCCGTAATCACCTTACCAGGATAGCAGACCTTCTGGTTGGGGATTTTCCTGCTATTTAGCGGATTTCATCCAACTCCAGGCAACAGGAGCGCCTAGCTGTGAGGCAATGTTACAGATAGTGAAGTCTGTAATGCATTGAAGCAGGTTGGCCACAACAAGTCGTAGGGGATTGATGGTTGATCATATGAAATGTATTTGAGGATGTCGTAAATGGTTGTGCCTATTCTGACGAATGTATTCAACAATTGCTTTGTCCAAGGAGCCACCCCAGGATATATCCTCAAGAATGTGATTACATTACTGAAGAAAGGTGGCAGGTATGTTTTCAAGGGTTTAGATGACCACAGGCAAATAATTCTGCTTAACACAAAGTTTAAGATTTTGGTCCAGGGCTTACGAAACCACTGGTGATCGAAACTGGGCAGAACTACTCAGTGAAAAGAAGATCGGTCTAAAACAATTTGCATTTGTTTCGTTAGATCATAGAGGAGGTGAAAGACGATAGTGAGCCGCGTAGTTCAGTTTGGATCAGTAAAAAGCATTTGATAGAGTGGACCATCGGTTCTTGGCGATTGTTCCTTAGGTCGCCGGATCCCCACCCTGTGTTAATCGGTCTCTTTCTCTTATTCTTAGCAAACAGAATGCTCGTGTTATGGCCCTGTTATCTAGCTGTACCATACAGGTGCCCGTGGTGTAGTCGGAGGTGCCCGTGGTGTTGTCGTTATCGCCGTAGGAAATGAACACGGCGATACGAGTTCAAATCCTGGACGAGACTGATTGCATTTCACATAGCACTAATACCCTTGGGAAAGGTATGAATCCAATAATTCTCCATCCAGCTATGGGTAAATAGTAGGACAGACTAGGTTCTTCAGCCATGGTTAGGCAACTAGTCTAGGAGAAGGAAAACTCTGAATTCAAACCTGTTAAACTCCGCTTAAAAAATTGACCTTGTGTCATATCCTGCCCGAGCGGAGGGGTTAGTAAATAGTACTATACAGGATCCCCTCGTCTACAATTCTCAGTCGAAAACCGTTTTCGTATTTCTTCCTCACATTCCCTCGTTTTTCCTTTTTTTTATAGAAAATTCGTCGGGAATCCTCAAAAAGAGATAAAGAAAATACTATTCATCAAATCTTGAAGAACTGAAGACATTCATTTCTGAAGTTTGGGCATCGATTTCACCAGAGACTCGTGATTTTAACGGTTCCCTTCTAGAACAAATAAAAGAAATAGTGAATGAAAAAGTTGCTATAACAAAGTATTTAGTGTATTAATACAGTTCTCCAAATTTGTGTTCATTAATAAATACTTTTTATTGATAAAAACAGCCTTTTTGTCTTTTTGATCAAGATATAAGCATATACAATTTAAAAAAAAAATTGAAGTTCAAAGTAAACTTGTTTCGTCAATAAAATACTGCCAGCTTATTTTCATATATCGAATTGATCTATGATACAGATTAAACCTTCAGAATTCAAACAAATTTGAACGTGGAATATGAATGTTACTGGCACTAAACTGAATATTCCATTTCGTTGAATTGGTGTAGCTCTATAGCTTTTCAAGATTCATGTTATTATTTTTATATTACGGACCTTTTACTTTATTTCTATGATACGGACGTTTTACTTTATTTCCATGTTACGGACGTTTTATTATTTTTATGAGTTTTTTTTTTCGTTTATTTACTATGGGTTACTGTCTGTGTACACCTTGCGTGGTGTTTTGTTTGGATGACGTCTTTGGGTTGGTTAGGCGATATAAGATCCGTTCGGAGCCCTCCAAAATTATCAAACATTTAAAACAGATATATAATTCTATTATTTTTCAGACTTGTAGGTGTAAAACAACCTATTTTTTACATTGATTTTCAAAGCTTTCAGAAGAAATGAATTATTTTTCAGTGCTTCAACACACACACACACACACACACACACACACACACACACACACACACACACACACACATATATATATAGGTAGGTGTTCGTGTGAATTCAAAGAGGGAGATACCCATCTGATCCTTGTAATGATTGCCAAAAAAGTAGGTAAGTATTGTCAAAAGGATGTCCTTTACAGTAAGAGTAGACAGTAAAACAAAGAGTTTGAGACAATTCTCCCGTAAAAATCAAGCAAAAGCAGATATTATATAATTCAAATACTTTGGAAGTATGTCTGATAATTTTAATAGCTTTGGAGTGGGTTCATCTTAAATTTGCTGAAGAATTACGGATTGAGTTCAATCTTATATTTGTGTATAATTTGTTGTTTGGCATCAGATATCGACGTCAGTGTATGTATAGGTTTGGTTTCTTTGATTGGTTGGTTGGGTTTTATTGCATATCAATCTTTGTAGGTTATTTAATGCAAATTCCATTTTATACATTTAAACAGTTCTATTTCAAAAAGTTCAAAGTTAGCTAATTCAGTTTAGTATAAGTTCAGATTTTCTTTACACACAATTAAATGTTTAAACATTTCTATATTAAACAATTCCATTTAGTGTAAGTACTGTTTCAATGTCAAAAACAGTTCCATTTCAAAAAATTCGGTTTAGCATAAGCACGCAGTTTAAATGAAAATACAGTTTAAATGCCAAAATCATTTCTATTTAAAGCTATTCAGTATATTTAAACAGTTATAATTCCAACAATTCAGTTTAGCATAAGTATGCAGTTAGTTCTATTTAACCCCTAGATGGGGCCCTATCAGGTGCTACCATTCAGGGCCAGAATGGACCTGGGAGCAATGGCAATGAAGGGGTACTCCGCATTCCCCAATGCTCCTGCATCACTGGGACCTCACCATCTGATTGTTTGGTTTCATATCAGGACACTCGTTGTGGGGGTCAAAGGTGCAGTTGGTGTATTCTACAGCCCCAGCCGACTGGGCAGTGGGGTGTCTTTGTTTAATGGCATATCAACCATTTGATGCAAAAGTAGTCATTGTAGAAGAACAGTAGCGGTACTATTTAAACGATATTAGGGAAAATAAGGGGGTCCATACCTTTTCTAAGGATATTACTTCGAAAGTGAACGTAATTTCCCGACTAGATTTCGAACTGGCTAATTACGGTGGCTCCGTCGAGCACGTTCGCCACTATGCTAAGGGGACTCCTCCATATGCATTGGTAAAGCGTAGAATGCGAGTGATAGGTAATCGATTATATGGAAATCTAATATAATAAAACAAGGATAGCCGTGTCAGCATTATTGTTAAGCAGCATCCCTTGCACTTAAGCGAAACGCTGGAAGGAAAATCTACATGTGAACTGCACAAGGATGTTACGTCCTGGTTTGAACACATGTAGGTAGTAATACCCTGCAAGACAGTAGTTGTATGACCATTTACCGCCAATCTTACAAGCGAATCAAGTTAACAAGAAAGACATTAAGCAACAGGGAAATTTAAAAAAGCAAATGAAGAATGCAATTTAGGGGTCGGCTTTTGCCGATACATTTGAAGCGGAAAATCATATTTTATCTATGTATTGCTGTAACACTATGTAGGTGGTCCGCCGAGCAGACGATCCCTTTGTCTGTTTTGGCGCGAAACCAAACAAAGGCCTGGACTCGAGATCTCGACACGACCGGAAGTTGGTAAGGGAAGGCAGGAGTTGGACAAGGGAACTCAGAGAAGAAAGAGTTGGCGAAGGGTGTCGAGAGTGGCAGTCGACACCGGAGAGTAGACGTGACCAGTCGGCATGAGAGAGAGTCCAGAGCAGTGAAGGAAGGCCGGTCAAGATGGGTGGGCATTCCTAGTAGCTTTGTAGAAATTTCGCTAGAAATCCACGCTAGCGTTATTCTACATATGCACAAGGGAATGCAATGTTACATAACTCCTCTCTTGCACTTTGAGTTAACCCAAGCCTTATTCTTCGTTTGTTCCTTTTCTCCCGCTCCCTTGATTGTATTTCTTCTAGCTATGAAGAAATATGCGATACCCCTATCGGAACCACTAGATGATCACCGGCCAAGAAGTGAAATGGTTTAAAGAATTTGACGTATTCGGGGGGGGGGGCCGAGGGGGTATTGTCACATTGCGGTTAAATGGAATAATTGGCTGGATTGTGAGAAATTTTATTTCAAGAGAGGCAAATGTTTTAAAAATATGTAAAAACCCTAATATGATTTCATAAAAAATATTGTATTCAGGTCTGGGCTCCAGTGTCAAGACGTGGAAATTGGAGTATAATATTGAGGTTAGAGGGCATACAAAGAAGAATGACAAAAGTAATAAAAAGTAAAAGATTCAAGTAATAGCGAGAGATTAGAGAAATTAAGATTAACAACTTACAAGAAGAAAGAATAGGAGGTAATTTCATTAAAACTTTCAAAATGATTAATGGAATTTCTAATTATGGTAGACATTTTTTCAATATTTCTTCTCGAACTGAAAATTAACTATCAAGACAGATTTCCCAAACTAAGTCTGCTAACCAATGGATTTTTTTTTTTTGCTAATAGAGTAATATATTTTAGGAACAGATTGCCCAACCAGATAAAAAAAGATAAAGAGTGTAAAAAAGATCAAAATTAAATTGATTAATTTTTGAAATAATGGCAAAGAAAATAACCTCAGCGGGCCTGTTTGGGAACTATCGGTTGAATTACTAAACAGAATTTGATCTGCATATAGATAAATCAATATGTAAGACGGTGCATCGCCTCTTGCAGAACGCGGGACTGATTCCGCCTTCAATCTGCTGAATGTTCTGCTAGTCGGGAATAATTTGGGATAACGCGTAATGATTCGCTATCCACCCAAGAGGCGTTTTATAGATTTAGTCAACGAATCAAATGCTAACCGGAGTCACTGGTTAGCAAGAAGACGAATGCCACTGCACAATAAGTAAGTACTAAAATATTTTGCACCCAGAAACAGAGAACGAAGACAACTTGGCGGCAGTAACAGTATTTAGTATTTATAAAAAATGTTCAAAGTTTTTCATTCAAAGTTGTAACATAAGTGGCAAATTCTGTCTGAGACCGTCAATTATTCGTCTAAAGCTTAGTTTATCTTCTTTAATCAGGGTATTCCAGTTCTAGGCGATCCTAAATAACGATTATTTTTTCTTCACCACGTCGTATTAGGGCGGCTTTCTCACTTTCTCTACGCAGGGCAGTTGAGTACAAGTTCAATAAAACTCAGAAGCTGTTTTACCGCCTGCCTTTCTGCCTTCTCACCCGATCTGTTCTGGTCTATCTGGTCCGGTCCTGGTCTGACTGCTTATTACTATTATGGTTAATTTATGTATATTCGTAATCGAGTTGGGGTCGACGTGGAGGTGACCTCAAAGAAATATCGGCTTTTGGCAGAATTTCACACCGAATTACATTGCTAAATTTTGCTAAAAATTCGCTTTGATATCCTAACACTAACCTTCAGATGTTAACATTTTATTTTCCTAATTTCCTTGGTCATCGAAATAATCTGAATAATTCAGCCGTTATGACAACTGGCCCTTTCATAAAAAACAAATTGTAAATTCCGATGAAATAAAAATAAAACATATTTTTTTCCTTCACTACTTTTCGAAAATCAATTACACTATTACAAGCTCGTTATGTGTTTCTGTATTAAAACGTTTCCTGGGTGGATAGCGAATCATTACGTGTTATCCCAAATCGTTCCCAACAATTTCTTTTCCCTCTGGGTAATAAACCCTCTTCTGAACTGCCTCTGATTCTCAGAAGGCTACAAATAACGTATATGTTTTGCGCAAAGGTTTTGTTCTTTAAACCTTATTTAGGAAGTAGTAAAAAAACGGAGATGCAAAAAGAGAGTCCCATCTATGGGTTAAATAGTACCACTACTGTTCTTCTAGGAGAATAGCTTTGGCATTAAATAACCTACAAAGGTTGATATGCCATTAAACAAAGAAAAAGAAAGAGAGATAACAGATTTTAAAAATAGAAATAAAAAAAAACATTCTACGACCTGCTAGGGAATAAGAACGAACTCATAAGCAACATTTTCGTATGGACTCCAACACATGGACATAAAAGTGTTGGCCGAGCAGCAAAAATCTCACATTCATCAGATCTCTGTGGACTCTGGGTGTCGTCTTGATTTCATTTATTTGTGTGATAGCCGACAGGAACTGATAGCGAGAGAGAATCAAAGGTATTTTTAAAGAAAAGCTGAGTAACTGAACAGTATAGTATTTTCTATGATCTTCACATACAATGTATATATGCAATATCGCGGAGTGTTGGAAGGTGACATTTGACAAGAAGAAGAAGAAGAAGAAGGGATTTAGCGTCATGTCAATCTGCCTAGAACTATTTTATGCCTAGAAGTTTGGGAATTACAAATATTGAACGTTGATATATACATCTTTTGTGTTGTTCTTTGCATTCGGGGATATGATATCTTGTATTCCTGCCTAATACAAATAATCTCCAAATATATTTATTTGGTCCACAGAACCCTAAAAAGTACAACCACACTGGGTCAGAGTCAACCTGGGAGTAATGTCATTGGAAACGTGTTCCACTCTTCCCATAGGTTCACTATTGGAGCCTCACTATCAGACAGAGTTTGATATCATGTTTGTATGTAGAGGTCACCACACTCTACAGAGGATAATTTCGGTGTATTCTAACCTCTGTGGGCAGGGTGTTTCAAATTGGAGGCATTAATTGCCCTAATTTCAGAAATAAAATTCATTGAATTCTATAATTACTTTTTTGTTAATTATATGGATTAATTGAACCGTTGAAAGTTTTATGGCACATCAGCCATTGTAGGTCATTTAATGCCAATTCCATTTTTATACATATAAACAGTTCTATTTTAAAAAATTCAGTTTAGCATTGGTACACAGTTTAAATGTCAAAAGGAGAGTTCTATTTCAAACAATTCAATTTAGCATACAAAACACTTCTATTTCAAGCAATTTAGTTTAGAATAAGTTTGCAGTTTAAATGTCGAAACATTTCTATTTCAAGTAATTCAGTTTAGTATAAGTATGCAGTTTAAATGTCGAAACAGTATTATTTCAAGCAATCCAGTTTAGAATAGATACACAGTTTAGTGCTATAGGGCACTATCAGGTACTACCACTGCAGGCTACAGTGGACCTGGGAGGGATGGCAATGAAGAGGTACTCCGTTTTTCCCAAAGCTCCAGCATTACTGGAACCTCACCATCAGATTGCTTAGTGTTGTATCCAGGACACTCATTGGGCGGAGATTCTTAGCCCTCAGTATAGATGCTGTTGGTGTATACCACAGCCTCAGCCGACTGGCCAAAACCGTTAAGAGATATTTTTATAAGCAAGATTGAACGTGAACTAAAGAGAATCAATATGAATAATCATTGCATTGATACATTTTTGATTTTCGAAATTCCTCTTCATGTCTGATAAAGCGATCATATTAGACAAAATTACTTCGACATTTTAGCTCTTGTTAATTTTAGAAAAAAGTTCTTTAAATCTCATTTGATCGACGTTATTCCTACTAAGTCAATTTTTACTTCTCTATGTCCATTTTTGCTGGCAAAAGAAATTAACCATACCTTTCACAAAATCACCATTTTCAACAAAATCACTAATTTTCTATTTCGTTTAGAGATGTAAAGTAAGTAAGTAAAGTTAGCGACCATAGTCGAGGGTGACCCGAAGGCTCCCTTTTCGATAGCTACTACACCAAGGTGTAGGGGAGGGCGCTACTCCATTCCCAGGATTGCTCCACTTTACCCTTGAACCGTACCTTATAATGCTGAGTGTTAAGCAAGGTGGTATCAAGTTCCATTTTTAAAGTCTTTGGTATGACTCGACCTGGGATTGAACCCAGGTCTCCCGGGCCATTGGCGAACACTCTAACCGCTGGGCCATTTCACCAACATTACATTCAAGTTAATTTTTGATCTTACCCGACTATCCTGAAATTAGGCTACAACTGCAGAAGCCAGAAATGAGCAAGAGTTTTGTCATGTAATACTTTGAATACTGTTCTTTATCTTTCTTGTCTTCCCGTTTTTCTTTTAAAGTTCTTTTTGTTCTCTTTTTCTGATTCCACTGTATTTCTTTGCTTCTATATTTCTTTCTCATCCTATATTTACTTCAGGCTTCTTCTCAAGTGCATTCTCTTTTTCTGTCTTTTTTTTTCTCACTTTTCTTTTGTATTCTCTTTTTTCTCTTTATTTGTCTCCAACTCCTTTAGCTTTTTCGTCTTCACTTTTTTCCCCTTCTCTTCTTCTGGCCTCTGTTCTCTTTCTTCTTTTCTCTTGTTTTCTACTTCTTTATGCAGCCTATTCGAGTGGGGGTCGTAGAATACGGTGACTGTAGCAGAGTAACCACCGTACCACACACGAGTGTCCTAGATATGACACTAGCCAATCTGATGGTGAGACTCCCGTCCTGGAGGTTTGGGATATGTAGAAGGTCCTTTCATTGCCACTACGCCCAATTTCACTCTGATTCTGTGTTTTTGTATCAGGTCGGATACCATTTATGGCACAAATTGGAATATTTAATTTTTTTCTATAGTTAGAAATATTCAAGTGTCTGCAAACAAATGACTGATGCTAAATTGAATTATTAGTATTTCATCGCAATACTTGGAACCAACTGGGAGCAAACAAATAATGAATAGAATTATTAGTGTTAAATAGCAATACTTGAAACCATTTAACAGTAAGCAAAAACTATTATGTTACATAGCAATACTTGAAATTATATAACTGAGTGCAAATGAAACAATTAGAGTAAGCTGTGTGCAAACAAATGAGCTCTGGCTTTTTTAAAAATCAATACCTTCAAACTATTTATTAATGTATTTATTATATGTATAAACAGGATTTGGCATTATATAGCCTACAAGGGTTGATATGCCATAAAACACAACCAACCAACTAACCAACTTATTTTGCCTTTTCCTTTTCACTCTTATTCCCCCCTTTTTTCAAGTCTCTATTCATTTTCTATTCTTTTTGTCTTCAACTTTTTAGCCTTGTTTTTCCCCTCATATTTTTTCTCTTCTCTTCTGATTATTGTTTGTTTCTAGTCATTTTTCATCTAGGTCTTTAGCCTTGTTTTTCTTCTCTTATTCACCCTTTCCCTTCTATTGGCCTCTGCTCTCATATCTCTTTTTTTTTGTCTTCTACTAAAGAAGCCTTCTCGTCTTCATTCTGATTTTAACCACTCTTCTGTCTTCTGTTCTCTTTTGTCTCTTTTACTCCCCGACAGGGAGAAGCGCTACATCATTTGAGTAAAGCCCCCACCGAAATAAATCATCCTCTGGTCATCTCGCCAAACCAGCTAACTCTTATCCCATACAAGACACCAGAGTGGTATTTCGAGGTGGAATCTTTCTTATATTTATAAGATTAACTATTCTACGTATTCTTTTACGTCTGTTAGATGTGTTTCATCCCCTTTTGTTATTTTTCGTTTTGCAGGTTGTTCTTTATTTCATGTCAAAAATTTCAAAATTTCAATATTTTCTCCTGTCTCTCGTTTTTTATTTAACCAAAGAGGTTTATCTCTGTGTTTCTCTCAAATTCTTTCCTCTCTTTGCCAATTTCTTCCAGTTCTCTTTGCACTTTCTAGGTCTTCTGTGTATCTGATTCCCCATCGAATATCTCTGAGCCATGAAAATAATGTGACACGTCAGATAGAATTGAATGAAATCCAAGCCTGATGTGACAATACAAAGGTCGAACCTTGAAGCCTTAAAAGATAGCGGCGAATAAGATGGTGATCAAATCAGCGCTTGTTGAAATTAGTGCCACGTGATGAATGTTTTTATACCCAGCGGAAGTCAAAGCAAATAGGAACCAGAAAGAGAATACATGAAATTATTGACTTGTTGATGGTCAGGATTACATTGATATGCAGCGCAATAATTGGGCAATGCCAACGCGAAGGAAAACTACTGAAGCAAATGAATGGAAGAAATAAATATTAAAAGAAATTGAAGGGAATGAGACATCTTTCCTTTTGCGCTGTTCAGAAAGCTGAACCTCTTGTGGAGTTGCATTCCATATTCACAAGTATTTCTCATACTGTGAGCTCGAGTAATTGTATATTCACCTTAATAAAGTTAGCGACCATAGTCGAGGGTGACCCGAAGGCTCCCTTTTCGATAGCTACTACACCAAGGTGTAGGGGAGGGCGCTACTCCATTCCCTGGATTGCTCCACTTTACCCTTGAACCGTACCTTATAATGCTGAGTGTTAAGCAAGGTGGTATCAAGTTCCATTTTTAAAGTCTTTGGTATGACTCGACCTGGGATTGAACCCAGGTCTTCCGGGCCATTGGCGAACACTCTAACCGCTGGGCCAATGTCCCGGTTCACCTTAATAAATAATTGAAAATAAAAAAAAAATATAGAAGATTTCCGTAATTATGTGTGTAAAATACACCTCTAGATTTGAAAGACGAAATTCAGGAGAAAAAATCCTGTGTATTGCTTGGACTTACTTTTAGAATTTATAGCAGGGAAATGTAACCTCAGTTTAGCATTAGTTCAAGATTTTATCAGTTCGTACTGATTAGAAATTAGTATTTTTGTAGTTCATATTGTATCTAGAATAAAAAAAAAATTCATGTATTTAGAAATATTACACTGGTATGTTCACAGAAAAAAAGCCAAAAGTTTGCGGTGAAAGTAAGTTCCCACTAGGAGAAACATAATTTAAAATAAGCATACATTCCTGTTGATATTTCTTTGTAACGACGTAAGCATGTTAGTTTGGAATATAGATATAACTTGCTTTCAGTCATTACTGTAAAGTAAAAAGGCCCACGGTGAAGGTGGGACAAACTGAAACTGATGACTGGTACAGCCGGTAAGGAGGAAAGGCTATGAATACTGTAGAACTTACGAAGATTTTCACGGTCGATTTCAGACGGACGTGAAATACCCTCTTCACAGGCGCACCCCTGACTGCTCGTATTGAGCTGTTCGCCAGATCTGCGTAGTCACCGGAAGCTTTTCCCGTCGGGCAATACCTGCTTTGCAGGGCTGGTTTCAAGTCTTGGTGCTTAAGGCACTCCAATATTGGGAATATGGAAGGGATCAAGCATGTTTTGGTTTGGATTGGCCACGCATGGATCTCCAATCGTTCTTGGCGATCTCATTATAAAATTACGTTGTGTCACATTCTGACATGGAGGGAAGTCAGTTAAGAATTCGGTCGATTTCAGACGGACAAAAACTACGTTATAATCATAACTTGAATATGTTGAGGTATATGGCCTTAAAAAATGTTAATTGAAAAGTTCGTGTGTATAAAACGATTTCCCAACTTTTGAACAGAAAAATACGGGAAGATATTCCGTCATATATGCAAATAATTACGGAAATTATATATATATATATTCGAGGGGCATACGACAAGTTTCCAGACATTTTTCGTAAGGGCATTTAAAATTGTTGTACACTCTTGAAAATTCAGTATGTTACTGCTATATCTTATGAGATGACTGATAAATTTTTATGATTTCAGGTTCAAAGGAACAGCTACAGCAGCAATTCGAATACAAACCTATTGAAGCCTGATTGTCACAGATGGTGAATTTCAAAAATGCAATCTCACACTTTAGAAGAAGGATATGCAATAAAATTGTGTTTTAAACTTGGAAAAAATGCCACAGAAACGTATGGAATGCTTCAGACTGCTTTTGGAGCATCTTGCATGAATGGAGCATCAGTTTTTGAGGGGAATAAGAGATTCAAGGAAGGCAGGGAGTCTGTGAGGGATGATGAGAGGTGTGGGAGGAGAAAGGAAGTCAATACACCAGAGTTGATTGGCCAAAAGGTTCGGGTTAGGCCGTGGGTTGCTATGTTAAGGTTTTAAGGGAGTGTAGGAAGAGATTCCGTCAGAAGAGGCCAGCACTCTTGAAATCGGGTCAGTGGCATTTCCACCAGGACAATGCACCAGTCCACAACATCTTTGTCACAGACTATTTAACCAAGATGGACATCAAGACAATTCCTCACCCTCCCTGCAGTTCAGAACTTGGTCCCTGTGACTTTTGGTTATTCCCTAAGCTCAAAGGCTGTCGTTATGAGACAATTACGGAGATGAAAGAGGCTGTGACGAAGGTCATTGACATGCTCACACAAGAGGACTTCCATGGGGCCTCCCAGAAGTTTTTGAAACTGTACAACAAGTGCATTGCAGTCGGAGGAGATTACATCGAAGGGGACTAGAGTTTTATGAGTGTAATCTCAATAAAAGTGCCCATACGAAAAAAGTCTGGAAACTTATCGTATGCACCTCGTATATATATATATATATATATATATATATATATATATATATATATATATATATATATATCTGAAACGTAAATAGAAGAAAACTCAACCACATTTATAGTTCCATTATAAATTTATTTCGACAAGATTTTCTATTTCTGTCTCTTCAGATGGTTAACTCGCTTTTTGGGGAGTGAAATCAGCAAATATAGTTTTCCTTATTGATATAAAAAAGAAAGAAAGATGAAGATAAAGGAAAAGGGAAAGAAAAAGGAAGAAGAGGAACCTTTCTTTGTTTTTACATATAAAAGGAAAACTAAATTTGCTGATTTCACACCCCCGAAAGCGTGTTAACCATCTAAAGAGGTGTGAAATAAAAATTTCGTCAAAATGAGTTTATAATGGCTCTGTAACTGTGGTTGAGCATTCTTCCATTTACGTGAGTTTTTTTATATACATCCTGAAAGACATATATGATATGATCGAACACTTCCACAGAATTATATAAAATTCCTCATATATTCCCTATACGAATATTCTATTCAAATAGTCGTCTGGACACTTACTGTATATAGCAGATATATATATATATATATTTGCTGAGGGTAACCCGAAGACTCCCTTTTCAATAGCCTCTACACCGAAGGGTAGGGAAGGGCGCTACTCCATTCCCAGGATTGCTCCACTTTACCCTTGATCCTCACCTTATAATGCTGAGTGTTAAGCAAGGCTGCATCAAGTACCTATTTTTGAGTCTTTGGTTTGACTCGACCTCGGACTGAACCCCGATCTCCGAGCCATTGGCCATTGGTCTAATGAGTAGAGTGTTCGCCAATGGTCCGGAAGACCAGGGTTCAATACCAGGTCGAGTCATACCAAAGACTCAAAAGATGGTACTTGATGCCACCTTGCTTAACACTCAGTATTATAAGGTAAGGATCAAGGGAGGGCAAAGTGGAGCAATCCAGGGAAAGAAGAAGCGCCCTCCCTTACACCTCGGTGTTGTGGCTATTGAAAAAGGAGTCCTTCAGGTCACCCTTGACTAAAGTAATATATATATATATATATATATATATATATATATATATATATATATATATAAATTTGTGTCACCCAATGAGTACATTGCAGAAAATATTCCTTTACCAATGCCTTAAAAAATGGAGAGTAATGTGCCTTGCCTTTCCATTTTATTTTAAGATGTTTTAGCTAGTGATATGAATTCAGTGTTTTCCTATTTTTAGTCTGAATGCCTTACTATATATATATATATATACAATAGAAATTAATGGAAAAGTGGATAAATCAAACACAGCGGGTTTAGTGGGAATATATTGCTCTATCTGGTCAAATCACCAATGAAACCCGATTCATTTGGTACCACCTAGTTACAATCATCTGCCCAGACGGTCACTGTCAAAACCAAATTAACCTCTTCCTCCACACTGAAACCTATATCTATTTCTCTCCTAATTCTTCCCATATCTATATGTTGTCTGTTGACCCTTTCCTCCCCTTTTATATCTTTTTATATTCGCCATTAGTTTATCTATTTACTTAATGGGTAAAATGTGGAAAACCGCAATAAATGCTTAGTCTGATGAGGTTCTTTAGTTAATAAAACGTAATATTACCACTCAACCCGTTGTAAGTATAAGACTTATCCAATTTTCCACTTGCTTTTATCATCTTCTCAGATTCACCAAAATCTATCATTTCCCCCTCTCTCTCTCTCTCTCTCTATATATATATATATATATATATATATAATAAGCTCCCATCACCGATTTGTTCATTATATCATAAGTTGCACGATTTAAAAGTATTCCTCTGTCCAATGAAAAAATTGTTAAACTGACACAAAACGAAATTGCACACATATTTTTCCAAATTATCCCGTTAATTTAAATGGTTTCAGAAAAGAACTTCCAAATTTGGTCAAATGGGAAACAAGAATTTCAGTAAATCTATACCCCAACCCAAAGAAAAAATGGAAATTATCTTACCGATAGTACTTCATAATTTTAAAATACTTAACTGAAAATTTCCCGAATTGAACGTAACAGGGAAATTCCTCTGGCATAGTGTCTAATGTTTTGTACTGTGAAAACGTAGTAAGTGTGTTCAAACTTCAGTCGCTCCATTTCGTTCTCTTTCTGACTCATACATTTGGAAAAGTTATGTACTCCGTTATCGCTACCCTTCTACGGGATAAATAGTACCACTACTGTCGTTGTAAGAAGTTGCTTTCGACATTAAATAACCCACGAAGGTTGATATACCATTAAACTAGGAAACAGAACAAATCTAACGTTGTACATCTGAAAAAAGTGACATAAATATATTATGCTGCCTGAGAATATTTTATTTATTTTTCATTTTTTCCTGAATTCATACAACTGTCATCACTCTTTTTGCAACATCAATGGCTACAAACAGAATGACAATTTCTATTTTTTCTGAGATAAGAAGGAGTTAATTTATGTCTCCAATAAAGAGTGATTTTATTTCATTTGATTTGCTTATGAGGGTTTGACTATATATATATATATATATATCACCTGGTTATATAGTTTAGGCTATTTTTTATTGCCATGTTCACCGTAGATAGTTATTAAATGCCAAATACAAATACGTATAGGATTTGTAAGGGAATTATTTTTCGGTAATTTTATTCTTAATGAGAACTAATTTGATTCCACACAACTAAATGGTTTCAAGCATTGATATTGTTTGTACCCTTTTCAATGGTTTAACCTATTACAATCTAACATTAATAATTCTATTGGATATTAATCATTTGTTTGTACTCTGTAGAGTGGTTTCAAATATTACTAACTCTAATAGTTTTACTGATACATTTCAAGTATTGCTATTTAACAGTAATAATTGTATTCAACAATGTTGCATAGCCGTAATACATATACAACTATACACATATACATGTGGAAACATAGTCAACACAATAATGACGAACGAACACACTTCTTTAGAAAAATATACCTCTCATACTTTATTCGAAATGGTTGCGAAAGGGTTATGTGTGAGAGCTGAGTTGGAGACTGAACAAACTGCAACATATTGACCCCCAAATTCCTCTGATTTTAGCAGCACTTCTTTCTTGTTCTGCTGGGCTGCTCAATCGGGGGTCCTAAGGGCCCATAGCCCTCTGCTGGTTCTCTCTACAGCATCTTATCTCCAACTAACTGACTCCAAACTAACTGAACCTGTATGTGACCCCGGGTTATATAATTGTTTGACACCCACGTGCTTCTTGTGGGCGTCTCATCTACACCCAATTCAACCCGTCCACAGTCAAGCTTATACCCTGATATCTTCGACTGGATGAACCTGTTCCTCGATTGACGGCTGGGTCGAAGGTCAATATGTAACAACAATAATCTTTCATTTATACACAGTTAAATGGTTCAAAGTATCGTTATGTAATAACAATAATTCAATTTAACAACTGTTATTTTTTAGCACACAATTGAACATTTTCAAATATAGAAAATGGTTGAATATTTCTATCTGAACAAAAGATGCGAACTAAAAAAAAACACTCGAGAGGAACAACTACAGAAAAAAGAAAAACAGAAACATGCCTCCCTAATCTATTACCTTGGAATAACCCTATGCGGGTTCACATCCCGTTAAAATTGTTGTTGTTGGTGACTGTAGTCGAGGGTAACCCGAAGGCACCCTTTTCAATCGCTACTACATAAAGGTGTAGAGGGCGCTACTCCTTTCCCTGCGATCATTATTTCTTCTAATTTTTTCGGCTTTCTCTCCCTCTAATTTCTTTACTTCTTTCTCTTTCCGCTGTAAGTGACTTGTTTTTTTTTCTTTGTCTGAGCTTTTCATTCCCACTTTCTCTTTTTGTTTTAACACTTTTTTTACTCTCTGCACCCCTCCTTATATATTCTTTTTAACACAATAGTTTCAGAGAGCAGCCAAATACATTTCATTAACCAGGGGAAAAAGAAACCGATTTGGATTTTAGAAGAATATAAGTAATACATTACAGATGTGTCATAGCGGAATGGATTTTTAAAATAAAGTGTAGATAAAAATTTTGTTATTTTGATTTGAATGAATCTGACAAAGATAGTTGTTAGAATGAATTGTAATTGTTTAATCTAAAAGCAGTCAAAAGATTGGTGGTTTGTTTTGACAGATGACTGTATTCCGAATGCTTTGAAGTGAAAAATACATATCTAAGCCAGGACATGTCAATTATCAAAAGTAACTGATCTAAAATTAGAATAACCAATTTCTTATTTTCAAATACGGAAAAGGATGGGTGAACATTTGCATCATTTTGTAAGACATTTTTTCAAACAAAATGTTGTTAATATGCAAGCATTGTTTCGTTCTCTGTTTCTGGGCGTCAACTTCCTTTTCTTAATTGTGCAGTTTCATTCGTTTACTCACTGACCGGTGACCCCAACTAGCGATTGATATGTTGTCTGCATCTAAAAAACACAACATGGGCAAATAACGAATCGGTCGTGCCATCCTGAGATATATCCGACCAGCGAAATCTGATTTTCTTTTTTATTTTCAGCCTTTTAAATTTGTGTCAACCTACTGTTGGCTGAGCAGTCCGTGACCCGACGATTTAAATGGTCGCGTAACTAGCAACACTCCACTTTGACCTTATTGAGCTTGACGGTCGGTTGGAAAGGCCCAATCCAATCAACCAACCGTTTATGTCGAGCCCTAATACTAATATTAGTGTTCCGACCATGTTGTTTAAATTGCTCCAAAGGCAAACAAGTACTCAACTTTTAAGTTACTGGAAGGCTGTGGCTAGGGGTCAACTAGAAACCATTTACTCGTGGGCAAACAGATGATTAATATTAAATTAGATAAGGATACTTGATAAATAGAAATACTAATGTCAAATAGCAATTCTTAAAACCATTTACATGTGGACAAAAAAATGATTAATATTAAATTAGATAAGAATATATGATAAATAGAAATACGGTGGCGGCTATAATGTTCAGAATGACATAATTTCGTCGGAAAAAGTAGGTATAACTTTTTATCGAAGTTGTTTTAGATTCTATAATTTTCACAGACAATGAACACAATATTATTTGTTATTCTATGAAATTCTGATCATTTTGGCCGCCCTGGGTTTTGCAGTAAATCACTAAATCATTCTATACTTTTTTTTTATTATCATCTTAAAAAACACCAAAATTTCACAGAATAACAATTAATATCGTATTTATTGTCTGTGAAAATTATAAAATCTAAAACAACTTAGATAAAAAGTTATACCAACTTTGTCTGACGAAACTATGCCGTTCTGAACATTATGGTCGCCAATGTACTAATGTCAAATAGCAATTCTTAAAACCATTTAAGAGTGAGCAAACAAATGAGCTCTTACTCTTTTCGATATAGAGTTTCCTGCAAACTTTTCACAAACAAATGATATATATATATATATATATATATATATATATATATATATATATAATTTGGAAATAAATAACCTACAAGGGTTTATATGGCATTAAATCAAATATCTAAACCAAACCTTTTCACTACCACTAAAATGTAATTTTTTATTTCCCTTAAAATTTTATTCCCACTCTATCTTTTTGTTTTGACACTACATTATACTTTCTACTTCACTCCTTATATTTCTTCTTATTTTTCTGTTTCCCTTTAATTTTCTGCTTTCTTTAAATCTTTCTTTTTCCATAACAACTGACTTGTATTTTCTCTTCTTTATCTCAGCTCATAATTTTCACTCTCGTTTTTCTTTGTTAGTTTGACACTCTTTTTTACGCAATACTTACTCCACCTTTTTAAAAGTCTTCTCTTCTCCAATCAAATGACGTTCATTCTTTTTTTTCTCTCCTTAATTTTACACCCACCAAATTTCTTTACTTTGTTACTCTGGTTTTTCTTTTTGACCTTACTTTTCCAATGATAGCCTTAGATGTCCGATGTAGCGTGGAATTACGGATGTGGCGTCCCGGCACGATTGTCTAGGTAAAATTAAATTGAAACTTGATTTGTGAAGAATTAGACGAAAGAAAACCAGAGGACGCTGATAGAATCTGTCTTGCGGTGACAATGCAGAGTAACCGTTTAGATTTGACATTTTCCATTTGTCTCGATCCTTACCGCTTTTTACATATACCTTTTCTCTCTGTTTCTCTCTCTCTCTCTCTCTCTCTCCCTCCCCCTCTCTCTCTCTGTCCCTTGCAGCATCCCTGTTTTCACTCAATTGCTTCTTTTTCCCTCATTAGATATTCACAAACCATGATTGTGCAGTCTGATTCTAAACAACATTGTAGCTATGTAGAGAACTTACCTTCTCAGCTTTTCGACTGATAAATATATTTTTCTCTTGCTGTTACAGTTCTATTTCTTTTTGCTTTCTGTTTGTCATTGTCGTCGACATTATTATAAGGTGAATATTCACACAAGTCGTGACTAGTAATTCATGTTGGAGTTATAAATTCTCCTTACTGATCCAGAACTGTTTTCAGTATTTCAGAATTCTGTTCAGTATTCCAGAACTCTGCTCAGTATTCCAGATCTTTCATCATTATTCCAGAACTCTTTATTCCAGAACTCTCTACAGAATTCCAGAATTCTCTTTGACATTCCTGAACTATTGTTGGTGTCTTAGAATTTTCTTCAGCTTTCAAGAACTATCTTTAGTAGAAATCTCCTCTTTATTCCAGAACCCTCTACGGTATCCTTTCTGAATTTTATAATAATGTTGTCTGGATGGTTTCATTTCCTCCACAGATTTCTACTATTATTTATAAGATTTTTCTATTTTTGTGACACCTTCGGAGTGTCTTTTTTTTCTTGAACTTCTTACACGCCAAATGACTGTATCATTGATTTCACTTCTCTCTCTAACATAAAAACAATAACAGAAACCATCGTCTTGAAGATCATGTAATATTAAACATCTATCAACGGCAAACATCAATGAGAATAGTAGATTTTATCCTACTATAAGTTATATCCTCAGTTATTATACTTTTCAACTTCATCATCCTATTTTTAGCACAATATCAAACATCATCATACTGTCCGGCTTCATTCTTAGAAATGAAATTGTTTGTATTCTTTACGCAAACTTTAAATCTATTGATAATCCTATCGATAAAGCAAGAGCGATCAACCGTCGAACAGGGTGCTATATATATATATATATATATATATATATATATATATATATATATATTAGGTTTTGATTAATCCAATTTTCCACATATTTCTATGATATTGTCAGATTCACCACAATCTATCATTTTAACACACACACACACACACACACATATATATATATATATATATATATATGCAAAAAAGACCGAGATGAGAGGATGAATCGAAACCCTCCAGATCACAGACTAGAATACTTAAAAGACTCCTGGAGACCTGAGAATACTTGTTGTTACTCATTCTTCAGTGAAAACTCTTCATTTATCAGGGTTCTGAAAAACTCCTAAGGAATGAAATAAAATGAGAAGAACTCTATTACTTGCTTGCTTGCTTGAAAGCCATGGGTTATTTCTTAGTAAAACAGAAAATATGTCACAAAGGAATCAAGGGCACAAATGAAACACAGAGAGAGAGAGATAGAGAGAGAGAGAGAGAGAGAGAGAAAGAGATAGAGAGAGAGAGAGAGAGAGAGATCAAAACTTTATCAAGGAGGTGAATGTAGGATAGAAAAAAGTATCCATTGTATGGATAGGCTGTAAAAAGATATATGGATTGAGCCGACAAACATGGATAATAGAAAATGTTCGAAAACTTAGAGAAAATCGGGAATGTAATGGTTAAAGCGCTGTACCTCGGAATCGTAGAATGTGTGATCGAACTCCAGTCGTGCTATTATGTGCACTTTCGGATTGATACATATGGGTTAAATATTACCACTAAAATCCTTTTAAAAGATGGATTTGACATTATATAACCCGAGAATGTTGATACGCCTTTAAATAACAAACAAACAAGAATCTTAAATTGTAAACTTCATAAAAGTGTGAGTTAAAACTGGAGAATAAAAGTAGTATTTGGAGAACAAATCCTAGCAGAGGTAAAATTTCAATGATGCATCTACCTGGGAGATTTCCTATTGCCACTATTGCTTGTTATACAAATGAAATCGCTGAATTACTTAGAAAACACAGCGGAGGCACCAGATTCCCAAAGTTCGACACAAGATCAACCAAGTACATGCAGTATATTACGAATTTTGTTAAAAATTGAAAAAAATCAGAAAGCCTATCCCAAACTAACTCTACCTTCAGATATAGCAATGGGATTTTCTTGGGCTCCGAAATGCAAACAGACCCCCTAATACCAGTCAAAAGAACTGATCTAATTTTAATCGACACGAAGAAAAAGTCTTGTCATCAAGTAAAATAAGTGGAAATAAAAGAAAGCAAATTCACTGAATTTATAAAAAAAAAATATGGAAGATGAGGGTAACAGTGATATCTATCGTAGCTGGATCCCTTGGAATAGTTCCCAAAAACCTGAAAAAGAGACTGGATGAAGTAGAGATTAGCGGAAGAATAGAGACCATCCAGAGCACACTAATGCCCAAATCAGTTAAGATAGAAGGGTCCTGGAGATGCGAGAAGACTTGTCACTCAGGTTCCATTGAAAACACACAACTTAGAGTTGGTGAGAATGACTCACACGTAATGAAAAGATAATAATCTTATAATTCAGGCCAGAAGATTTGATTTAGTCATCATGAACAGCGTGGAGAATTTCATTGATAACACATTTCGAACTTCCAACGGATCACAGAGTTGAATTGAAGAGCTAAAAAACCTCGACAGTTAATTCTACCTTGGGATAGAAGTGAACTCAACAATCAAAACAATAGGAAATAATCTCTTTAGTAGACATCAATTTAGACAATATTTTTAAGAATATAAACAATAGACGTATAAACTATCCATATACTTTTACATGTATCTGAAAAATAAACAATTGGTGATCAAAAGAAGAACAAATACCACGCAAACCACAGCACTTTGGCAAAGCTATAACAATCTTTATCACCAAAAATGTTAATATCACCATTGTACATGAGCAAATAGGTAAATTAAAATCGTGATGGACCTCAATGAGTTCGGATGATTATAGTAAAAATAAATGCCAAACAATTTCATTAAGACTTTATGAGAAAAAAAAAGATAAAAAAAGGAAAAGAAACCAGTGTGTCAAATGATTCTGTAACTAAAAGAAAGAAAATTGAATGAGGGATGAAATCCCATGAAAAAAGCAGTATTAGAGCTAATGACGTTACGATTAAAATAATCTCTTAACATATATAGTGACAGGTTCTTCTTTACAGAAGAAAGCCATCTCTTCAAATCAACTAAAAGAACATTGGGAGCGCATGAAACTGCCCAGCTCAAGTTCATCCTTCCAAACACAGACACATATGCGGCATTCAAGATAAGTGGCTATCGCATTGACATTACTCTTGTCCAGGCTCGTATAGCTTTTTAAAATTGCTTTAGAGCCACATATATTGTCACAGAATAGATACGAGTTACCTTAAGTTGTTGCAGTAAAATAAACCTGAGATTGCGAGCTGTTATGAAACCAAATATGACCCGACAGTACGGCTTTGAAAAAAAAACAGACTCTATTATCGATGTAACTTGCAGGTTTATGCGAAAAAGTGACAGGGACCAAGGTCGAATCCTACAACTGAAGTGTTTGATTTATGATGGAGAGTTCAGGTCTCTGTGCTTCAAATGTCTTAAGACCACCGTAAATGATTTATGTATATGTATATGGGTATACATTTTGAAATCAATCTGGGAATTTGCTGTTTTCATTGATAAAATTCTGCAAAAAGTGAAATAATTAGTAATCTGTATGAATCCGAAATATTGTAAAGCTATTACAACTTTTGTTTCATCACCAAATAATACATCTGATGGTAACAATCAGAGGGAAATAGATTGAAATAACTAAGCTGTTGACAGAGATAACCACAAAATATAATAACATTCAATGCTAATGGTATAAACTTGTATTAGAACAATTAAATGAACATATTGTAAATAAAATCAGTACATATTCTGCCTTGAAACTTTTTTCTGTATTGTAAATTATCTAGATCATGGATGGGCAACCTTTTTCGAGAAGTGGGTTGCGTGAGACATAAATCATCATCAAGCAGGCTGCACTGCAGAAAAGATTCAAAGTAATTTTACGCTGAAGCAAACTAGAACCATATTTAATACGGAAGACTATACGCGTAATCATCTGTCTAAGAAATAGTGAAAAGTTTTTTCTTTTTCGTAAAAAAGATCGTATATATATATATATATATATATATAAATTGGTATCTTCGATGGGCGATTTCGAAAGCATCGGGGCCGCATATGGATCTGGAGCCACATACGGACCACGGGTTGCAGTTTGCCCATGACTGTTTAATATCTTTATGGACACGCTCTGAATCGTCGTGATCAAAATCGACTTCATAGTAGATAATTTCATTAAAGTTTGAGTCTTAACCTCACATATTATTCAATACCTTTTAAATTGGAAGTGACTCATATCGCTTACCTCTTAGAGTTTTCATGGTAACAATCAGATGAAAAAAAAATAGGTCAAAAAATCGAAATTGTGAAAAAAAAACAAGCTATAAAATTCTCTATTAGGTTGCACAACCGGTAGAACAGCAATCGGAACTCAATGGCACACTGAACGGCTGTACAAAGACAAATATAATGGCGCACGGCATTGAAATGGTCCATTTTCTTTGAAAGCCAATAGATATTTGTGAGAATTCTCAAGGTGAACAAATTCATTCTTACTATTAAATAGGAAAACTTGAAATCAAATTATTTGCAACAGATAGGAATAATTGATATCCCAGGAGTATGCACCAAAAAAGCCTTATGAAACAATTGCACAAAAATGTAAATCTAAATGTACAATAAAGGCAATTCTCTAACCTCTAAGCATTTAATAATGCTAAACGGATTGACATGCCGTTAAGATCAATCAGTCAATCAATCTTATATTCTCCTTATCTTTATAAACATATAAATAAAAACTTATATCATATTTACCCAACCCCTCAGCTTGGGCAGGATATGACACAAGGTCAATTTTTTTAAGCAGAGTTTAACAGGTTTGAATTCAGAGTTTTCCTTCTCCTAGACTAGTTGCCTCACCAAGGCTGAAGAACCTAGTCTTCCCTACTATTTAGCCATAGCTGGAGGGAGAATAATTGGATTCATACCTTTTCCAATGGTATTAGTGCTATGTGAAATGCAATCAGTCTCGTTCAGGATTTGAACTTATATAAAATTCCTGTCTCGATAAAAAAAAGGTGATTAAGAAGGTTAACAAACATCACATTAAGAAAATGAATAAATATCGTTAATTTCAGATTACAATTCGACTTAGCATATAAGTTGACTAAGCATATCAATCAAACTTGCATATAATTGAAGCTCAAGATTTTTAGCTCATAATTCTGGGTTAGACCCATATCTGTTGTACTGGTCAACCCCCTATCATACACTTGACCACTGTGCTATTCCGATTAGTTTTTATTGTCAATGCATCAGCATTTGGAAACGGCGTGACATATAGCGTTGACATAATACTCAATCGTATTACAGTTTTATGATTTTATATTTATCACAGTGTTAGTTTGTTGAATATGTTCACTAAACTCGAGATAGGATGGAAATGTTTCGGCAGCCTACAGGAGTTAAGCTTAGTGGTATATATTGATTGTTATAATTCGATCCCTAGTTTGAAGAGATTTTTATACTTAAAAAGTCGACTTGTATTTCGCAAGTTACGAAAATACTACTACCACTACTACTACTACTTCTAATAATAATAATAATAATAATGTCCAGGAAAATGAGACACACAAACTTCTTTGAGATTTTGAGATACAAACAGATCACCTAATCTCGGCCAGACGACCAGACCTTATAATAATCAATAAATAAAGTAACCTTGCAGAATTGTCAATTTTGCTGTCCGAGCAGACCACAGAGTAAAATTGAAAGAAAGCAAGATGAAAGATAAGTGTCAAGATCATGTTAATGAAATGGAAAAAAAAAAACTGTGGAACATGAAAGTGACGATTATATCAATTGTAATAGGTGCTCTTGTTACTGTCACCGAAGGATTGATGCATGGATTGGAGGACTTAGAAATAACAGGACGAGTGGAGACTATCTAAATACTACATTATCAAGGTCGGTCAGAATACTGTGAAGAATCCTGGAGAATTGAGGAGACTTGCTGTCACTCAAACTCCAGTGAAACTCCGTTTCTATTGGCTGGCCAATCGGAGCTATGTATTCAGGGGTTTGGAACCCCATAAAAGAAGATCTCGAAAAGTGAATTGGCAGATTGAAGGCTGGTTCCGCAGACCGAAGACTTGAAACCCTTGCCACCCTCTTTGCTACCACTGTCGCTTTACCCAGAGTCCTCAACATGACCGTTCCTTGGAACATTAATTTGCTCAAAGCAGACTCGAGGCTAACTGTTATCGCCAATCAAACTATCACCTTTTACTCCAAACGAAAACCCCTTGTTTTTTTTTGTACATTATTTTTTTAATCATTGTATAATGAATAAATGCTGTTATTTACAACTGTTAACAGGCGTTCCTGAGTTGTTGAAGTAGTTGACCAGCTAACAGCACCGGTAAAGTTGGCAGTCTTCCGACCCAGCTAGAACCAAGTGAAGATCGAATCAGATCTTCCCCATATTTCCCGTAGGTCGAACAACCCAACGTGGACACGGAAATCGGGACAAGCAAATCCACCGGAAACTTCGATCTATAAGTGGCTCACAGCGCTACATGCACTTATAGGACCACCCCACACAGCCAAACCACACAAAACAAAGACTAACACAAAAAGAAAAAATAATGTAGAGATTTTTAAGGGCATTATGGCTTGATTTCCATTTCTAAGAAACCAAGACTGGAAAAGAGTCAAGGTAGAAACTGAAAAAAATAAACGATTTATTAACACATATCCCAACGAATGACATCACGGAATTAAACGAATTAATCTATGTAGAAGCGAACTGAGTTTGTGAGAAAAATGGGGTTTCCCAAAAGAACACAAAAATAAACTCCAAAACTGGATGGAAAATTCAACTGGAAAAGTAAGTAAGAAATCTGCGACAACAAGAAAACAATGATAAGACTGAGGAGGAACGCTGGAACTTGTTAGGACGAAAAAAAAAAGCAAATACCATAAAACAAACAATACAACTCGAGGAAATAAACCAGAAGCCAGTAGTGAAAGAAGGAGAACCAAAAATATATAGGGACAGGATAAAACAATACAAACAAAACAAGACATTAAAAAACAAAAACAAAAAAAAGCAAAATTCTACAACTAGAGTGACAATGCACGAACATATTCCAACAACCTGATTAAACTATTTTTGAGCAAAATATCGGAAAGATGAGAAAATGATTGAAAAGCCGAATGGATAAGCCATATGGGGAAAAAAGTTACAAGAGCTTGAAGAAGAACCTAAGTGGAAAATACTCCGTGATTCACTCAGAGCAACACTAAAAAAAGTACCAAATTGGAAAACGCCCCACCATGATGGCATACATGGATATCAGTTTTAAAAAATTACTTCTATCGACGACAGACTGGCTATCGAATTGAATAGATGATTTACAAGAAACAGATATACTCGAATGGATGACCAAAAGAAAGACCACCCTGATACAGAAAGACACCTACAAGGGAACAACTCAGACAAACATAGACCAATAATATGTGTACCAACGATGAGGGAAATACTAACTTTACAATTAGGGAGGAAATGTACCACTCGTTAATAAGCCGCAGACTGTCCCCGAGGAAAAGAAAGGATGTTAGAAAGGACCAGAAGAATAAAAGAACTACAATATATTGTTCAACACACCCTCAAGGAGTGCAAAACCAGACGAAGAAATGAAGTTAAAGCGTGGATTGACAACAAAAAGGCATATAATATAGTCCTGCAAAGTTAGATAATGAATTGTTTCAAAATAAACCAGATACCTCGAAAAGTCATGAAGTTTATCGACGAAACCATGGAAAACCGGAGAGTGGAATTGACTGCAGGAGAAAAAAGCTAAGCTGAGATGAAAATCCAGAGCGGTATCTTCCAGGGATATGGGTTATCACCATTACTTTTTGTAATAGCGATGATGCTGTTCATTCACATACTGTGCATTGTATAATGAATAAATGCTGTTATTTACAACTGTTAACAGGTGTATACAAAGTCAGTAGATCGCAAGAAACATCAACCATCTAATGTACATAGACTTCATCCAACTGTTTACCGAAAATGAAAAGGAATTGGAAACCCTAATACAGGGCAGGAGGATATACAGGGAGGATATAGGAATGGAATTTGACAGATAAAAATGTGCTATGTTAATAAGGAAAAGTGGAAAACGACAAATAACGGAAGGAATTGAACTAAATCAAGAAAAGATCAAAACGCTTGGAGAAAAGGAAACTTAGTTGTACTTGGGAATATTGGAAGCGGACACCATGAAACGGGCAGACATGAAAGAAAAAAAAACAATATCTCAGAAAAAACAAGAAAACTACTCGAAATCAAACTATAGAGCAGAAATCTCATCAATGGGATGAATACCTAGGCTGTCCCCCTTGTAACATACTCAGGATCATTCATGAAATGAACAAGGGAAGAACTTCCTAAAATATACCAGAGAGCCAGAAAACTCATGACGATGCTTTATACATTACATCCAAGAGGTGACGTAGAGAGACTATATTTGTCAAGGAAGGTAGGAGGAAAAGGATTTGCTTGCATTGACGATAGCGTTGATGCATCAATATAATGACCCAAAGACTACATAAAAAGTGCAGAGGAAGACCACATAAGCATCAACAAAACAAAAATAACTGAAAATCAAAAATGGGAAAAAAACAACTTTTCGGATATTGTATGTGATAAACAAGCGAAATCTCACACGTGAAAATTTGGACATAGCTAAGAAAAGGGGAGCGTTAAGAGAGAAAATAAATCTCATCTAATAGCAGCACAAAACAATTACTTGAGTACCAACTATTTCAAAGCAAGAATAGATAAGACGCAACAAAATAGCAAATTTTGGTTATGTGGTGATAGAGACTAAACGATCAATCATATAATAAGCGAATGCAACAAGTAAGCACGCAAAAAGTATAAGACGAAACAAGACTGAATGGGGATGGTAATCCACAAAGAATTTTGCAATAAATTTATATTTGACCATGCGAACAAATGGTATATGCACATATCATAATCCGTCCTGGAGAATGAAACGCTCAAAATTCTCTGAGAATTTGAGATACAAACGGATCACTTAATCTCAGCCAGATGACCAGACCTCGTGATAGTCAACAACAACAAAAAAAGAAGTTAGTGGACTTTGCCGTCTCAACAGACTAGAGGGTAAAATCGAAGAAAGTGAAAAGAGAGATAAGTATGTAGACTATGCAAGAGAACTGAAAAACTATGGCATATGGGAGTTGCGGTGATACCAACAGTAATTGATGCGCTTTGTACAGTCACCAAAGTATTGGTAGAGGGACTGGAGGAATTGCAAAAGAAGAAAACAAGTGAAGACCATTTAAGCTACGACATTATTATGATCGGGTACAATATCGAGAAGAGTCCTGGAGACTTAAAAAGACGTGCTGTCACTCCCACACCAGTGGAGGACCATCAGCTAAAGCTAGTGAGAAAAACTCTCAAATAATAATAATAATAATAATAGACTTGGAAATTGGTGGACGGACAGAGACTATCCAAATGACAGCTTTGCTGAGAACGGCCAGAATCCTGAGACGAGTTCTGGAGACTTGAGGAGACTTACTGTCACTCAAACTCCAGTGAAAAACCATCAGTTAACACTGATGTGAAAAACTCTAAAGGAGTAAATAATAATAATAAGTAGCTGGTAACAGCAATACCAGTAAAACAACAAAATCTATTAAAAAAACAACAGTTTGGATACTTCATTTGATAAATTAAGGAAATACTTGAATCTTATTTAACAACAGAATAAAAACATTCAAGGGGGACCAATTACATCGAATCGAAAACTGATAATATGCAACAAAACAACAAGAATAAGTTATGTGCTGACAGATATGAAACGGTTTATCACTTGATAAGTGAATCCAACAAATTGGCACAAACGGAATACAATACTATGTACGACTGATTAGGAAAGATGATCCATTGGGAATGGTGCAAGAGATTATAATATGACAATCCTAACAAATTGTTTATGCACTAACCAGATAAATGGGATTTAAACATACAAATTGATCATTGAATCTTGGCCAGAAGACCAGACCTAGTGGTGATTAACAAGAAGAAAAGAACTTGTCGTCTTGTAGATTTCTCGATTCCAGCAGATTTCAAAGTGCGAATGAAAGAAAGCAAAAAGGTAGTAAATTGTAAATAGTAAGATCTTGACAGAAAGTTGAAAAAGCGGTGAATCGTGAAGATGACAGTGATACTAATTATAGTTTATGAATTTGGTGAGAAAAGTAGATATAGGGAATTGGAAATCGGAGGAATAATAGAGGCTTTACACACCACAGCGTTTGTTGAATAGTAACAGAATGAAGATTTCGATTGGTAGTGTCAGTTACGTGGATGGCAAACAAGACGGGCACCTGTGTCTTAAGGTATACAAAACACGACGGAAATGCCACGTGAATTGCATAGGTGGCATACCAGAAGGGACTGTGACCATGAGTATAACGTAAAATTATACCATATTTACTAACCCCTCCGCTCGGGCAGGATAAGACACAAGGTCAATTTTTTTAAGTGGAGTTTAACAGGTTTGAATTCAGAGTTTTCCTTCTCCAAGACTAGTTGCCTCACCATGGCTAAAAAACTCAGTCTGCCCTACTATTTACCCATCGCTGAAGGGAGAATAATTGGATTCATACCTTTCCCAAATATTTGCCCGTGGTGAAATGGTTATCGTCGTAGCAAATGGACACGGCGATACGAGTTCAAATCCTGGACGAGACCGATTGCATTTTACATAGCACTAATACCCTTGGGAAAGGTATGAATCCAATTATTCTCCCTCCAGCTATGGCTAAATAGTAGGGCAAACTGAGTTCTTCAGCCTTGGTGAGGCAACTAGTCTAGAAGGAAAACTCTGAGTTAAAACCTGTTAAACTCCGCTTAAAAATTGACCTTGTGTCAAATCCTGCCCGAGCGGAGGGGTTGGGTAAATATGAATATCTTAAATATTTGAGACGAAGTATGAAGAAGAAGAAGGAAAGAAAACTAAGAAGAGTATTCTTTCCTGAAAATGCAATTTGTAGATTCATTTCACTTGTACCAAGAAGGCAATCAGCGCATACAAAAATATCCTTCTCGCCTACACACCCTGTCTGACTTTGAGATTAGGAGTCAGGGAAACGCTGCACTCTTAAAGTCCAGATGACCCGTCAAGAGTTTCAACCGTCGACATACACCCACCCACTATGACCTAATCGCATGATCTAACCCCAGAGACTACTTTTGATTTTCGCGCGTTCATACGAAGAAAAGTCAGTCGTCGCTTTGCTTTCAACGTGTTTTAAGAAAGAAGAGAAAATCCTCTTGCCAAATTAGAGAAAAGAAATTTGAAGTATGAATTCGACAAATCATCACCCGTCTAATCACCCCGAAAAATTTGTAACGTCAACCCAACCTACTATAAAATAAGGAAAGAAAAACAAGAGAGAACTAAACAAGAGACAATATTTATTCAGAAACGAAGACTTTAACCCATATCATGCTTTGTAAGTTCTGTTTCACTTCTTGGTCATTTTACAGATTGCTATTATTGTTAATGTTCATACTTTGTCTCAAGTATTATGTTGTATATTGACCTACGACCCGGCCGGGCTGTCAAAATAGGAAATGCACCTGTGTAAATAACAGGTGCATCCAGTCGAGGAATATCAGGATTATAACCTTGACCGTAGACAGGTTGAATGAGTACGAAATTGTGACGCTCACAAGAAGAAGGTGGACGTTAAAATATTATATAACTCAGTGCACAGGAAATTCAAGCAGTTGGGGATCAGACGAATTGGAGATAAGATGCGGTAGAGAAAACCAGCACCCAGAGAGG
This sequence comes from Sepioteuthis lessoniana, assembly GCA_963585895.1. Taxonomy (NCBI): domain Eukaryota; kingdom Metazoa; phylum Mollusca; class Cephalopoda; order Myopsida; family Loliginidae; genus Sepioteuthis; species Sepioteuthis lessoniana. The sequence goes on along the minus strand of OY757909.1, from coordinate 64,165,069 downwards.
TTGGGCCCCCAGGACCCCGGTTGAGCAGCCCAGGAGAACGGGAAAGAAACGCGGTTATGGCCAATAGAGTGGGGTCAATATGTTGCAGTTCTGTTCGGTCTCCAACTCCCTCTCACACACAACCCTTTCAATAAAGTGAGAGGTATATTTTTCTAAAGAACTGTGTCGCTCGTCTTTATTGTGTCGTCGTTAAGTTTCTGCATGCATCTGCAGATGTATATGTATATGTGTTTGTATAGTTGGTCATGGCTATACAACAATTCGTTACAAAGCCAGTTATTAATTATCCATCCCTCATAACAATATTCTTTTTGTTGTTTTTTTTCTCCCCCTATTTCATTTGTATTCCCGAATAAATTGTTTTGTTAAATTTTCTGTTTGTCTTCTGCGGTTCTGTGTCTGCCCATTGTCAATTCTTCTCTGTGTTCACTGGTGTCTATATAATAACAATGGGGATTGGAGAAATCCCATCCCCATTGTTATTTTACGTTTTACTTATCGAACCTTTGTAATCTCGCCAATTACTTTTTTTTCCATCTTTCTTGTTACGTCTCGATTATTGTAGTCCCAACGAGACTTCGGGTCGTAACAGCCCGTAATGAAAACGAAAAAGCACAAGTGAGCAGGCAGATGAGTCACTAGACGTCACGCCCCTCTGGGCACTTGTCTTGTACTAGACTGCCCTGGATTGAGAGGTAGAGAATGGCTTGAACTGTACGAGACTCACTCAAATGAGGAAGCTATAATGATTAAGTTCCTTAAGCTAATGCTTGACGCACGAAACAAAGAAGCCTGCAAAAAAAGGCCCATTAAAGTAAAAAAAAGTGAAGAAACGGATTCACTGAAATCAAAATCGAATAGTATCTAAAAAGATAACAGGTGGCTGGAGAAGCCCTTGACGTCGGAAAATGTGTAGAAATTAAGACGATCAAATGTTTTGAGTTGGCTCTCTATAAGTCTCGCGAAAACAGAACGAAGCTAAAAGGCAGAGTGGTTTCATAGAAAAAACCGTACTGTCGCCTCTGTGTGAGTGTACACTCAGATCTTCGAACCTCTCCTTCACTTCACTATTTCGTACAATTCGTATTAAAAGGAAAAGAAAAGAAGTAGATTATATTTGTTATACATTAAGAGTTATTTTTCTTTCCTGAATACAACATGTTGTTAACATCAGCTAGAATACTTAGAGAGGTCCTGGGGTTCTAAGGAGACTTGCTATTAATTAGACTTCCGAGCAAAACCACCAGTTAAAACTATTGTGAAAAACTTGTAAAGATTCGCGACCAGAAGTCCAGGAATATTTCAACTTAACAAAAAAACATAAAAAAAGACCAGACCTAATCATCCTGTGGATTTTGCCGTGTCAGAAAACTATACAATGAAAGTGAAAAAAGGTGAAGAGCTGGATAAATACTTAGATTTTGTCAGAGAGCTAAAAAATAAAAAAAAACAACCAAATACTATGGAACAAGAAGGATTCGGTGATACCAGTTATAGATGGAACCCTTGGAATAGTCCTCAAGAAACTGGAAAAATTAACTGAGTAAGCTAGACGTCAGAAAAAGAATCAAAAGCATCGAAACCACTGCACTCTTGAGATCAGGTAGAATACCTAAATGTCCTCGCAACCTGAGGAGAGTTGCTGTCTCGCTGACTCCAGTGAAAAACCATCAGTTGGAGCTGGTGTGAAAAACTCTACACAACAATAATAATAATAGTAATAATAATGATAATAATCTTTTCCGAACCTTCATGAAATATGGACAATACTAATTAAATAAATCTGGACAATAAGAATTAAATAATCATGTTTTAATTAATATTTTAGTAGCTGTTTTCACAATGATTGTGAGGTATGACATCTCGCCAATATAAAAAGACTACAACTATTAATAATAGCAACGAAGAGATAATAAAGAACTAGCAAATAATGGATTTTTAAAAGTATAAAACATGCATAAATACAACCTGAAAATTTTTTTAAAAAAACAAAAAGAAAAAACAGAAAAGAAACGAAAGACAATGAAGTAACTTGATAACTTATGAGACATCAACCCAGCGACCGTATTGTCTGAGTCATTAAATTACCCGTTATGGTCCAATAAAAAGCAGGCGTCAATGGACATATCAGATGATACAAAAGATGTTGGCAGAAGTCTCCCTTAATTGGTAGTGCCAATTACTAAATAGTAATGCGCTCTATTAAGCCACTGAAACGATCAGTAAAACGACGGAAAATATCATTCGGTCAGAGGCAATCAAATTAAATCCCATAAAGTTATTAATGGCGATGCTTTTTAATAGCAAAGTTTATGATTAACGTGATCCTTGCATTGTTTTTTGTTTTACATATAATTTTCGAGTGGAAAAAGAAACTAATGGCAGTTTAGTGTCAGTAACATCCAGGAAATATGGTTCAATGACTAATTTATTGTTAACACATCTCTGAAAGTTTCATTGAACACTCCTTTAAAGAATTATAAGTGATCTTAATTAAGTTCGATAATCGATTGATTATACGACATGTCAACTCGTCTTGGGTTATTTCATGTCTATAAGTTTGGAATTGCGTTTTTTGTACGTTCATATTAGTATTTTTGCTTAGTTGTTTTCTTAGGTGTTGTTTTTGATTTTACATATGGTCTTCTCGGATACGAATGTTTTTTAAAAAAAAGATCTGGTTGGCTGGTTGGTTATGTTCTATGGTATATCAACTTTTGTAGGTTATTTAACGCCAAATCTATTTTAAAACAAATAATCAGTTCTATTTCAAACAATTCAGTTCAGCACGAGTCCATGCTTTAATTGGCAAAAACATTTCTTTTTCAAGCTATTCAGTTTCTGCATTCCCCAAACGTCCAGCATTACTGGAACCTCGCCAGCAGATTGTTTAGGGTTATGTCCCGGACAATCCTTATGGGGGTTCTTACCTCTCTGCAGAGAAGCAGTCTGTATATTCTACAGCCCTAGCCAACAGGGCAATTAAACAGACCTTAGCTTTTTCTGAGATAGTAAATTGGGTTAGGACGATTCATACTGATCTCTCTGAATTCACAAAGTCTGTCTGAAAAGTAATGGGACTAGTTTCAGAAACAATTTATTTCAATTCCAAATAACAAACTGCAAGTGTTCCTCTTTAAAGTCAAACCCATTTTAGCATTCATATCTCATACTCTTCTATGCATTGTTACAGCTCTCTTTATGACCTCCATGCCTTCAAAACAAATCCTTGATGATTTCCTTGAGCTTGTTGAAAAAAAAAGTCACACAGAGCAAGGTTAGGTTCCAGCCTGGGGCTGTTTGGATGCCCAGAACACCCAGTACTGTTATTTTTCAGATGCTCAAATCTTCGATGATAATCTTCCGAACATTGTCCTTTTTCCTGTCTAGCTGACTTGGGATCATTCAAACAGCCAACTAAAAATAGACTCATACCACCAACCTTCCTCACTCGCTCTTGGAATCATCATTCACTTCCTCGCATTCCCATCTTTGAACGTCTCATGCCTCTCAAAAAACATGTCGGCGAGACATGGTATTATCTCCCTACATTTGTTTTTAAGCGCTTGTAAATGAATTTTCTTTAACGAGACTTACACATTTCCACTTAATTCATTCCTAGGTTTTTATTGCGGAAATTTAAAAAAGAAAAGAAAATGTAAATGATACGCATTTGAAATGCAATGGTTCTAGAAAGCTCAAATTACAATTATATACTCCCAAAATATCATGTTAAATAAGTCATTCCACATAGTCCTGTCGGCTTAGACTGTAGAATACATCACCTGCTTCTCAACAGAGGAGTAAGACCTCCCCCCACCAGCGAATGCACTGATGTGACCCTAAATAATCTGATGGTGAGGTTCCAGTAACTCTGGAGCTTTGGGGAATGCGGAGTAACCACTTCGTTGCCATCGCTCCCTGGTAAACTCTGACCCGGAGTGGTAGCACCTGTTAAGGTCTTTTCTATGGGGCAAATAGAACTAAACTGTTTTAGTTGAAAGGGGATTGTTTTGCATTTATACTGCGTATTTATGCTAAACTGAACTGTTGAAAATAAAACTGCTTTGACATTCAAATTGCGTACTAATGCTAAACTGAATTATGTAAAATAAAACTGTTTTTGCATTTAACTCCGTGTATTGCCCAGTCGGCTCGGATTGTAGATAACACCGACTGCATCTCTACAGAGAGGTAAGACCTCCTCAACAAACGTCCTGGATATAACACTAAACATTCTGATTGTGAGGTTCCAGTAATGCTGGAGCTTTGGAGAATGCGGAGTACCCCTTCATTGCCATCGCTCCCAGGTTTACTCTATCCTGACAGGGTCCTATATTTGGGTCAAATAGAACTAAACTGTGTACTTATGCTAAACTGAGCTGCTTGAAATAGAACTCTTTTTATATTTAAACAACGTACTTATGCTAAACTGAATTGTATTAAATGGGACTGGTTTTGTATGCTAAACTGAATCATTTAAAGTAGAACTGTTTTGACATTTAAATGAGGGTAAACAAAAACTATAATCATATGAACTGAATTGTTTGAACTAGAAATGTTTATTTGTATTGAAATGGATTTGACATTAAATAACCTACAAAGGTTGATATGTCATAAAACCCAAACAAACAAACAAACAGACCTCCTAGCGAGTATCCTGGATATGAAACTAAAACATTTCATGCTGAATCTCCAGTCCAGGAGCTTTAACGGAATGTGAAGTACCCTTTCATTGTCATTATACCCAGGTTCCCTCTTTTCGAGTGATAGTACCAATTGGGTTACCATCTAGAGGTCAAATAGAAATGTTCTATCATCTACTATATTTGAAACCATTTTGTTGTAGGAAAAATGATTAATGTTGAATTGTATCATTAATATGAAAGGATACTTTAATAAAGTACGTACTTATGCTAAACTGAATTGTTTGAAATAGAACTGTTTTCATATTTAACTATAAGCAAAAAACTATACTTATACTAAACTAAATTGTTTGAATTAGAACTATTTGACTAAACTGAATGGCTTGAAATAGAAGTGGTTTTGAGAATTAAACTATTTAATTATGTTAAACTGTATTGTTTGAAATAGAATTGTTTATTTGTATAAAAATGGATTTGACATTAAATAACCTACCAAGGTTGATATGGAATAAAACACAAACAAACAAACAAACAAACAAACAAACAAACAAATCACTGCTTTAAACCATTTAACTGTGTGCAAAAAAAGTTATTAGCGTTAGATAAACAGCATTTGGTATTAAATAACCTACAAGGGTTGATATACCATAAAACATAACCAACCAACCAACCAACCCGTTAATCTCTCTTTCGTCCATATTTCACACAAACACAGCCAATCCTGATACTTTTCAGACAGACCTATCTGTGTCAATGTGTTAACTTTAAGTCAATTTTTAGTGGGTAGAATAAATCAGAGGTGGGCGCAGAGAGTGTTAGGAGGGACGTTCTTCTCTGATCAATGATTGTATTCGGCGATAGCAGCAGGTACAAGTTCTTTTGACAATTATTCTTTTATTTACCAAGCCAACAGTCCGACTGTTCATATCCTTGTAAAATATGCTACCTAAATATGTAGTTATCTAGATTAATGCAGTCATGATCACGACTTTAGTTCGAACGATGCCATTATTCGCATTCCTGACTGGATGAAATTAATTTCGCTTTGTTAATGCTCAACAAATCAACTTAATGTTTCATTAGACGCTTGTTATTCTATTGCGAGATTTCTTTACGCGATGATCAAAGTATCGAACTTATTTTTTTTTTTTTTGCCAATAGTTTTTGCAGTTTAAGATCGTATTTCTTTTATTTTTTGAATACGTTTGTATTTATTTTTTCTTCTTCTTTTTATCAGGTTTTCTTGCTTTTAATCAGCTTTCATTACTTTTTATTTTATTTATTCCAAATCTTTTTTCTTTTTTTTTTTCGTTTATTTGCTTATTTTTTTGCTAAATTATATTTATTCTTTTTATTTACTTTCTGACATTCTTTATCACCGTTAAAATCTTTTTCTTCTCTAGTATCATTATTAGATTGCTATATTCTTTCTTTCTTTCTCTCTTTCTTTCTTTCTTTCTTTCTTTCTTTTAACCATGCTTTTTCTTTTCAATCATGAGTTCTTTCTTTCTTTCTTTCTTTCTTTCTTTCTTTCTTTCTTTCTACCATGCTTTTTCTTTTCAATCATGAGTTCTTTCTTTCTTTCTTTCTATCTTTCTTTCTTTCAACCATGCTTTTTCTTTTCAATCATGATTTCTTTCTTGCTTTCTTTCTTTCTTTCCTTCTTTCTTTCTTTCTTTCTTTCTTTCTTTCTTTCTTTCTTACAACCATGCCTTTTCTTTTCAATCATGAGTTCTTTCTTTCTTTCTTTCTTTCTTTCTTTCTTTCTTTCTTTCTTTCTTTCTTTCTTTCTACCATGCTTTTTCTTTTCAATCACGAGTTCTTTCTTTCTTTCTTTCTTTCTTTCTTTCTTTCTTTCTTTCAACCATGCTTTTTCTTTTCAATCATGAGTTCTTTCTTTCTTTCTTTCTTTCTTTCTTTCTTTTTCTGTTTATGTTTTCTCTTTAGACTTCTAGTTTCAATTTTGTTTCCTTCCTTTTATTATTGTACCCTCTTTTCGTTTTCTCTTCTCTTTCACTTAATCGTGGTCTTCGTTTTCATTCATTCATTCTTTTTCTGTTGATGTTAAACTTAAAAACGAATAATATTCTTCATCTTTCTTTCCTTTCATTTACACTTTTTCATTCATTCTTCTTTTTTCTCTCTTTCCTCACTTACCCCATTTTTCTTTATTTTTGGATTTGCATTTTTTTTCTCTGTAAAAGCGTCAAAACTTTATTTGGTTACACAGATTGGTATCAGCCGAAACTTAACTTTCATATTTCTCAGTCACAGCAACAACAATGGTAACGCAAAAAATAATTAATGAAATCAAATAAAGTAAATTAATTAATTAATTTGAAAATTGGGTAAAAAAGAATTATGATTTTATTGTGTTTCACTGTTGGATAACAGCGTAAACGTTCAATAGTTTTAACACTTTTCCTAACCTTCATATTTGACGATTTCTATTATTTTCTCTTTCTATTCTTTCCTTGCCGGGTCTTTTGTTTTGTAGTTTCCTTCACTCATTATTCTGCCTTTTCTAAAACAACATTCTTCCTTTCTACCTTTTCTTTTCCTTCTTCCTTTCTACCTTTTCTTTTCCTTCTTGTTTTCTACTTTTTCTTTTCCATCTTCCTTTCTACCTTTTCTTTTCCTTCTTGCTTTCTACCTTTTCTTTTCCTTCTTGCTTTCTACTTTTTCTTTTCCTTCTTGTTTTCTACCTTTGATTTTCCTTCTTGCTTTCTACCTTTTCTTTTCCATCTTGCTTTCTAATATTTTTACTCTTTCTCATTCTATATAATCTTTATCCCCTGATACCCTTTTTGGTATTCTCCCCTTCTTTTTTTCTTTTATTCGGTCCACCATTTCTTTGTCAGTTCATGTCTTTGTTTCATGCTTTTTTTTCATCCTCATCTTTTTTCATTCTCTAAGTTCACTTTGATATATTCTCCGTCGGGTTCTTCATTCCCTATTCTTTTTAGGGTTCTCACAACACTTCTTTTGTGCGTTCTCTCTCTTTTTTTTCAGGTTCTCACCTTCCAGTGTCTCTTGGGGTTCTCCCTCCTATTGTCTTTCTGGTATTCTTCTTCGTCTTTTTTTTTTTTTTCAGTTCTTCCTTCTTGTTTCTTTCTCATGGTTTACCCTCTAGTTTTCTTTCTCTGGGTTTTCCTCCTCTTTTTTGCTCTGGGTTTTTATCCTTTTAGCTTTCTCAGGTTTTCCCAATCTTTTCGTCCTTATTTTTTTCCTCTTCTTTTCTTTTTCGAGTTCTTCCCCCTCTTTTCTTCTTTTAGGTTCACCCTCAACTTTTCTGTCTCAAGTTCTTCCTCATCTTATTATCTCTCGTTCCTCCTCCTCTTTTCTTTCACTGGCTCTTCCTCCTCTATTCTTTTGCTGGTTCTTCCTCCTCTTTTCTTTCACAGGCTCTTCCTCCTCTTTTCTTTTGCTGGTTCTTCCTCCTCTTTTCTTTCACTGGCTCTTCCTCCTCTTTTCTTTTGCTGGTTCTTCCTCCTCTTTTCCTTTACTGACCCTTCCTCCTCTTTTCTTTCACTGGCTCTTCCTCCTCTATTCTTTTGCTGGTTCTTCCTCCTCTTTTCTTTCACTGGCTCTTCCTCCTCTATTCTTTTGCTGGTTCTTCCTCTGCTTTTGGTTCTGAGGTTCCTCGATTTATTTTTCTTTCTCGGGGTTTTTCTGTGTTTTCTTTCTCAAGTTCTTTCTTTTCTTTTCTTTCTCAGGTTCTTTCTTTTGTCTTCCTAAGGTTTTCAATCCATTTTTCTTTCTGCGCTTCTTCCTCTTCTTTTCTCTCTCAGCTTCTTCCTTTTTTTCTCAGGTTCTTCATCTACTTTTCTTTCTCAAATCCTTTTTCTTCTTTTCTTTCTCAGGTTCTTCCTGCCATTGTCTTTGTCGGGTTCGTTTTTCTTTTTTCGTTTTTAGGGGCTTCTTCGTCTTTTCATTCTCAAGGTCTGCCTCTTCTTTTCCTTTTGGGGTTCTTCATCCGCTGTTCATTTTTAGGGTTCTCCTCTTTTCTTGCCTTATCTTCCTTCTTTTTCCTTTCTCGAATCCTTTCTCCTCTTCTCTTTATCAAGTTCTCCCCCCTTTTTTCTTCCTCAGGCTCTCTATCCTCTTTTCTATATACTTATTCTTCACTCTATGTTTCTTTATTTCAGTTCGTAAAATTTCTTTTTTTTCTTATCCTTCATTCTATCATTACATTAATGTTTTTCCTTAAAAGTATCCGACATATATTTTCCATTTTTTATCCTATTTTTTCTTTATATCTCATTCTCTCTTTTCTATTTCAACACCCATACCCTTCGTCCCTTATTCACTCCTTTTTTCTTCTCATTTTTCTTTTCAACTTAACGCTGACTCGTTTCACCGTAACGTTAGATCACTTGTCGTCCGTTAATCCGCCTGAATCACGGCTTATTGTTACAGTCTTCACTTTACAACACCATTTATTCGCTTTACACTTCTGACTTTCACTTTCACTTTCATTTTACAGATTCTAGTAATTTTTCGCGCCTTTTATATAATTTGTTTTCTTTCTTTCCGTACTTAACGGCGTTCCATTATACGTCAAACTACACATCACATTTCACACAATACAAAAATCCAGAAAATAAATAACGCTACATCTATACACCCCCACCCACATATGTACCGAATATTCTAAAAGTTAGACTAAAATACATCAATTATGTATATATATATATATATATATACATATATATATGTATATATTGGATGCCACTGTAATTAAACAGGAGTAAATAAATGTGTCTTTCTTGTATCCACAATCTCAAGCACAAGAATAGAGGCACACACACACACACACACACACACACACACACACACACACACACACACACACACACACACACACACACACACACACACACAAATATGTATATATATATATATATATATACGTTTGAAAACCTTGGAACGTTTGGGTACGCAAGAATACACAATTATACACAAGCACACGTGCGCATATATATATATATATATATATATATATATATATATATATATATGGCGGGGTGCCTGTATTCTCCCATCAATTTCTTATAAAACATGAATTTTCTTCAAAACCAAAGAGAACAAGACTTTATAATTTCCTGTGAAATATTATGGAATGATAAACGAGTATTATTAAGTATTGCATATTATTAAACCCTACAGTATTGCAAACAAAATGAAAAACATATTGCTGTGTAAAATTAGTTGACCTCTTCTATACATTTATGCAAACTTTTCTTTGGTCACAGTGCTCTTGCAATTTTATTTTTAGCTCCAGTACGTCATTGAAAAGACTCTAAACGTGAAAGAAAGTTCTGTCTAAATGGTATAACTGTTTGGTATGGTCAACCATATCTGGAAAGAGAAAGGTTCACAATAGTCTTTCATGAGGTCCATATAATAGACAGAACTTCGATGAAGCATGAAAAAAATCTATAGATGAGTAAATTCGTTAATGACTTACACAAGCGTACATGGATTTCAATATGATGCAAATTTTATTCCTCAGCAACTTAATAACTGTCGTCAATGCTGAATGGAATCGCCTACATAACATGTATTATTGATAATGGAATCGTTTATGTAGCTAGTGTTTCTGGGATTGAGATAAACAAGATGGTGTGTTTGTCATCACCTTTCGCGTTTGCTACCACATTTGTGAAAAATTATTTCAGTCTTTAGTTTAAGATTGTATACCTGAAGAAGACAGTAGAATGGATGAACCCGAACGCTGAGTTCAGCAGTTCGGATGATTCTTACAATAAAATTGATATGTGTGTTTTTTTCTGAAATACTGAGTCGATTTCTCAATTAAGAGTTAGAGTTAATTGGAATAATTCAATAGTCAAAGAACATGAATCAACTGATAAAAAGCGGGAGGCATGTTTTCCAGAAATAGTTTTATTCGTTGTCATAGACTGATCAATTTTAACGAAATGTCGAAAAATGTTGGATTATTTCTTTCTTAGATGTTATGAAATTGGCTTCCTCGTACGTTCACGTTTACATTTTTAATGCTTTTTTAAAAAAAGCCTTTTGTCCTATGGAATAATGATAATTTCAAACAAATCTATTCGGCACATAGAGTTGACTTAAACACGTACCACCACTTCAGGTCACATGTTCTTGTCCTAGGGAATACGAATAAGTTTTAACAGATCTAATTGACTCATAGATGTTACTTTAACATGTACTACCACTTCTGGTCACATTGACACTGGCAATGTTTTTTAGCCAATGAAATACGAATAATATTTTAACAGATCCATTCGACCATTCGATGGGATTTTAACACGTACTGCCACTTCTGGTGACAATACAACTGGCAATGTTTTTGTCCTATGGTATAAGAATGATTTTTAAACAGATCTATTTGATTTATAGATAGGACTTCAGCACGTATTACCACTTCTGGTCACATTGGAACTGGCAATTTTTTTGTCCAATGGAATATAAAGAATTTTAAATAGATCTATTCGATCCATAGATAAGACTTGAACACATACAACCCCTTCCGGTTACATTGGAACTGGCAATGATTAGGTACAACACACTTCCCAGATTTTTAGAACATGGATCTCACAATCAGATGCAGTTTGTTTGATTGCTTTTCTGTTTGGGTTTTATGGCATATCAACCCTTGTAGGTTATTTAATGCCGAATCCATTTTAATACAAATAAACGGTTATATTTCAAACATTTCAGCTTAGCAAAATTACGCATTTCAAGCTAATCTGTTCAGTCAAAGAGTTCTAATTCAAACAATACAGTTTAATATATGTATAGTTTATGTTTACACACAGTTAAATGTCAAAACAGTTCTACTCAAAGAATACAGTTTAGTATAAGTACACAGTTTAGTTCGATTCGACCCATAGATAGGATCCTATCATTTGCTACCTCTCTGAGCCAAATTGGACCTGGGAGAGATGACAATAAAAGGGTACTCCGCATTCCCCAAGGCTCCAGAATTACTGGAAGCTTATCATCAGAAATTTTAGATGTCATATCCAGGTCTTACCCTTCTGCAGAGAAGCAGTTGGTGTATTCTCTAACCCCAACCGACTGATCAACAGATGCAGTTTAGTATCATACAGAGAACACAAGTTATTTCTGTGTTTATATGAGGTCTTACCGCATGTAATATAATTAAGGATGATTCATTGGTCTAGTGGGTAGAGTGTTCGCCAGTGGTCTGGGAGACCTGGGTTCAATCCCAGGTCGCGTCATACCAAAGACTTTAAAAATGGTACTTGATATTTCCTTGGTTAACACTCAGCAGTATAAGGTACGTATCAAGGATAAAGTGGAGCAATCCAGGGAAAGTAGTAGCGCCGTTCCCTATACCACGGTGTAGTAGCTATTGAAAAGGAAGCCTTCTGGTCGCCCTCAACTACGGTCGCCAACTTTACTTTTTACTTATTAATCTTATAAGTTAATCATTAATAACATTATTAATATTTTAATTATATAAGTTAATTATTAATCATATAAGTTAGTTATTCTATTTGTAGTGATACATTGTAAGTTAGCTAAAAACATTGAATGGAATTGTAAGCCACGAATGCTCCTTTTTCAATAGCTATAACACCGAGGTGTAGAGAAGGGGCTATTCCTTTCCCTGGATTATTCCATTTTACCCTTGATCCACACCTTATAATGCTGTGAATTTAGCAAGGAAGGAAGAAGTAAAGTTTTTTGAGTCTTTGGTATAGGACGACCTAAAATCGAACCCCAGTCTCCCGGGCCATTGGCGAACACTCTAACTACTGGGAACAATAAGTCCATCCCGTGCGTTTGCCACAATTTGACAGACCATCTGAAGACTGTGGAAAACTTATGAACCTTAAATAATTGATAGTTTGTGTTTATAATTCTAATATTCATGGGTTCATATAATATCTGCTATTGTAACATTGAGCACTCTTTCCATAAAATTTTACTAATCTGCTGTTGTATATATATATATATATATATATATATATATATGTGTGTGTGTGTGTGTGTGTGTGTGTGTGTGTGTGTGTGTTGTAGAGTGGCTAAACACTCCTTCAGCACTCTGCCTGATGGATAGGTTTATAGCGATAAATAGCCTATGATGAAAGACTTTGAGGGTTGATTTGTTAAGCTAATTAATATTCTGACTGATCTTACTTTGTTTGGCTATACCGCATTTTGACCCTCCTAAATTTTTTGTTAATTCTCTTGTTAAATGTTCGTAACTTATTGTACTGTGTCTGTTTTGTATGTATACGTTAATACCGGATACTGGTGTTGAATAAATATTTTAAGCATTCATTCTTTTCTATGTATAATTCACCTCGACGACACACAATATATATATATATATATATATATATATATATATATATATATATATATATATATATATGAGGTGTATAATTCAACCTCATCTATTGATTTGTCATAAAATGATTGATTTATGGAATTGATATTTGAATTTCTTGTTTCATCGCAATAAAATTAAATAGTTCTTCAACAATGAGAAAGATTAGTCATCTCTGCAGGTCTTGTTTCACAGATTTAACTATTTCTATAATATTCAGTATTGTCATATGGAATGCGTTAAAATATTCAGCGAGAAATGATTACGAAGTTTTTGCTGAAAAATACAATGATTTGTTTTTGTTCATTGCTTAGTGTAAATCGATATAATATTTTTCTCCTTCCCAGAATATTAAATATTTCTATTTCCTTTCAATGACTGTCCTCAAATGACAATACACTATAGAAAATGTTGAATTTGTAAACAGGGGATGTTAAATACTATATCCGAAACAAAGATAACATTTCTTAAAATTAAAATAAGCGTGTAGGATTATCGGAAAAGGTCCACTAACTATTTTAAGATAGAGTGAAAATAACGAAGGTTAATCTTTACTGAGGCTTCAAGATTTCTTAAAAGAAAATTTGGTGTTTTGTTTTGATGGCATATCAACCTTTATTGGTTATTTAATGCCAAAACCATTCATATAGGAGAAATGTTATGGTCAGTTTTCTTTGTTAACTGGCATATAAACCTTCATGGATTATTTAATGCCATCGTCATTCTTGTAGTTGGGGTAGTATTTAATTTTTGATTGGAAGGATGAGGAAGTTCATGCCTTTCCTAAGGGTATTAGATCGAAAGCGCGACTGGAATTCGAACTCGCTTATTACGATGTCACTGTGTAGCACGCAAGACACTACGTCACAGGTACTACCCCAAAAGAACAGTAATAAATTCTATGCATTTTTCCGCTTGCACGAGGCATTAGCAAACGTGAACTTAAATAAATTTCTCAGGATTACATATTGATTTGCTAATATATTAAAAAAAAGTATTGTATACAGCTAAACAATTTACATAATTTAGATTGAATGACCGATTGATTTGAAAGCGTGTCATTTCGACTATGGTTATTTCCTGCTAAAAAGTTAGAGAATCGCATTCAGTTTTCGTTCTTGTTTATATTTTTGTGTATTTTCTTTTGAGATTTTTTTGTACACGTTCCTTTCGAATGCTAATAATTTTGAATAGATCTATTTTTAAGTAATGGCAAAGAAAAGGATACTCCTGGGTATGACACAAAGCTGAATCAGATGGTGAGACTGCAGCTCTTCATTGACATTACTCCCAGGTGCATTCTGGCCCAGAATGATGGCAACTGTTAAAATTCCACCTATGGGTCATATAGATTTTTTAAAAAATTATTCGTATTCCATATAAATACTTGATGCCATATATTGTAAAATATTTGTATTCAGAATATCTTCTTGAACTTTTAATTGTTTACTTATGATTATTATTAGTTTCTTGAAAACATTTAACCGTGTGCAAACAAGTGGCTATGATTCAATAAAAATAATTACTTGAAACTATATAATTATTTGTATTTGATAGAAATACTTGAAAACATACACCTATGTGTAAGATATTCATACTAGATTAGAATACGTCAGGTATAGCCGTGTGCAAAAAATTAAAAAAATTAAGAAACAACAACAAAAATTATGACTATAAATGTATAATGAGCGCTTTTCACTCACCTTGAGGCACAAAATAACCCTTGATGAGTTGCCATGCTGTTAAAATAAATCAATCTATATTATTTGTAAATGCATATTTCAGTTTAAAAAAAATGTCATCCTCGTTTTGTATATACTGTGTAATATCCCCATCCCCCCTGACAATTCTTTTATATTTTCTATGATACATTGTCAAATAAGGAGAGTCTGTTTAAGGGAAAAGAGTCACTTTATATTCTGGAAAAGAGAAAAATATTATATTGAATTACACTTAGCAAAGAGTAAAAACAAATCATTGTATTTTCCACCATCTTTACCATCAAAAACTTCTTTTTTATTTGTAGCTTAGTGTTTTAGTGCATTTCATATGATAAAACCGAAAATTTTAGAAGTAGTTAAATCTGTAAAACGAGACCGCCAGAGATGACTCATCCTTCTCCTATTTGAGGAACTATTTAATTTCATTGTGAAGAAACTTCAAACGACTAAAGGTTGTTATTACTATGCATTGGTTTGCAAAAACCAATTTCTGCATCTTTGCAATGTCGGTGGAGTTACTCTCCAGCCTTCCTCTTTGTCTGTCACATGAGTGGCGGAATAAACGCAGCAATCGGGGAGATAATACAATAAAATTGATGGATAAGGCAATAATATAACATATAACCAATCTAAAAAATATTCTTGGCCTGAAAAACATTGGATTCGGACAAATGTAGAAGTTAAGAAGATCTGGAAGAAAACGCCGTAAATATGCAGGGCAACAATTATGGGATCCCCTGAAGTCGTACAAATAAACCAAAGAAATCAAATACAATGATGTTTGATATAAATTCATTAAAGTTTGTTTATTCATATTTCGGAATTATTGTGAATCGTTAAATACATTAATTAGTTTTCTCTTTTCGTAGCTCTTTTTTTTTACATGGTTAATTGATAATAAACATTTCCCATTCTTGAAACCTTATTGCTTCTCAGACAAAACTATAGTTTTTTTTTGCTTGTATTTAAATTGTATAACAAAACAGATGGAACGCCTAGAACCCCTTGTTTTATATTTAGAAAAGAATCTACTATCAACTGTGAGCTACAGTCTTGATTAACAGCACTAAAGTGTAAGAGATTAATATTCCCCTCATCTAGATTTATATGCTCTTTCTTTTGTAAACATCAGTTTACCATCTCTAAAAAATAGAGCTAAATCTCAAAATTATAATCAAAGGAATATGATAGACTTAGGCAAAAATACCTTCAAATGAGGACCTCTAAAACAAAAGCAAATAATTGATTGTTAGTTGATTGATTTCAACGGCATTCTAGGGTTATTTTATACTTAGACGTTAGGGAATCGCATTCATTGTACGTTCATTTTGACATTTTATGTTGCGGTTTCTTAAGAGATTGATCTCCACGCGATCTTATCGTATACGATTGATTTTTTTAACTGGTCTATTTCACCTGTTTGTGGAAGCATAACAAGTATTTGCCATCTGTATTAGAGTCGACTTGGGAGTAATGGCAATGAAGGAGTATCCCTTATTCCCCAAATCTCAAAAACTGGAGCCTCACAATCAGATGCAGTTTAGTGTCATACCCAGGACACCCCTTTTGTGACTCTCTTACTCCTTTGCATGGAATATAGTTGGCATATTCCAAGTCCGCAAACGGGGCCGACAAGAAAAAGATAAAATAGATAGAGTGACTAACACTAGAGAAAACCAGATTTTTTACTTTCAAGAAATAAAAGCATGGACATAAAAAATAACATACTGAGTAATAAAAGAATGCACACATTCTACTAAGAAAGGGTAACAACTGTAAAGAAAAATCTAACATTTACACTAGCTGAAGTATTCGTCTATCCTGAATAAGGTTTAAATTCCAGTGCGTTATAATTACAGAAAAAAAAACAATTTCTTTATCATCATCATCATCATCATTATCATCATCGTCATGATGTCGTACCGCCAGCACGGATAACCCTGACCCTCTCTCGTCACTTCTCCCTATAGTTCATCGCTTCTGGCAGATCTTCAGGGCTACATCCCGTATCCTCACAGAGCTGCTGTATGTATGTTCGAGCTGGCTGTCCTGCTTTTGCTCAGCCATATGTAGGGGTCCATAGGAGTACATCACTTATGAGCTCGTCCTTGCTTCTCCAGCAGTGTCCTGCATGTCTGGTTTGTCTAACTTGGATAATTTTCGTGATGGAAGGTAGGCGGCCGTACAGTTGGTGCTTTGCGGGGTGTTGCCTCCCGGACCTGTTCAATATTGCTCGCAGCATTCTTGTGTAATTGCCGTCTAGCTTTTTCTTCAGCCGTTTTGTGAGCGTCCAAGTAGTGCATCCATATAGCAGTATCGATACGACCGCTGCTTGGAAGAAACTGCGTTTCATTTCATCGGTCAGGTCTGTATAATGCTAAGTATTATTTACGTCAGAGTCAAGTTATGTGAAACGGCTGGATATTTTTTAAGTGGGTGGCACTCAAGGAATTTAACGACTAAAACATTTTTTTTTTACTATTGTCCATTTTTTTATATTTAAATACGCAATAATATCTTCTGCTTGAACAACTAACTATAAACCTCAATTGAATGCTCAATTAAGTTGGAATGCGTATATTAGTAAGACAAATAATTCGCTACTTTTATGCAAAATTCTTTACCATATTTTATATCTTGCAGCTACACGGATATCTGCTGATTTGTATTAGAAACACCTTTAGGATAAGGGATCGCATTTCCAAAAAGCACCTATTAAGATTTCTATTTGGAAAACACATTAATCTTGCGTTATAAAATATGCAATGGAAACTTCATAGTTCTAATAACATCAAATACTTTTTGACCAACAAAGAAATTATTCCTAATCTATATAAAGTAGAAAAGAAAGTTTTTGCCTATTTTAAGCTGAGAGAACTTCACCAACAGCGAATCTGGATAGCTGAACCAACAACACAGTAAATTACCACGAACTTTCGATCAAATTGTTGAAAAAAATATTTGTTAATTAGAATAAATGCTATTTACCTTGTTAGCCTACCGATCTATAGACTGTATATAATTTGAGGAAATGACGGAAAGAACAACCTCACTAAATGCAGTCTTGTTTAAGATATGGTGATAATACCATTAAGTTTGGCCTTTCAAGTAAGTTATGGAAATATTTCTAGGCCATGTGAACTCGATAATATCCTGAATACAGTTAATGAAGGATTTGCCTGCCTGGGCGTATTGCTCTGTGTATTTTCAAATTTGCATAACCTAAGATTACAGCTGAGTGTCTTCGTTGCTTAGTGGCTAATGTATTGGAATACGATGTCGTAGTAAGCGAGTTCGAATTCCAGCCATGCTATTACGTTTATTTTCGGACTAATACCTCAGCTATGGTCACAATATTACCACAACTGTACTTCAATAAAGAAGACTAAGCATTAACTAACCCACGAAGGTTGATATACCATTAAAAAAAAGAAACCTAATCAAATCCTAAATTACCAAGATTTTTCAGCATTTCTTTATTTTTCCATTTTTTTGTAAATAAATAAGGAGTTTCTAATATTTTGAGATATGATGAGTTGCTAATAGACTCTTTTTATGACTGCATTTTAATAAATTCTCATTTTCTAAAAAAAAAAAAAAAGACTAAATTGGTTTCGAAACGTGTTGATAGCCTCTAAATAAAGAATATATCACTTTGATATATTGTCATACGAAGATGTGATCTTTCTTACTGTTCAAGATCCTGGAATTTCCTTTTTACTTGTGAATTGCCATATCAATTTTAAAAAGTTTAGGTTTTGAGTTATAACTATGCGTAGTTGACAATTTATGGAAATAGATATTTTGCTTTCAGATTACTGTCAACAGGAGTGACAGATTTTAACGGTATATGAACCACTCTTAGGTTATTTTATTGTTAGACGTTAGGTTTGATTTGGTTTGGTTTGGATTCATAGAATATCAACCATGGTAGGTTATTCAATGCCAAATATATTTTTATATATGTGTATCAAATTTATGATTTCTAAACTCATTTTTCAGGTAACATTTTAAAACGAACCTGAGCTCATTTTTTGCCCACAGTTAAATGGTTACATTTATTTCTATCTAATACAAATAATTCTATTTACAACTAATCATTTGTTCGCACGCAGTTAAAGGTTTTCAAGTATTGGTAAACAAACAGTTCTATTTCAAACATTTCAGTTTAACATAAGTTAGTTAAGTTAATTTAACTAAATGAGCAGATATGTAGACTTGGAAAACAAGTCACTTACAATCGCTCTACCTGAAAGGCGTGTAGTTAAAGTCCCTTGATTCTCTGAACAGTAATAAATGTAATTCACATTACACCAAAACACATTTACATTGGGAAATACCCATTAGAAAGACGTAAGCAAGACCTGTGGGCATGTATATTACCGAAACCTCAGCACGAGCAGGATTGGTCATAATGTCATAAAGTTCCAAATATCGCTATGTATCACTAACAATTCAATTAAACATCAGTTATTTGTTTACACAATTAAATGATCTAACAGTTATATATCTAACAGTTCAATTCAGCATAAGTCTACAAATTTAAATGGTTCCAAGTATTGTTAAGTATCTTTAACATTTCGATTAAACATCAGTCATTTATTTACACACAGTTAAATGATTAAACAGTTGTTTTTCAAACAATTCAGCTAAGCATTTCTCATTTGTTTGCATTCATTTTAAATGTCAAAGAACACAAATTAAATGTTAAATAGTTCTATTTGACTCATAGAGAGGACCTATCGGGTACGACCACTCTGGGCCAAAGTTTACCAGGGAGCAATTGCAATGTCTGTTCGTTTTTGGAGTTTCATGGCATATCAACCTTTGTAAGTTATTAAATGCCAAATCTGTTTTATACAAATAAACAGTTCTATTTCAAACAATTCAGTATAGCATAAGTACACAGTTCAATCGTCAAAACCATTTCTATTTCAAGCTAATCAGTTTAGTCAGTTCAAATTCAAATATTCTAGTTTAGAATAAGTGTAGTTTTTGTTCACGGACAATTCAGTTTAACGTAGTATAGTTTCAATGTCAAAAAACAGTTCTATCTAAAAAAATAATTCAGTTTGGCATAAGTACGTAGCTTACATATCAAATAGTTCTATTTCGAGCAATTCAGTTTAGCATAAATACACAGTTTAAAGACAAAAACAGTAAACTTTCGAAATCACGGTACAGTTCTATTTGAACCGTAGATAGGATCCTATCAGGTTCTACCACACAGGGCAAGAGAGGGCTTGGGAGCGATAGCAATAAAAGGATACTCTGCGTTCCACGAAGCTCCAGCATTTCTGAAGCCACACCATTAGATCGTTTGGTGTCATATCAGGACACTCTTTTGAGGATTCTTACCCTTCTGCAGAGGTGCAGTCAGTGTATTCTACAGTCTCAGTTGACAGGGCCACAGAGGTTAGGGAAATGCATTTATTGTGTCGATATATGTATGTTTATTTGTGTCGTTTCTGCACACAATAATATGATATCAAGTATTTCTACCCAATATAAAAAAAAATTGCACATAGTCGTATGGTTTCAAGTATTCTCATCTAATTCTAATAATTATATGTTTTCAAGGTTTGGTTTGGTTTGGTTTGTTTGGTTTTATGGCATATCAACCTTTGTAGGTTATTTAACGCCAAATCCATTTTATGTAAATAATCTGTTCTATTGAAAACAGTTCAGTTTAGCATAAGTACACAGTTTAATTGTCAAAAACATTTCCATTTCAAACTATTTAAGCAGTTATATGTAATAAATCAGTTAAGTGTAAATACAGTTTTAATGTCGAAAAACAGTTCTATTTGAAATAATTCAGTTAAGCATAAGCACGCAGTTTAAGTGTAAGTACGGTTTAATTGTCAAAAACGTTTCTATTTCAACCTATTCAGTTTACTCAATTCATTTTAGCTTAAGTATGCTGTTAGTTCTATTTAACCCATAGATAGGGCCCTATCAGGTGCTACCACTCCGGGCCAGAGTGGACCTGGGAGCGATGGCAATGAAGGGGTACTCCGCATTCCCCAAAGCTCCAGCACTGCTGGAACCTCACCATCAGATCGTTTAGTGTCATATCAGGACACTCGTTAGGGTGGTTCTTACCCCTCTGCAGAGTTGCAGTCAGTGTATTCTACAGCTCCAGCTGACTGGGCAATATATGTTTTCAAGTAATTATTTCTATTAGATAAGAGTTATTTGCACACAGTTATATGGTTACAAGTAACTAATGATAATAATCCTTAAGAAAATGTTATAGCTTAAAGAAACTATCATTAATACATATAATTGACAGTTATATGGCATCAATTATTACCATTGAATACGAATCATTTTAACCAAATTTATTTGAAACATCGATTTCAACTTCCCAGTAGACAATAGACAATCCGTAGATGATCAATAGTCAAAAGGCCATCGTTTTTTAAATATTTTAGTTTTAAAAACTATTGTCTATAATATAGCGATCAAGACTCTTAAGTTTTGATCTTGAGGCAAATCAAAATGAGCTGATAGACATTTTAAAAAGTTCTATAGAAATAATTAACGAGTCTACAAATATAATAATTCCAAGGATGAGAACATATATAGACTTGGAAAACAAGTCACTCACACTCACTCTGCCTGAAACGCGTGTAGTTAAAGTCCCTTGACGGTCTGGACTAAAATAAAAGAAGTTCACATTTCACCAAAACCCATTTCTATAGAAAATTCAATTAATTAAAACCCACTAGAAAAGACGTAAGCAAAACCTGTGGGCATATATATCTACCGAAACCTCTGCACGAGCAGGATTCGTCATAATGTTAATTTTTTAAGCAGAGTTTAACAAGTTTGAATTCAGAGTTTTCTTTCTCTTAGAATGGTTGCTAAACCAAGTTTGAAGAGCCCAGCCGGTCCTATTATTTACCCATTGCCCAAAGGGAGAATATCTTGATTCATACCTTTCCTCAGGGTATAAGCGCTAAGTGAAATGCAAACAGCCTAGTTCATTATTGGAACTCGGGTCGTCGAGTCTATTTTCTACGCAAATAACCATTACCTAACGAGGGCATACAAATAAAGCGTGTGCATAACACTTTATATATTCGTAGCGTTAAATGTATGATTTGAGGAACAATGAAAAAACAATTCGCGAAAAATCCTAAAATATGGGATGTGATCAGACCTTAACCTTTCCACCATGGGCAGGAAGCAACACAAAGTCGATTTTTTTAAAATGGAACACGGCTGGTTTGCATTCAGATGATTTTCCTTCTCCTAGACTGGTTGCCTTAGTAAGACTTGAGAACTCATTCTACTCTATTCTATATACAAAAAAAAAAAAAGAACGGACGAGAAGAGATGAATTCATCGCTTTCCAAAGGACATTAGGCGTAAATATGAACGTACGATGAACGTGATTCTCTAACTTTCGGGCCTAAAATAACCCTGGACACGTTGAATTATAAAATCGATCCATCAAACAGCAATCATATGCGTATTTATTTTGATGAGACGAAAATGAATAAGAGCATATAAGCTTTACTGTATGTAGATTCGCTTTATAACTGGTACAAATCAGGGCCTCACTCATCTCACTTTTGTCCGACTGTGCCTCTCATCCAGGATGTAATTGGTTTTTGAAGTCCATAAGTCTGAGACCCCTCACTAAGTAAATCAAGGCGCTCGTGATAGTTGATAAGATTCTCTTGAAGTCATAACTTCAATCCCCGAGTCAGGTAGGGCCAGAACGAACGGAGAACCATCATAGGTTAAAATTAATGTGAAGATTACCGTAATTATTTGTGTATAAGACGCAATAATTCATAGCACGAAACTCTGATTTTGAAGAAAGAAATTATGGAAAAAATTTCATGTATTATGCACAATGACTTTTCAAAATTTGTAGTAGTAAAATTTAATCTCAATTCATCAGTTCAATTTTTTATCGGTTCTTACTGACTAGAAATAATAATTTGTATTTTACATTAAGTCTTAAAACACAAAATTTACCCATTCTTTAAAGCAAACACGCAAAAATGTTCACACAAAAAGGCAACAACCTAGCGACGAAAATAAATTTACATAAGGAGAAACCAAATTATAAACGAACACACCATCCAGTGGATATTTCTCTGTAACAGCGTAAAAGCAAATTAGTTAAGAGTTTAAATGTAACTTATTTTTGGTCATTAGTCCCGAATATGGTGTGGTATATAGCCAGAGAAAAGTTAATCTTATTGTTCTTGGGTATAATACACACTCCTAACTTTGCTGTCGATAAATCTAGAAAAATAGCGCGTCTTATACACCAACAATTTCGGTATTCATAGAAATGACGAAAACGGAATATGAACAGCAGATTCCAGTAGATTGAGTAAAGTATGTTATCCAACACTGCAGACACTCGGTAAAGACTGGAGACAGTCCAAGCGTTGTTACAAAAATAACAAATTTGAAAACAAATCAATGTACGCTGAGATTTTAACTTGTATATCGTTGCTTTGTTAAATGGAAACAAAGCAACTTCAGCCAATTAGAGTTAAATAGACGAGCTCTGCCTCTTTGTTGTAGGCGGGAAATATTTCCCGCGCCCGGCTTTGTAAACATGGCGTATGCTTCACACAATACGGTGCCCGACACATAAACGTGTTATTTTTGAATCAATAGTGAAATTTACACCTGGTTATTGACCGTGAGTACACACGCATGTACCTTGCAAGGAGGCTGACGGTAACAACTAGCGATATCACTTTTGGTATTATCCTTATCTCTGCATCTTCATAACATCTGCAACAATTATCTACGCTATTAATCGCATAGAAGAAAGCATTTTAGACAAGTGGAATAAAAGTGAAAACATTTTTTTCGTGGTAGAAAAAAAGTTATTTTTTTCTCTGCCAAAATATTTGCTAAAATATCGAACGGCATTTGGTCAGAGACTTCGCTGCTAAAAGGTTTGAATTTAATTTGGTAACTTACAATTATGAAGAAGCGAAACTTTTATTGTCATAGGAAACGGAATCTGTGAGACTAGTTCAAACCTCAGAGGAATTTGAAATTTAAGAGAAAGGGAAAAATTGCGCTGAACTAACTAGATTTGGCGAGGCAAGTTTAGTGTAACGCTAATTCTTGGAATGCCACTTCTCCGGGCCAATTCCATTTCCTATGACGATAACTGTCGTAGGAAATGGAATTGGCGTCCCCAGTTCAAACCCTGGGTTTCATGCTAATGCTCTCACGAAAGCCATAGATCCATCTGTATCTTTCCTTACCTAAAGGTAAATACCTGGCCGGAAGGAGTAATTTAGCAGTAATAGGGCAGCTGGTCGACGAGACAAATAACTCTCAATTCAAACCAACTTTACTCCGCTAAAAATTGACTTTGAGTCGCATGCTACCCGTAGTGGAGAGATTGAGTAGATAAGCACAATTATGAAATAGACATAAGTTTCTTTGATTTTTCCTTCTTTTAAATATTCGTGTTTTAATTGTTTTTCTTCAATTAATATATTCGAAAAAAAAAGAAAGCTTGTTTTTCTTCAATTAATATATTAAAAAAAAAGAAAGCTTGACGGCAACTACACAAAGATGCTGCAAGCAATATTGAACAGGTCCTGGAGGCAACACCCCGCAAATCAGTAGCTGTACGGCCACCTACCACCCATCACGAAAACTATCCAAGTTAGACGAACCAGACATGCAGGGTACTGTTGGAGAAGTAGAGACGAGATCATAAGTGATGTACTCCTATGGACCCCTTCACATGGCCGAGAAAATGCAGGGCGACCAGCTCGAACCTACATACTGCAGCTCTGTGAGGATATAGGGTGCAGCCCTTAGGACCATCCGGATGTGATGAATTATAGGGAGAGGTGGCGAGAGAGGGTCAGGGTCTTCCGTTCTGATGGCGCGACAAGATGATAATAAGACCTTTTATCAAAGAAAAAGTTCTTGTGGCGTGATGGCTAAAATACACGATGGCTAAAAGACTGCGGCTTCAAAGTAAGCAAGTTCAAACTCCAGTCTCCCTATTACGTTCACTTTTAGACAAATAACCTTGATAAAGATATGAACACATATATTCTCCAAGCTATTAGTTAAATAATATCACTACTGTTCTTCGACAAGGAGACTTTGGCATTAAATAACCCACGAAGGTTGATATGCCATTATAAATAAACAAATTGACTTTTTTATTAGATATACTTATTTTCTAAATTTATCCACATACTCGAGTAAAGAGTTGAATATGACTGAATACCTTAGTAAGACAATTCGTTATATTTTTTCAAAGTTTGCAATCTTAAATGATATAAGATAATTTATTTTTGCAGTACCTTGACTTCCCGCTGTTTATTGTTAGAAATAGCAATAGTCTCATATTTTTCTAAAAAAAGCAATTGCTAAGAATTTCTATCAGGAAAAAAAATTTATACTGCTATAAAAAAATAAGCATAACAAATTTGGTAGCTCTAATGTATAAAAAAAATTTTCTATCTATAAAGGACTAACAAAGAAACTCCTTATTAACAGGAGCTTATTTTCTCTCTCTCTCTCTCTCTCTCTCTCTATATATATATATATATATATATATATAGTATTTTTATTATGTAGTTACTTTTCAATCTGCCTGCACATGACTGAACTAAAACATCAATAAGCTTACCAATATGTACAGTCTCCTCAAAAATCACAAAACATATGCGATGCACATGTCATGTTTAGAAAGGCTGGTGCTGGAAAATATTTCCCGCCAACAAGAGACAGAGCTCATCTATTTAAGAAATAAATCAGTGAAGCCTCATCGAGTGACGCCTCGCTAATTTACACTGGAATAAACTTGTGATTGTATACTAAAAGAGTATCTAGTTAAAGCTATGATTCCCATGATATATTCACATAAAATAATTTTCTCTACAAAAATTTTACCATGCTTCCCACTGAAAATTCTTTACATTAAAGTTTTAATAGGTATTAGAAAGGAAAACTGAATTCAAATCAGTTTTCATCATCATCATCATCATCATATCGCGCTTGTAGCACGGATATCCCTGACCCTCTCTCGCCACTCCTCCCAATCGTTCATCGCCCTAGGTAGGTCTTCAGGACAACATCCCGTATCCTCACATAGCTGCTGAATGTATGTTCGTGCTGGTCGTCCTGCTTTTGCACGGCCATGTGTGGGGGTCCATAAGAGTACATCACTTATGTGTTCGTCCCTGCTTCTCCAGCAAAAAAAGACGAGTCACACCCGGGAGGGGTTCGATAAATACATATATGGATTTTTATGGAGAAACAAAACGGGATATAAGGTGGCGGGAATCAGAATAAAGACGTAGCTCTTTCGATTTCTTTTAAAAAGCATGTCAACACCCGTGGCTTATTTAATCTAAGGCTATACTTGTTAAAGAACAATGATGTCATTTAATGAATAGGTGGAGCGATAAGGAGTCTCATATTTTTCCTAAGGAGATTAATCGGAAAGTGAACGTTATAGAACGACTAGAGTTCAAACTCGTTTACTTCGAGGCCACAGTCTCGGAATTTAGCCAGTACGCCACAGGGACCCACCTAAAGAAATAGTGTCTAATTTCTGTCAATTAATATGCATGAGAATAGTAAATTGTGCAAAAGTATTACCTTATGTGCATAGTAAGAACAAGACCTATAGCAATGTATTAATGGAGTTCTCTTGGCATCGTCGCTAACGTGATGTTCTTTGACATTATAATCTACAAAGCTTTTTACTTAGATGTGGCACAATGCCGTATGAATGATGCACCCTATGAGACTCGGACTCATTGGTGAAGATTTGCTAGTCGAGCTTGCAAACCATTACACCTCAAGAGGCGCCCAGTAATTTACTAAATCTTTAGCTTAGATGTGGCACAAGGACATATAAATGGGGCAACTACTGAGACTCGAACTCACTCGTGTAGGTTTGCTCGACTAGCTTGCTAACCATTACGCTACCAGAGGTGCCTTGATGGACTGTGACATTGTAGGAACCAAGTTCGAATTTCAGTCGCCCTGTTATGTTTACTTTCGGACTAATACCATTGAGAAAGGTATCCCCCCCTCCTGCCCTCTAGGGTTTAAATAGTATCTCTGCTGTTCTTATACAAGAGTGGTTTTGTCATTGAAAAAAACCGACGAAGGTTGATATGCCATTAAGCAAAGAATCAAATCAGAAATTTATCATTAGCCAGTGTGGCCAGCTTCTGGGTGCCTTACTAATATGGCTTTGTTAGACGATGCTTAACTTTGTTAATAGAGAAAATGTTGCATATTCACAGCTTAAGTACGAAAACTTCTACAAAAGAATCTTTGCATTTCCGTGCTTCCCTAAGTGCAAATCTGAGTGTCATAGGAAGATCAGCTTTCACTAATGATTTTACAAATTTAAATAAAAGCTAAAATGCATTATCACAGAATTGATGCGAATTAAATGAAGAAATAGAATTGATTTAAAAAGAGTTGAAAGAAAAAAATCGTTAACTGAATTAAGAAAATGAAAGAATAAAAACCGTTTGGCACAAGTTCATACTTCTTGTTTTAGAAACGATTTTCATATTTTTACATTTTGTGTTCTTTTTTCCTTTCTTTTTTCTTTTTCTTTTTTCTGTCTTTTTTTTTTTTTTTTTTTTGTAATCACTGTTATAACGGCTATGTAGAAAGGAGGAGTGGAAGGAGGAAAAAGAAAAACGGGGCAAAAGAGATGGAGACTTACAAAGGAGGAGGAATAAGATGCGATAGAAAAGCAATGAGAAGGAAGATAAATGAGGTGAAAGGAAAGGAGGTAAAAAAGGGAAGGAAGAAAAGTACGTAGAAGAAGAGAAAGAAGAAGAATATGAGAATAAGAAAGAGAGAAAAGAGGAGAGAGAAGAAGACGCGGAAGGAAAAGAGGAAGAAGAATAGGAGGAGGTAGAGAAGAAGAGGAACACTTATGAAAAGAGAAGAAAGTAACAAAGAGAAGTAACAAAGAGAAAAAAAATGAGACAACAGCAATGATGGCGTGAAGTTGGAGGTAAAGTCAGAAGCGTTGGCGGCTGTAGATGAGGAGGCTGAGGCAAAGGTGGACAAGAAGGGATCGGAGAGAAACACAAGAGGATTAAAAAGATGCTTTTCTGTATTAAGCGAAATAGTTCAAGTAGCATAACCAGGATCGAAACCAATGAGATGGTGCCATTTGAGATCCTGTAAGCATTTGGTGACTAAAAGAAGTTGTCAAATAATTTAATGGAGATCATAATATGGCTTTAGCAAATACAAGTGTTTATAAAGATCTTCTTTTTTTTTAATGAAGTGCTCTCATTTTCTCAAAACTTCAAGGGATTATTATAATAGCGATAAAAACTATAGTAATAATAATAATAATAATAATAATAATAATAATAATAATAATAATAATAATAAAGTGAAAATCGATAATAAGCGAGAGAATAACATGTGCTGGTTATGTAGTGACAAAGACGAAACCATTAATCACATTATATGCAAATGTAACAAACTAGCACAAAAGACGAATAAAATAAAGCATGACTGGGAAAGAAAGGTAATCCACTAGAAATTGTGCAAAAGATTGAAATTTGACCATGCTAACAAATGGTATATGCAAAAACCTTCCGTCCTTGAGAATGAGACTCATAAAATTCTTTGGGATTTTGAGGTACAGAAAATTCACATAATCTCAACCAAATTATAATTAACAAAAAAAGATAAAGAAAAAAAGAGAATTTACCGTCTTGTTGATTACCTAGTCGGCTGGGGCTGCACCTCTGCAGAGGGGTAAGACCGCCCCAGTGAGAGTCCTGAATATGACACTAAAAAATCTGATGGGGAGGTTCCAGTGATGTTGGAGCTTTGGGAAATGCAGAGCACCTCTTCATTGCCATCGCTCCCAGGTCCACTCTGGCTCGGAATGGTAGCAACTGATAAGACCCTATCTAGGGGTTAAATAGAACTAACTGCATATTTATACTTGACTGAATTGATTGAATTAGAACTGTTTGACTAAACTGAATAGCTTGAAATAGAAATGTATTTGACAATTAAACTGTGTACTTACATTTAAACTGCGTGCTTATGCTAAACTGAATTATTTAAAATGGAACTGTTTTTGACATTAAAACTCTACTTATACTAAACTGAATTGTTTGATATAGAACTGTTTTGACATTTAACTGTGTGTAAACAAAATCTGTACTTATACTAAACTGAATTAGCAGAATTCGAACTGTTTTGACAATTAAACAGTGTACTCATACTAAACTGAATCGTTTGAAATTGAGCTGACTATTTGCATAACAATGGATTTGGCCATAAATAAACTACAAAGGTGGTTATGCTATAAAATCAACCAACCAACGTATTGTGGACTTTGCTGTACCACGAGTGAAAATCAAAGGAAAGGAAAAAATAGACAAGTACTCAAACATTGCTAGAGAGATTAAGAAGCCGAGGAGCATGAATGTCAAGATAATACTCATTGTAGTTGGTACGCTAAGAACGGTCTCCAGGAACCTGGGGAAGGGACTGTAAATTCTAAATCAGAAGGAGATTTGAAAGATTAGCTTGAATACTCGGAAGAGTTCTGGATACCTGTGGAGACTTGCCGTTACTCAGACTCCAGTGAAAGACCACCTGCTAAGACTGTTGTGAAAAACTCGCAAGAAGTGAAATTAAAGCTTTCTATTTGGTATCAGTGCCAACAGATAATAACAAATCAGTCAAAGAATACAATAAAATAAGTAAATGAAAAGACGTGAAAATAGAAACTGATAGAATGTGGCATTCTAAAACAAACACCCGTCCCGTTATAGTGGAAGGTTTGATCAAGAAAGGAACAGATACACACATTTACAAGATGCCTAGCAGTCTTAGCCAATATAAAATGCAAAACATTGCACTTTGTGGAACTGCTCATCTTTTTAGGAGGGTTACTATCAATGCGACTGAAAAATATGACTCAAAAGAAGCATCAAAACATAACCACATGTAATAAATATCACCTTCCTTCAGCCACAGCTTTTGGTAAAGACACAGGGAAGAGTAATAAAACCGAAAGTAAATCTAGAAATTAAATAACAATAATAATAATAATGATAATAATGATAATAATAATTATGTAGGCAATGTGGAGATAGAGATGAAACGATCTATCACATAATGAGCGAATGCAGCACATTAGCACAGAAAGAGTATAAAACTATACACGACTGGGTGGACAAGGTGATCCACTTGGAATCGTGCTTGAAATTGAAATAAGAGCATACCAACAAATGATAGATCTCCAATCCAGAATCTGTCCTGGAAAATGAAACGCACAAACTTCTTTGGGATTTTGAGATACAAATAGATCACCTAAT
The DNA here is from genome assembly GCA_963585895.1 of Sepioteuthis lessoniana. NCBI lineage: Eukaryota > Metazoa > Mollusca > Cephalopoda > Myopsida > Loliginidae > Sepioteuthis > Sepioteuthis lessoniana. Next base: position 64,134,996 of record OY757909.1, on the reverse strand, counting down.
CTTGACCAGAAGACTAGACCTTTTTATAATCAACAAAAAAAAATGTGAACTTGCAGAATTCTAAACTTGCTGTTCAAGCGGACCACAAAGTAAAAGTGAAGGAAAGCAAAAAGAAATATAAGTACCCGGACCTTGCAATGGAATTGAAAAAAAACTGTGGAACATGAAAGTGACAATTAAACCAGTTGAAACTGGTACTCTTCGCACTGTCACCAAAGAATTGATACAAGAACTGAAGGACATGGAAATAAGAGGATTAGTGGAGACCATCCAATCTACTACATTGTTGAGATCATCCAGAATACTGAGAAGAGTCCTGGAGAATTGAGAAGAGTCCTGGAGAATTTAGAAAACTTAACGTCACTCAAGCTCCAGGGGAAGACCATCAGTGACGCTAATGTGAAAAACTCTCAAGGAGTATATAATAATAATAAAAAAAAGAACTGGCCATCGAGTCAATTTTGTTCCGGCGTCAAATACTTGGATATTGCCTAGAATTGAAAGTACGGTGGAACAGGAACAGGATTGTGATACCAATTGTAGTGGGTGTGGTCTACAACTTTGTCGTTTGGTTCGGTTTCGGTTTCTTTGTTTAATGGCATATCAACCTTTGTAGGTTATTTAATGCCAAAGCCATTCTCCTTGAAGAACAGTAGTGGTACTATTTAACCCATAGCTGGAAAGATAAGGGGGTTCATACCTTTCCCAAGGGTATTTGTCCGAAAGTGAACGTAATAGTTCGACTGGAGTACGAACTCGCTGACGACGATTGCGCAGGCCAGCGCTTTAACCATTACACCACGAGGACACTCCCCTTGTCGTTTGGGTTTTATGACATATTAGCCTTTGTGGGTTATTTATTGCCGTATCCATTTTTATAGATATAGATAGGGCCCTATCAGGTGTTACCACTCCGGGCCAGAGCGAACCTGGAATCATGGTAATGAAGGGGTACTCTGCATCCCGCTAAGCTCCAGCAACATTGGAACCTCACCATCAGATTCTTTAGTATCATATCCTGAACAGTCTTACCCACATGCAGAAGTGCAATCGGTGTATTTTCCAACTGCAGCAGACTGGGCTATATAAGACCTTGGAAAGGCGACTAAAGATATCGTAAATTAGAGGATGAATCAAGACCAAATTGACCAAAGCATTGTTAAGATCAATTTGAATTCTTAGAAGATCTTGGAGACCTGAGGAAATTTGCAAAAACTCAAACTTCCAAGAAAAATTGATAACATAGGTGTGAAAAAATCGATTGGGGAATGTGCAAGTACTTTCAAATTTGACCATACGAACAAATGTAATATGCACAACTCAGAATCCGTTCTAGGAAATGAAATACAAAATTCCCTTGGATTTTGAGATAAAATGGATAATTTAATCTCGGTCAGACGACAAGACTTTAAGATAGTCATCAAACCAAAAGAAAAATATGAGAGGAGTACTTAGAAATTAGAGGACGAGTGGAAACCATCCAAACTACTGCAGTATTGAGATCAGCTAGAATACTGAGAAGAGTCCTGGGTATTTGAGGAAACTTGCTGTAACTCAAACTCCAGTGGAAGACCATAAGCTAACGCTAATGTTAAAAACTCTCAAGGAATCATGATAATAAGCAGAAGAAGTAAGTTAAGACACTGATTAAAATACAGAAAAAGTAACATCTGCAAGCTATGATAAGCTTATGAGACTGACTCTATATATTCACCCAGACAACTGAAGAAGTAACAAAAGCTTAATTTTTCTTTAAAATAGTCCACTCGGTATTAAATTCACTTATTCCATTAAGATTTTGATTTATCGAAGCACCTTTGAAAATCCTGTTTTTATAAGGAGAAAAGTATAGCCACATACTCAAAGTTTATTCTTCAGCCATGTCAGCTTGGGCTGCAGAATACACCTTCTGTATCCTTGCAGAGGAGGAAGACCGCTCCATAACAAGTGTCTTAATATGACGGTAAAAAATCTGATAGTGAGGGTCCAGTAAGGCAGGAACATTGGGGATTGCGGAGTAATTTATTGCCATCGCTCCCTGGTTCACTCTGACCCAGTAAGGTAGCACCTGAAAGAGTCCAATCAATGGGCCAAATATAACTGATTGATATTTAAAACCGAATGCAAACAAATGCTCTATGCTAAATTGATTGGTTGGTTTGTAGGGTTTTATGGCATATCAACATTTGTAGGTTATTTAACGCCTAATCCAATTCTGTTTAGCATTAGTAAATAGTTTAATTGTAAAAACATTTCTATTTCAAACTATTCAAGTAGTTATATATAATTATTCAGTTTAGTATAAGTACAGTTTTAATGTCAAAAATAGTTCAACTTAAAACAATTCAGTTAAGCATAAGCACGCAGTTTAAATGTAAGTACAGTTTAATTGTAAAAATCATTTCTATATCGAGCTATTCAGTTTAGTCAAGCAATTCTACTTCAGCTAATTGAGTTTAGTAAAAATACAGATTTTGTTTATGCACAGTTACATGTCAGAACATTTCTATGTTAAACAATTCAGTTTAGTGTAAGTACAGTTTCAATGTCTAAAAACAGTTCTATTTGAAATAATTCAGTTTAGTACAAGCACGCAGTTCAAAATGTAAGCACGGTTCAATTGTCAAAAACATTTCTATTTCAAGCAATTCAGTTTAGCATAAGTATGCTGTTGGTTCTATTTAACCCATAGATAGGGCCCTACCAGGTGCTACCACGCCGGGCCAGAGTGGACCTTGGAGCAATGGCAATAAAGGGGTACTCCGTATTCCCCAAGGCCCAAGTATTGCTGGAACCTCACCATCAGATTGTTTAGTGTCATAAACAGGACACTCGTTGGGGGGGTTCTTACCCCTCTGCAGAGGTGCAGTCAGTGTATTCTACAGCCCCAACTGACTGGGCAATATCCTAAATTGAATTTTAAAAAATAGAACTCTTTGAACATTTACCAGTGAGTAAACAAACGACTGCTGTTTAATTAAATTGTTAGTGATACATAGCTGTACTTGGAATAACTTAACTTTATTGATCTATGTCTACGAATCATATATATCTAATATATATGTATAAACCCTATTTGGCATTAGATAACCTTCAATGATTGGTATGTTATAAAACAAAAGAAAATAAAACAAAATTCTATTCTTGAGATTAGTCGCGTAACGGTTCTCATCATGGTAAACGAAATCAACAACGGGAGTTGCATTTTTCGCCAATACTTTTGGAAAAGACATGAATTTATCCCTTCTCCCTCGGGCTATGAGTAAATAGTAGAACAGAATGAGTTCTTTAGCTTTGTTGAAGTAATCAATCTTCGAGAAAGAAAACTTTGAAATCAAACCAAGTATCATCCGCTTCAAAATTTACCACTGAGATGAATATTCCGTTTCAGAAACAAGGAACAGATCTAGGCTTAGTGAATGTGGAACCTCAGATATACAATCAAAGGTTTTTTTTTTTAAATGCAAAGCCATCCTTATAGAAGAACAGTAGCGGTACTATTTAACAGACAGGGGTGTAAGGGTGTTCATACCTCTTCCGTGTTTTTTAGTCAGAAAGTGAACGCAACGCAACAACTGTAGTTCGAACGAGCATACTACGATGTCACAATTCAGCTCGTTAGCTACAACACCACGATGACCTCCCTCTTATGTATTCACACTATCCCTCCATTTCGAGCTGAATGTGACACAAGGTCAAGTTTTAATGGAATATTGCTGGTTTGAATTTAGAAGTTTTCTTCTTCTATATTAGTTGCTAAATAAAGCTTTATATGTATCTATATGTTTAATTTAATCCTCCGCCACGAGTAGAATGCGACACAAGGTCAATTTTTAAAGAAATACAACTAATTTGAACTCGGAGATTTTCTTCTCATAGCTGTGTTGCCTTAACAAAGCAAATGAACCCAATCAGCTCTACTATTTACTCATAGATGGAAAGGAGATTGAAGAAAGGGATTTATGCCTCTTCAAAGGACATTAGGTTTGCTTTGGTTTGGTTGGATTTTATGGCATATGAACCATTGTAAGGTTTCTTTTTTTTAATCTCAAATCCTGTTTATACATACTAATTAAAAATGATTTGCAAATATATTTTGTAGATAACATTTTAAAAGAGCCAGAGCTCATTTTATTTGAACACTGTTAAATTTTGTAAGTATTTCTGACAGGAATAATTCTATTTAGTATCTATCATTCGTTTGAGCACAGTTGGTTTGTTTCAAGTATTAGTCTAATAATTTCATTTAACATCAGTCATTTATTGTACACAGTTTAAATGGTCAAGCAGTTCTACTTGACCCATAGATAGGACCCTATCAGATGCTAACACTCCAGGCTAGAGTGGACTAGGGAGCAGTGGCAATGAAGGGGTACTCTACATTCCTCATAACTCCAGGGTTGAAACCTCATCATCATATTGTTTAGTGTCATATCCTGGACAGTCGGTGGGGAGCGGTCTCAATCTTCTGCAGAGACTCAGTCGGTGTATACTACAGTCTCAACCGAATGGCCTCGGACAATTTGGATTACCCTCTTATCTATCATTACTCCCAGGTACACTCTGGTCTGGAATGGTAGTAGCTGTGAAAATACTATTTGTCTGTCTGATAGATCTGCTTAAAAATTATTCGTATCATATAGCTAGATCAGTGTGCGAAAATAATCTAAAAAAAAAAACACAGAAAAAATACAAATATAAGCGCACAATGAAAGTGATTCCCTGATAGAAATAGAATAACCCGAGACGAAATGACAGGCTGTTAAAATTAATCAATCAGGTAAGGTAGAAATCTAATTATTCTCCCTCCAGCTCTGGGCAAATGGTAGGGGAGACTAGATTCTTCAGCCTTGGTGAGGCAAATAGTCTAGGAGAAGGAAAACTCTGAATTCAAACCTGTTAAACTCTTCTTAAAAATTGACCTTGTGCCATATCCTGTCCGAGCGGAGGGGTTGGTAAATATGGTTAAAATCAACCACTCATTCAGACAAAATTATTGATAAGACAAAACAAGTCTGCAATTAGTTCTGGCTAAAAAAGTAAAGACCAACAGTAACGTTATTACAATCATAAAATGAAAGAATGATTACATCACAACGTAAGGAAATTTTTGTTTGTTTGTTTCATGGCATTTCAACCTTTGTAGGTTATTTAATGCCAAAGCTACTCTCTTAGAAGAACAGTAGTGGTACTATTTAACCCATAGCTGGGAGGATAAGGGGCACATACATTTCCCAAGGGTATTTGCCCGAAAGTAACGTAATAGCGCAACTGGAGTTCGAACTCGCTTACTACGATTCGGCAGTCCAGCGCGCTGGAGAAGCAGAGATGAACTCATAAGAGATGTACTCTTATGGATCCCCACACATGGCCGCGCAAAAGCAGGACGACCAGCACGAACGTACATTCAGCAGCTATGTGAGGATACGGGATGTTGTCCTGAAGACCTACCTAGGGCGATGAACGATAGGGAAGAGTGGCGAGAGAGGGTCAGGGATATCCGTGCTACCAGCGCGAGATGATGATGATGATGATGATGACCAAAGGAAATTATAAGATTTTACCAAAATATTATTGTTACATAAATATGCATGTAAAAATGAGGATATATATCAAGTAGCAAAGTCATTTGTACGTTTATTTGAGATTTAAACGCCATTTCTTTATTTCTTAAAGCATAAAGTATCCCTTGACAGTTTGTCATGCTGTGAAAACCAATCAATCACTCAATAAATAAATCGCAATGGAGCAATAGCTTATGATATAGAATTAAGGGTCATTTATCTTATACTAAGTTTGCCTTTCATCTGGTACACCACGCTCGTGGCCTTGTGTCATGCTAAGTTAAAATCTGTAAATATAAATACTGATACATTTATTCGCACACACGTACACACACGTGTGTACAAGTATACATAACTGTCTCTTTCTCACTCTTCACTTTTGATTTCATTTATTTACTCTTAAGTTAATTAATTTAATCAAATTTAATTTCATTAATTTTTTTTATCTAATTAAACAAAATGGAAAGAAAAACGTACCACGAAATTAAAAACAAATTTAACCCTTTTTTTTTTCTCGAAAATCTTTCTTTTCACATCTCTCTTCCACCCCACACCCTCCATAGTGGTCGTCTTCATCTTGTTATCACTCTTAGTAGCATCTTTTTATTTAGATTATTATTTTATTTTGGAAGGTTAAAAAAAGATTAATCGAAATAAATGCTAAAAAAAAAGAGTGTAAAATTAGAAAAAAAAAACGGGAAAAAAATGACTGCGACTTTAGCGCCCGGAAGTTTGTGTACAAATCGAATCATAAGACGACAAAGATCATTCGAAAGGATTAATTGAATTAACCAGGCGATTGAATCAGGATTTTGAAGAAAAAGAAGAATAAGTGTTAGTTTGAACACTTTACTGTTGGGCCTTTATTTACTTTGAGATTTATTTCTATTTATTTTCTTTTATTTTTGATAATATTTTTTTTTACTTATTCCTACGATTAATTACCCATCAATACTTTAAATTTCATTGATTTCTTTTTCTTTTTTTTTTTTTTTGAAGGAAGTGAAGCAAATGACAAATTTAACAGAAATGAAGATTGAGCCATACGTTTATTTTGTCATTATTATTTTTCATTTAGCTTATTATAGAACAAAACCAGTTTTACTTAGCTTAACCTCGTAATGTTAAAATACATAGGCGTTGGGTACACAAGGAAGATCAAACTCACACCTAAATGAAATATCGTGATGACTCGATTCTGCAGATAAATTTTCATATTGGGCTATTTCAGAAAGATTAATGATTCCATTAATGTCTTGACCACTCGTCAATAATTATTTTATACCAAGACGTTAGAGAATTGCTTTCATTATACAAATTAATAAAAACTACCTTCCACTACCAAATATTCAGTGTACACAAGAGAACATGAGCTCTGTTGGTTGGTTGGTTGGTTGGATTTTTTGGCATATAAAACTTTGTTAGTTATTTTACGCCGTATCCATTTTTATGTAAATAATTAGTTCTATTAGAACAATTCAGTTTAGCATGAGTAAACAGTTTAATTGTCAAAAACACTTCTATTTCAAACTATTCAAGCAGTAACATATAACAATTCAGTTTAGTGTATGTACAGTTTCAATGTCAAAAACAGTTCAATTTCAAGCAATTTAGTTTAGCATAAGTACGCAGTTTAAATGTAAGTACAGTTTAATTGTGAAAAAAATTTCTATTTTTAGCTATTCAGTTGAGTCAAGCAATTCTAATTCAGCTAATTCAGTTTGGTATAAATACAGATTTTGTTTACACAATTCAGTTAAGTGTAAATACAATTTCAATATAAAAAACGGTTCTATTTCAAACAATTCAGTCTAGCATAAGCTCGCATTTTAAATGTAAGTACGGTTTAATTGTCAAAAACATTTCTATTTCAAGCTATTCACTTTAATCAAACAATTCAGGTTAGCATAAGTATGCCGTTAGTTCTATTTAACCCTATTAGGTGCTACCACACCGGACCAGAGTGGACCTGGAAGCGATGGCAATGAAGGGGTGCTCCGTATTCCCCAAAGCTCCACCATCACTGGAACCTCACCATCAGATTGTTTATCAAGACACTCGTTGGGGGGGGGGAGGTCTTACCCCTCTGCAGAGGTGCAGTCTTTGAATTCTACAGCCCTAGCCGACTGGGCAAATAAGCTCTGTGATAACTCATTAAATATTTTTTGTTGCACAGTTTTGAAGTTTCACACAGAATTCTATATTATATTCCATTTTTTGTCACACTTAACCAAACACGCTGGTATCCACTGATTTATTTTGACGGCATGAAAAATTCTCAAGGGTTATTTTATTCCTAAAGTTTAGGAAATCGCGGTCATTGTACGTTTATTTTCACTTTTTTGTGTTGTTGCTTTTTAAGAAGTTTCATTTTTTTGTACAGAGTCCTGTCGAATATAAATAATTTTTCAAAAATCTATTTTCCCCATGGAACAGATACTTCCACATCGAGTCAGCATGAAATGGTAATGAAGGGGTTGCACTACACTTCCCTTTCCTCCAGAACTGAAACCTCACCATCAGATGGAGTTTAGTGCCATAACTCAGACATACCATTTTGGGGACAAATAGCAGCTGCTAAATTTAAGTTCTAACGCAATAGACAGGATGAGATCTATAATAAATTGATGTTTACTCACCTCTTTGTGAAGTCTCTTTTATTGAAATTATTTATGGAGTCGCTAACTAGGTGTCCAGTGATTGGATGAAAATATCCCAATCACAGGCTACCTTTTTTTAAAGATTTTCTCCAAACCCCTATGAGGGCGTTTCCTAGGAACGCCCTTCCTCTTTTGCTTGTGTGATTCCTCAGAATCAAGACGTGCCCGCCCGTTCTCTCAGTTTTCTAGACGCCAATACACGCTTGTGAGGATTTTTCCAGCAACTGAAGCACAAGAAACAAGGGTCTATTTTCTTCAACCCAACCAAAAGGACACAGGAAATATAAACTGTTAAAAGGACGCCTTTTACGGAAAAGTTTCCCGCAAACCAACTGTTTGCAAGGACAATATTTTCTTTCCTCTCTTTCTATGTAAATGTATGTTTTTTTATAAAATTTTAAATCGTGTTGTGTTTCTTTCTTCCTGCCGACGTCGCAATATTGTTATCATATAAAGTTGGGAAAATCCCAATACTTTTTCACAAAAGATAAAAAAAATAGATTTATAAATAAATAAATATAAGATAAATAGATAAATCGATGAATGAATAGAAATAAACGAATGATTAAAGAAATCATCAGATGAGACATGCAAGTCTCATGTAATGATCAGCAACTATCAATAAATACTGCAGAAACTGGGGATTTTGGTAGTGTAGAGTACCCTTTCATTTTTTAACCCCCTGCTCCACTCTAATTCGAAGTGGTAGTACCAGTCAGAATACCATCTATTGCTTGGTTGTTTGGGTTTTATGGCATATCAACCTTTGCATGTTATTTAATGCCAAATCCATTTTTATACAAATAATCAGTTCTATTTCAAACATTTCTGTTTCGCATGAGTTCACAGTATGATTGTCAAAAACATTTCTATTTCAAGCTATTCAGTTAAGTCAAACAGTTCTAATTCCACCAATTCAGCTTAGTGTAAGTATAGATCTTGTTTACACACAGTTAAATGTCGAAACAGTTCTATTTAAAAAAAAAAGTCAATTTAACGTAAGTAAAGTTTCAACCTCAAAAACAGTTCCACTTCAAACAATTCACTTTTGCATAAATACGCAGTTTAAATGTAAGTACACAGTTTAATTTTTAAAAACATTTCAAGCTATTCAGTTTAGTTGTAATTCAAACAAATCAGTTTAGCGTAAGTTCAGTTTAAATGTAAAAATTAGTTCTATTTCAAACTATTCAGTTTTGCATAAGTACGAAGATTAGTTCTATTTAAATCATAGATAGTGCCCTTTCAGGTGCTACCACTACGGGCCAGAGAGAACCTGGGAGCAATGGCAATGAAGGGTTACTCTGCATTCCTCAAAGCTCAAACATTACTGAAGCCTTGCAATCAGATTGTTTTGTGTCATATCTAGGATACTCATTGGGGGAGTCTTAACCTTCTGCAGAGATGCAGTCAGTGTATTCTACTGCCCCGCCCGACTAGGCCAGAGAATTATTTTTGTTTCTTGATAATACATTACTGAAGAGTTCGAGTACAAGCGAGATAACTAATTTCAAACTATTACATGTATTACCTGGGGTAAGGCCCCCTCCTAATAATAACTAATTTTCTATTTATTTTCATTGCTGGGGATTTTCAATCTTTATCGAGATTTATTAGCAGATTTTGTTATTTACTAAGTCATGCTTTGTTCTCCACTTAAGCCTTAAACTAAATTAAGTATTGAATAGAAGTAGCATTGCTTAACTTTTGTGATTTGATAACAATGATGTTTTCGTGGCTAAACTGTTGGTGGGGAGTCTTACCCCACTGCAGAGGTGCCGTCGGTGTATTCTACAGCCCCAGCAACTGGGCAAACCATCTCTTGATTAAGTGGATGTTTAAAAATATTCATATTCTATTGGACGGTGAGTCAAAAAAAAAAAAAAAAAAAACAACAAAAAAACAATCCAAAAACTTTTCAACAACTACACAAAAAACGCACATATGAACGTAACAAGAACGTGATTCCCTCACATCTAAGCATAGAATAACCGTTGTCGATTTGACATGCCGTTTAAAATCAGTCTGTCATATCAATATATCTGTAGTCTTAGTATTGCTCAGTATTTATAGGATAGAAATTGACAAAGATTCAAATTCAGTAGAAGAGTAATGGACTAGGAAATTAAGTTTCTTAATATCGCTACTTAGGAATGCACCTGCCAGTAAGCCTGGGGAGTTGTGGTTAACGTGCTGGACGGCGGCGCGGTAGTAATCAAGTTCGAACTCGAGTTTCACTATTATGTTAACTTTTGTAATACTACTCCAGGGATAGGTATGAACTTCCTTATTCCATCCGCAATGGGTTAAATTGTACCACTTCAATAATGGCTTTGGCATTAAATAACTTACGACGGTTAGTATGCCATTAAAGAAAGAAACTAATCAAACCAACTAAAGTGTTGCATCATATGTATTCTACTATATATATATATATATATATATATATATATATATATATATATATATATATATATATTCAGTAATTTGATTTACATACATCAGTATATTAATAATATACTTCTTTATTTTACACTATTCTTTCCATATTTTACAGCGTCTGATTATCTATCTATCTATTGATCTATTTATCTATTTCTGAACACTTCTGCTCAGGAGCACAATGTACAGCTGCTGAGAAAAATGAAACATTTTCAGAATATCTTAATATATATTGAATAAAAGAGTTAATTGATCTTGTCTACAATCAGTTGATTCTATCTTCTGTAGCAATCCGTTTCAAATTAATTCGTTGATTAAATATCATTAGGGACCAATGTATCGCTGAAAATGGTTTGTTAATTCTTTTACGCCTACTGAGAAAAATGAGTATTTTATAGAAGAGTGGGCTCACATCTGTGTTATATTTACAAGTAAGACTCTGTCCATTTTATTGTTTTTCCTTTGTTGTCGGTATAAGATATGCAATATTGTAACGCTCGAACCCATGATAAAGGTAAGGTTTCATTAGATTTTAAATATTAAAAAAAAACGATATATGCAAAACAGTTGATGGGTTATAAGATGCAGTACATTTCATCGAGTAACAATTATGATATATAAAACATACGATATATATGTATTTAACCAACACCTCCTAAGGGGCAGAATGTGACACAAGGTCAGTTTTTAAGCGGAGTTTAAAAGATTTGAATTCAAAATGTTCCTTCTTCTAGATTGATTGCTTAGCCAAGGTTAAAGAAATCAGGCTACCCTACTATTTACCCATTACTGGAGGGACGATGATTGGATTTATATCTTTCCAAGGGTATTATTGCTAGGTAAAATGCAATCAGCCTTGTCCAGGTTTTGTACTCGTGTTGCCGAGTCCATTTCCTACGATGATAACCATTACACCACGAGCACCTCTAAACCTACACTATATACCCATGTAAGAGTCGACTGATAGTCAGAATTTGTGGGTGGGGAATCAATGTAAAATCTGATTTTGTTCTTCATAAACATCTTGGGTGAAAATAATATGATATTTCAAGAGTGACAAAGGAAAAGAATTTGAAGAAAGCTGGACGTGTAATGACCATAGCACTGTAAAGTAAGTAAAGTTGGCAACCTTAGTTGAGGATGACCCGAAGACTCCTTTTTCAATCGCTACTACACAGAGGAGTAGCGGAGGGCGCAACTCCTTTCCTTGCATTGCTCTACTTTACTGTTGACACTTACCTTATAATGCTGACTGTTAAGCAAAGCGGCAGCAAGTACCATTTTTTGAGTTTTCGGTATTACTTGACCTGGGATTGAACCCCGGTCTCCCGGACCATAGGCCAACACTCTAAGATTAATTTGAGGTAGGAGAGATCATTATTCTCGATATAGATTTAAAAATAGATGCGTGCTTACCTTAATTTTTATCGTTGTGGGGGAAATGGAACCGAGTCCCAAAGTTCAAACACTGGAGGGGTCTATTTGCGTTTCAGTTCATGCTAATGCCCCTTGGGAAAGGCATTAGTTTATCTGTTCTAGTCCACCTATGAGTTGGTAATAGGGCACGCGGGGTTCTTTAGCCTTTCAGGAAAAAGAAAATTCTGAATCCAAACTATCTTTACTTCGCTTAAAAATGACCCTGTTTTAATCTTGCATTTTAAGCCCAGGATGAATAAATATTTTATCCAGTCTTTGTTGGGATTTCCATTTTTTATCGACTTGTAATACATCCTTACTCTTAATTTTTTTAAAAATGTACTGCATAAAATGACAAAGTGAATTTGCATACAGTGATTTTGTCAATAAATTTGAAAACTCTTCATTATCAGGTGCTGTGACACACGATTTGAATTTATTTACCAATTACGATGCGAAACAAGGTCGATCTTTATGTGGGCTTTAACAGGCTTGTATTCAGAGTTTTCCATCTTTAAGACTGGTTGCCATACCAAGGCTAAAGCCCGCAGTCTGCCCAACTATTAACTCATATCTGGAGGGAGAATAATTGGATTCATGCCTTTTCCAAGGGTATAAGTGCCATGTGAAATACAAAAAAACCTCTTCTAGGAATTGAACTCGGGTCGCCGTGTCAATTTCGTACGACGATAACCATTGCATCACAGGCGCCTCCAAGAATTGTGGTTTATTCCAAGTTCAAGTGCTCAATGTTCAATTCATATGATATCTGTTTTACTAATAAATTGCGGACATTTTTTTCATCATTATCATCATCATCATCAGCAACAAATTGTGCCTTCAGTATAAATTCCTTTGACTTTCATTCGTCATCTGTCCCTCTCTGCCATCGCTTTTGGTAACTCCTCCTGACAGCACTAAGTGTCGCACGAAGCTGGTGTATATAAGTTTTGCTGATCAGCAACCACTATTATGCTAATATTTGGGATTTCATAGAACGCCATAGATGAGTTTGTCCTTACTTTACCATCAAAACCCAGTATATCTTGTTCGTTTCATGGGGATGGTTTGCAGGATAGATAGGATAGGCAGTAAGTGGCCGTACAATTGCTCTTTTGTTGGGTGCTGCTTCCAGGATTCTTTAAAACAGTACACTGCATCCTTATGTAGTTCCCATCTGGCTTTCTGTCTCAGAGTTTCTCCATGTGGTGCAACCATATAGTTGTAATGATATTGCTACAGTTTGGAAAAACTCATGTTTTATATTATCAAGGAGATCAAATTTCCATATAGTTGAAAACCAGTCAATAGCATTCTATGTTTTAACTTTGTGTAAATTCGTATCGCTCTCAGTAGATGAGATATTGGTATGGAGGTATATGAGTTGGTCAACAAATCTCAGAGGCATTTTTTAATATCCATAGGAATCACAAAATATGATGCTTCTTGGTATTATTCAGAATTGACTATTTTCGGTTAACAACGAAAATTCGTTTCTGGAAGAAACAATGTTTTAGACAATGTTGTTCGTGCTTGCTAGTAATGCATCTGACATTTTGCATCGTGCTCTGTACGACTTTGCGTCTGAATAAGTTCTAATTTCTAGGATATTTTTCCTCGAAAGATCGAGAAAAAAAGATTAAAGAGGTAGAGGAAGAAAGTTTTGGGGAAACCATCACTTGAAAAGTGATGGCGTCACGCGTTTGATCTGACCAGGAGTCGCAACACAATACAAAGAATGAAGAGAAATGGCAGAAGAATGGCAATGCTGATCACGTGATGGTGATAAGGTGGCGCGAATCAAGTTAAGCGTGGGAAATCGGTTTATCGAATTCTTTGGCGATTTTAATTGAATGCACTGAGCCTTTTATTGAGTGCGTATGCAAATGATTGTGTTAAACAGATCGTATCGCACGTCAGATTGGCTTAAAGCGAAGAATCGTTTCTTTTAATTAGGAATCAAATAATTTTGGGGAAACAAAACCACAAAAGAAAGCAAAATAAAACAGAATAAATAAATCAGATTTAATGCTGAAAAAAACGGAAACAGAATTTAAGAAAAAAAAAAAAAAGAAATAAGAGATAAATGTCTGGGTGTTGAAATATAACAAAATATGGCATTTTTGTCGTTTTGAGAAAAAGTTGAAAGACATTGAGGATAAGGAAAGATCAGGGAGTGAAATATAAAATGGCTGTTTTAAAAGATCGGGCTGAAAGAAAAGGAAATTAATTGATATTGATATTAAACGAAGGAATGAGAAAGGAAACACATGAAAAAGTTTTGAATAAAAATGAAGAACGATAAAAGAAAAGGGGTAGAAAAAAAAACAAAAAAAACAATTGAAGAAAGTTTGAAGAAAGTCAATAGGATGTAGTCAGCATGAAAAGAAATTTAAGTATATAAATGGAATTGGTTAATTGAATAATTCTAACGGCATGCTAACCCGTCTAAGATTATTTTATGCCTAGAGATTAGAGATTGGTGTTCTTTCGAGGTTTATATTTGTATTTTTTGTCTAGCTGTTAATTAGGAGTTATTTAGCAGAGACCTACATAATTACAATTATTCTTATCTATCAAATTATCTTTGGTTTGGCTCCTTTATATTTAATGGCATATCAATCTTTGTGAGTTAGTTAATGCCAAAGCCGTTATTGTAGAAAACCAGCAGAGATACTCTTTAACCCCTTGTTGGTAAAATAAGGGGTTCATACATTACCTAAAGGTACTACTTTGAATGCAAACGTAATAGGACAACTAGAGTTTGAACTCTCTTACTTCGAGGCCGAAATCCAGCATTACTACATAGAGACTCCCTTGTATTAAATAATAATTTGCCTTCAATTCTATGGTTTCAAGTTTTCTTTCTTAATGCTAATAATTATATGGTTTCAAGTATTTTTTCTGCTTAACAATGGTAATTTTTTGCACCCAGTCTCAAGCTTTCTAGTAACTAATAATAATCCAAAGAAAGCAATTATCGTGTTAAGTCACTATCCTTAAAATAGATAATCTATTTTCATGGGGTTTTAAGTATTCCTATCAAATGCGAATAATTTTTGATATATTTGATCTCTAGATGGGACGCTAACAGGTACCATCACTCCTACTCAGAGTGGACATGGAATTAATTGCAATTCAAGAGTATTCTAAACTCCTTTAATATCTAGAACTGAAGATTCGCCACCATATTCTCATTAATCTCATACTTAGGATATCTCTTTTGTTGAGATTTTATTCCTCTTTAGGGGATAAAATCAGCGTAATCTAAGCCCCATTGATAGGCTGGTGTATAAAATGTTGTCACAGATATCCCCATGACGTTTCTCCAATCTAGGTGGGTATTCGGAACCCAGGGGAGCCGAGGAGATGTCTGTTGTATTCTTCCTTGCTACCGGTTGTTTCTTCGAACTCAGCGGGCAAAAATCCCGACTCTGACCCTTTGACCAGGAATTGCTTAACTCTGCTGGCCATGGACGGGATTTGCGTTTATAGCCATCACCGGAATTTATAATTCTCTAGGATCTTCTTGACAATTCTACAACATTCGAGAAACAGAAAGTCCAAAGTTTCTTTGTTCTCTTTTCCGTGGACAGTCTTCTGCTTACTCGAGGTTACGAGGTCGTTTCGTTTAATCGTTAAAACAAGTATCATGCGCCATATGGTCTAGTTATAGTGGTGCATAACTAGACCATGGCGCATGACACTGAAAACAACTCAGCTCTGTGAGTGTTGGGGAGACAAATTACATAGTGATAACCGGGACATTGGCCCAGCGGTTAGAGTGTTCGCCAATGGCCCGGGAGACCTGGGTTCAATCCCAGGTCGAGTCATACCAAAGACTTTAAAAATGGTACTTGATACCACCTTGCTTAACACTCAGCATTATAAGGTACGGTTCAAGGGTAAAGTGGAGCAATCCTGGGAATGGAGTAGCGCCCTCCCCTACACCTTGGTGTAGTAGCTATCGAAAAGGGAGCCTTCGGGTCACCCTCGACTATGGTCGCTAACTTTACTTTACTTACTTACCATTTGGATGCTACTTGAAATCACCTGACCCCACAAAAAATTACAAGACTTTTCAATTAAAACAAAATATCTCCAATATATATATATATATATATATATCCAGACAGCATCCAAAGACAATTGATGTGGATAATTCGCCTATAGAATATATGAGAACTCTCATATAAATCAATGGGAGAGCTCAATGTAAGGCTATTGTTATATATTCCCAATCCCAGTTTATACACTAAAACTCACGTAGAGAGCGTATACAATGAAATGAGAAGTAAACCCAGATGTGGCTAAATTGTCATTATGAATTTATTTCGGTGAAGAATATCATCTCATATGAATTTGCTCGGTTGGAAGTCATCTAATGAGACGAAGAGTATAATATTATTCGTCGAAATAAATCTAAAATGAAAATTTAACCAGGTTTGATATTTTCATCTAGTTGCATTATATATATATATATATATATATATATATATATATATATATATATATATATATATATATATATCTTATAAAAATTTATTTCTAAGAAAAAAAATCAAGCTGACCACGTGCAGCACTTGATTTGACCGGAGTGGAGAAGGGAGGAGTTATTCCAGACATTGCTGCCGCAGAAAGTGACTTCGTCCTTTTGTCAAACTACTATGTGATCATGAGTACGAATTCGGGGACCCGAACTGATGTCACGAAAACTTAAGTCAGCAGTTGGGTTTCGTCACTTGCTTCATGAATGGAGCTCCCCAAGAAATAGAATTAAAAATAAATGAAAGTCGACAACTGAAGTTCTACCAAGAAAATTCAACTGAAAGGAAATTCAGCTGAAAAAAAAATTTAACCGGGAATTCTGCGGAAAAGAAACTTAAAAGAGACTCGAAATTTAATGAACTCTGAAACTTTTCGATAAAAAAAAGAAAAGAAAAATACTCAAATTCAAAGAACTTTGTTTCCCGGATACTCTCTGATAAGTTTCCCGCAAAATGCACTAAAATTTGCAACACTTTCTATTTTCTATCCCTTTCTTCCTCGTTTCTTTTGTATAAAATTCCCTTTTAAAAACTTTATTGTCTGTGTTATCTTTTTGAATCAGTATCCGAACTAGAAAGCTGCAAAACTTACTGTTTAAACTTACTGTTTTAATTTACTGTTTGAATTACCGTTAATTGCACACTAAAGCACCCCTAAAAACATTACCCATTTAAATACTAAACTTGGCTTTAGTGTTACACATTTCATATCAAATTTTATTCCCTATATTCTTTACATTGCACATTTTATCCGCTTTGATTTCTTTAATATATATGTATATAAATGCACACATTTTTTCGTTCACTAAATGTCACATTACGCTACACATCGAAGTCATTTGTCAATTTTGTAAACTTCGGCGAAATGTAATGTCTGCCAAGTTAGCTTAATTGATTGGTGACTCATTAAAAACCCCATTATGCTTCAGAGAAGTAATGAAAATGCAGTTAAAACAATAATCATTCGCAAAATCTCAGCTTTGCATGGACTTCACTGTTGCCTAAAAAGGCAATCACAATGCTACAATGTTTTGCAAAAAAATTTATGCGAAACAGCCTCAGAACTTACCGATATGATGACCAACTGCACTCGTGCAAAGTGAATAGGATAAATCTTTGTCAAAAATATCACCAAGAATTGACAATCCGAAAAAACATATTCCTGAATGTTATTACTCAGTGCAAACATTGGATGTGGTTTTCATCAAATATTCTTGATAAATTAGATTCTTATTTGCATGAGTCGGTGGGTTGGTTGAATTTTATGGCGTATCAGCCATTGTAGGTTATTTAATGCCAAATTTATTTTTGCATATATTAAACCTTATATTTGTAAACGAATAATTTAGAAATAACTCCCCAAAGAAGCAAGAGCTCATTTGTTTACGCATGATTAAACAGTTTCAACTATTGCTATCTAACTGTAACTTTTAACATCAGTAAGAAACAGTAAACACGTTTGTTTTCTGTAGATACTTCAAAGCATATAAAAGAGTTGCAACTTTCGAAACGTGAAAAGTCGGCAATCAATGGGAGTGATCATCAGCAGGTGGGAGGCAACTCAATGACCTTCTAAAACATGGATCTTTTTGTGATCATTTGAAGACAGTTAAATTATTATTGTTCGTAAATTTCTTTGGTTTTATGTCATATCAATATTTAAAACAGTTCAGTTTAGCATAAGCACATAGTTACAATATCAAAAATAGTTCTGTTTCAAGCAATCCAGTTTAGCATAAGTGCACAGCTTCGTTCTATTCAAAATCAGTTCTATTTCAAACATTTAAGCGTTGCATAACTATGGAGTTTAAATGTCAAAACTCATATTTCAAGCAATTAAGTATAGCGTAAGTGCTCAGTTTAGTTCTATTTGACCCATAGATAGGACTGTATCAGGTGCTACCACTCTGGACCAGTGTGGACCTAGGACCGATGGCAATCAAGGGGTACTCCGCATTCATCATTGGAACCTCACTATCAGATTGTTTAGTGTCATATACAGGACACTCGTTAGGCAGGGATTTACCCCACTGCAGAGAAGCAGATGTTTTCTACAGCCCCATGGAGGTCAAAAAGATAGATTCTGAAATAGAATAACTCCAAAAAATTTGAAAACCACATGTTATAAGAGATTTTCGTAGTATTTTAATAATTTTCCTTGGAAGTCGTAAGTTCAATCCAATATTTTTGTATCTAATGCTAGCTTAACATTAAGTTTTAAACCTAGTTGGGCAAATAAGACTAAACGATTAGATCGTTTTCTATTGATTCTTTCCGTTGCTCATTTATTTATATTTGCAGACTGAATTCTCTGGTGTCGGGAGAAGTTTTAGATCCTAAACGATATCGTCGTTTATAATTTGAAAGGAAAATAGAATTTGCAACTGAAAAACAAATAACAACGGAAGATAAGAGCAACTTTGTTTCTGTATTAATTTAAACAACTGGACAGCTGGAATATTTTGGAAACAGTAAACACGTTTGTTTTCTGTAGATACTTCAAAGCATATAAAAGAGTTGCAACTTTCGAAACGTGAAAAGTCGGCAATCAATGGGAGTGATCATCAGCAGGTGGGAGGCAACTCAATGACCTTCTAAAACATGGATCTTTTTGTGATCATTTACTTAGTATTGGAAGGGGTGCCGAGTGATTCACAATCACTTGAGAAAAAAGAATACGATTGTCTACTGTGAACTATTCTGTCTTCTAAGTTTATGTTAGAACCCTGACCTCTTCTTCCTTCTCCTCCCCACTCAAAACTCACCATAATCCAATTCGGTCTCCCGGATGATTCTACACGAGCTGCAAATCTATACATACAAATTCTAATTACACAAAAGACAAAAGAAAAAAATTCCCTTTCTTGGTATCATTATAAATTTATTTCTGGCTCTTACAAATTCTTATTAGTTGAAAATTGAACTTATAAGCTCTTTAAGCTTGGATCATACATACATACATACATACATACATATTGTGTTGTTGTAGTGTTTATGTTCAAATTTGGCAGTATACATAGCAGCTTTAGCTAAAAACATTTAAGGCCATTAATATTGGATTCGAAATTTATTCGATTGAGTTTAGGTAGTTCCTTTCAGATGTAGAGTGCTTCGAGAATCTGAAATTTTAGTTTGTTATTTTGTTTTTCAAATATTTTTGTGTTTTCGGTAAGGATTTTGTTGTAAAAAGTACTGGGGAAGCAAATAATTATGTGAGGTCTATTAAACAATTCTCCCCGGGTACCATAAAATTGTTGCAGCGACTCAAAATTATGAATACAGAAAGGTATCTCTATGTTTTTATCCAATACGTATTAACGTAGAAATGCTGCAAACACACACACAGATATATATATATATATATATATATATATATATATATATATATATATATATATATATATATATATATATGTGTGTGTGTGTGTATGTATGTATGTATGTATGTATGTATGTATTTCTATGTATACATAAATATGTCTGTGTATATATAAATATGTTTACATACTTATAACTGCATATGCATATGTTTATCTATATGGATATGTAGACAGTTACATATATTTACATATATGTGCATATACATGTATGTATATGCATTTTTAAAAAATATTTTAGTTTAGATATTTTACAGTTTTCATTATAAAAGACTTTACCTTGATAATTGTTCGAATACGAAATGATAGTGCTCGGTTTGCCATAAATGTTTCTTTTGGAAAAATTATTAATGCTATTCAAAATTCCAAGATCAAAAGAATTATTAGGTCATTTGAAAGAAAGAATAAAAAAACTTGAAAATAATAAGGGTTCCGTTTTTTAATTAAAACTGTTGGAATGTATATATATATATATATATATACAAGTATATATGCATATATATGTATATATATGTACGTATAATTATGTATATGTATGTATGCATATATATAAGCATAGATATGGATGTGTATATTCTTATATACAGTAGCGTCCAAAACTAAGGGACAATATTTTAAAACCTAATATTTGTTAGAAATAACAACTTTGAAAACCTGAAATTTTGACAACTGGTAGTCGTTATCATCCATAATAACATACTAAAATTTGAATCAGTTGCACAGGATAGAAAAAAAAATTATAACAATTATTTATTTATTTTCAAAATAGGATCGTCCAAAAGTAAGGGACAAAATTCTTACTTAGTCATTTGTAAACGTTGCATTAGCCGGCACCATGGCGAAACGCCAAAAACTTGATTACTCTCTGAGACAAGCTATTGTGAAGCTACACAAGGAAAAGCACACCTTTAGAGAGATTTTAGAGAAAGTAAAACGTTCCAAGAGTGTTTTTGGCCGGTTTGTTAAATCCTATAATGATACTGGCAAAATAGTTAGTGCTTTTAAAACCGGCAGACCCCGCAAAACTTCGGCAAGAGAAGATCGAATAATGCAGCGTATGTCATTAAGGGACCGTTTTAAGTCTTGCACAGAAATTAAAAGGGTTATGAATAGTACCTCATGTGTTAATGTGTCAAGACAGACTGTTTCTAGACGACTGCAAGAAATAGGGCTGTTTAATCGAACCCCAAGGAAGAAACCACTTATTAGTTCGAAGAATAATAAGAAGAGACTAGAGTTTGCAAACAGGTATGTAATTTGGACATATGAAAATTGGGCAAAAGTATTTTTCAGTGATGAAAGCAAGTTTTATTTAAAAACAATGTAAAGAGACGTATTGGTGAAAGATTAAGTGCAAAGTGTACTAAGAAAAGTGTCAAGGGCGGAAGCGTCATTGTATTTGGAATGTTTTTTAGCCAAGGTACAACGCCCCTTGTCCGGTTACAAACTCGTGTAACGCGCAGATCTATAAAAACAGTGTTCAAGATCATGTTGTGCCAATCAGACAGAATTCAGGTTTCGATAGGGCTCCCTTTATGCAAGATAATGCCCCATGTCACAAGGCAAAGGTGGTAATGAGTTACCTTAGCGAGCAAGATTTCGAAATTATGGATTGGCCACCGCAAAGTCCTGACTTAAATCCAATAGAAAATCTTTGGAAAACCTTAGGAGTGAAAGTTATGGAAAGAAATCCCACTAACATGTAAGATTTGTGGGTGAAGCTTCAAGAAGAACGGTCTAAAATTAGTACCGAGGATTGTCAAGAACTGATTCGTTCTTGTAGTCGAAGATGTGCGGCTGTCATTGAGAGCAAGGGATCATTTACTAAATATCGTTGTTTTTTGGCTGTTTACATTGTTTTTCTCAATTTTGTCCCTTACTTTTGGACGTTCCAAATTTGAAAATAAATAAATAATTGTTATAATTCTTTTTCTATTTTCAAATTTTAGTATGCTATTATGGAAGATAACGACTACCAGTTGTCAAAATTTCAGCTTTTCTCAATTGTTATTTCTAACAAATATTAGGTTTTAAAATTTTGTCCCTTAGTTTTGGACGCTACTGTATATATATATATATATATATATATATATATATATGATATGTATGTATATATATATATGTATGAATACATATATATATGTATACATATGAATATATATATATATATATATATATGTATATATATAAGCATGTCTTCCTCTCACATTCACTTCAATAAAAATACAGCTTAATAAATTTTCAGAATTTGGAAGTAGAGATTTACTTTTTAATCCCTCTCTCTCTCTCTCTCTCTCTCTCTCTCTCTCTATATATATATATATATATATATATATATATATATATATATGGGTGAATTTTTTACAGAATTAAAAAAGGGGAGAAAGTATTATTTCTCCAAATCAGATGGGTGACAAATAAAGCTCTCAGATCGTTTGTATCTTAAAGAATGAGAAAAAAATGTATACCAGTTTTTTAGGACCTAAACGCAACAAATTGGTGGGGGTCATCTATAAATCAAAGTACCTTCGTAGTTTATTAGTGAAAAAAGTATGTTACGGATGAACAATATATCAGATGACCTAGCATCTCACGTGGTGCTAGGGTTTATAAGTATGATTACCATATCATTCTTAGTGAGTTCGATTCTCCCAAGGAGCATAATACTTCTGCCCTTGAGCGATAAGCTTAGTTGAAAATAAAACTATCGACAGACCAAAGTATACGTGCATTAACAGAAGAGATAGAAGAAACGAAAGGTTTCCGTAGAAAATCAACACCCGGGAAAAAATCCCAAAATTTGTATGAAATTTAATTTTTCTTATGAAAAGAGCTATGACTAAGAAAAGAAAGTAGTTATAGATGCGGGAAAATTTTTGTATACGCTTTATAGTACCAGAGGATTTTGTGAAAAAATAAACAACAATAATATAAAATAAGATTTAATGTGAAAGTAAATGTAAAAAACAAAAAAAAAAAAGAACATTTTTTAAAATAATAATTTGAAACATTCTTTGCCAAAAGACAAAATCGGAGATTTTATAGATTTACCAAAAATCAACTACTTAATTTTAATAAAAATTTCCGTGCTTATTTAATAAAGAGGGAATTTTTTTTTCTAAGTTTCCTGCTCCTATTCCAAAAGCAATATTTTTAGGTGCATTCCGCTGATTAATTTGATGATTCGGTTGATCAAGTGCAAGATTTTTATATATTTAAATGATAATTCACTGGGGAAATACATCTTTTTCTCTAAGCATTTTAAACAAAATTCAGCATATTTTATACGGAGACCTTCACAATAGGAATTTAAAAAAATCACATCCTTGAAAGTTAGGTAAACTATTACCTTTTTGGGGAAAAATTTATTTGGGAATTGATATTTTATAGTGATGGCCGTTAAAAAGAAAAAATATTCACGTTAAACTATTTAATCGAGATTTTAATGGAATTGAAAATTCCAATTTAATTTTTTCACTTCTTGCAAGAAAGTAATTGATTTTAACGGCTTGTCAACCTGTCTATAGTTACTTTCTGCCGAGAGGTTTGGGAACTCCTTTCCTATCAAATGCAAATAATTTTAAAATAGACCCATTTAACCCACAGACTACAATTCAGGGTTAGAAAAGGCTTAATGATGATGGTAATGACAAGGTACTCAGAATTCCCCAGAACTGGAGCCGCACCATCAGATGCAATTCAGTGTCAACTAGGAAACCTTTTTTTGTGTGAGGTTACTTCCCTGCAGAAGGTACACTCAGCGTATTTTAAGTCGCACTGTAGATCGAGTAAGAAAATTAGATTTTATGAAATGTATAGGATACACATTTCTTCTAGTCTTAAAATAAGCAGTAAAAACATACTTAAGAACATTATAGAAATTTAGGATCAAACCCGCATTAGCATTTAAATTACATTTTTATATTTTTCAACCAATCAGCTAAAACCATGGAATAGAACATTCTAGAAAATTAGGATCGGAAGTGAACCTACAGAAAATATTTAGGCTCGAAAATAAAATAGTAAAATACAAATCTGATTGGTCAATAAATGTCTACGCGCCAAGATTTTAGGGCGATTCTTTGATCCACCTGTAGGATATAAATAACACTGAGTTAGGAAGCCAGACACACAAGACACAAGCTTACACACAAACGAAGACACAGACGAACACAAGCCACTAAGCCAGTAGCTAATACTATGTCCAACCAATTCCTTTCCTTGCTCAACTAAAGTTCATGACCTCTTTTCAAATGGCCGAGAATTATATTCAAAAGGAAAACCCGACAAACTTCTTTCATCTACGAGACACGATGTCGCCACAATCATAAAACCCGCTATAAACTTAATGTAAGTAAGAACGACTTATTTACGGACTCTGATAACATGAACATACACACATCTTTCAACAAATTTATTCTCTTCTTCAAACTTTATTTTCCAAAAGGCCATTTACACATCATGTATTTTGTTTTTCATATTCTGTTATATGCATATTAAATTGTTTGTTATTTAATGTTCGTTGTGTTCTATTCCATTTCTTTTGCGCGATTGTAAAGTTTTGTGTTGTATTTGTGGTGGGAATAATTTAGAGAGCAATCTACTTAAAATAACCAAATTACATACTCCCCCCACAAATGTAATAATGTTGAATAATCATATGACTAATATGAGAAAAATAATCAGATGGTTACTTTTGAGATTTTTTTAAATTGTATTTTATTGGATGGCGTTTCAATTGAGAATATTTACAAGCATAATATTGCTATCGTACCTGCTGTAAGGAGCCACCCGACTGAAAAGTTTTCTGTTCTACAACAAGAGCAAAATATTCTTTCACAGTTGGCTTGAGCCGACGTTTCGTGCATATTTGAATAGAATATTGCAAATTTGTTAAAAAAATGTAATGAACCATACAAAAGGCATATTTTTATGGGCCAGAATTTTACCAGAAATCCATTTGTAACCTCTAAATAGATCTCTGTTAGAAATAACTTAATATTTCTTAGACTTTTGACACACGTTTAAATGCACAAACTATATTACTCCTAAAATAGCTTATAGAGGTGTTAGAGTATAGCTCGTTAGAGTATCAAATTAAATGAAATGAATACACATACTTTGCCGTGGATTTTAGCTTCTAAAATAAAATTATACTAATCATATACTTATATTTATATTGGACATCAATTTTGGCAACCAAATATTTACAATTTCAAGGAAGTTTTGAGTGTGGATCTTTTCCGAATAGTCAAGTCAGAACTGAATGAAATTACTTGAAAGAAATCGAATGTAGACCATTGTTTTAGAATTCATTTACATAAGTAATACGTTAAAATTCAGTCTTTTTGTATTCCCCTATATATAGAAAGTATTTAATAAAAAATAAGCATTTTTGAAGAATACTACCATAAATTCTCATTGGAGGTGCCCGTGGTGTAATGGTTATCGTCGTAGGAAATGGACACGGCGACACGAGTTCAAATCCTGGACGTGACTGATTGCATTTCATATAGCACTAATACCCTTGGGGAAGGTATGAATCCAATTATTCTCCCTCCAGCTATGGGTAAATAGTAGGAAAGACTAGGTTCTTAGATTAGACAACTAGTCTAGGAGAAGGAAAACTCCGCTTAAAAATTGACCTTGTGTCATATCCTGCCCGAGCGGAGGGGTTGGTAAATATTACCATAAATTCTCATTGTAAAGGGTAAACTTATCCTGAAATAGTCATAAAATATATAACAAAAGATTGCTCCCCATTTTCGATTACATATTTGCACGCCCAAATTTTTAACACTAATTTTTCGATAAAACTGTCAACTTCAAAACACCTTAACTTTTCCTCAAAAATGATCGAAAAAAACTTTTAGAATGTATATTTGATCAAAAGCTCAAGATTAAAAAAAACACATAAAAATAGCCAATGTCTTGCCCTAGCCCACTGTGCCTTTTTCTTCGAGTTCAAGGAAATTTATATTTCATATCATGTCCCAGAAGACTCTCAGCATAATCTCCTTTACTGAACACTGCGCCAAGAACTTTTCTTTTACTAAAGAATTTGTATGTTTCCTAACCACGGACTGTTTTTTCGGCTCAAACTCCTTGTGTTGAATATTGCACCGCTTGACAAACAACGGAGACCATGTAGATATATAAAAATATAATTCATATTTTTTTCTTTAACGGTGACGTTTGTGTGAAGTAGGAATACTGTCAGAGAGAGTTCGCACATATCTTTCTTCTATGTCAGGGACCCTTTGTGTGTCTTAGAGCGATGGCCGGAGAACATACACGGGGGAGCTGACAAGTTTGCTTAAGTGACTAGCGGGTCTCTCCCTTCAGTCCAAAATTACAAACCTTATATTGTCTTTCAGTTCCATCGCGGAAATATGAGCACACCTCTTCGCCCACGTATTTTCTGTTTGTGGCTGGTAATCAGAACTTACATTCTTCCGCTTTTCGTTGATCTTATTACCTTCTCCTTTGTTTTATTTTTCCTTCGAAACCACTCTGTTGATGTTATCTTGTGACCGCATTGAATATGCAAAATTCATCCACGGCACTCCGTCGCCAGCTAATTCAGTATATTGCACTTGTCGCAAAGACATGTTTAGCTCAATGGTAGATATTTTTTGACTTGAACATGACTTGAACGTATACATCAAACATTCTTTTCTAAATTTCACATGGTTTTGTCAGAGATGTTTTTAAAGATGCTGAACCTTGTGTGTTTTACAGCCATTTTGAATTGCTTCAGATCAAATATTTCTGTGAGATCAAAATAATTTTTGCTATTAACCAATTCCAACCAAACAAAGCCAAGTTTACAATTATCTAAAGAAAGATTCTGAAAATAAAAATTTATTTTATATCATATATATATAATGTAAAAATTATTTTTATTTTCTATGATGAAACATCCACTGAATTTAAGAACAGAAAAATATGGTTTCAAAATAAATACTGTTAGGAAAATGAAATAAAGCAATATCTAAAGTAGGAAACTTAAAAAAAGCCCCCCCTCCAAACATCATTCACAACATAGATTATTATCCGTTTGATCCCCATACTTCTGTAAACACAAATTATACTGTTTTTTGCCATACACAACTTTATAAATGATAAAAAATGAATTTTCCTTCTTTTCTAAGCAAAAAGTATAACTTTTCTTTGTACAGTTCAGTTGAGTAATGATAAAATTATTTTTTCATATAATCGTCTTTATCAGACAATATCTTTATAGTAAGCGGATTCATTTATCTATTTTCGATCCAGTGTAACGGTCATAAAATATAGTGTTTCAATAATGTAATTTTTTGATTAAAAAATGATTGAAACAAATATATATAAAAAAACTTACATTTACCCAAATATTCATGTTTATGAATTTGCACAAATTTTGTTGCACTTACACGGATAAAAAATATCAAATTTCTGTCCCTAGCCCACTGTGTTCCCGGAATTTGACTTCTACCTATTTTTGTTTTCTCAATCTATTGTTAGCACTTGTTTAGTACACTCCATGGAAAAACGTTGACTCTCTTGGGAAACAACCAATTCGAGTAATATCAGAAAAAAGTACTTAGTCGGGTAATGTAATTACCGCAATCTGGGCTCAAGTGATAGTGAGAGGGGAATGGTACAATGCTGACAGAGAAAGAAAGCAGGGATATAAATTGTTGTTCGGCTGTGATGAGTACTGCCCCCTGTCATCTTGCAAGAATAACCCAGCTGGCTGGGGCTGCAGAATACATCAACTGCTTCTCAGCAGAGGGGTAAGATCTCCCCACCCAATGAGTGTCCTGATATGACACGACAAAATCTGATGGTGAGGTTCTAGTAATGTTGGAGATTTGGGGAATGCAGAGTACTCTTTCATTGCCATTGCTCTCAGGTTCACTCTTGCTTGGAGTGGTAGTGCCTGATAAGGGTTAAATAGAATTAAACCGTGGCTTGAGTTTACTGTTTTGGCTTTTAATTGCGTATTTATGCTAAATTGGATTGTTTAAAATAGGACTGTTTTGGCATTTAACCGGAGTACTTATGCTGAACTGAATTGCTCGAAATAGAACTGTTTTGACATCTAAACTCTACACTTATGCTAAACTCAGTAATCTGAAATAAAACTGTTTTGACATTAACTCTGTGTATTGCCCACCGACTGCACCTCTTCAGTGAGGTAAGACCCCGCCAACGAGTGTTCTGGATATAACACTAAACAATCTGATGGTGAGGTTCCTATGATGGTGGAGCTGTGGGGAATGCAGGGAACATCTTTATTGCCATTGCTTCCATGTCCACTCTTGCCCGGAGTGGTAGCACTTGATAGGGCCCTATCTATGGGTTAAATAGGACTAAATTGCATGCTTATGCTAAACTGAATTGTTTGAATTAGAACTGTTTGTTTAAACTGAATATCTTGAAATAGAAATGTTTTGCACAATTAAACTGTGTACTGACATTGAAACTGCGTTCTTACGCTGAACTGAATTGTTTGAAATAGAACTGAACTTACACTAAACTAAATTGTTTCATATAGAACTATTTTGAAATTTAACAAGGTCTAAATAAAATCATTAGTTATACTAAACTAAATTGTTTGAATTATAATTGTTTGACTAAACTGAATAGCTTGAAATAGAAATGTTTTTGACAATTAAACTGTGTACTCATGGTAAACTGAATTGTTTCAAATAGAACTGACTATTTGCATAAAAATGGATTTGGCGTTAAATAATCTACAAAAGTTGATATGACATAAAACCCAACCAATCAACCAGCCAACTAAACTGCAAGAAATTGAACGCGTGGAAGCGAATGGTATCGCCACCTTTTCTTATATTCTTTCCTTACTCTGGAACGATCACTGACTCTACGATCCACTGGCACCCATCTCACCACTTCGCTTCAGTTCATTTAATTCTTGTTGCCTCGTGTCCCCAAACAGTCATTTCCTGACCAACACTGTGGTAAGTTGTTAGTTTTGGATTAGATTGTGTTGTGGTTGGTTGAGACTGCTCGACACGACTGCCGAGGAGCCCGGCAGCCGCATCTTAGAAGCGAGACCTGCCCATTCCTTGAACCTCAGAGGGCCATCCACCAAGGCTGTAGCTCGCTCCGGATGGGCAGAGTTTATTGCATGGCGCCTGGAGCAACCCTTTTAAGGCAATGCCGACGGGGTCCGAGGAATTTTTGATCTCAACAGGCGTTTCTGAGCTACGACCCAGGGCCTGAAGCCACCTAAATCTCGGCCTTGTGTTATATTCACTCATTTGGTGGGGAATGCGACAAATATCTGTTGTCTGGTGTCTATTTCGTATCACCATCTTTGTTCTTATTTCTTTTGGTATATAATTAAGTTAATTATTAATTATGTTAATAATTTTTCGTTGATTATATTTTATTATTTAATTTCGTAACGCTTCGAACTACTCGGTGTCTCAAGTTTAGGCGTCGTAGTCAGACACACCCGGGTGGAAAAGATTTAACAATCATCATCTGTCATAATAAACTCCAAAACAGGAAATGAGGCTGGAGTAAACTGAGTGGGTGGTTGACGTCATAACCGGACGGGATAATCCTGAGAATTTGGGGATTTTGGAAAAGACTTCAGTTGAGGTTCGACCGTTGAAGGTAGCAGTTGAGTTTTTTTTTGCATCTGATGATATTAGATCAGTTTGGTTCTCGACCGGTACAAATAAGCTGAGATCTTAGACACTTAAAGATGTGCCGTGTGTGGTGGTGTATCAGCATAGTACGGTTAGCATAGACTTTTATGATTTGTTTCTCTCTCCTCGTGTCACCAAGGACTGTAGGCAAAAGAAATAAACTCGTTCGTATTAGGAACGACAAAGTCGGCCTGTATTTATATTGAGAACATCATCAGTATACGACAGTATTCTTCTGTCGTCATTTCCAGTTGTTCTAATTTCTTCTCTGTTAGGATGAGAAACGCGATCACAATTTCATGTACACAGATTACTTTTGTTTCTTGACAACTTTCATCTTTAGCGCCTGGAAATCAGAGATCAAGAAGAATCATTCAACAACAGAATAACTTTAGGACAGTTTTCGTCTCTTGAGTGAAAAAAAAATCTTTTGAGAGTTGTAATCTCAGATTGACCTCGGGTTCAATTACTGTCAATTATACCGAGTATCTTGTTGCGTTTTCCCTCATGTTTAATGGTTCAGGACTTTTTGAATGATATACTAATTATCAATGATAGATCTCACCAATCTATTTTATAATATTTTAAAGTTATCCGAATGACAGGGATAAGGTGTGAACGGAATGTCGAAAGCAATTTTTTTTCCTCGCTCAGTCAATATCACAATCCTAAAAAATCAGCATACAGAGCAACAAAAGCAAACAAAAAATATATTTTCGAATACTTTCAAACGTTAAGAACTAGGAATATAAATGCGTATTTTATCTAGCACACCTACCAACGTATGATGGTGAAGGGGTAAAGTCAATGTAGCACAGTAATGAACGTGCTGGACTATGATGTCATAGCAAGCTAGATCAAACGTTAGTCATGCTATAACGCCCACTTTCAAACTAATACTAATAAGAAAACTATGAATCATATAGTATCACTCCTCTTTTTCTATGAGGATGGCTTTGACATGAAATGACCCACTAAGGTTGAGATGCCATTAAAAATTGAAACCAAACCAAACCAAAAGAAAAATTATAAAAATACAGATAAGTTTTTTTCTTCTCTCAGGTAATCAGAATCAGAGAAGCAAACGCAGGGAAATATAAATTGCAAATATACGATTCAAACCGAATGATGATTTGTTTTTTTACTTTTAGTAGCTGTTTTTTCAGGTTCATCTCATTTTTACGCATTGCTTCAGTACATGCTAATAATGGATATTAAATGATTTCAACTAAGGTTATTACATATCGATTGTGCAATTTTTTATTGCAGTACTTGTATTGATAGATAACAAACGCTGATCAAATTAACTGAATATTAGGCATATCTAACTTAATCTCTGGGAGAAAATTACTATATGAACGCCTAAACAATAATAATAATAATAGTATTATTAGTAATAATATTAATAATAATAATAAACTCTGCCAAACGACCAAACCTAATGATAGTAAGAAAAAAAAAACACAGAAAAGACGACCTGCCAAATAAAAGACTTTGCCGTTCCGGCTGACCTCAGAGTAAAACTGAAGTACAGCCTTTGCGGCGAAACACTGAGTGAAAATAAGGGAAAGCAAAAAGATCGATAAATAATCGGACTTTGCTGGAGAACTTGCAATCAGTCAGACTTCAGCGAAAAAATCACCCGTTTAAATTAATATTAATAATAATAATATTAATAGTAGAAACTGTTAATCACATAATACGCGAATGCAGCAAATTATAGTATAAGGTTAGATACGACTGGATAGGCTATATGATCCACTTGGAATTGTGCAAGAAATTGAAATTTGACCTTACGGACAAATCCGTCATGGAGAATGTGACGGACAAAATTCTATAAGATGAAAACGGATCCCTTAATCTTGACCAGACGACCAGAACAAGTGATAGTCAACCAAAAAACAAAAATAAAAAAAGAGAACCAGCCAACTTGTGAATTTTGCCGATTCGGCTGAGCACAGGGTAAAACTGAAAGGAAGTAAAAAGAAAGATAAATACTCTGACCTTGCTAGAGAACTAAGAAAAAACTATGGAACATGAAAGTAACGGTAACAGCAATTGTAATTGGTGTGCTATGTACAGTCACCAAAGGATTGAGTCTTTACAACTTGAGTCTTTACCAAGCTATTGAATAGAAGTCTACTCTATATTCCAACATGGCGCTGCGGACAGGATACGAGAATGAAGATTGGGAAGACTACTTCCTCAAAGCAGGCACCTGCTGCCAGGCCTCCCCAACTTCATCTCGAAATGACCCCTCAATAATTCAGAAAGTTTCGGGTCGATTGGGAAGTGTTCACAAGAATAACGGACATGCCAACTTCCCAGGCCAACGTCCAATTATACAGTTGCGCTGACGAATCCGCCCAAAATGCGATCATCAATACCTACCCTAATTTCTTCACCACCAACCCAGACAAGTTGCTAGCGATAACAGAAACACTGGTCACACAAAAATCAAATCCCATGGTCCATCGGATGACATTTCACCATCCAAAATACAGCATTGTGGAGATCGGCCATAATACTGAAAAGATTCGTGAAGGTTGTGATGCTAGGAAAATAAAAGACACGAGGAACATAAAAAGGCTGAAAGAAAAACATACATATTCAAGTAATAGAAACAAGATACAAGTGAGCCTGGTTAAACAGTAATTAATTAATAGGAAGCTTAGAGTCCAGTGGGGTAGCGACTATCCGTCCACTACGCAAGTGGTATCTCACGTGGCTGTATCACGTGGGTCTGGTTAGCTTCTCTGACGCTCCGTTGACGTGTAATTATGGAGGAGGGAGTATAAAACTATCAGTCAGACTCCAGTGGAAAACCATGAACTATCGCTGGCGTAAAAAACTCTCAAAAGAGTAAAATAATAATTCATAAGACCGAGAAGATTATCAAATGAAGACTACGTAGTTATATGTATATTTATGTGTGTGTGTGTGTGTGTGTGTGTGAAAGAGAAGAAGCAATCGTATAACAAGTGAATGCAGCAAACTAGCGAAAAAGGAATGAAAGAACAGGCATGAATATGTGGGGAAAGATGATCCACTAGGAATAGTGCAAGTAAGTGAAATTTCACCATCCTAACAGGTTGTATATGCACAAACTCAAAATTGGACTTGAAAATGAGTAGAATTCTCAAGATCTTTCAGATACAAATGTATCACACAATCCTATTTTTTTTCTGAGCCTGCAGACTTCAGAGTAAAGAGGAAAGAGGGCAAAAAGTTGGAAAATATATGGAGCTTGCTATAGAACTGAAAATCTGGGAAACATGAATATTACAGCAATACCAATCGTAGTTGAAACCCCTTAGAACAGTCCAGAAAAACCTAAAAAGTGATTGGATGAACTGAAGATTTGAGAAAGAAGATGAAGCATCCGGACTACATCATAAACAAAAACGGCTATGATACTTAGACGAGTCCTGAAAACCGGAGGACACTTGCTTTTACGCAAACTCCAGGAAAAAACAAAAAACAAAACAATCTCGAACTGATGGGAAAAATAGCAAGAAATAATAATAATAATAATAATAATAATAATAAATAAAAAAAATCATTAAAAAAATTCAGAAAGAATATCTCAGGAGAACTAGAAAACTACTCGAGACAAAACTCAATAGCAGAAATCTTATCAAAAGAATAAATAAATACCAGGGCTGTACCTCTCGTTAGATATTTCGGACCCTTTTTCGAGTTGACCAGAGACGAACTTAAACAAATGGACCAAAGAACAAGAAAACTAATGACAATGCATAAGAGACGACGTTGACAGACTATATGTTTCAAGAAAAGAGGGAGGTAGAGGACTTACTAGCATTGAAAACAGCGTGGACGCATCGATACAGCGACTCGAAGATTATATACAAAAACACGAAGGAGGACTCATTACAGCCACCAGAAACGATACTGAGAACACGATGAACAACAGAATGACAATAACTAGGAAACAAAAATGGGAAGGAAAACAACTCTATGGGCAGTTTAAACGACTAATAAACAACATCTCACACGACAAAACCTGGACATGGCTAAGAAAAGGAAACTGTAAGAGAGAAACAGAATCTCTCCTAACAGCAGCACAAGACAACGCCGTAAGAACCAATCATATCAAGGCGAGGATCGGTAAGACTCAACAAAATAGCAAATGCAGGCTATGTGGTGACAGAGATGAAACGATCAATCACATAATAAGCGAATGCAGCAAATTAGCACAGAGGGAGTATAAGGCGAGACACGACTAGGTCGGCAAGGTGATCAACTGGGAAATGTGCAAGAAATGTAAATTTGACCAGACTAACAAATGGTATATGCACAACCCATCACCCGTCCTAGAAAATGACACGTATAAACTCCTATGGGACTTTAATATACAAACGGATCACCTAATCCCGGCCTGAAGACCAGACTTAATAATAATCAAAAGTATTGAAGTAGAGACGAGATGTGGTAGGGAAATCCACACCGGGCCGAAGGGGCTCGGGGCCCCCGATTGAGTTGGGGTCCAGAGAAGTTGCTGATAAGATGATGTAAAGAAAGCCATCACCCAGCAGAAAGCTGGGTCCCTGGGCCTCCGATTGAGCAGCCCTGGAGAACGAGAAAGACACAACGCTGACGGCCATAAGAGTGGGGGTCAATATATTGCAGTTCTGTTCGGTCTCCAGCTCCCTCTCACATACAAACGTTACAATAAAGTGAGAGGTATATATTTCGTTAAAGAAGTTTTTGCTCGTCTGTTTAATTATTGTGTCGTTGTGAATTATTTTGCATGTATGTAGATGTATATGCGTATATGAGAATACAACAATTGCTGTCATTTAGATTCCAATGAAGGACCAAATTTTTTTGTGAAATATAGTAAAATATTGGAAGGGAAAGAACATTAGAGAAAGTCCGAGTGGATAAATCACATGGAAGGAAAATGACAAGGCCTCGAAGAAGGCCTTGAGGGACTTATACATCTGGATTTGTGCAGAGCAACACTATAAAAAGTACTGAATTGCAAAACACTAAGTCATGACAGTACACATGGCTTCTGGTTTAAAGAATTCACCTCTATCCACGAAAGACTGGCTTTTGAAATGAGCAGATGTTTAGAAGAAGCAAATATACCCGAATGAATGACTAAAGGAAAAACCACCCAGAACAAAAAGACCCCAAAAACTTAAGACCGATAAATGTCTACTTATAATGTGGAAAATCCTAATTGTACAGATTAGGAAGGAGATTAATTGCTCTCTAATAAGTCGTGGGCTGTTTTCTGAAGAACAGATAGAAGGTGCTCGTGGTGTAATGGTTATCGTCATGGGAAATGGACACGGCGACACGAGTTCAAATCCTAGACGAGACTGATTGCATTTCACATAGCACTAATACGCTTGGGAAAGGTATGAATCCAATTATTCTTCCTCCAGCTATGGGTAAATAGTAAGGCGGACTAGGTTCTTCAGCCTTGGTGAGGCAACTAGTCTATGAGAAGGAAAACTCTGAATTCAAAGCTGTAAAACTCCGCTTAAAAATTGACCTTGGGTCATATCCTGCCCTAGCGGAGGTGTTGGTAAATATGGATAGGATGCCACAGGGAAACAAAAATAAAAGGTTATCTACTGTAGATCGACCAACACATCCTCAAGGAGAACAAAACGAGACAGAAAAATCTAGCTCAGGCGTAGACTGACTACAAAAAATCCTATGATATGGCCCCACGAAGCTGGATAAAAGATTGTCTTAAAATTTACTAGATATTCAACACAAACCATGAAAAGTTGAAGAGTGGAATCAACCGCAGGAGGAAAAAGTTTAGCCGAGGGGAAGCGGTATCTTCCAAGGTAATGCATTATTACCGTTACTATTTGGAATAGTATTGGTGCCACTCAACCACATGCTTAGAAAATACAATGGGGACTACAAATTTACTAAACAAAAAGAAGAGATTAACAACGCAATGTCAGACACTTGGTCCTATCAATGGTCAAGCGGATTGCCAAAAATGAAAAAGAACTAGAGACATTAATATAAAAAAATAAGAATATACAGTCAGGATATAAGAATGGAATCTGGGATAGAAAAATGTTCCATTCTAATAATTAGAGATAGAAAAAGGGAAATAAGGGAAAGATTAAAACTACCATATCAAGAAAGAATCAGAACGCTCGAAGAAAAGGAAACTTACAATTATTTGGGAATACTAGAAGCAGATACCATGAATAAAAAGGAGATGAAAAAAAAAAAAAAACTAAAAAAGAGTAGCTCAGCAGAACGAAAAAACCTTCCGAAACCAAGTTCAGTTGCCGGAATCACGTCAAAGGGATAAACAACTGGGCCGTCCCCTTAGCAAGATACTCGGGACGATGACTAAAATAGACATAAGAAGGTTAAAGCATTCCTGAGAACGGCAAGAAAACTGAGACGAGTTTTGGAGGCCTGATGAGACTCGAGTAAACGACTATCAGCCAACGCTGTTGTGAAAAAATCACAGAATGATAAGAAAGTGGTCAAAGGAAGTACTTAAACAAATGGCCCAGAGAACAAGAAGTCTCATGACGATAGATAAGGCTTTACATATCGGAGATGTCGTAGACAGACTGTATGTGTCCAGAAAACAACGAACGGGACTCACCATCATTGGAGATAGCGTCGATGCATCAATGCAACGACTCGGAGAATACATAAAACAGAGCAAATGAAGACTGATTAGAGCAACCAGAATCAATACAGACAACACAAGCATCTACTAGCGCAGTCGGTTGGGGCTGTAGAATATACCAATTGCATCTCTCCAGAGGAGTAAGACTCTGCCAACGAGTGTCCTGGATAGAATACTAAACGATCTGATGGTGAGGCTCCAGTAAAGCTGGGGCTTTGGGAAATGCGAAGTACCTCTTCAATGCCATTGCTCCCCTGTTCAATCTGGCTCGCTGTGGTAGCACCTGATTGGGTCCTATCTATGGGTCAAACAGAGCTAGACTGTATACTAATGCTAAACCGAATTACTTGAAATAGAACTGTTATGACATGTAATCTGCGTACTAATGTAAAACTGAATTGTATGAAATAGAATTGTTTTTACATTTAAACTGCGTTTATGCTAAACTGAATTGTTTGAAATGGAACTGGTTTATGTTAAACTAGATTGTTTGCAATAGAATT
Organism: Sepioteuthis lessoniana; assembly: GCA_963585895.1. NCBI lineage: Eukaryota > Metazoa > Mollusca > Cephalopoda > Myopsida > Loliginidae > Sepioteuthis > Sepioteuthis lessoniana. Next base: position 64,098,167 of record OY757909.1, on the reverse strand, counting down.
GTTTTTGACATTGAAACTGTACTTACACTAAACTGAATTGTTTGAAATAGAACTGTTTTGACATTTAACAGTGTGTAAACAAAAACTACACTGATACGAAACTGAATTTTTTGAATTAGAACTTTGACTAAACTGAATAGCTTGAAATAGAAATATTTTTGACAATTAAAATGTTTACTTATGCTAAACTGAATTGCTTGAAATAGAACTCTTTATTTGTGTAAAAATGGATTTGGCATTAGTTAACCTACAAAGGTTGATTCACCATAAAACACAAAAAACAAACAAACAAAGTGGCATCAATAGAACAACAAAAACCAGAAAACAAAAACGGGAACAAAACCATTTCAACCGACAAACAAGTAAAATCTCACACCCGAAGACTTGGACATGGCTATGAACGAGAAATCTTAAGAGAGAAACTATATCCCCTTGACAGCAGCTCAAAACATCGCCATAAGGACGACCTATTTCGAAGCAATAATAGAAAAAATGCAACAAAAAGGAGATGTAGATCATGTGGTGATAGAGACGAAACGGTCAATTATATTATAACCAAATGCAGAGAATAAGCGCAAAAAGAGTAGACATAAGTCGTTGAGGAAGTTGATCCACTTGGAATTGTGCAAGACGTTTAAATTTTGACTATACGAACAAATGGTGTACATACAATATATATATATAATCTATCCTTTCTGGAAAGTGAAACACAGAAAGTTTTCCAGGATTTTGAGATACAAAGGGATCACCTGATCTTGGCCAAACGACCAGACCTAGTGATGATCAAAAAAAAAAAAAAAAAAAAAAAAACCCCCCAAAAAACGAACCTTCCGAATTGTGTACTTTGCGGTTCTGGTTGACCAAAGAGTAAAACTACAAGAAAGCGAAAACAGATAAATACTTAAACGTTGCAAGAGAACTGAAAAAAACAAAACAAATACAAACAAAAAAAAAACAATAGAACATGAAAGTGCTCGGTATAATGATCAAAAAATTGGTACAAGGACTGGAGAACTTGAAAATAAAAGGACGAATGGAGACCATCCTAACTACAGCATTATCAAGGTCAGCCAGAATACTGAGAAGAGTCCTGGAAACTTGAGGAGACTTGCTATCACTAAAATTCCAGTGGGAAGGCATCGGCTAACGCTGGTGTGAAAAACTCTGAAAATAGTGAAATAAAAATACTTATTGAACCAACAGGAAACAAAAGATAAAAGCACGCTTCAAACTTTTAAAATTAATCTTCGTTGATTTTCTGAATATTGTGTATCAATATTTAACAAAAAAATACCGGCTCATTGGCCTAGTAGGTAGAGTGTTCGCCACTGATCTGGGAGACCTGCGTTCAATCTCAGGTCTCGTCAAACCAAATACTTTAAAAATGGTACTTGATGCCTCCCTGCTTTACACTCAGCAATATAAGGTACTATCAAGGGTAAAGTGGAGCAATCCAGTGAAAGGAGTCGCGCCCTCCCCTACACCTCGGTGTAGTAGCTATAGAAAAGGGAGCCTTCGAGTTACCCTCGACTAAGATCGCCAACTACTTTTATTTCCAAAAATGTCTACTCTACCATCGAAGTAATATTTTATATTTTCCTTTGAATTTTAAATCTAAATTTCATATATATGTATGGGTGAAGAGGGAGAAAAAATGGCATACAGAACAGAAATTTTTATAGTAGTGTACACGATTCCCAAAGGTTTGGAAAGGGGTCTTGAAAAGATGGAAATCGGAGGACTAATCGAGACAATCCAAACAATAGCATTATTGAGATCAGCCAGAATACTAAGAAGAGTCGTAAAGACCTGATTGGTTTGGTTTCTTTGTTTAATGGAATATCAACCTCTGTAGGTTATTTAATGCCAAAGCCATTCTCCTAGAAGAACAGTTATGGTACTATTTAACCCATAGGTGGGAGGATAAGGGGGTTCTTACCTTTCCCAAGGGTATTTGCCCGGAAGTGAACGTAATAGCGCGACTGGAGTACGAACTCGCGTACTACGATTCCGTAGTCCATCGCTTTAACCATTACACCACGAGGACACCCCCCGTAAAGACCTGAGGAGACTTGCTGTCACTAAGACTTCAGTAAAAGATCATCAGCTAAAACTGGTGAGAAAAACACATGATGATTTGTCTACAAAAAGGCAAATGATATGGTCCTTCAAAAGTGGATAATAGACTGTCAAAAGAGTTACAAGATTGCCTATAAAGTCATGAAATTCGTCAAGAAAACTACGAAAAACTGGAGAGTGGATCTGAAAGCAGGAGAAAAAAAAGTTTTGCTGAGGTGAAATTCCAGAGGGATATACTGTCACCATTACTGTTTGTAAACCGATGATGTCACTCGATCATTTACTTAGGAAGCGTGCAGATGGATACAAACGTATTAAATAGTAAGAAAAGATTAACCACCTCATGTACATGGACAACATCAAACCAAAAATGAAAAAAGAACTGGAAACCCTAATACCAGTAGAAAGAATAGAGTCTGGATTTAGGTATGGAATTTGGCATAGAAAAATGTGCCCTACAAATAATGAGAAAGTGAAACCGACAAATGACGGAAGGAATAGATCTACCAAATCAGCAAAAAATCAGAACGTTCAGAGAAAAGGAATATTACAAGTACTTGGAAATATTGTAAGCGTACATCTCCCAACTAGCAGAGATAGAAGAAGAAAAAAAGAATATTTCAGCAAAACGAAAAAACTACTCGAAATAGAACTCAATAGCAGGAATCTCACCAAACAAATTGACACTTGGGCCGTCCTCCTTGTAAGATACTCGTGACCTTTTTAGAAGTAGGCGAGGAAAAAAACTTCAACAAATTGACCAAAAAACAAGAAAACTCATGACGATGCGTAAGGCCTTACATCTAAAAGATGAAATAAGCTCTATGTGTCAAGAAAAGGAGGAGGAGGAAGAGGTCTAGTTAATATTGGAGATAGCGTCGATACATGGATAAAGCGACTGGAAGACTACATAAAGAGCAAAGAAAGACTAATTACAGCGACCAGAAATAGTACAAGGGGGTGTCCTTGTGGTGTAATGGTTAAAGCGATGGACTGCGGAATCATAGTAAGCGAGTTCGAACTCCAGTTGTGCTATTACGTTCACTTTCGGGCAAATACCCTTCGGAAAGGTATGAACCCCCTTATCCTCCCACTTATAGGTTAAATAGTACCACTACTCTTCTTCTAGGAGAATGGTTTTGGCATTAGATAACCTTACAAAGGTTGATATGCCGTTAAACAAAGAAACCGAAACCGAAACCAAACAGTACAAACAACGCAAGAATCAAGAGAACAACAATAACAAGAAAACAAAAATGGGAAGAAAAGCAATTGTATGGACATTTCAAGCGACAAACAAGCGAAATCACACGCAAGATGAATTGGACATGGCTAAAAAAAAAAGAAACCTTATGAGACAAACATAATCAAATTGCAACACAAAACATCACCACTTGGACCAACAATGTTAAATCAAAAATAGATAAGATACAACCGAATACCACATTTAGGTTATCTAATGATAGAGAAGAAACGATGAATCACATAATAAGTGAATACAGTCAATTAGCCCCAAAAGGATACAAGACTCAGTTCAACTGGGAAGTTGATGCGCGAGGAACTGAAATTTAACTATACTACCACATGGTACAAAAAGGAATAGGTCCAGGAAAATGAGATGCACGAGATTCTCTGCGATTTTGAGATAAAAAAGGATCACCTAATCTCGGCTAGATGGCCAGATCTAGTTAGACTCAACAGAGAAAAGAAAACAGAAGAAAACCAGCCGAATAGTGGACTTTGCTGTCTAGCAAACTGCAGAGTTAAATTAAAAGAGATCGAAAAGAGATATTAGTAACTAGACCTTTCCAGAGAAGTAAAACAGATGGAACATGAAAGTGACTGTGATACCGATTGTTATTGGTAAAGGGAATGGAAGACTTGGAAATAAAAGGACAAGTGGAGACCATCCAGAACCAGCAAGATTAAAATCTACAAGAATATAAAAGTCCCGGAGAATAGAGGAGACTTGCTATCACTCAAACTCCAGCCAAAAGCCATCAGCCAACGCAAGTGTGAAAAACTCTCAAAGGAGTAAAAGGATAATAATACTGCAAATTAGATGCTACAATTTGTAAACTCTCAAGAGAAGCAAAAGAAAAATTACTCGTTAACTAAAAAAGGCATTAAATTTGCTAAACCAATCCACCAACCACCTAAAGAAATAAGCAATAAAAGAGGAAGCTATAGAGAAAGCAAAAATATAAAGAACGAAGCAAATATACAAAGACGACGTCAATTAAAAAACGCTTTTGAATCTGTACATGGACGATTCACCCAAAGAATTAGAAATGCCGATATAGATTTAGTGAAAACTAATAGGTGGCTGAAAAGTTCTGGATTATAGATGTATATATAGGCGCTTATTTTTGCGGCTTAGAAACAAATCCTCACCACTAAAATCTCTTAGGCAAACATAATAAAAAAACTATCAATCCTAACACCGATAGAATATAAAGAAAGACATTATAGAATAGGTCATTACATTCCTTGGAAGATGTGTAAATACTCCAGAATACTGATATGTGAAAAATTATATAAACACTAACCAGAATCAAAAACAGCGACCAAAGGAGAAAATGGATTTTGCTATCGAAACAAATAGAAAAATATAGAGCAGTAGACAAGATATAGTCTTTAAGTATCGAAAAAGAAAAACATGCCATCTAATTGATATGTTAGAGCCACCTGATTATAACATATCAGTAATGACAATGAAATAAGTAAAAACTAATAAATAGAAATTGAAAAAAAATGTGACACCTGAAAACTACTACCGTCACAGAAATAGAGGGAGCCTTTGTTGCGATTAAGAATGAGACGGATAAATACATTAGCATAATACCTAAATCTTCCAACATATATGAAATACAAAAATATGAACAACTCATTTTTCTAAGGAGAGTACTATTAAACTGATTTGAAGAATATTACCCATTAGAGACCGCCACCAATATAAATACAGAGAAGCAATATGTTAACTATTTTTCATCACTCTTGGCTTTTGATTTACACCCGGTGATGGATTCTAAGAAATCGAAAATAAAGCTGAAAATCAGATAGATAAATAAATGAAGGAATAAATAAATCATGATTATTGAGATACAAACACATCACTTCATAACGGCTGAACGACCTGAACTAGTGAAAGTCAACTGACAAAAAGAGAACCTGCCGAATATTGTACTTTGCCATCTTGGCGGACCACAGAGTAAAATCAAAAGGAAGCGAAAAGACATATAAGGACTTAGATCTTACTAGAGAACTAAAATAACATTGGAACATGAGAGTGACGGTGATAACAATTGTAATTGGTGCGCTCAGAACAATACCTAAAGGCTTACTGAAGGCAATGGAAGACTTAAAAATCAGAGAACAAGGAGAGACCATTGAGACTACAGCATTGTTAAGATCTGCTAGAATACAGAGAAGAGTCCAGGACACTTGAAGAGACTTGCTGTCACTCAAACTCCAATGAAAAACCATCAGCTAACGCTTGTGTGAAAAACTGTCAAAGTAGTAATCATGGTAATAAACACAAGAGGTGAAAACCACAACGTAATTGAGGTAAGCACCATCAACGCTTCAGCAAATTTACTACAAGAAGAAAGAAACGAAGCAGTCATAATAAAAAGAATATCATAACTGAAGGGAAGTGTGTATTATTGTCACTAGGGATTCAAGTCTGGAAAAAAGTTAAAATAGAAACAGAGAAAGTTATTAAATTACTAGAATATATCCCGACAGAAAACCTCACCGATTTTAACCATCTAAATTATGCAGAAACAAAAGGTAGTCATTGACAAACTACGTATACCGATAAGGAGCCCCAAAAGAAACAGAAACAAAAGCTAGATCAAAAATGAGACTGAAGAAGAAAAAAAAAATCGCTAAAGATTACTAAGGAAAGGAAAACACGTGTACAAAATGGAATAGGAAGGCTGATAAAGAACAACAACAGCAAAGAAGAGTAAGAGTCCAATTAGAAAAGAAAAATCAAAAGATATTGACGAAAGAGGTTAAACTTGAAATATACCGTCAAAGGATCCAACAATACGTAGGATATTCTAAAATAATGAAAGCCTATGCAACAAAGAAGATGGAAAGCATGAATAAACTGAGTAATCAGATACCACAAAAACAAAAGACGTTTGATTTATTGATTATAAAGGTATGTCAAACTATCTAGAGTTATTTTTTGTCTAGCGGTTCGGAATTCGGGTTAATTTACATTTGTTGTGTTGTTTCTGAAAAGGTTTTCTTTGCATACGCCTTTTCCCCATAGACATAATTTTTTTAAAAGATTTACTTGACTTATAAATGGAACCCTAACAGGTTCTACCACCCTGGATAAGAGTGAATCAAACACTCCTAAGATTTCCAGGACTGGAGTCTCGCCATTAGATATAGTTTAATGGTGTACATAGGGCGCAGAATTTTTCTTGGTGGACATCTAAACTTATGAAGACGGTGCTGTCAGTTTCTTCTAAACCCTCCAGACAAGGCAGCATATGTTTGCATTGAAAAAAAATGTATAATGACAGTTAAAGGATTTAACAGTGTTGAGTTATTGGGATGTTATACAATATGATTGCTGTTCTTGTTTGAGTAGTTATTGTGTTGGATATGACATTAAACTATCTTAGAAATCAAACTTGGAACTTTGAGCAATATGGTGTACATCCCCGTTTCAGTTGTTCTCCGGTCCACCTGACTCGGAGCTGTAGCACCTGATAGGGTCCTATCTATGGGTCGGATAGAACTGTCTTAAATTTAAACTTTGTGCTAATAAATGATTTACGTTAAATCAAGTTGTTAGAAAAATGCCATTTTCGCATAGATTGACTACAAGAACGCCCCTGATAGGATCTGGTAAATGTGGATAATCGATAATTTGGTTTGGTTTGGTTTGGTTTGATTTTATGGTATATTAACAATTGATGGTTATTTAATGCCAAATACTATTTATACATATATACTGAATATATGATTTGTAAACACATTTTGTAGACACACACAGTTAAATGACCAAACAGTTTTATTTCTGACAATTCAGTTTAGCATGGGTCAATAAAGTTAAATGGTTTCAAGTATTATTCTGCATTACTAACAAGTCAATTAAACATCAGTAATCTGTTTACATAGAGTTAAATGATCAAACAGTTTTATTTCTAACAACTGAATTCAGTTTGAATGTTAAACAGTTCTGTTTGATCAATTGACTGATCCCTCTCAGGTGCTACCACTCCAGGTCAAAGTGGACCTTGGAGCGATGGCAATGAAGGGGTACTCTGCATTCCCGAAAGCTCTAACATTACTGGGGCCTCACAAACCCGACCAGAGGAAAAAAATCTATAGAGGCATCTTCTTATGAGGTTTGCTCTTGCCACTGCTATTTGTTATTTTGCCTCTCAACAACGAACTTGGAAATGTACAGGGTGCTTCGAATTTTCCAATTCACAAGAAAAGATAATCCCCTCATCTATGGCATAAAGGTATTTGCAAAAAATGAAAAAGAGCTGTAGACCCTTATGAAAACAAAAAGAATATACAGCCAGGGTATAGGAATGGAGTTAGGCATTAGAATATGCCTTACTCATAATGAAAAGTGGGACGAGAAAATTAGCGGAAGAAATAGAATTACTAAATCAAGAATGAATTGGGACGCTTGGATAGAAGAACAATTAAAGATATAAGAATATTGGAAGCGGTTACCGTCAAACATGCGGAGATGAAAGAAAAAAGATACTAGAAGAGTGCTCTATCAAAAGAAAGCTACTAGAAATCAAGCTCTTCAGCAAAAATCCCATCAAAGGGATAAACACCTGGGCAGTCATCCTTGTAAGGTAGTAGGAACCATTCTTAATAAGGACAAAGGAGAAATTCAAATAGAGATACCAACAAAGAAAATTGATGTCGAGGCAGAAAGCTTTACATCTGCAAGGTGATATTGGCAGATAGTGTGTGTCCAGAGAAAAAGTAGGAAGAAGACTTGCAATCATTGAGGATTGCATAGAGGAATCAATAGAAGGACTATATTCAAATGCTATACTATTCGTCCATTTTTGGCGATAAAATAGTTGGATTCATACCAATTTTGAAAGCAAACATCTTCGTTCTGCATTTGAACTCGATTACGCCTCGAGCGCCTCTTCTAGTATTATATTAATACTATATCTGAATTTAGATTGTTCAATAACTTCCATCAGTTGTTTGGTTGACCTAATGAAAATAAATCTGTCTAACGTAATGAAAGATTATTCGTAAATTTCCGCATGAAAATAGAAAAAAAGGAAAACTTAAAAAAAGGGCAATTTCCATGGGTAAACAGGGTGCTTCAATGATGATACAGTGTTATCCTATTGGCTGTGGGTAGCAATCCGTTATATTTTAAGATGAGATCCTGGTAGCTAAGAAGTTCTTCACCTGAGCGTCAATCGGTCTCGTGATCTGCAACACTCCAATTTGGCACTTTTTAGGCTAGACAGGCGGTCAAAGAGGCCCGATAAAATTAATCGGTAGGTCATCTCAAGCGCTACCACTTATATGATTGTCTTAACCGTATCCTTCAAATTTCTCTTGGAAAAAAAGTACTGCCAACGCTTATTTTAAAGGTGCTAGAAAGCGGTGGCAAAAAGTCAAGTTTGTTTAGAAAAAACAAGACTTTGAGTCTCCTGAGTGTGGAATATCTCTTTATTACCATTACTCTCAAGTCCACTTTGATCGGAATGGTAGTACCTATTAGGGTGCCTTCTATGTGTCAAATGAAACTGATTATTAATCGACTAATGATTATTAATAGTTATTTGAAATCGAACTGCTACGTTCGTTTTAGAAAAAATGTTTTTTTTTATCCTGTGTTATAGTGTATATATTTTACTATTAAAATCTAACTTATATATTGTCATCCACGGACAGACAGTTTCATTGTATCACAACTTTTCAATGTGGCTAGACACGTAGAACACTTCAAGCTGGGATTGAAACTTGCCCAAATTTACGTTTGACTTAGTATCACACCGCTCCGCCATCACTCAAGATTATGTAGTAGCTTTCGCTTGTTTGCATTGTGTGTGTGTAAGATCATTTACTTATAGACATTTATCAATCTGATAAGTTCACAGAAATCCGTAAGTAATGGTCTTAATGTTTTATCAATGTAAGTATGTCTACATGTAAACATATTTATGCCTGATTAGTTAAATTTCATTTTGAAAGCTGAAAAAACAAAGCTTTTCTTTATTAAATAACCTCTTTTGGATGGATTTGTACGGTGGAAGAAAATGCATAACATGTTCTTTGCTGGTTTCCTTTAAACGGAGCATAAAATATCATTTTTCGGGTATTTGGCTGCACAGAAGAAGAAATAAAATCTCATAAAAGGTGCTAAGAATTAATTCCCAAGCTTAGCTGATACATTGAACACACACACGAACACACACACATACATACACACACACACACATATATATATATTTATATAAAGAGAGAGAGAGAGAGAGAGAGAGAGAGAGAGATCTTTGTGGGTATGTGTTAAAGTATCGTGATTGAAACTCTATTTACCTACAGAGAAATAAGTAACGAAGTCAACATTAATTTTCTTGAGGGTAGACTTGATGTTTACTTCATTGCATTCACTGCATTGTCATTGAACAAACTTATTCCACCATATGTTCCTTTGGTCGAAGCACCTGAAAAAATAACATTTGATATGGTGCGAAACTGAGCCGTTGTATTTATTTAATGTACTCAAGTGTTTACCTTTCAGAGAGAGAGAGAGAGAGAGAGAGAGAGAGAGAGAGAGAGAGAGAGAGAGAGAGAGAGAGAGAGATTGAAATGACTTAACATGTTGTCCACTCTGTTGGCAGGATTAAGACTACATTAAATGTATCTCCTGCAGAGAGGTAAAGATCCCTCAAAACGAAATGTCCTAGGTAAAACACGAAACTGCATCAGAAGGTTAGGCTCTAGTTTTGCTGATCCAAAGAGTACGCCTTCATTGCCATTGCGAGTCACGCTATTAAATTCACTCTTGAACGAATACCCAAGGGAAAGGCATGAACTCCCTTATTCTCCCAGTTATAGGTTTAAGTATTATCACTTGTGTCCTTTTACAAGGATGGCTTTGGCATTAAACAACCCATGAAAGTTGATATGTCATTAATCAAAGAAACTGAACGGAAACCAACCTGTCATAACACTTTGAGTAGCAATTTCGTTAAAAGAAGTTTTAGCCCAACTGTAGATTTGTGCCATCAGATCAAATATTTGAGATGTCACACTGTAGAGTAATGATTAAAACGATAATCTCAAAGACAATTACTACGGCTGAGAGTTCAATCCTCATTAGTAATTATGTGCTCTACTCAACTTATTAACTCCTTCGTTGGTGAATCTTAGAATACGCTGATTCTATCCGTGGCTGATTTCAATCAGCAGAATCCAGTTCATGGGACACACTTCCACCGGCTGTGGTTTCAACCGCACGGATCTGGTCGGGTGTGTCTCTTCATTGGACATAGCTCAAGTCTCAGGGGGCCGTCTTCCCAGGCTTTAACCCTCCTAGGAGGAGTTAGGTTTATCGCCTGGCACTTGAGGCCCACTTCTTTAGAGGAACGCTGGGCGTGTCTGGGCTACAACTCTGCACACGGACCCACCTTAAAATGCCTAGTGTCACACTTGTCCGGTTGGTGGGACGGCCGACGATTACCGTTGACTCTATCCATGGTTGACGGATAGGACCACTTAAAAAGGGGTGTACTGGGTATGACGCTAATCTGCATCTGATGTTGGTGAGTCTAGAGTTCTAGAGGTTTGGGGAGTGTGGACTACTCCTTTATTCCTCTGACTCCAAAAGTTATTCTGACCCAGAGTGGTGTTAACAGTCATAGTCCTATCTGAGTTAAATAGATCTGTTAAAAAATATTCGTATTCTACATGACTTTGCGCAGGAAAAGCAAAAGGTCTGTTAAGAAACTACTACACAAAAATATAAACACACAAGAACATGATTCCCTAACCTATACGTGTCGAGTAACCCTTGACATGCTATTAAAATCAATCAATCAATCAGTCAAAAGTAAGTAAGTAAGTTGGCGACCGTAGTCGAGGGTGATCCGAAGACTCCCTTTTCAATAGCTACTACACCGAGGTGTAGGGGAAGGCGTTACTCCTTTTCCTGGATTGCTCCACCTTATCCTCTATACGTACTTTATATTGCTGAGTGTTAAGCAAGGAGGTATCAAGTACCATTTAAAAGTCATCGGTGTGACGCGACCTGGGATTGAACCCAAGTCTCCCGGACCATTGGCGAACACACTACCCACTACCAATGAGCCGGTAAATCAGTCATAAACTGATTAAATAATCTTGCATGCAGCAGAAAGATTAACATTGGAAATTTTGATGCATTTATGTATTTTTATACCGGTAAAAACGACTTTATATTCTGTAGTAATTGTGGAGGTGATAATTCATTGTTTGCAACGTAAAAACATCGCAGATTTTACAAGCAAAAGGATAAGTACAGTGTGAAAAAAAAACTGTTACTTTTATTTTTCTTTTCTTATGGGAATTTAAACTCAGAGATCTTTTTCACTGATACGAACTTCTTTGGAAGAGAAAGCGTGCGCATGTGCACACTAGCAAACACACACATTGATCTGTGAAGCAGGCCTTATTGTCTGTGAGATAAACAGAGATTTTGAATGCAACCTTCGAAGAGATTAATTTTTCAGAAGATTTATATGTTGAAAATAAAAGGTTAGCGAAAGAAAGAAAAGAAATACACTTGAAATTATTTGTTTTCAAGGAGGGAAAAAACTGTTTGGCTTTAAGTAAGAACGAATATTTCCGAACAGGCAAAGTTGCAAACATGAGGAAAATTAAACAAACGATACAATCACACTGAAAACAAAAGTATAAAAGATTTTTGAAAAATGAAGGAAAGCAAGGTTAAAATAAAATCTATCCGATTTTGCCGCGAGTTCTTGACAGAAGATAACACACTTCTATTGTGATTCTTCAATTTTTCAATTATACGCCTAATTGTTTTTAAAACTGTTTTTGGCATCACGTTCAGCGTTCGCTTTTCCACGTTGTTTTGGTTTTATATTTATATTATGTTTCTGTTTTATCTTCTTGCCTCACTAAATTTTCTTCCTTTCATATTTTTCTTTCTTTTTTTTTCTTTTGTTATACCAGCCCCTCTTTCCTTATGGATCCTTTTTATCCAGTTATTTCATTTAGCTTCTACATTCTACTTATTTCCTAGCGTTTCTTCTTTTTCCTCCTCTTTGTCTATATCATTGTCTCTTTACAACATAAATCTTTTGTGACAAATAAGCAACTACCTCAGTTACAAAGTAGGACATTTTCTATTCTTAATTTTAACTTTCTGATTGTCGAAACCTTTGAAAACTTCTTGCTAGAGGTTGTTCCTTAAATCTGTCCTAATAATACCTCATGCATTTATAGAAATCTGATCTTTCAGAAAAAATAAAACGGGAATTCTTCTAAGTTGTTGCCTTGTCAGTACGACTGTATGGTTGCACCACTCGGACTTGAATGAAACACTTGGAGTAAAAGTTAGATGGGAACTACACAAGAATGCTGCGTGCTGTTTTTAACAAATTCAGGAAGTAGCACCTTACACAAGAGCAATTGTAAGGCCACCTATCTCTCATCTCGCAAAACATTCCCTTAAGCCGAAAGACATGCAGGGCACTGCTGGTGGTGTAAGGAAGAACTCATAAACAGCGTTTTTCTTTGGACTCCTACACATAGATGCACCAGTGTTAGATGACAAGAAAATACTTACATTTACCAGTTCTGTACAGAAAATAGATTCCGCCGAGAGAACTTATCAAGAGCGATAGCCAATAGGGATGGCAAGACAGAGACAGAGACAGAGATAGTATGTGTGTGTATGTGTGTATCAAAGGAATCCGTGCTCTCGGCACGTCATGATGTTGATGATGATGATGTAGAGAAAGGAATATAAGAGGGGGATCAGTCGTCTACGTGAGTTCTCTCTTAAAGAACATAGGGACGCGATGAGCAGAATTGAAAATCTAGTTAAAAGGACAATATTTGGAGGGAGAAAGTTTCAGATTACAACGTAGGGATGAAGTCCATTTAAGTGACAAGGAACATCGTTTAAGAGTGAAAAAGCTGAAAGAAGCATTATAAATCATTCTGACAAGTGTTTTCAACTTTTACAAAAAGAGAAAAACTTCTTTTGAAAATTATAATGAATGATGAGACTCAGAAAAAAATAATTCTGATAAAATTCGGCAATTTTTTTCCTGCTTTGCTTCTCGTATTGTTACTCTTAAGTTCCATCCTTATCATTTGCCTTTATTTCACGTAATATGATTAGCTGTGTCGACTGGTGGTTTAGAATACGCTGACTGCACCTCTACTGAAAAGTATAACCCCACCAACGACTATCCTTGATATGATACAATGGGGTGGCAAAATTTGGATCATTGATGTCAGAGAGCACTCATTCATTTCCATTACTTCCAGGTTCACTCTTAGCCAGAGCGGAAGTACCAGTTCGGATCCCATATGTGGTCAAATTAAATTATGTACAAGCTAAGAATCAATGTTATATCAATACTTCCTACCATTTAGCCTTGTGCAAATAATAAATAGTAATATTTGAAACATTGAACAGTAAGAAAATAAACGATGTCTGGTTCGTTTAAAAATTATGTTGACAATGTATTCGCTTACAAATCATAATATATATATATATATATATATATTTTCTTTAAAGAAAAACCAAAGACCGGTTATTTTAGGATTAAAAATTTATTTCCATCCTGTTTAGCGTTTCTGTTTTAAACCAAAAGCACGAAGAAAAATATAACTGGACTGCTTCAGATCTAATGGATAAATAAAACAGAATAGACACGGGGGGAAGGGGGAGGGAGAGAGGAGAAGAGTTACCTGCTCGACCTAATAATACCTATATATTTATATATATGTAAAACCAAACCCTCTCACATTAGGATTATAAATTTATTTCCCTCCTGCTATGGGTATTGATATGAATCAATGACACCAAATTTATCAGGTCTTCTTCAGATCCAAAGGATATAATTAACACAGCCAGAATGGACACAGGAGGGAAGAGTGGGAGGTGGTTGCAGAGGTGTAAAGAGTTTAATTTTAGATTTTGAAATTTGAAATTTTGAATTTAGTTTAAGATAAGTATTAATGTAATCTTTGCTGAGGGGTAATAAGAATTGTTGTAATTCCGAAAATTATAGTTAAATCTGAAGAATTACGTTAAAATGTAAGTTAATTTATTGTAGAATGTGAAGTTGAAACTACGTTTAGTTACTTTATTGTGATTCCGGCCGGTAACAAAAGAAAAACCTGAAGTGGGTGAAATGGGGGGGGACCCTTCACCCCTCTTCAACCCACTCCTACCCTTCCATGCTGTGTCCATTCTGGCTGTATTAATTTTATCCATTGTATCTGAAGAAGGCCAGTTAAATTTGGTGTTATTGATTCATATCAATACCCATAGCAGGATGGAAATAATTTTATAACCTGATGTGACCGGGTTTTGTTTTTTCTTAAAGGAATTGTTGCTCTGTGATGTCAGTTACATGAGCTCTTTACCAGAAAGATTTAAATGTTCATAGTTGAATAATTTTATTGACTCCGGTTTAACTGGACTGAATAATATATATATATATATATATATATATATATATATATATATATATATATATATATATATATATATACAATATTTGGCATTAAATAACCATCAAGTATTGATATGACATTAACCAGACAAAATATGAATATGAAGAAAATAACATGCAACTTATAGAACTTCAAAACGTTTAAAACTGGTTCTTTATTCGCCTAATGAGACTCAAACAAACATTTTTTAACAATATATCCCACAGTTTATCAACTTGGATATGGTTTTTTTGTTTAATTTCTTATTGACTTTAACAGATTATTTAATGTCAAAGCCATCCTTGTAGAAGAACAGCAGTGATAATTTTTAACCCATAGCTCAGAACATGAGGTTTATACATTCCAAAAGGCCTTATTCCGAAAGTGAATTACTTTTGGTAACGTAATAACTTTTGGTAACGAGAGGCACAATTTAACTGCTCTGGTTGATTTTGTCTAGATCATGAAGGTAACGAGCCTCACTAGACTGTGAAATGCCAAGCTTGCTTGATACTATTTACCAACCCCTCCGCTCGGGCAGGATATGACACAAGGTCAATTTTTAAGCGGAGTTTAACAGGTTTGAATTCAGAGTTTTCCTTCTCCTAGACTAATTGCCTAACCAAGGCCGAAGAACCTAGACTGTCCTATTATTTACCCATAGCTGGAGGGAGAATAATTGGATTCATAGCTTTCCCAAGGGTATTAGTGCTATGTGAAATGCAATCAGTCTCGTCCAGGATTTGAACTCGTGTCACCGTGTCCATTTCCTACGACGATAACGACTACACCACGGGCACCTCCAAGCTTGCTTGATACTCTCTAAGTACTACTTGCTCAATTTGCTTTTATGACATGAGCACGGCCTTGGAACCCATGGTTTACTGTCAACCGAACCTTGCCTGATCTTTGTGGTTCTAACAACCCAAGTGACATTTCCTAAACCATCTTCTTACAGTAGAGTGATTCTTTTGAAAAGTAAATGTCATCAAAATGACAGGATTTGACGCAAGGTCAATTTTTAAACAGAGTACAATTGTCTTGAATTCAGAGTTTTCTTTCTCCTCGACTAGATGTCGAAATTAGGCTAGAGAATCCAGTACGTCCTACTATAAACCCATATCTGGTAGGAAGAGAGGAGATGTACCCATACCTTTTCCACAGGTATAGCTCGTGATTAAACCCAGGAAACCTCGAACAGGATTTGAACCCATGCCGCACATTCCAAATCCTTCATCGATAAACTCTAAACTCACATAACCGTTACACAAAGTACGCCTTGAAAGAGTGTTCGTATTTATCCAACCCCTTCTCCGGGCGCAAGGTATGAATCCTTTTTGTGGAGTAAAGATAGTTTGAAATCCGTGTTTTTCTTCTAAACTGGTTGTCAAACCGATACTAAAGAGCCGAGTCAGCCCTACTATAGATGCCCATAGCTAGTGGAGAAAAGATGAATTCCAAGGGTCTTGAAAAAGATCCCTAATGATCTGGATAGTGATGAAAAGTAGTTACATTCTACCCAAATGCATATACACACTGAAACATTGACAAGAAAAGATATAACCAAGACTTGTGTATATAATATCATAAACATTTGATACTTAAAATCAATGGTTTGAAGAATAGCAAACAGACGTAATTTGTGGACAAAACCTTAAATCTGGTATATATGGGTTTACTCAACTCCTCCGCCAAGGCTAAGGGTGGTGCCCTGGTGGGGCAATGGTTAAAGCGCTGGACTTCAGAATCGTAGTAAGCTAGTTCGAACTTCAGTCTCGTTATCCCGTTCACTTTCAGACCAATACCCCTGGGAAAGTTACGAACCCCCTGAATATCCCGTCTATGGATTAAATAACGTCCCTGCTGTTCTTCTAGAAGAATGGATTTTTAAATAAACCGCGAAGTGATATGCCATTAAACAAAGAAACTAATCCACCACGGCTAAGATGCGACATAAGGCCAATTTTTGAGCGGAGCACTGGTTTGAATTTAGATCATTTTATTGGAGACACGTTGTCTTACCAAAGCTAGGGTTGCCAGTCCGCCCGACTATTTACTCATTGTTGGGAGAGAAAAAGATTGATTCATGTCTTTTTTATGGGCAGGAAAACAACCTCGTCCAAGAATTGATCTCGAGTCATCTTGAAAGGGATTACGTTTCAGAGAAGAGTAATTCATGGAAAATTCATGAGTCACTCGTTGAGGTACTCACCTTAGAGACGACAAGTAATATTGGAAATCTCTAAATCCTAATTGACACTCTTAATTTAGATGAATAAATAAGAAAACAGGAATTTCAACTCAAACGAAGAAAATTTAGATCCTAAGTTTAGTTTTTTACCCGTTTGCCTAAACTCTAAACTTACATACTACGATAACCGTTACACAAAGTACGCCTTGAAAGAGAGTACGTATTTATCCAACCCCTTCTCCGGGCGCTAAAGTGTCTAACTACTTGGCGCTAAAGTGTCTAACTACTTGTTTTGTTGGATCGAACAAACGAGACTAGCGCCATAGAAGTTCGTTCATTTTGGTGTAGCAACGTCTCGCTGAGCTGTAAGCGTATCTACAAACCAACGAGCTAATTCGTCATTTTTGATAAGGCTCGAGTAGTTTTACTTTGCCCTCTCTCTTCGTTCATTTTCAATTTATTTCAGCGAGATTGCTGCAAGTCACCTTTTTCTTTTTACTTGTTTCATCTCTTTGCTAGTTATCTATGTTTTATCAAGGAACGGTAATCATTTCAACCTAATCATAAGTCGTATATTTTTGTTATTTCATTTTCAGGGTCTATTCAGTTACCGTGTATTTACGATCAGAAAACCCATGTCGATATTGCAGAGCGATATGAGAATGCACCACTAATGCTATAATTAAATGAATTTTCCAACAATGCAAGCCTTCAATAGCCAAAAGTCTTTAAAAAGGGAATTTATTTAATTCTTGTTGTCGGCGAAAATTTCAAGTAAGCAGGCAAACCAAAAACAAAAGCAAATAGATATGAAAGAAAGGGAGCATTCTTAAGAGGAAGAAGAAAAATAGGAAAGTTAGAGTGGGAAAAAATATTCTCGGGACGATTTTGCTAAATTTGATCAAAATTCTTTATTTTGGCGCTGGTTATTGACTTATTTGGATTCTAAAAGAGTTTTCCAGTTTCGGAACGCTGCTCTAACAATGTTTAGAAATGAAATTGCTGTGCGGAATGTTTCATTCCGAAATCCACAAAATGGTTTTGTGCGTTTGTTTTTTTATTTTTTATTTTTAAAGTAAATTGTTTTTAGGAGGTAGAATATATGACATACTCCAAGTCCACGTTTAATTCGAGCCTCTTTTGTCAGCCATAACTGCACAAACCGTTTGGTCTTTTATCTTTTTATCTATGTGTATAACATGAAAAAGAAAAAAAAAAGGATTGTTTATTGATTCCTTCAGCTGATGGCATTCTTTCTCTCTTTTAATCCTTATTCTCGGTCTTTCTTATTCTTCAGAGGAGCAAATACTACAGTGTTAAAACGTGAAAGGAGAAAGATAGAAGGAAAATAATATTGAATTGTGCAAAGGAAGATAAATAAAGAAAAGAAGGAAAGTAAAAAGAAAAAAACGAGATTAAAATGTTAAAAATTGTAAACAAAAGCATATAAAATGGAACAATAAACTGGGAAGAAAACAAGATATTGTATTGGAGAGATGAGAGAATTCAAGAAAAAGAAAATGCTAATAAAGAATCGAAATAAAGGAGATAGGAATTAGAAAGACAATTATAAAAAGGCAAGAAATTGTAGAAAATAGAAATAATATCTATCTATCTATCTATCTATGTCTCCAACCTTTCTTCCCTCCTTCTATCCTTCCTTCCATCCTTCTATCTATCTATTTTTCTATCTATCTTCCTTCTATCTATCTATCTATCTATCTATCTATCTTATTCTTAACTTAATACTTATCTAAAGCAGGATAACCTTAACAAATTCGAATTCATGCTTATGCTGCATTTTACCCTTTACAGGTTGGAAAGAGATTAAATCACTTCTTTCTGCCTTACATTAGTAGATCTTTTAACAAATTTCTCTTCTCAGTGACATATCATTCTGATAAAGATAGAATAATGCTGATCAGGGAGCATTCAGACAAACAATTATTTTAGTAATTTCTCAGACAGCAGCTGTAGACAGCTCTTCTAAAATCTTTGTCAACCATAAAACGAACCTATATATATATATATATATATATGTATATATATATATATAGGCATACGTATATATATATATATATATATATATATAAGAGGATGACCAATACAATAGATTCATTGCAGTTGGATTAAGAGCCGTGACACACACACACACACACACACACACACACACACACACACACACACGTATTTACCAACCCCTCTGCATGATGATGTGATACTAGGTCAATTTTTTAGTGGAGTTTAATAGGTGTGAATTCAAAGTTTTTCTTCTCCCAGATTGGTTGTCGTAGAAAGATAAAAGATTTCATTGTGCTCTACTATTTACCTATACAGGGTGCGAAACAAAAGTAGGAATATTCTAGCATAATAATAAACGACTCTATTATAAAACACGATTAATCTTAACATAAAGAAACAAACAACAAAATAAGAAGATAGACGCAAAACAGTAAATTTACTCAATATGGTCACCACTTTTTTTTAATTATTGTATCAACACGCATTGGAAACAATTTGCATGTCTTCAAAATAAATTTTTCAGACATTATATTCCATTCCTCCAGACCAGTTGTCTTAAGCGAACCAGTATTTGAATGAGAAGTTTCGTTTGTTTTGTTTTCTAAAACGCCCCATCTAGTGAAATCAGGGAGGTTAAGGACTGGGCTTAAATCTTGTTTAATTTTCACGTCGACTTTCAATTCATTAGCATTCTTTCTTATGGACGTTGTGAGGTCCTTTTTAATCACCGTAGCAAGAGCAGTTAAAAAGCCTTCTTTCCGTTTTTTGTTCAATCCCCCACTCCCCTTTTCTTTAAAAAGCTGTTTTTCTGTTAAATCTTTTTTTCTTTGTTTGTATACGGCAGACAAAGAAACTCAAATTATTTCGGAATTTTTTTTTTTTTTTTGCTTTGTTTCAGCATTAAGCAAATCATAGTCGTTTCTCCTCTTGCTCACTCATATTGGGCTGAATTTTAATGATAAAGTGCATGAAGAATAGAGATAATCATGAATGTTTAGATTTACCACATTTTATTCAGAAATTGGACTAATCAGACTAAAAAAAGGCAAAAATTTCTCCATATTTTGCTTCCGCACACTATAGTTGGAAGGAAAAGGGTTGGATTCATTCGTTTCCCGGGAATATTAGCAAAATACAAACAGATTCGTTCAGTATTTGAACTCGGTTCGCTGAATCCATTTCTAACGATGATAAAAATGACGTCAGGGATCCCTCCAACACACACACACACACACACACACACACACACACATATATATATATATATATAGTGTTCAGAAAAACCAGTGTCCATTAAATGATGGCACGGTGTCAGGCATCATTTACGGGTCAAAGAATATATATATATATATTTGATTGAACATAATAGACATTTTTTGTCTACATATTTTTTGTTAATCTTTTCGAATTGCCGTACTGATCTTATGATATTCAGCGGGAATTGGTAGATAAACCTTCCATAATTAGTTATTTCCTAAGTACAATCGAAACATAATAGAATTCATTTTGAAAACAGTACTAATGTACTTAAATGTCTTTAGCTACTGACGCTATTTATGGAAACAAAATCGAAAAGTAAACGCTACTCAATACCACAGTACAAACGCTCATTCTTACAACGTAATGTACATACAAAAGTTACATCACTTTTGTAATTATCCTCCCCTGTCGATGGCCCAAAGCTGAGCTGAAAGTACTTTGGAAATAACTAATTATGAAAGGTTTATCCCACCGAATATCATAAGATCAATACGACAATTCGAAATATGTAGAAAAATGTCTATTATGTTCAATCAAATATGTATCATCGAAGAAATGCTGCTAATATATATATATATATATATATATATATATATATATATATATATATATACCACTCATAAAATACATATATTTGTATACTGAGCCCCTATACGTATATTGAAGCAGAATATTAAAAAGAATATCAAAAAGAATATTAAAAAGATATTTTTTGTCAATATATAAAAAAAAAGATTAAAAGATTTTTGTCCAAACCTTTTATTTTCAACTTACCTTAACGCTTTTTACTTTGGCTTGAGTGACAGAAATCCTCCTCCTGTCACCAGGACTCTTCTGTGTATTCTAGCCGATCTTCACAGTACTGTGGTCTGGATAATCTCGATAAATCATCTGATTTCCAATTCCTCCAGTTTCCTTTCAAAATCGTGGGGGGACTGTTATAAGTGCACCAACTACAATTTATATCATCGTCACCCTCGTGTTCTTCAGCTTTCACAGTTCTTTGGCAAGAACTTAGTATTTGTCTATGTTTTCTCTTTCTTTTTTTTTTCTCAGTTGTTTGCCGGGACAAAATCTACGAGATGGCCAGATGTTTTTTTTCTTCTTTTGATTTATTCTAGATCTGGCCTTCTGAACAGTAACAGATGATTCGTTTGCATTTCCAAATCCCAGTGAACTTTACACATCTCATTTTCTTGAACAGATTCTTTCTTTTTTTTTTTTTTGCATTCAGTCATTATGGGATTAATTATTTCATTATTGTTTCCATGTAACCTACTTCTGCGTATGAGAAATGTTCGCCTTGAGGACATTAGTTCTTATGTCAATATTTTCTGCTGCTGTCAAAAGAGATTCTGTTTCTGTCTTAAGGTTTCACCTCCTTGTTACCAGGTTATCTTAGGTGCAATGTCCAAGTTATCTTAGGTGCAATGTCCAGGTTATCTTAGGTGCAATGTCCAGGTTATCTTAGGTGCAATGTCCAGGTTATCTTAGGTGCAATGTCCTTAGTTTTTCACAAAGTCTTCATAAAGGTGTTTCTTCTTCTTCTTCTTCTTCTTCTGGAGTTTTTCACATCAGTATTAGCTGATGGTTTTTCAATGGAGTTTGAGTGACAGCAAGTCTCCTCAAGTCTCCAGGACTCGTCTCAGTATTCTGGCCGTCCTCAGCAATGCTGTCGTTTGGATAGTCTCTACCCGTCCGCCAACTTCCAAGTCCTCCAGGCCCTATAATAATCCTTTAGTTACTGTTCCTAACGCACCAATCATAATTGGCACAATCGTTACTTTCAAGTTCCGCAGTTTTTTTTAATTCCCTAGCAAGGTCGAGGTACTTATCCTTCTTTTCACTTTCCTTCAGATTTATTCTGTGGTCTGCCGAGACAGCAAAGTCAACAATTTTGCAGATTCTCTTTCTTTTGTTGATTATGATGAGGTTTGGTCTTCTGGCCGGGATTAGGTGATCCGTTTGTATGTTAAAGTCCCATAGGATTTTATGCAAGTCATTTTCTAGGACAGGCGCCGGGTTGTGCATATACCATTTGTTTGTATGGTCAAATTGAAATTTCCTGCACATTTTCCAGTGGATCACCTTGCCGACCCAGGCGTGTTTCGCCTTGTACTCCTTCTGTGCTAATTTGCTGCATTCGCTTATTATGTGATTGATCGTTTCGTCTCTGTTACCGCCTAGCCTACATTTACTGTTTTGTTGCGTCTTATCTATTCTCGCTTTGATATGATTCGTTCTCATGGCATTGTCCTGTGCTGCTATTAAGAGGGATTCCATTTCTCTCTTAAGGCTTCCTTTTCTTAGCCAGATCCAGGTTTTCTGGTGTGGGATATTGTTTATTAGACGCTTAAAGAGGCCGTAGAGTTGTTCTCCATCCCATTTTTGTTTCCGAGTTGTTGTCATTCTTTCGTTTATCGTGTTGTCCGTATCGACTCCGATGGTTGTAATTAGTCCTCGTTCGTGTTTTTCTATGTAGTCTTCAAGCCGTTGTATGGATGCGTCAACGGTGTCTTCGATGCTGGTAAGTCCTCTTCTCTCCTCTTTTCTAGATACATATAGTCTATCAACGTCGTCTCTGGGGTGTAATGCCTTATGCATGGTCATTAGTTTTCTTGTCCTTTGGTCCATTTGTTTAAGTTCCTCTCTGGTCCACTTGAGAAAGGGCCCCGAATATCTGACTAGTGGCACAGCCCAAGTATTTATTCCTTTGATGAGGTTTCTGCTGGAGAGTTTTCTCTCGAGTAGTTTTCGCGTTCTCCCGAGATATTCTTTTCGGATCATGTCTTTCATTTTCACTTGTTTGATGGTGTCAGCCTCCAATATGCCCAAGTATTTGTAGGTTTCCTTTTCGAGCGTTCTAATTCTGTCGTGATTTGGTAGTTCCATTCCGTCAGTCATATGTCGTTTGCCACTTTTCATGACGAGCATGGCACATTTTTCTGTGCCAAATTCCATTCCTCTGTCCTCACTGTATATTCTAACTGCGTGTATAAGAGTTTCCAGTTATTTTTCATTTTTTGCAAAAAATTTAATGTCATCCATGTACATTAGGTGGTTGATCTTGTCTTGCGATCTGCTGAGTTTGTATCTGACTGTGCATTTTCTGATTATGTGGTTCAGTGGCGTCATGACTATTATGAATAGTAAAGGCGATAGTGCATCTCCTTGGAAAATGCCTCTTTGGATCTTTGTTTCAGCTATGCTTCTTCCTCCTGCTGTCAGCTCCACTCTCCAGGTATTCATGGCCTGTTCGATGAAGTTTATGACTTCATGTGATATTTTGTACATTTTGAGACTGTGTAGTATCCAGCTCTGCAGGAGCATATCATATGCCTTCTTGTTGTCAATCCAGGCCATAGCTAGATTTTTCCGTCTTGTCTTGCTCTCATTTAGGATGAGTTGATCTATGCAGAGTAATTCTGCTGTGCTTCTGGATCCTTTGCGGCATCCTTTCTGTTCGTCAAGTAACAATCCGCGGCTTATTAGCGAATAGTAGATTTTTCCCTTATTTGTGCTGTTAGTATTTTCCACATCATTGGTAGGCAGGTTATGGGTCTGTGATAATTTGGGGCAGTTCCTTTACTAGGTTCCTTTTGGATTAATGTAGTCTTACCTTTGGTCATCCATTCAGGTACGTGCGCGTCTTGTAAGCATCTGTTCATTTCTAGTGCTAGTCTTCCGTGAATGGAGGTGAATTTTTTGAACCAGATGCCATGTATTCCATCATGGCCTGGCGCTTTCCAGTTTAATATTCTTTTTAGTGTTGTTTTGAGTAAATCGACGTGTATTTCCATTTTGGGCCCTCTTCAAGTCCGTCTACCTCTCTTGTAATGGTGTTTATCCATTCAGTATTTTCGTTATGTTTCTTTGGTTCCCATATTTTAGCTCAAAATCGCATCCGGTTGTTGGTATGTTTTCGTGTCACTCCCCACCACCAATTGTTGATAGAATTTCCTTTCGTTGTTTTGGAATGTCCTGTTTTGTCTTTATTGTTTTACCCTTTGTCGATATCTCTTTAATCTTCCTTCTTTGGCCAGTATTTTCTGGTTTATTTCCTCAAGTTGTACTGTTATTTTCCCCCATATTGCCTGTCCCTTTCCCCCCCCGCTTATTTCAGCACCTCTCTTCATGATTCGGGCTTGTTTTCGTAGTTTTTTTATTTGCGATTCCAGTCTAATTTCCCATCCCGGTTTTTGCTGTTTTTTCGTGCTTTTTGAGGGGATTCCAATATTCTCACAAATTAATTTCGCTCCTGCATATATTAATTCATTTAACTCAGTTATATTATTCGTTGGTATATAAGGTAGTATGTGATTTATTTTATTCGTTTCTATCTTAAGTGTCTTCCATTCTATGTTTCTTAATGAAGGTAGAATAGTCTTTTCACTACTCATGTTTCTCTTTACATTTTCTTGATTTACCTTTTGTTCTTGTGATAGTGTTTCTTCCTGGTTGTTTGATAGTGTATCGTTTGGGAGTGTGGTGTTTTCATTTGCCGAGGTTTGCGGTTCTTTTTCGTTGGATTGCTTTTGTTTGACACCACTTGGTGTATCTGGCACTGTGTTATAGTTTTTTTTCAGTGTTTTTTGGTGGATTTCTAGTAATTCTAGGTCAGAAAACCAACCCTTCTTTGTTATTGTCCTAACCTGATCCGCTAGCCTTTGGCTAGTTGTCTGAAATGTCGAACATTCTTGCCAGATCTCAATCATTCTTTTTCTGTAGCCTCTTTGTGAGGGGTTCCTTCTGAAATAGCCTTCTAGCACAAGTTGATTCTCTTCCCTAGTCCATGTTCTGCATTTAGGTCTCTGTTCGTTGTGGTTTGTTACGTCGTCGTTTATATATCTGAAAAAAGAGCAGCCAACATTCGTAGAATGACGACCGGGTCTCCCATGTTGGCAATCAGGAGAGCACCTGCCGATCATGACACCCAGGCCTATTGCCTGGGTCCCACGCTGTGTAATATTGTGATTTGACATTTTTATCAAGGGTGGTATAATGTGGCTATACCAGGCCCAGGGGTTGTTTATGATCTGCGCACCTGACACAGATGTGACCACGAACAATCAGAGACTGTTCATAATCAGCGGGCCACACATACACACAAAGAGTTTTTCACATCAGTGTTAGCTGATGGTTTTTCATTGGAGTTTGAGTGACGGCAAGTCTCTTCAAGTCTCCAGGACTCTTTTCAGTATTCTGGACGTTCTTAATAATGCTGTAGTTTGGATGGTCGCCACTCGTCCGCCAACTTCCAAGTCCTCCAGTCCCTTTAATACCCCATTTGCTGACTGTACCAAAAGCACCAATCACAATTGGTATAATTGTCACCTTCATGTTCCATAGTTTTTTAAAAATTCTTATTATTATTATCCTTGAGAGCTTTCCACAGCAGCGTCAGCTGATGATCTTTCACTGGAGATTGAGTGACGGCAAGTTTCCTCAAGTCTTCAGGATACTTTTCAGTATTTTTGCCGATCTCAGTAATGCTGTAGTTTGGACAGTCTCCACCCGTCCCGTTATTTCCATGTCTCCCAGTCCTTGTACTAATCTTTTGGTGACTGTATAAAGACCATCAATTACATTTAGTATAATCTATTATTATTATCATTTAATTTTAGTTTTAATCTATATTTCTTACAATCTCTTAGTGGTTCCTTTTTCAAGACCTGAGTTGACAGAAGGAAGTGATTATATGCATTCTATATTTTTATGGTTTCCACTTTTTGGTTATATTTATCATTTACATTAATAGTACTTTCCTAAGAAAATGAGCAGTTTTGCATAGTGCAATTTCTTGTATCTAATATGTGCGGCGGCAGTCAGGTATCTTGTTAATGCTTTATCAGTCCCTTCCTTGTTTTTCTATCTTTACTAGAACGGAGGTCGTTTTAAGCTGCCACATTTTCTCAATTTCAATTTCCAGGTTTTCGTATATACTTACGTTGTTATATTCTCTGAAAGATAAGTTATATCATTATTATGTACACCTTGAGGTTTTCACATCTGTGTTAGCTGATAATCTTTCATGGGAGTTTGAGTGACTGAAGTCTCCTCAAGTCTCCAGGACTCTTCTCACTATTCTGGCCGATCTAAATAATACAGTAGTTTGGATGGTCGCCACTCGTCCGCCAACTTCCAAGTCCTCCAGTCTCTTTATTAATTCTGAGGTGACTGTACCAAGAGCACTATTTACAATTGGTATAACAGTTACCTTCATTTTTCACAGTTTCTTCAATTCTCTTGCAAGGTGGAGGTATTTATCCTTCTTTTCACTTTTGTACTTTCGTTTAATTTTATTCTCTGGTTAGCCAGGACAGCAAAGTCCATAATTTTGCAAGTTCTCTTTTTTTTATTGATTATTACAAGGTCTAGTCGTCTGGATGAGATTAAATGATCTATTTCTATGTCAAAATCCCTGAGGAGTTTGTGCGTGTCATTTTCCTGGGCATATATAGGGTTGTGCATATACCATTTGATGGTAAGGTCAAATTTCAATTTTTTTTTCACAATTCTCAGTGGATCACTTTGTCCTCGTAGTCGTATCTATTCTACACTTTCTGTGCTATTTTACTGCATTCACTGGTTATGCGATTGATCGTTTTGTGTCTATCACCCCACATAACCTACATCTGCTGTTTTGTTGCGTCTTATTTGTTCTTGCTTTGATATGATTGGTTCTTATAGCATTGTTTTGAGCTGCTATCAGAAGAGATTTGATTTCCCTCTTAAGGTTTCCTTTTCTTAGCCACACTCATGTTTTCTTTTGTGGGACATCATTTACTAGTCGCTTAAAACGTCCATAGAGTTGTTTTTCTTCCTATTTTTGTTTTCTGTTTATTCTCGTTCTGTTAGTCCTTGTGTTGTCAGTAGTGTTTCTGGTGTCTGTCATCAGTCTTCCTCCACGCTTTTGTATGTAGTCTTTAAGTCGTTATATTGATATAACGCTGTTTTCAGTGCTGGTAAATGATCGTTCTCCTTCTTTTCTTGACACATATAATCTGTCAACGTCATCTCTGGGATGTAATGCCTTATGCATGGTCATAAGTTTTCTTATTCTCTGTTTCATTTGTTTAAGTTCTTTTCTTGTCCACTTCAAGAATGGTCCTGAATATCTTACGAGGAGAACAGTCCAGATATGTATTCTTATGGTAAGGTTTCTGCAATATAGTTTTGTCTCGAGTAGCTTTCTGGTTTTCCTGAAATATTCTTTCTTAATTTTTTCTTTTATATCCAGTTATTTAATGGTGTCAGCTTCCAGTATCCGAAAGTATATGTAGGTTTCTTTTTCTCAGAGCATTCTAATTTTATCTTGATTTGTTATATCCATTCCGTCCATCACGTGTCATTATTATTATTATTATTTGAGTGTTTTTCCCACCAGCGTTAGCCGAGAGTTTCTCCCGGGAGTTTGAGAGACAGCAATTCACCTTAAGTCTCCAGGACACATCTCAGTAATATGGCCGATCTCCACAAAGCTGTTGTTTGAATGGCCTCCACTCGTCCTCATATTTCCAAGCCCTCTAGTCCCTGTACTAATCGTTTGGTTACTGTACCAAGAAACCAATTATAATTGGTATAACCTTACATATTATACAGTTTTTTACAATTCCCAAGCAAGATGGTGGTGCTTATTTTTCTTTTCGCTTTCTATCTATTTTACTCTGTGGCCAGCCGGAAAAGCAAAGTCCACAATTTGGCAAGTTCCCTTTTTTGTTAATTATTACTAGGTTTGGTCGCCTGTCGAAGATTAAGTGAGCCGCCTGTATCTCAAATCCCATTTGTTCGTACTGTCAAATTTAGAATTCTTGCACAATTCTCAGTAGATCACCTTGCCCACCAAATCGTGTCCAGTATTATACTCTTTCTGTGCTAATTTGCTGCATATTGTTATTATCATTATTATTATTATAAACTCTTTGAGAGTTTTCATACCAGCACTAGATGATGGACTTTCATAGAAATGACAGGGTCTCCTCGAGTCTTCCGTCTGTTGTAGTCTAAATGGATTCTGCTCATCCTGCGATTTCCAACTTTTCCACTCATCTTACCAAGCCTTTAGGGATCATTCGAAGTGCATTATTTTCATTATTTTTTTGTTTGTTTCAGTTTGCTTAGATACTTCTTCCTTTTCAGAATTTAGTGTCTAGGCTAACGTAGTGGGGACTTGTTGATATTATTATTTATTTACTTGTTGGTATATTTCTAGTATCTCAATGTAAGAAAGTCCGTCTTTCTTTCGTACCATTCTAGCAGGGTCAGCAAATCTAAAGCTTGTTTTATTAAATATAGTGGATTCTGTCTAAACTTATATCATTCTTATTCTATGTACTGCAGAGCTTGCTTTCGAGAATTTCTCTCATTCGTCTAAGATTCTCCTTTGTTATTTATTCTTTCCCTCCAGCTTGTCTGATGTCGGCTTCCAATACTTCAAGGTACTTCATTTCTCCAAGCGTTCTGGTCTTTATCGATATTGCAAATCTATTTCTTTCGTTAATCGTCTTTTTCAGTTTTTCATTGTGAGCATGGCACATTTTTCTATGCCATATTCAATTCCTACATCCTTGTTGTATATTCATATTGTTTGTCTTTCAGTCTCCTATTCTTTTTCCTTTTTTGCTAACAGCCTGTATTATTTTATTCCCCTTGAGTGTATTTCCCCCCAGCGTTAGCAGATGCTTTTTCACTAGAGTTTGAATGACAAGGAGTCTCCTCAAGGCCCCAGGACTCTTCTCAGTATTCTGCTCGATCTTAGTAATGCTATAAGAATGGTTTCGGCTTGTCCTCTAATTTCTAAATCTTCCAGTCCCTTTATCAATCCATAGCGGTTTGTTTCAGGGGCACCAATTAGATTTAGTACATCATCACATTTATTATGATTATTGTTATTAGAGTTTTTCACATTAGCGTTATCTGATGGTATTTCACTGGAATTTGAATGACAGCAAGTCTCCTCAAGTCTTAAGGACTTATCTCAGTATTTTGTCCGTTCTTAATAATGTAGTAGTTTGGATAGTCTCCATTCGTCCCTTTAGTAATCCTTTAGTTACTGTTCCAAACGCACCAATTACAATTGGTATAATTGTCACCAGCATGTTCCACAGTTTTTTCAATTCACTAGCAAGGTCGAGTTACTTATCCTTCTTTTCACTTTCTTTAAGTTTTATTCTGTGGTCAACCGGGACAGCAAAGTCGACAATTTTGCATGTTTTCTTTTTTTGTTGTTGATTATTATTAGGTCTGGTCTTCTGGCCGAGATTAGGTGATCAGTGTGTATGTTAAAGTCCCATAGGAGTTTATGTGTATTATTTTCTAAGACAGGTGCTGGGTTGTGCATATACCATTTGTTCGTATTGTCAAATTTAAATCTCTTGCACATCTTCGACCCAGTCATGTCTAGTGTTATATTCCTTCAGCGCTAATTTGCTGCATTCGCTTATGTGATTGATGTTTTCATCTTTGTCACCGCATAGCCTGCATTTACTGGGGTTTTTGTTGTGTCTTAGTGTTAATTTTTTTTTGTTAGGAAAAACAAAAAGAATTTTGAATTGGTTTCACTTGTTGTTCGCTTTATATTCTTGTTTATCAACGTGCACAGGATACTGTTCTCTGTGTGTGTTCTTTGTAAATTAATAAATACCGGACGATTATTTTTCTCCATCTCTATCCGACAGATCATTGATCGAACGATTTTCCATTTTGAAAATTCAAACCTCTGAAAATAAATAAAGAAATAAAGAAAAGAGTTAAGGCGATAAATAGGATACACCCAACAGGAATTTCATTTTCCTATTTTGGAAATAATATCGTTTTGTTTATATTGACTCAGATTGGGTTTCAAGTGGTTATCAAATATAAAGGCAGGTGACATTTATGGGTGAACACGCGCGTGCGCGCACACACACACATATATGTATATATGAGGAACAAAATAAACGTGCGTCTGAGCATATATACAGTTATTAAATTCTATTTCCATGCATATAACTTGATATCCTCTTACATATCTTCACTTATGCCGTAACCTGGTTTGTGCGTCGAAGTGCGACTCATAAATCCTGTCTTGGAGGGACCAGCCTGGCAGAGTCAATCTGTCTCCATGTCTACAAAAATATGAATATGAACGCGATTCCATAACTCCTAGACCTATTGATATGCCGTTAAAACCCCTCACCCAATCAAAAAGTGTTTCTACACGAGCAGTCAAAATATTCTGACCTTTTTATGAATTACTCTTCTCTGAGACATACTCACTTTGAAGGTATTTTACTTTTAAATAGGGTTTCTTTATGAAAGTGCAATTTCTTGCGAAAGTATATAAGCATAAATTGTTTAATTCTCCTTTTCTGTATACATTTTTTTAATGAAAGACTTAAAAGATTGAAGAAAGATATAAATCAAAGGCTACAAATTAAAAAGCAATAATCCGTTTTATTTTCATCACTTAAACAGCGAAGTATGCATTTACGTAACGCCTCTCTCAATAGCAGGATGTGACAAAAGGTCATTCATACCGGTGGTTTGAAATAATATCTATCCATAGTGGGATGAAAACTAGTGGGATTAATACTTTCCCAAATATATCAACGCAATGTGAAAAACAGATATCCTCGTTTAGGAACTGAACTTGGTTAACCAAGTTCACTTCCTACGACGATTACCATTTGGACACGAGCACCTCCTTACTTACGTATATAAAACTCATGAACATAAGATTAGAAGATATGAAGTAGGTTCGAAAAGTATCGAGACTGAATCAGTATTTGATAATAAAGAAATAAGTATTGAATGAATTATTGATTCTCTTCTAAATATTTCCTTTGGGATTCAGCACATTTTTTTTTTCTGTGAGCTTTCCATTGATCCAGGCAATTTTGAAACTCTTCTTTTGAAATAATGGGAAAGCTGCACTGTTGTAGTTATTTTAATGTTCTCCATATCTTCAAATATTTTTCTTTTGAATTTTTGTTTAGGAAACAAGACAAAGTCACAGAAAGCTTGGCCAATTGAACATATAGTGTTTACACTTGTACGACCTTGTGTTTCAACAATTCTGCTGACTAAAATATCAAGACGTTCAGTTATGTAGATTTGTCTTGTTACAAGCCTTACCGATAAAAGTGGTTGACGTCGTATTTCATTGGATGTGGTGGCGATAAAATTGAGGTTATGAGTTCAGATCCAGCCAGAAGTTTTACCGCTTTCGAAAATTTCTGTGGAATAGAATATGTAAAAAAGATTGTAAAATAAGTTATAACAAATAATTTGAATACGATGAAACTGTTACTTCTGTAAATCTAAATGGAGTAGTCTCAATATGCATTTTCTATCCGTTTGTATCTGTATTTGTATACCATGATAATAAATGGCAGATTTATCATTATTTGAGCTATCACCAAAGTCAAGGTTACAGATTTGTTTACATAACGCAAAAATTGAAAACGTTGACATGATTTTGATTTCAAGGATAGGTCAAGGAAGTATACATACATATATATATATATATATATATATATATAGTTGGGCAGCAGTCCTTCATTTAAGCATGTTTGATTAAATACTAAAGAGAAATTTTGTCTCTATAATTTTATGAGGATTCTTTTAACTTTCCTTACAAACGTTTTGGTTTTAGGTTGGAGTTGGTAGATGAAGTTACCGAAATTAATTTTTTTTTTTTTTTGCTTTTTACGCAAAATTCTTTTACTCTGTACTACTGAGGTACCATTTTACGATCCTCATGGAAATACATCCATTCAAAAGGATGGAATCGTGATGGTATCAGTGTTGGGACCTGTTTTCAGGTACTCTTACCTTTCAAATCTTGAAAATAAGTTTTTTAATACCATTAATAAACCTGATATTTATTTAAGGTACGTTGACAACATACTCCACTAATGGAATCAACATAATACAAAAGACTTTTCAAAAAAACTCTTTTCTTACCTTTACACAAGAACTCATTATTACCAATACAATCTCACTTCTCGGTGTCTTAATAGACACAAGGAATATTAACAAATTTACCACAACCGAAAAAGACATCGACACACGACTGACGAAGGCATGGACAGCTATCGATAGGCTCTCGATCATATGGAAGTCGGACCTAACTGATAAAATGAAACGCAGTTTCTTCCAGGCAGCGGTTGTGTCGATACTGCTATACGGATGCACCACATGGACGCTAACGAAGCGACTGGAGAGGAAACTAGACGGAAATTACACAAGAATGTTGAGAGCAGTATTAAACAAGTCCTGGCGACAACACCCCACGAAACTCCAACTATACGGACACTTGCCCCCCATCACGAAAACTATACAAGTCAGACGAACCAGACACGCGGGACACAGCTGGAGAAGCAAGGACGAGCTCATAAGCGATGTACTCCTGTGGACCCCCACATATGGATGTGCAAAAGTAGGACGACCAGCACGAACTTACATACAGCAACTATGTGAGGACACAGGATGTAACCCTGAAGACCTGCCGGGGGCGATGAATGATAGGGAGAAATGGCGAGAGAGGGTCAGGGATATCCGTGCTGGCGGCGCGACATGATGATGATGATGATGACATATAAAAAACCTACCAACCTTAATCCCTGCACTCTCAATTTCTATACTGAATGCCCCTTCCGTTAGAAAAGAACCCTAATAAAAACACTTATTTACAGAGATAAACTTCTCGCTTTCTCTCAAACTGTCTTCCTTAATGATATATTAAAAAATATAAAACAAACATTTATTAATAATGGGTTTCCTAACTACATTGTTGACACAGAAATTAAATATTCATTTATAAAACTGAACACTATAACACAGGCAATACCTTAAACCATAAAGATTCGATAAAACATTATTAGAAAAATAATAATTATACGATAGATAACCATATATTAAAAAAAAACTTATCCAAAAAATGTTCTCCCAACTTATCATACCAGAAAAATAAGACTTATCATTTAGTGTTGTATTTTGACCTTCGAACCGGCCAAAAAATGCTATTCCAAGGTGATGCACCGGAAGGAAGTGACACATTCCAATGGCAGTTAGGAGAGGAAATCGCGTGGGCGGAAATTGGTTAACAAAATCGGACAAGCTAAAAAATCCCATGATACTCTCATAGACTGACGCACCGGAAGAGAGCGACCTCTGAACTGCATGACAGTTATTTCCGCTTGATGACGATTAAACATGCGATTTCAAAGATTGAGTGGGAGATCGAGTGGGCGTTTTACAATTATATAACTCAGTCAAGACAGAAGTCAAGACAGTTCAGTGCCAGTACAGTTGGAGACGGAGTTATAGACGAGATGTGGTAGGGAAAGCCACACCAGGCCGAGGGGGCCCTCGGGAACCCCGATGGAATTTGGGGACCAGAGAAGTTGCTGATAAGATGCAGTAAAGAAAGCCAGCACCCAGCAGAGTGGACCCCAGGGCCTCCAGTTGAGCACCAGGAGAACGAGAAAGACACAAAGTTGACGGCCATAAGAGTAGTGGTCAAAATATTGAAGTTTCTGTTCGGTCACCCGCTCCGTATCACAGTAAAACCCCACACAACCTTTTCGAACCCTTACAAATAAAGTGAGAGGTATATATATTTATAAAGAAGTCTTTTTGCGTCTTTATTATTGTGTCGTTTTGATGCTGTAGATGGCAATATAACATTAGTACAATAAATTTAAAACTTCCAACCTAATTATTTCCAAAACCTCTTTCCCTTCCACTGAAATTCTTGATAGGAAAAAACACAGTATATATGTTACAATGTTCCTTAGGAGACTGTGTTTCCAACCAAAGTAATATGTACGTTATTTTTAGCTCTGCGACTCTTTCAAGACGTCTTACTTAATGATGCTAGCTCCAGAACCCTTCATCTTAAAAGCTGCTCAATTCCGAAATGTAAATTTCAAAAAATTCTAGTTGAAA
Organism: Sepioteuthis lessoniana; assembly: GCA_963585895.1. Taxonomy (NCBI): domain Eukaryota; kingdom Metazoa; phylum Mollusca; class Cephalopoda; order Myopsida; family Loliginidae; genus Sepioteuthis; species Sepioteuthis lessoniana. Next base: position 64,063,978 of record OY757909.1, on the reverse strand, counting down.
ACACCACTATAATAGCACACGAATTAACAAGCTACCACTTCAAATCCAAGAAACCCTTCATATAAAAACAAAAAAATCTAGAATTAATTGAATTAACTTAGAAATTAGCGACAATGTTTTGAAATGACTTCAGTCCTTTTTTTCCCATATTCTTTTCCCTAAATAATATTCGATTTCCGTCGATGGCGTTTTGTTTTTAAATTCATTCGATTTCAGCATCTCAGTTTAATCCAACTATACGTTTATGTCCTTTTTGCAATGTTATAACAAAACCTAAAATCTTAAAAAAAAACAAAAAACAATCACAATCTTTACACTTGCAAACACACCCTGCTGATGGCCTACGAAAAGTCCGAAAGCGTTCGGGGCAATTTCGGAAATTCATCGACCAACTCCAACATAAAACCGAAACTCTTGTCAGGAAACTTGAAAAGATCCTAATACAATAAAGAAGGACAAAATATGTCATTATTAGTTGATCGAACACACACACTCACACACACACACACACACACACACACATATATATATATATATATATATATATATGTGTGTGTGTGTGTGGAAGTAAATAAGGAAATTAAATCCAACAGTATGACGAAAAGTAGAAAAAATGATCCTAATTTGATGAATTTATTATGAAAGTTGACGTTAAACATTTCGGTTATAATAACCTCCTTCAGGATATTACATTCAGGAAAATTGTTAATAGAATAGCAATGGATGTTTGATGAAATAGCAGGAGAAAAGAAAGTGGGTGTTAAAAAAAGATTCTTAACTATATATTCAGCGTTCTTATTTTTGAAAATATTATTACGTTGTTGGGACGTGGAATGGTGTTTGAAATTTGTTGTGTTTTTAAGAAGATGATAAAAACAATGATAGAATATTTTCGAAAAAAAAATGTAAGAAAGGAAGAGAAAATGAATATTAACATATTGTTCATGAATATATGTGACATTATTTTGTTTTTTTTTTCCTTACTTTTCTTTATATATATATATATATATATATATATATATAGGACTCAAAAATGGCATTTGATACTACCTTGCTTAACACTGAGCATTATAAGTTACAGATGAAGAGTAAGTGGAGCAATCTAGGAAAAAGAGTAGCGCCCTCCACTACACTTTGGTGTTGTAGCTATTGAAAAGGAATAATTCGGGCCCCCTCTTAAAACGGTCGGCCAAATTACTATATATGTATCCTGAATTTTTAAATGCCAATCTTCAAAATGATTACTCGTGTTGACGAACGAATAATTTTGTGTGTTGGGATAAAAACCGGACACCATTTTTCCCTTTGATCAATTTGCAATCTCAGTCGGAAATTTACGTCGAGAACGGTTTGATGTCCAATGTATTCCTATATAACCATCATTTTCAAGTAAAACAAAACAAAACAAAACGAAACAAAACAACACGAACAAACTTTTAAAGAGATTCTTTGCGTTCCGTTTCTGACTTTTGTAGTGAAGATTTCGCAACAGCAGAAGAAGGAATTGACTCTTTTCCGAGATGGACATGGATTGTCTCTTTACCGAACGGCAGTGTATTCTGATCAACTCTCTTGTTTATTTCGCCAAGAACACAGGTTAAATCATCTATCTTAAGGGTCCAAGCTGAAGATTTAACTGTAAAGAATCCATAAATCAAAGTTCCACTCTCCTCAAGTAATATTTCTCCGACTGCATTAGCATATTATTATGAATACTTTGATTTGGTTTCTTTTTTTAATGGCATATCAGACTTTCCGGGTTATTTAATGCCAAAGCCATCCGTACAAAAGTTAGCAGGAGTAGTATTTAACATATAGATGGGGGCATTAGAGAATTTATACATTTCCCAAAGGTATTTGTCTGAAAGTGAATATAATATCGTGACTGGAGTTCGAACTCGCTTACTACGATGTCACAGTCTAGCACGATAGCCACAACATCATGGGACTTCTCCGATGGATGGTTCATTTTATGACAGACAAGCAATATGAATTAGTATGTATTTCTTTTACACAACTTATTTCTATAATTTTTAGAATTAACGAAAACAAACGAAATCAGCTACACAGACAGGTAATAGAATAAGGTAACGCATAAATTGTCAATATTGGCTCCGATAATTAGAAATTCACACGTAAATAATTATTTCTTCAAACAGAAAGAATACTTATTTTTCCTTTTATTTATATAACAATGCATAGGCATCTTCTCCTTTTTTTTTCTTTTTTAATACATGGGTTTGTGCGTTTCTGAGCACATACAAGCATATATGCACAAAAATGTGGGCATGAAAAAAAAAAAAAAAAATGAAAAAGAAATACAAAAAAGTAAATAAAACAATGACAACACAACAAAACATGCGCCGAAAAACACTGAGGAACACAATGATAGACTGTCGATAATCTCATTCATCTCGTAAAAATGTAAGTAATCAGATTTCCTTGCGACACGATGATTACTTGTCAGAATGGTTAATATTTCAACAAGCAACATCTCTCTGTCCATTTCCTTAAGGTTTACACAGCAAGTTTTGTTTTGAAAAAAAATGAAATGTGTATATAACGATCTATTTCTCAATCTCTCTATCTCTCTATGTGTCAGTCTGTTCCTTTGGTCCTTCCAAGTCAAACAAACAATTTCAGTGTCTCCGGATCTATCCATCTATCCATGACAGTCGGTTCATCATTCTATCAATCAGAATCAGTCAGTCAGTCTCTCTCTCTCTCTCTCTGTCTTTCTTCCTCTCAATCACTTTCTTTATCCCACTCCCTCCCTCTTTCTCTCTCTCTCTCTATATATATATATATATCGGTCTATTTATATCTTTCTCAAATATATATATATATATATATATATATACACACAATTGCCTTCAATAAGTTTCCAGACTTTTTTGCACCGGCATTTAAAATTGTTGTAGACTCTTGAAAATTCACTATGTTTTTGCTATACATCTTAGGAGATGGCTGACCAATTTTTATGATTTCAGGTTCAAATGAACTGCTACACCAGCAATTGGAATACACCCTACTAAAGCCTGATTGTCACTGCTGGTGAATTTCAAAAATGCAATCTGGACAGGAGGACACTTTAGAAGAACGATATGCAATAAAATTCCGTTTTAAACTTGGAAAAAATGCCACAGAAACGTAGGGAATGCTTCAGACTGCTTTTGGAGCATCTTGCATGAATCGAGCATCAGTTTTCGAGTGGCATAAGAGATTCAAGGAAGGCAGGGAGTCTATGAGGGATGATGAGAGGTGTGGGAGGAGTTAGGAAGAGAAAACACCAGAGTTGATTGGCTAAATAAAGAATTTCATGGATAAGGACCGTCGTGTGTCTATATGGACAATAAGTGCACAGTTTGATGTCAGTGTGGGAACTGTACACAAAATTATTCGCGAGGAACTGAAGATGCAGAAGATTTGCGTGAAGTTTGTCCCAAGGGTGCTCAGAGAAGATCAGAAAGAAAGGCGTTGTCATGACAGCAGGGAGATGCTTGATCTGATCAATTCAGATCCCATAGTTCTTGATGCTCTGGTGACCTGCGATGAAAGCTGGATCTACTGCTATGATCCAGAGACCAAGAGACAGAGTTCCCAGTAGAAGCATGCTGGCTTCCCCAGACAGAGCAAATCCACCCACAAACTTTTGAAGATCCCTTTTTTTGACAGCACTGGCATGATCTACATGCACTGGGTTCCCACTGGACAGACAGTCAGCAAGGAATACTATGTTGATGTTTTAAGGGAGTTTAGGAAGAGATTCCGTCTTCAAATCGGGTCAGTGGCATTTCCACCAGGACAACGCACCAGTCCACAACTCCATCCTTGTTACAGACTATTTGACCAAGATGGACATCAAGACAGTTCCTCAGCCTCCCTATAGTTCAAACCTTGCTCCCAGTGACTTTTGGTTATTCCCTAAGCTCAAGGAGAAACTTAGAGGCTGTCGTTATGAGACAAAAGATGAGATAAAAGAGGCTGTGACGAAGGTCATTGACACGCTCTTCCATGGGGCTTTCCAGAAGTTGTTGGAACGGTAGAACAAGTGCATTGCAGCCGGATGAGATTACTTCGAAGGGGACTAAAGTTTCACGTGTGTACTGTCAATAAAAGTGCCAATACGAAAAAAGTCTGGAATATATATAAACACACACACACACACACATGTATATATATATATATATATATAAACATGTATATGCACATATGTATATATACATATATAATTTACTAAGAGTTTGGCTTAGATGTGGCTCAAGGCTATATGAATGGCGTCCACAATAACAAGTGTAACTAGCTTATCATTACACCAACCAAGTTGCATATATATATATATATATATATATATATCTGCCTGTTTATATCTTTACTTTTCTCTATTTCTCTCTATCTCAGTCTGTTCATATCTATTTTATTCTCTTCAGAACTCTCTATCTATCTCTTCCTCTCTCTTTATCTATCTATTGATCAGTCAATCTTTGTATATATATATATATATATAACACCTAAATAAACGAATCAGCAAACCAAGCGCAGTCAGGACTGATTTGAAACATCTTCTCTTGCTTAATATATACCTCCCAATTGGAGTGCTCAATGCCATATATCTTGACCGTAGATAGATATAAGTTAGTTGAGAGCACTAGTCTACCAGAAAATAATTTCTATTTCACAGATGAATACGTTTTATCACCAGTCGATTTTTGTCGCTTATCTCTAAACTTTTCTTTTTCTGATATGCTAAAATCGAAACTACTTGAAAACAATAAAAAATCAATGTTACAGTTGAAATATTCATAAATGTCCCATCACTTTTCTTCTTCTTATACACACTTGCCTAGTCGGCTGGGGCTATAGAATATACCAACTGCTTCTCTGCAGAAAGTTAAGACCTCCACCAATGAGTGTCCTGGATATGACACTAAACCATCTAAGGTGAAGTTCCAGTGATGTTGGAGCTTTGGGGAAAGCTAACAGCCATTCATTGCCATCGCTCCCAGGTCCACTCTTACCTGGAGTGGTAGCACTTCATAGATTCTCATCTATGGAGCAAATAGAATTAAACAGTTGTTTTAATAAAAACTTTGACTAAACTGAATAGCTTGATGTAGAAATGTTTTTTGACAATTTAACTGTGTACTTATGTTAAACTGAATTGTTTGAGATAAAACTGCTAATTTGTATAAAAAAGAATTTAGCATTAAATGACCTTCAAAGATTGATATGCTATAAAACCCAAACAACCAACCTCCAGCTAATTGCCCAATCGGCTGGGGCTGTAGAATACAAAAATAAAACCGTTTTTACATTTGATTGTGGACAAAACTATACTTATACTAAACAGAATCGTTTGAATTAGACCTGTTGGACTAAACTGAATAGCTTGAAGTAGAAATATTTTGACAATTAAACTGTGTACTCATGCTAAATTGAGTTGAATGAAATAGAACTGATTATTTGTATAAAAATGGATTTGGCATTAAATAACCTACTAGGGTTGATATGCCATAAACCCCAATCAACCAGCCCACACACATACACACACACACATGTACATACATATAAGTATGACCCGAGTATTCGGAGGAAATTTTTATTGTATTTTGATTATTTCCCAACGGTAAACGTTTCGGTTTTTATATTAAACCGTCATAAGCGCAATGGTAATATTTGATTTTCTATCTTCTGAATTATATTCACATTTGAAATGAATGGAAAAAATGAAAAAAAAAACTTTTAGCATTCTATTACTGCTTGTAGCGTTCTGTTTCAAACCTATATGACATAATTAGTGTTAAAATATTTTCTTCTTTATCATATTTACCCAACCCCTCCGCTCGGGCAGGATATGACACAAGGTCAATTTTTTAAGCGGAGTTTAACAGGTTTGAATTTAGAGTTTTCCTTCTCCTAGACTAGTCGCCTAACCAAGGCTGAAGAACCTAGTCTGTCCTACTATTTACCCATAGCTGGAGGGAGAATAATTGGATTCATACCTTTCCCAACGGTATTAGTGCTATGTGAAATGCAGTCAGTCTCCAAGATTTGAACTCGTGTCGCCGTGTCCATTTCCTATGACGATAACCATTACACCACAGGCACCTATTTTCTTCTTTATCAATTAGCTGTGTGTAATGTAGGAAGAAATGTCACGAAAAAAAGAAAAAAAAAAGGAAGAGAAAAAAAAAGAGAAGAAATAGAGAGAGGGTAAGGGAGAAAATGTTTCTTTTTAAAAGCAAATATGTTGCGCTTTTTTTATGTATTTGTATCTCGTCGGATTTATTTCCATTTTCCATCACACACACACACACACACACACACACACACACACACACAATATATATATATATTTACCAACCCCTCCACACGAGCAGGATATGATGCAAGATCAATTTTGAATGGAGTTTGACAGGTTTTCCTTCTCCAAAGCTGGTTGTCATACCAAGGTTAAAAAGCACACTCTACCTTACTCATTTTTTTATGTAATAAAATTATATACAATTGATCACCAGACCCCGGGGTTTGTTGAGGAGAGAAAATGGCAGTGATCTTCATGTGAATTATAGTCTTAAACTTATCCTAGCTAACCACACACATTGACCCGAACACTCTGACAATGTTTTTTTTTTCCATCCGTAACCGTTCACAACACACTCACGAAAATACCGCATTCAATCTATGATACATTATGTATTTTTTGTATTATATAAGCCTACTTAAAATTATCTCCATAACATAAGTTTTTGTATTGAAGTTGCAGAGTAGATGGGAAATCTTAAAAAACGACACCGGAAAAAAATCAAAAGAAATAAAATGTTAAGAGGCTTTAGTTGCCCTGCCACGAACCTCCCAAAATATATATGAGCCAGTGACTGTTTTCCAACTTAGAACAAAAACGAGCCGGGCAATCCTTGTGGGTTAAAACAAGCATATTTCTATTCATCTATCAGTATATCTAAATACATCGATGAATAACTTGATGAATATTTTTTCATGAACCAGATTTGATAAAATATACAATCAAATCATTAAAATATTTTTTACTCCATGATGTGTCTAAAGACATTGTTTTAACAATTTCTTTTTCTAGTAATCAGGTCAAAAGATAAGCAAAGAGCTTGTGTGCAAAATTAAAAGTTTTTACGATAGGTTAAAACTTGGTTAAAACCAGCATATTTCTATTCATGTGTCAGTATGTGTAAATACATTGACGAATGACTTGATCAATATTTTTTCATGTACCTGACAGGAGTTGAGAAATTCATTGGGGGGGGGGTCCAAGACAGAAATAGGATTAAACAATTTAAAGACGACGACGACGACAAACTGTAGGTGGGAGAAAAGACATGGACTCCTAAAATACATTACAGGGTCACGACACAAGCACACTGTTTGCTAGGAAAAGAAAGGAAAACCTACTTACATAGGGTAGGGGTCCAAAGAGAACACCGCACTGTGATGGCTATGAAAAAGCGAAGCGAACTCAGACTCTAACCGAGGCCCTTTCGGACGACCAAACTTGCTGCTTTCACCCATCATTCGTCGAATTATATACGTATTTTCTATCACACCTAATCTTTACCCTAGGTTGATGCTTAAAATAACAAATCAAATCGTATTCAGAAAAGTCTTCACTGTCATACAACCATGTCAACCTGATCACAATTTGGGCCACGACCAGAATCACGAGAAACACCCTTCTATTCACAGCAGCCCACAGAGAGTCAATGTTAAAGTAGGCATGCCGTTTCTTTTATACCATTGTGTGCCTTACTCAACTGGAGGGAATATAATATATTTCATTCCTTACCCGAGGGAATCAATGCTATGTGAAATGTAAACTGTCTTATCCAGGGTTTGATTACACTGGTTTACAAAGAAATTGAGGCTAGCACAAAAATACCCGTTTTTACCTAATTTGAGGGTGGTAAATTCAAATTTGAAATCCGTTTTTATTCCTCACCTCTAGTTTTTTAGATATGCATAGTGTGTATTTTGTGCATATACGGTACATAAAGGCGTATATGAATTCAAGGTTAATTCTTATATTGTGAGACTTATGGCTTATTTTTTAGTTATTATGCACTAAATGTAAGTGATAGCATTACATTACATTATATATATATATATATATATATATATATATATATTATATATATATATATATATATATATATATATATATCAAGACGGATTTTGACAGTTAAGGCAGCAGGTCTCAATCCACACTCTGGCAGTCATTGGAAGAGGTTGTCTTGCAGGCGGCGCAGGAGGTTGGTGTCCCTCAACTATCGTGTTACACATCTTTTGGGTTACTAAATATTAGTATTACATTTTCAAATGCACATTTAGTTTTACTTTGTTATATTTTCACATTCTCCAATGGCTTCAAGCACGTAAAAATGTCGAGGATGCCTCAACAAGGCTAATTCTTTCTGCTACGTGTGTGGGGACTTCACAACAGTTGCACAGCGTCGAACCATCACTTTCCTCCTCAGAACCACCTATTTTCAATGTTTTGACAGTAAAATTGGTGATCAAGATAAGTCTTGGGCAGCACACATCTGTTGTAAACCCTGCTACAATGGACTAACTGCATGGCTTAATGGCAAGAAAGCGGTTTTCAACTTTGCAGTCCCGATTGTTTGGAGAGAGCCGCGAAACCACGCAGATGATTGTTATTTTTGTTTAAGTAATATAACTGGTTTCAATGCATCTTCTAGGAAAAAGATCAAATATCCCAACCTTCGATCTGCTATGAGACCCATTCCCCTTTCAGATGATCTTCCCGTACCCACACCTCCAGTAAATAAGGATCTTCTTTCCTCATCAGATGAAGAAATGCCTTCAAGGGAGGATTCTGCCGAGTCAATATCTTTGGAAGATATTGAGTCTACATATTCAGGAACAAGTGGCAATGAGCCACACTGGATCACGCAAGAAGACCTGAATGATCTTGCTCGTGATTTGTATCTGCCAAAACAACAGTCAGAGCTCTTGGTTTCCCGGTTTAAACAGTGGAACCTAGTCCAGGAAGATGTAAGGATCACCAGTTTCAGGAATCGAAACAAATAAGGTATTGGTCGTCTTATGGGTATGCAAGCGGGCTTCACAAAGTACTGTTGTTTTCTCTGTCTCTGGGATTGTCGAGCTGTATCCCAGAATTACAAGCAGAAAGACTGGGGGTCTAGAAGCACTTTTGTTCCTGGCGAACACAACCTCAAAGAGAATCCTCTGGTGGGCCTGAATAAGGTGCTTCTTCCACCTCTTCACCTCAAGCTTGGTTTGATGAAGACTTTCGTGCCGACGTTGCAATAAAAATGGTGCTGCCTTCCAATACTTGTCTACTGTGTTTCCAGGTCTTAGTGCTGCTAAGCTCAAAGAGGGTATCTTTGTCGGACCTCAGATCCGAGAAGTGCTGAAGGATACTGATTTTGAGGAGCTTCTTAACTTAAAGGAACTGAGAGCACGGAAAGCATTCAAGTCAGTCTGTAGTGGATTCCTTGGTAACACACGCGTACCAGATTACCAGGCCTGTATTGAGAAGTTGCGAAAGTCTTACGAGGATATGGGGTGCCGAATGTCACTCAAAATTCATTTTCTCTATTCCTACTTCAACTTCTTCCCGCCTAAGCTTGGAGTAGTGAGTGATGAGCATGGAGAAAGATTCCACCAAGACATTACGAAGATGGAGAGCAACTATTAAGGCAAATGGAACCCCGGCATGATGGAAGACTTCTGCTGGATGCTCTTGCGTGACATCCCGGAGGCAAAATACACCAGATCTTCTAAGAAAACACACTTTTGATTGTCTGTTTTACTATTAATTGTGTAATTGTCTCATCTTAATATATTGATTCAATCAATGGTCTTTATCTATCCTGTTTTATCTGTTATAAGCTGCCGCAACTCTTGAAATATGCACATATATTCTCTGTTTATACAAAAATGAGACTATTTAAAAGCCAGAAAACTAGAGGTGATAGAGCAAAACTATTTATAAATTTGAATTCAGCACACCCAAATTAACAAAAAACACATATCCTCATTCTTCCTAGGGACCAAAAATCTATTTTTGTAAACCAGTGTTATCTAACAGTGAATGTCTTTTCTACACATCTAAACTTCCAGTTCGGTTTAAAAGTAATCAACCCACCGTAAAACTTTTAATTTTATACACCAGCTCTTTTCAATGCATAAAACTATTTATAATATGCATAAAATCATTTCAAATGTATTTCTTTCGAGAAAGAATTTCTAATGCATTGCGATAATAAAACCTTTTCCAATGTATTTCTACGATAAAATCATTTCAGATGTATTCCGATAGGGAAATAACTTGTAATGCATTGCAATTGTAAGATCATTTTAAACGTATTCCTTTAGTAAAATAATTTCCAATGCATTACTGTTGTAAAACCATCTCCTTAGTATTTCTACATAAGGATTTTCTCTGAATTGCAATTGTAAAACCACTTTCGTGTATTCCTATCGTAAAATAATTTCTAATGCATTCCTTTGGTAAAGCCATTTCCAAAGTATTTCTACCCTAAAATCATTTTCGAGGCATTGCTGTAGTAAAACCATTTCCAATGTATTTTTATAGTAAAAGAGTTTCAATTACATAAAACTCTTTCCAATCTATTTCTATTCTAAAAGAATCAGTTGACTTTAGTAAAACCATTTCCATCGTATATCTATAGTAAAATGATATCCAGTGTAAAAATCTAGTAAAACTATTTTAGTGTGCTCCAATTGTAAAATAATTTCCAATTTATTGATATCATCATCATCATCATGTCCTGCTGGTAGCACGGATATCCCTGACCCTCTCTCGCCACTTTTCCCTATCGCTCATCCCCTCTGTCAGGTCTTCTGGACTACATCTCGTATCCTCACATATTTGCTGAATGTATGTTCGTGCTGGTCGTCCTGCTTTTGCTTGGCCATATGTGGGGGTCCATAAGAGTACATCACTTATGAGTTCGTCCCTGCTTCTCCAGCAGTGTCCTGCATGTCTGGTTCGTCTAACTTGGATAGTTTTCGTGATAGGAGGCAGGTTGCCGTAAAGTTGGTGTCTTGTGGGGTGTTGCCGCCAGGACTTGTTCAAGATTGCTCGCAGCATTATTGATATAGTAAAACTATTTCTTATGTATTTCTATTGTACAATAATTTTCAACGCATTGTTAGAGTAAAATTATATTATAAAAACCCACTGCACTCTTCATTATAAAGATAAACCGTATTAGTTTGCATAGACAAGCAGATATTAGAATCATGTCCGGCAGTTGACCCATTCTTTGTCAAAAGAAAGGAATATAAATATAAAATTAAGTTATAAGGAATGAAAAATACTTTTATTTAACCTGACTAGAATTATATTTACGCAAACAAACAGTAATTATTTACGTATGACAAGCATTTATATATAACATGTATGTCCAAACTTTAGACAACGAAATTAAGAAAAAAATAATATAATACTCACTAACATTTTAGTATTTGTGGCTGCTAAATTCAACCAAAATTTTGCATTGATCTAACTTTTTACCAGTTCGAACTAATTAAAAATAAGAACTTATATAGTTTACATTATGTCTTAAAGCGCAAAATTTCCATAGAATTTTGATCTACATTACGGATATGTACACACAAAATTGCAACAATCCTGCGGCCAAAATAAGCTCAGATTGATAGAAACAAAATATTAAACAAACATACATTCCCTGGTTATTTCTCTGTAACGGCAAAAAAGCACATTAGTTTTGACTGTAGATATAAATTACTTGAGGTCATGTTGCCTCGAATATGAATATGTCATCATCATCATCATCATGACATGCAGCTAGCACGGATATCCCTGACCCTCTCTCGCCACTTCTCCCTATCGTTCATCGCCTCTGGCAGGTCTTCAGGGCTACATCCCGTATCCTCACATAGCTGCTTGTATGTATGTTCGAGCTGGTCGTCCTGCTTTTGCTTGGCCATATGCAGGGGTCCATAGAGAGTACATCACTTATGAGCTCGCCCTTGCTTCTCCAGCAGTGTCCTGCATGTCTGGTTCGTCTAAATACGCACCGCCAACTGGAGAGAAAAATTTGGAGAAATAGTACGTCTTATACACAAATAATTACGCTACTCACATACTCATGGCCGCACTTACATACATATGTATTTCTGCACCTATGCGCAACCAGTTGCCCAAAAGCTTTTGGTGACACATATATACTAAAAAAACTATTCATATATAATTATATGAATACTTTGAAAAACTTGAAATGCTAGAATAATTATCATTACAGATTTGGAAACAGTGTACTTGAATTGTCTTGTAATGTATTCTTTGTTACGTAGCAAATGAAAAAAAAAATCCTACTTCCTGCTTTTACACGAGGATTTTTTTTATTTGTTACCCACATAATTCCCCCACCAATGTCTTGTTTACATTCTTCGTTCCTTTCTGTAATTTCTTCTTCATTTTTTCAAATACTGAATCCTTTTACGAGTGGCGAGCAGTTCAATTAAATGTATCAGGTTCTTGAATTATATTTATTGTGAGCAACATTTGCAATGTTGCAGAGAAATACGAAAAGAAACATAGAAAACGAAGGAAAATTAAATGAAAAAGGAAACAAAGAAAGAACAAAGAAAGAATAGAAGAGAAAAAGAAAGTTTAATGAAAATGGAGCAAGTTGTAAAAGAAAAATTTTGAAAAAAGAAAGCATGAACGAAAAATAAGTAAATAAATAAAGAGGAAAATAAGGAAATGAAGAAATATCGAATAAACATGAAAATGAAAAAAGATGATTAGAATGAAATTAGAAATAAAAAAATGAAAAATGAAAGAAAAAGAAGTAAGAATGTGCCATGAAAAAATAACAAAATATAAAAGAAGGAATCGGATGATACACAGCCTGAATGAAAATAATTATAAAAAATGGGAAAGAAAGAAGAAAAGTAGTAATAAATAAAATAAAGACAGAAAAGAAAACTGAAAAAGAAGAGAAGAAAAATAGAAATGAAATGAAAAATAAAGATGAAAAAGAGGGATAAAAAGGAAAATAAAGAAAAAACGAGAAAATGAAAGAAAAAGGAAAATAAAAGGAATATCTAATGAAAAGGAAGCAAAACATAAAAAATGGAAGACAGAAAGCAGGAAGGAAAAATTAAAAGAATAGTTGAAAAAAAATAACGACAAAAAGAAGAAAATTAAGAATGAAGTGATGGTGTGAAGAGAGAAATAAATGAAAAGAAAAAGATGAGAAAATTTAGAAATTAAATAAGGAAAAAGAAAAATGAAAAAAAGAAAAAAAGAGAGAAAAAGGAAAAATAAAAGGAAAAGAAGAATAAGAAAGGAAAATGATGAAAAGAAAAGGAAGCAAAAAATATGAGAAAAAATCAGATGAAAGAAAGCATGAATAAAAAAGAAGATAAATAAAAGATTGAAAAAAAAAAAAGGAAAAAGAAAAAGGAGAAAAAATAATGAAGTGAAGAAAGAAAGAATGAAAATGAATATAAAAGAAGAAAAAAAACCCAGAAAAAGCAAGGAGAAAAAACGAGAAAAAAATGGAAAAAGCAAAGTCATCAAGACATAGAAAAATGCCGGATAAAAGAAAGAAAATAGAAAAATTGAAGTAAGCGAAAAAAAACAAAACAAAAAAACAAAACAAAAAAAAAACCAAAAAGAAGTAAAAATTTGGAAGAATGAAGCAATTACCGGATAACCACGTAAGAATTAATTAAAATAAAGAAAGGAAAAAAATAATGAATAAATGAAGTAAAATCATTAGCGAATTGCCATTGAAAAATCGTCCATTATTCGTATTATAAAGTTTTGAACAGTGTCCTATCAAGATATGTCTATAGAAATATCGTCATCTTATTTCATGGTTGCCTTGTTATGGGCCCCTTCCTTTCCCGCACTTTTTACTCCAACTTTCCGCCCTTTTTCTCTTCTTTGCCACCATTTTTTCATTTATTGGTGCGATTGGAAGCATGTGTAAAGGCTGGGCTCTCCATTTAAAAGTCGCCACTGACCCGTTAACATGAAGATTAAACGAACGAATTAACTTAGTGGTTTATGCGTTTACATTTTACTCTTGTGAGATTTTTAATAGAAATTGTCGACTTAACCCATGTTATCATCTAAAAAACTCGAGTCAACACTGACGACCCCAAGAGGGACAAAAAGACAAAAGAGAAAGAAAAATATCACCTTTATTTCTCTCATTCCTTTCCTCTCTTACACAAACACACACACAGACACAGACACACACACACACACACACACACACACACACACACACACACACACAGCTTATATTTGTTCTCACTTACACTCTCTTTCTTCTTTATGCGAAAGTGGATAAGAAATAATAATAATAATAATATTAATGTAAAAGATGAAGGAAAACCGATAGAAATAATTGCAAAATTTATGATAGAAAGAAAGATACAGGTAGACCATTCAAAGGAAAGTGAGAAACGAGAGTGAGTAAAGGCAGAAAGAAAGAGGGTGAGAAAATTTTTTCAAATAAACGTGGAGAGAGAGAGAGAGGGTGGAGAGAGGGAGAGAGAGAGAGAGAGAGAGAGAGAGGGGGGATTTTTTTTAGAGTAAGTTGACTAGCTTAATGGTCGAGATTGTTGCGTCTTTACAACCAGTTGCTTCAGATCAACACTCGAATGTTCAAAGAAAGCATTCTCTCCTCACGTAGACTATTGAAGAAGCTTAATCGGGTAATTTCGGTTTTGACAAACACATTTGAGAAGATAAACAACTGCGTGGATATTTCAAACGACAAACTGGTGAAATTGCTCACAAGAAGATGTGGACATAGCTATGAAAGGGAAACCTTAAAAGAGAAACTGAATCGTTCATAACAGAAGCACAAAATAACACTATTAGGACCACTTATTTAAAAGCAAAAATTGATATGCGCAATAGAATAGTAACTGTAAATCATTTAGATATAGAAATGTGAGACGGTAAATTATAGATAAGCGAATGAAGAAAACTACAAGAAAAGAACTATAAGACTAAACATGATTGGGTGGGAAAGGTGATCCATTGGCAGTTGTGTAAGAGATTAGAATTTGACCATACAACCAAATGATATTTATAAAAGCCAGAATCCGTCCCAGGGAACTTAAATGCTTAAATGCTTAAAATTCTCCAAGATTTTGAGATACAAACGGATCTCCTAATCCCCGCCAGAAGACCAAACTTAGTATTGACTAACAAGAAAAAAAGAATTAGTTATCTTGTGGATTCTGCATTTGCTGCGAAACACTGAGTGAAAATAAGGGAAAGCAAAAAGGTTGCTAAATACTGTAACCTTGCCAGAGAACTTGCTGTCAGCCAGACTTCTGTGAAAAACCAACTATTAGAAATGAATAATAATAATGTTTTTGTAAGCTTTTATGTTTTTTAAAATATTGAAGAAATTGAGTAAACGTAGCGTTGGATAAAACTGAGATGCTTATGATGTCGTACATTGGACAAATAACGAAAAACTCGTAGATATACAAAAATGTAATTTATATTTTTTTCTTCGACGGTGACGTTTGTGTGAAGTAGGAATACAGTCAGAGAGAGTTGGCACATATCTTTCTTCTGTAGCGGACACCCTTTTTGTGAAGTAGTGCAACAGCCGGAGAACACACATGGGGGAGCCGACAGGTTTGCTTGAGTGACCAGCGGATCTCAGCCTTTAGTCCAAAATTACATACCTTGTATTGTCTTTCAATTCCCATGTATTTTCTGTTTATGGCTGGTTATCGGAACTTACACACTTTCGTTTGTTTTCCAGTAATTTGTTGATCTTATCTGCGAACAGATGTTATTGCTCCATTGTTGTTGCCATTTTGTGTGAAGGAATTTATTAGTTGTTGGTTTCAGGTCAGTATATGGGATCCTGGATTTATTGGGTGTCAGATCTAAGGCCGATTTGGCTGCTCAACTCTGCTCTTTCATCCCCTCTCACTCCAATGTGGCTTGGGGTCCAGCATATAATTATTTCTTTTCTATTTGACATTGAGTCTAATCTACTCAATAGTTTGATGATAAGAGGGTTCTGAAATTTTTTATTTCTTTATGATAGCAAAACAGAGAGTGAGTCGGAAAATATTATAAATTTCTTATGCTTACAATAACATTCACAATAAACTCTTCCAAATTCAGCCCACATTAGTTGCTGGTCTCCAGCATCGAGAAAATCAAGAAGAGAACATGTTGTTATATCCCGATTGCGAATTGGTCATACAAGGCTTACTCACTCTTTCATTTTGAAACAGGAACCACAACCACAGAGTTTAACCTGCCGGACAACTTCCACGGTTAAACATATTCTTATAGAATGCAGAACTTTCGCTGTTTTCTGAAAGCGATTTTTCAAAGTAAATAACTTAACCGATCTGTTCGAGAACGTCAAAATAGATGATATTCTGTCCTTCATGAGAGAGAAAGAGTTATACCAAAAAATATGACAACTTAAAACTGGTTAATCTGGTGCAAACAAATGAAATCCTGCTAATAGAAAACTCTACCTACCTTAATATTCGTTTTGAAATTTTAGTCGAATATGTATGTATATAAAGACAGAATTTGGCGTTGAATGACCTACAAAGGTTGATATGCCATAAAACCCCAAAAACCAACCAACCAACAATCTGCCAACGGAAATATCTATCCACAGGCAATAAATTACATTCTCGCTATCATTCTTTTTTTTCTTTCCTGTGAAACCACTTTGTTGATGTTAGCTTGCGACCGCATGGAATCTGCTAAGTTCATCCAAGGCACTCCATCACCAGCTAAGCTAGTATATTATAATGACATCGAACAACTTTAAAACAGAAAGCTTTAGAATCAAATTTGAAAATCGCTAAAATGTTTTGAAATGACTTTAGTCCATTTTATCTCTTATTTTTGAAATATTCTATTTCCGTTGATAGCGTTTTGAATTCGTTCGATTTCATCAGCATCTCAGTTAAATCCCACTATACGCTTAAGTAATTTTTGCAAAGTTATAAAAAACGAAAAAAAAAAAACGAAAAAAATCTTTACATGTGTAAAAACCCCTATGGCCTATGAAAGGTCCTAAAGCGCTCGGGAAAATTTTGATAAAATAATCAACCAACTCTAACCTAAATCCAAAACATTCTTCAGGAAACTTGAAAAGATCCTAATAAGATTATATAGAAAAAATATGTCTTCATAATTTAGTCAAATATATATATATATATATATATATATATATATATATATATATATATATGCATATATGTACATATATATTTTTTTTTCTTTAAAGAAAAAACAAAAGACTGGTTATTTTAGGATTATAAATTTATTTCCATCCTGTTTTGCGTTTCTGATGTAAACCAAAAACACAAAGAAAAACATAAAAGGACTTCTTCAGATCCAATGGATAAATAAGACACGGGGGAGGGGAGGGAAGGGAGAGAGGTGAAGAGTTACCTCCTAGTTTTTTTGTAAATTCCGTTTTTTTATTTACCTATTTATTTTATTTTCAGAATTCTTCCGTCAGTTGGAATTATGGTAATTTAACTTATTTATTTATTTTATTTTAGTTTTTTTCTTTTCTTGTTAAGTTCGATAAATAAATTTTATGTGCTATGTTAATGTAATGAATTTTTGTGAGGGAAATATTAATATTTATATCAAATTCGATTCATATACATATATATATATATATATATACGTACATATATGTATATATATATATACAAATGCATATATACATATACATACAAATACATATACATATATATATACATATACATGCATAATTATACATATATATCGATACATGCACATATACATATCTAGCTATTTTATATATATATATATATATATATATATATACTTACATATACATAAATATACATAGATATATACATACAAATATGTGTATATATATATATGTAGGTTTATATATATATATATATATATATGTATGCGTATTTTTATATATGTTCATATACATAAATGTATGTATGTAGATATATGCATATGTGTATATATCCACTATTGGATATTGGTCTAATGCTTCAAATGTTCGCCAATGGCCAAAGACTCAAAAAATCGTGCTTGATGCTACCTTGCTTCACACTCAGCATTATAAGGTAAGGATCAAGGTAAAGTAGAGTAATCCAGAGAAAGGAGTAGCAGGAGAGCCTTCAGGTCACCCTCGACTACGGTCGCTAACTTTACTTTACTTATATATGCACATATATACATATATACATAAATATATATAAACATGCAAACATATATATATATATATGTACAAGTACATACATATACACATATATATAATTATATATTTCCACACACACACACACACACACACACACACACACACACATATATATATATATATATATATATATATATATATATATATATATATATATATCGAGAAACAGAGATAACCATGCTGAAATCGATAATGAAGACACTGATGCAGATGTTGAAATAGGCCGGATTGGTTGGATTTCTTTGTTTAATGGTACATCAAATTTCGTGGCTTATTTAATACTAAAGGTAGACTTGTAGAACAGAAGTGATACTATTTAACCTATAACTGGGAGAATTAGGGGTTCATACTCTTCCCTTAACTTAATTGAGTAACTGGTGTCTGAAATTTCTTACTTTATGGCTGCACTCCAGTGCTTTACCCATTACGTCAAGGAGTCTCTCCTTTAAAATAGATAGATAGATAGATAGATAGATAGATAGATGGCAGTTTGAGATAGATAGATAGATAGATAGATAATCGGAATTCTGCGATTGATTGATAGATTCTGAAATAGATAGATAGATAGATAGATAGATCTACAGATAATGGAAACGTACTGAGTAAAGTAGACGAACATTTTGATGAATAATAAACGTTTCTTTCTATTTGCGTGAAAAAAAAAGATCCTTAGCTTCAAATATAAGAAGGAAACATCAGGGATTGCATAGACCATTTGTTCAGGTCCAATATAAAATGCTAAGTTTGTTTATTTAGGATAAAAGAAAAATATACCATCCATTTTTATCATCAGGCTTCAATTCCTTAGAACGTGAATGAAAAAAATTGAGTTGTAAAGGAAAAAAGACAAATTTGAAAAATTGTCAGGAACTGTGACAAATCTAAAAAAGAGAGTTGGGAAAGAAAGAAAAAGGTGTGAGAGGAACGATGAACAGGAAAGAGAGTGAGAGAAGAAAAAAACGTTGTGAGAGAGGAAGTATATAGTAAAAGAGAGTGGGGGAAAACATAATAAAGAGTGAGAGGGGAAATGAATTGTAAAAGAAAGTAAGGGAAGACATAAAAAAAAAAAAACAATGAGAGGAACGATGAACAGGAAAAGAGAGTGAGAAGAGAAAAAAACGTTGTGAGAGAGAAGAACTATATAGTAAAAGAGAATAACAGAAAACAGAATAAAGAACGAGAGGAAAATAAATAGTAAAAGAAAGTAAGGGTAAACAGAAAAAAAAGACTGAGAAGAATGATGAAAAGGAAAATAGTGTGAGAAAAGAAAGAAAAAAGGTGTGAGAGAACTGAATAGTAAAAAAGTAGGAGAAAGTAGAATAAAGAGTGATAGGAGAAATAAATAGTAAAAGAAAGTAAGGGAAGACTTAAAAAAGAGTGAGCGGAATGATGAACAGGAAAAGAGATGAAGAGGAAGAAAGAAAAAAAGGTGTGAGTTGAGAAAGGAATCGTAAAAGGAAACAGGGGAAAGAGAAAAATATGTGAGAGAAGTGAACTGTAACAGAGAGTAAGAGAAGGAGGAAGAAAAGTACAAAAAGAAAAAAAAATGAATAATAAAAGAGATGTAAAAGAAGGAAGAAAAGAGTGTGAAGGCAAAAAAAAATGAATATCAAAAGAGATGTAGAGAAAGAAAAAAAAGATGTGAGAGGAAAAAATGAATATTTAAAGAGATGGAGAGGAAGAAGGAAAAAAGCGCGAGAAGAAAAAATAAATATCAAAAGAGATGTAGAGAAAGAAAGAAAAATGTGAGAGAAAAAATGAATATCAAAAGGGATGTAGAGAAAGAAAGAAAAAAGTGAGTGAAGAAAAAATGAATATTAAAAGAGATGGAGAGAAAGAAAAAAAAAGATATGAGAGGAAAAAATGAATATTTAAAGAGATGGAGAGGAAGAAGGAAAAAAGCGTGAGAAGAAAAAATGAATATCAAAAGGGATGTAGAGAAGGAAAGAAAAAAGTGAGCGAAGAAAAAATAAATATTAAAAAAGATGTAGAGAAAGAAAAAAAAAAGATGTGAGAGAAAAAATGAATATTTAAAGAGATGGAGAGGAATAAAGAAAAAAGCGTGAGAGGAGAAAATGAATATTAAAAAAGATGAAGTGGAGGAAAAAAAAGTGCGAGAGGAAAACATGAATATTAAAAAGATGTAGAGAAAGAAAAAAGATGTGAGAGGAGAAAATGAATATCAAAAGAGATGTATAGGAAGAAAAAAAAAGATGTGAGAGGAGAAAATGAATATTAAAAAAGATGTAGAGAAAGAAAAAAAAGATGTGAGAGGAGAAAATGAATATTAAAAAAGATGTAGAGAAAGAAAAAAAAGATGTGAGAGGAGAAAATGAATATTAAAAAAGATGTATAGGAAGAAAAAAAAGATGTGAGAGGAGAAAATGAATATTAAAAAAGATGTAGAGAAAGAAAAAAAAGATGTGAGAGGAGAAAATGAATATTAAAAAAGATGTAGAGAAAGGAAAAAGATGTGAGAGGAGAAAATGAATATTAAAAAAGATGTAGAGAAAGAAAAAAAAGATGTGAGAGGAGAAAATGAATATTAAAAAAGATGTAGAGAAAGAAAAAAAAGATGTGAGAGGAGAAAATGAATATTAAAAAAGATGTAGAGAAAGAAAAAAAAGATGTGAGAGGAGAAAATGAATATTAAAAAAGATGTAGAGAAAGAAAAAAAAGATGTGAGAGGAGAAAATGAATATTAAAAAAGATGTAGAGAAAGAAAAAAAAGATGTGAGAGGAGAAAATGAATATTAAAAAAGATGTAGAGAAAGAAAAAAAAGATGTGAGAGGAGAAAATGAATATTAAAAAAGATGTAGAGAAAGAAAAAAAAGATGTGAGAGGAGAAAATGAATATTAAAAAAGATGTAGAGAAAGAAAAAAAAGATGTGAGAGGAGAAAATGAATATTAAAAAAGATGTATAGGAAGAAAAAAAAGATGTGAGAGGAGAAAATGAATATTAAAAAAGATGTAGAGAAAGAAAAAAAAGATGTGAGAGGAGAAAATGAATATTAAAAAAGATGTAGAGAAAGAAAAAAAAGATGTGAGAGGAGAAAATGAATATTAAAAAAGATGTATAGGAAGAAAGAAAATGTGAGCGGAAAAATTAATTGATTTTTCAAATGAATGAGTGGGTGAGCAAAGAAAAGAATAGTATAAAGAATTGAAGAAGAAAGTGGAAAAAATGGGAGATGAGAAATGAAATATTTAAGAAATATTGAACATTGCTTTATTTTTGTATGGCATATCAACCATTGTTGGTAATTTAATGCCAAATCCTTTTTATGCATATGTATTAAATATATGATTTTTAAACACATTTTGAAGATAACATTTTTAAACGAGCCTGAGCCCATTCTTTTTCACACGTTTAAATTTTTACAATTATTCGTATCCAATAAGAATAATTTTATTTACTATTAATTATTTGGTTGCACACAGTTGAATGTATTCAAGTATTTCTATGTATCACTGATGACTCAAAAATCTGTCATTTGTTTACACACATTTAAATGATTAAACAATTCTATTTCAATTAATTCTGTTTAACGTAAGTTATTTATTAGCAGTCAGTTTAAATGTCCAAGTACACAGTTTCAATGCCAAATAGTTCTATTTGAATCATATGTTGTATCGCCATGACCATCTATACAAACACATAATACATATACATCTACATATGCATGCATGCAGAATCATAACGACGACACAATAAATACAAGCGACAAAGTTCTTAGAAAAATATACCTCTCACTTTATTTGAAAGGGTTGTGTGTGAGAGAGAGTTGGAGACCGAACAGAACTACAACATATTGACCCCCACTCTATTGGCCATAACCGCGTTTCTTTCCCGTTCTCCTGGGCTGCTCAACAACGGGCCCGGGGCCCAGCCTCTCAAGAACATGTTCCTCAATCCAGCATCTTATCTTCAACTGGTCTGATCCCCAACTGATTAATTGGGGGGGGGGGGCTGAGGGCTCCCTCTGCTGGGTGCTGGCTTTATCTACCGCATCTTGTCTCCAACTGATTGAATTTCCTGTGCACTCAGTTATATAATAGTTCAACGCCCACCTTTCGGCCGGGTCGTAGGTCAATATACAAATCATAGATTGGACCCTATCAGATGCTACAACGCCGGGCCAGTGTAAACCTTGGAGCGATAGCAATTAAGGGATACAATGCATTCCCCAAACCTCCAGCATTACTGGAGCCTCACCATCTGATTGTTTGGTGTCATAAATCAGGACACCTGTTAGGGAATCTTATCCCTTTGCAGAAATTCTGTCGTTGTATTGTACAGCCCCAGCCGACGGGGCCAATAAATATTGACGAAGGAGAAAAATAGGAGGGAAATTTTAAATAAAATATTGAAAACAGAAAGATGAAATTGTAGTATGTGTAGGATGAGATTACCAAGAAAATATTATGGTGAATTGCAGCGGGGAATGGAGAAAAGAAGAGAAGAAGGATTGATTGATTGATTGATTTTATGGCATTTTAACCAATGTTGGGTTTGTTCATAGTTCGTTCATATTTTCATTTTTTTGTATTTATTGTTTTTATTGCTCATGGTCCAATCAAATGCGAATATATTTTCCACAGATCTATTTGAATCAAAGATGGAACCCTAATAGGTATTGCCACTTTGGTTCAAAGTGAACCTGTGAGTAATCGTTATGTCGGGGTTCTCTAAACTCCGAAGATCTTCAGAATTGGACCCTTACCATTAGCTACAGTTTAGTATCGTATCCATGACACCCTTGTTTATGGGGGTGGGGCTTATTCCTCTGCTAGAGAGACAATCAACGTATCCAAAGCTCTGCTCTCAGGACTGGAAGAGGAGGTTAAAGGACTGGAAGAATATACAAAAAGAAAAAATAAAGTGTGCGTTATAAGAAAGAGGAAAACGAGGCGAAAATCCAGATAAAGAAGAGAACTATGAGAAGATGAATTATTTATTAAGTTTTGCTTATTTGTGACTCAAGGTTAAAAGAATGAGACGCATAATTAGAATTGAACAACTGTATATTGCCGCGTACAAGTTGATCTTGAAAAAATCGACTTGAAGATTTCTTGCTAAATATTGTATCTTGACCTTCGGCCCGGCCAAACATGCCATTCCAAAGTGATGCGCCTGAAGGAAGTGACACATTCCAATGGCCAGTAATCGGAAGAGATCGCGTGGGCGGATTTAGCTGATGAAATGGGACAAGGTAAAAATCCCATGATACACTCATAGACTGATGCACCGGAAGAGAGTGACCTCTGAACTGCATGACAGTTATTTCCACTTGATGACGATCAAACATACCATTCCAAAGATTGAGTGGGCGGTTGAGTGGGCGATTGAATTATTATATAATTCGGTGAAAACAGGAAGTCAGACAGAGATCGGACGGAGTTAGAGACGAGATGTGGTAGGGTAAGCCACACGGGGCCGAAGGGGCCCTCGGGGCCCCCGATGAATTTTTGGAGACCAGTTGGTGATAAGATGCCGTAAAAAAGGCCGTCATCCAGCAGAGAGCTGGGCCCCTGGGCCTCCAGTTGAGCAGCTCTGGAGAACGAGAAAGACACAACGCTGACGGCCATAAGAGTGGAGGTCAATATATTGCAGTTCTGTTCGGTCTCCAACTCCCTCTCACATACAAGCCTTGAGTAACCCTTTTCAAACCCTTACAATAAAATGAGAGGTACATATTTTTCTAAAGAAGTCTTCGCTCGTCCTTTATCATTGTGTCGTTGTGATCCCTTCAGCATATATATGTATATGTGTATATAAGTATATTTATTATGTGAGTATACAACATAAAAATCTTAGCTTAGACTTATATCCGTTGTTGGTAGTCCAAATCTTACGCAGTGGGCCTAGATGAGTATAGTCTATTATAACCTGTAGTTAAAGCATAGAATAAGTTTATTGGAGTTTAACTTTTTAAATGTGTATAAGTAAATACTTTAAAAATTACAGTGTGGTATCTTAGAATGAAGGTTTTAATCGTCAATAAAATAACCTTCACGTAATTTTTATATAAAATTGTGTGTCCTATTGTGCCGATTTGTGTATATTCAATAAACTACCATTATGTCACATTAAATTGTCATTACTCTGGGAGTGTATGATTACTTAATTTATTCTCTAGAATCACAATTACATCAGTCATACGTATAACAGGTAAATCTAAATTATTGAGGTTTATAGTCATATAAACCCATAATCTATTGTGCTATCATGAAATTGTGTAGAAAAACAACATACCGTAGATGTCTAACTGGCCACCTAGGTGCTATGATGTTCCGGTGAGTGTTCACTATCAGCGCATTTGTTGTTACAAACGGCGTGAGAAATAGCATTCATATAATACTTAATTTGAATTACTGTTTTACTATTTTATATTAATCTCTGTGCTAACTTGTTCAATATGTTCACCAAACACAAATTTGTTGGAAATGTTTGTGACTGTCTGCTGGAGTTAAGGTAAGTGGTGTATATTGATTGTTAGGAGTACTCTCCCACTAGTTGAGCACTCTAAGATAAAGTTTTGAATTTTAACCATGTCGTAAATGTCGTGCTCTAATTTTGCAGAGATTTTTTTTAGGTCCAGAAAGTCGACTTGTACGCAGCAATTTCAGGTAACTAACAATGGTCTGCTAAAATAGCTTGCTAACTATGACACAATGAGAAAATTATGAGAAAAATAAGACGATACTCTCAGAATTATTAGATTAATAAATCCATTAAAAGAGTTTAAAAGGAGGAAAACGTGCAACAAGGAAGTAATAAATGTAAATAAATATTCGGATATGATAAAATTGATTTATTTGATATCAGAGTAAATTAGGAAAAAAAATGAAGGATCACGACTAGGAATAACAAGAAAATCAATAAGCCAAACTGAAAAACTAAAACAATGACTTTCATAGGCGGATATATAGTTTGTAAAACAAGTAGTTAAATAGAAAGAAAAAACTTAATTGGTTTGCGTGTTAAAATATACAATTTCAAAATTATTAAATAATCTCACTCTTTCACTGGTCCCATTAACTAGTTTAGTCGTGATGGCACTGCTCATGTAGGTTGTCTTATATAGGAATAAAATGGCAAAGTTAATCTCTCTTCTGGTTTGCAACTTGTTCTAAACTCAGACATTTCCTTCAACTAGACCAGTTTCTATGTCAATGTTTAAGAGTCCAGTCCGTCATAATATTTTTACCCGTAGCTGGAAATCATTGGCAATATACGAGGATCATTAAATAAGTTTCCAGACTTTTTTCGTATGGGCACTTTTATTGATAGTACACACATGAAACTCTAGTCCCATTCGAAGACATCTCCTCTGGCTTCAATGCACTTGTTGTACCGTCCCAACAACTTCTGGAAGGCCCCATGGAAGTTCTCTTGTGTGAGCGTGTCAATGA
>OY757909.1:64003273-64035773 GCA_963585895.1 Sepioteuthis lessoniana | reverse complement strand
AACTGTGTGCAAAAAAAAAAAAAAGCTTAAGCTCATTTAAAAATCTTATCAACAAAATGTGTTTATAAATGATATATATTTAATATATATATTTATAAAAAAGAATTTGGCGTTAAATTAAGTACAATGGTTGATATGTCATAAAATCAAACCAAACCAAACTAAACCGAAATATACTCGTATACCAACTTTCTGTTTTCTGTCTGTCGGCTGCGTTTTCTCCGATGTTTGCAGGATTTGACATACAGACACTGTTTATGCGAGTAAAACTAATGGATTGGTTAGTTTTAACGCTAAGTTAAGCACCAGGGTGATTTTGTGCCCAGAGGTTTGGCATCGCGTTCAATGCAAAACTGTTTTAATGTTTTTTTATGTCATTTCATAAGAGGGTTTTTCTTTGTACAGTTTTATCGAATACAAATACGTGCTGGACTACGAACTCGTTGTAAGAGAGTTCTATCTCCAGTCGCGCTAATACGTTGATATTTGGACCACTGGGAAAGGTATAAACCTCTATATTCCCTCCAACTATGGGTTAAATAGTACGGCTACTGACCCTCTATAAAGATGTTTTTGGCGTTAAATAACTCGGGAAAGTTGCTATGCCATTAAACAAAGAAAAAAGGAAATACTCCATAGATAGGACCCTAACATATAATACCAGTCCGGAAACTTGGTCTATTGACTATGAAAAGGGTTTCCAGATTCTTCAGAACAGGAGCCTTACCGTCAGACGTAATTTAATGTCATATCCAGGACATGGTATTTTTCTTGGGGAGTAATGTACCATATTCAAAATCAACACCATGTGCGAAATAGACATATAATGTTCATAACGATAGAACATTTAAAGAACATAGGAATATCGAAATTCAAAAACACGTAACGACTTCTTGTTCAGGTACAAAACCTTTTTACTAACTTTGATTTAAAGGTTTCGACATAAATAGAAGAGACACAATCTCGCTATGTCGTCTTATTCATTTGGCCCCTATCTCGTGCGGCACCCACAGCGCGAAAATTCGTTTCGCCTCAGCGAGCCCCAAAAGTCGAACCTCCTCGTTCGGCGTCTAGTTTTCAACTCTCAAACTCTCTTCAAATCTCCCACAAACCTCCGAGCGCTTCCGGTGCGTGACGTCACCCGCACCCTGTAACCCCGTTCTGTCATCTCGGGCTATTGTGACATCTCTGAGTGGCACATCCACCCCGCACGCACGTTACCACCTACATCAAGGTTTGCACCTAACTAACCCATGTGCTGAGCCGAAAGGTTCTCAGCCTAACTAAACTCAAAGGCATGAACCGAAACCCTCGGCCATTACGTTACAGTAAGCCTTTGTAGTTAGTGAATAAAAAGCCTTACCGACAGGATGCGTTGTACAGATGAAATTTTGTTTTCCTAGATTGGTTGCCTAAGCAAGGTTCAAGAACTCAGCTCTAATATTTACCCATTGTTTGGTGGGAGAGGGGACATACAGACTCATCCTTTTCCCAAGTGACACGTCAGCTGCTTTATTAACGATTTGAAATCTGGTCACTGATTCCATTTTTTATAATGATAACCATAGCAATAGATGCACCTCTTCGGTTATCTTTGTACTTCTTTTACGTTTTTATCTTTTCAGACTACGAAAATATATTTGGAGGAATTGCATCTTGACATAAATCAGCCTGTAATGCGGAAATCCGCTTTATATTGCGAGCAGATACAGAATTCTGAGCGCGCATGCGCACACACGCAAACATTCACACAGACATACCCTCTGTCTTTCTTAACTAATTCGCACACGTATTATGTGATAGGACATTTAATTAAATTGAAGAAGGCATTGAGGAAAACGGAAGTAGAAAATAAATAATTCCAGTAAAATTTGAAATAAAGAAACGACGAAGAAAAGAAAATTGGAAAGAGTGGGGAAAATGGTTAATTTGATAGAAAAAAATAAATAAATAAAAGATGAGGATTTTAAAAGAAAAGATTTAGAAAAAGACTTTAAGAGTTTTGAGTAATAGAAAAGGGTAGATTATAATGGAAAAAAATTGAAGACTTGATTTAGTTTTATGGCAGAAAAAGCCTGAAAATAGAAAGGTAGATAAAGTATTGAAGTTTGCATGAAGAAAGTAGAGAAGTTTTTTTTTGTACAGTAAAACAAACAATGATACATAAAGCATCGTTTACACACACACACACACACACACACATACACATGCGCGCGCGTGCACATGCACACACAGGCGCGCACAAAAACACACGTGCACAAACACATGCACATACACACATTGACACAAGAACACACAAAAAGACAAGCACACACACAAGCATACATACAAACACACAGATATATATGCATATATATATAAGTTTATACATATTTGATAGATAGATAGATAGATAGATAGATAGATCAGAATAAAAATTGGCGGAGATAAATTTGATGAGATAGAAGAACTGAGAAATCCAGAAAGTGTTCGATGTTAGACGTTATTGAATAAAGAGAAGGTTTGAGAAATAATCGATAATAGAAAACTAATTCTTTGAGTGACTCCGTTGAAAAAGAAAAAAAACAATTATTGATAAATAAGACATAGACAAGTGTTTACAAAAGAAATAATAAAACGGGTAAATATAAAATAGAGAAAAAGAAGAAAATAATCTACGATTGATGAAGAAGTGAAAGCTACGTTTATATCGGAGTGTGTGGTGGCAAATTACTGATCGCTCTACGGAAGAAACAAACTGGAGGGTTGGGGTAAAGAAGATTGGAGCATTTTTTGATTAAAATGTGATTGTCCCTAAATTAGGCATTCATGCAAAAAACGGGATCGAATGGTAAATATTTGCAATTAGACACCACCATAGTTGCAGTTTTAGAAAACGGAAGGGCGGACGATTGTATTGCCTGAGATTCGGCTCCAGTTGTCCAGGAAATCGCATTCACGATGAAGAATGAATAGATGTATTATGTTTTTTTTTCGTCTAAATATGGTGGTGTAAAAAGAAGTCTATGATGTTGATTTTTCTGATTTTGAAGTAATGATGATTTAAATACTTTGACAGAATATTTTCTACACACTCAAAATGAATCGAAAACGGCTCTTACATTCAATATAATTTCAAATATATAAAATTTTTATTATTCCTAGCTATTACCCATGAAAAATTTCTGGATGTATTAGAATTTATATTAGGTAAATCTTTAAAAATTCCCCCTCCTAAAAAATAAATACCACCCCAAGACTAAATTACATTGAAAAGATAACTAAAATCAAAAATATCTTATTCTGAGATGTTCAAGTCTTTTCCTTAATCCATCCATAAGAGGAGGACTTGGAAGAATCCCATGCATGGGTCAAACAGATCTTTTAAAGAATTATTCAAATTCAATAAACCTGTGTGCAAAAACAAAAAAAAAAAAAAAATAAATAAATAAAAAAGCAAAATAAAAAAGCAAAAAAAAAAAAAACAGAAAAAAAAAGTCAATTTCTTATGAAGCAACGAAACAAAAAATATGATTATAACACTAAACAGCATCAAATTGGGAGAGCCTAATTCTGGAAATATAGCGTGTTGAGTATCTCGCATTGCTATCCCTCCCTAATACACTCTGACCTGGAGTGTTAGTAACTTTTAGGCTTCCAGCTATGGGTAAAACAATATTTTTAACATCATTTGTATTCGATAGGACCATGCGCAAAAGAAAAAAAAAACAAACGCTCTTAAAAAAAACTCTTCGCCCGAACAAAATGCGGGACAAGATCAACTTTAAGCAGAATGTAACATGTTTGAATAAAGATTTTTCTGCTCTTAGAAGCTACCATAGTTAGGTTGAAGAGCCAATTTTAGCCTTCTATCTACCTATAGTTGGAGACAAAATAACTGGATTATTATCTTTACCTAGAGTGTTAGCACAAAGTAAAAGGCAAACAGTCTTTTCAAGGTTTTGAACGAAGGTTGCAGTGTCCGTTTCTTTGGACGGTAACCAATGCACCACGAAAAATACAAATTTAAACGTTTAATAAATATGCTTTCCAAAACTCTGGGTAAAAAAATTACCCCAGAAGGTTTACCTTGACGTTAAAACCCATTAAAATTTAACCCCAAATGGATGTCGAAACTTATTATTCATACAAAAGCCGCCAACTATTTAAGGAACAACGAAAAAAATACAACCAGAGTAAGTGATGACCCATTATATATACACCAACAAATTCTGATAGAGGTAAAATCAAAGGTGAAAAATCCAGCCATGGTGTAGATAAGATAAAAAAAGAAGTAAGATGTAATTGCTCAGACATGGAAAGTAGGATATCTAAATATGTACAAAAGCTCAGAGCAAGTAATCATTTTCATTATGAAAACAATTTAAAAAGGGGGAGGGAAACTAACAGCCAAAGGACAAACCCAAGCAAAAGTGAAAATCAAAAGAGACATCTTCCAGAGAGACTCTTTATCATAACTGTTATTTGTGTAAGTAATGGTACGACGAGGTTTAGGAAAAGATAATTCGTTTAGTGGCGGTGGATGATATTAAGATTTGTACTTAGAATGAAAAAGAAAAATTAGAAATCCCTATACAAACAAAATCTTTGGCCAAAAGTAAGAATGGAATTTGGAAGTGAGAAAAGAGAAAAAAAATCTGAAGGATTGATCTACTTAATTAAAAAATATCCAAATAGTAATAAAGAAAAAAATAAAGCTTCAAATAGCCGGAAATATTAGGATCGGATAATAAGAAAATAAATGAATATATAAAATAAAAACGAGACGAAAAAAAGAAAAAAAAGGAGTACTCCAGAAGAGCAATGTAATGTATAGGAACCAATTTCTGCGGCAGAAATTTAATTAAAGGAGTAAATATCAACAGTCTCCATTATAAGATACTCGGGACCATTCTTAAACTAAACACAAGAGGAGCTCAAATATATGCATCACAAAACATGGAAATTGATGACGTTGCACAATATCTTAGACCCGAGAGAAGATGTCGACAGATTATGTGATAAAAAAGAAAGAAGAGGAGGACTTGTGAGTATCGGGGATTTTGTGGATGCAGTTATTCAGGAACTCGGAAATTATACGAAAAGGGCAAAGAGCGACTAATTAAATCAATTAATAATTATAATCTAGAAAACAAAAACAGGATGAAAAATGACTGTACGGATATTTCAGACGACAAAATAAGTAGATTATGCACAAGGTGACTTTACCAAGAATACGCAGGGAACACCTGAAGAGAGAAACTGAATTTCTATTAATACTCAATAACGCCATAAGAACTAAAAATGAAAAAAAAATTGATAATATGCAGGAGATAACAAGTGTAGGCTATATGAAAAGAGACGAAACAGTTGACATTATAATAAACGAATGCAATAAAATGACTCAAAAAGAGTACAGAAACAAGCATAAGTGGATGGGGGAAATTGGTCGACTGGGAATTGTGCAAAAGTTTGAAGTTTAACCATACTAACAAATGGTATATGAATAAACGTGAATCTGTCTTAGAAAATTAAATGCACAACATTCTCTGGGATCTTGATATACAAACGTATCACCTAATCCAGTCCTGAAGACCAGACTTAGTTTTCATCAACAACGAGAAAAAGACTTGTTAAATCATGAGTTTTGATATTCCTGCAAACCAGAGTGAAAATGAAAGAAAACAAAAAATGGACAAACACCTGAGCCTTGCCAGAATAAATCAAGTAACCTGAGGGTGACGGAGATACCAACACCAGTAGAGACCCCAAAAATGAATGAAAGAATGGAAAATTCGTATTCAGCGGAAAAAACGGAGGCTCTCAAGATCCCAGTACTGCTGGGATCAGCAAGAATTCTTTGAGAAGTTCTGGAGTGCTGACGAAAACTTGCCGTTACTCAGACTTTTACGATGACCATCAATTTCTGTTAAACTTGTGGAGATATGATTCTAAACTTCTTTCAGATATATATTTACATCTTTCAGATATATATTTACCAAGGAGGTCTCTTCTTAAGAAAAGTTCAACAAATTTAATTTCAGACTTTTCCTGCTGTACTTGTTGCCTAAATAACACAGTCTGTCCTATTATTTACTCTTAACTTGGGAGAGAAGGATTCATGCCTTTCCCATGAGCTCTAGCGCGAAGGAAGACACAAACAACTTCGTCCAGAATGACCTTTTCCACTAAGCACACCTTGTTCTTTCAAATAAAGTGTTTTTGTGTTTCCATGTTTTAATTTTTTTTAGTTCAGGTTGAGTCGTTCAATTTTTTTTTCGACAGTATATAGTGAGATAGTCTTTTTTCCATAATATCATTTCCTTTATGCTATCTTTGATAGGAAACCTTGGCTTGGCAGTAAATGAAAAAACAGAGATGCAGAAGAATATAAACAAATACATAACACAGCAATGGACTAGGTGACATTTCAAATCTTAGCCCAGCAGACATTACGATGAGTTCCCACGGCATTGTGGCTAACGTACGAGACTGCGACATTGTAATAAGTGAGTTCGAATCCCAGTCACTCAGTTCCGTTCGGACAAATACCGCTGGATGAATGTATGAACCCCTAACCTTCTCATCTAGTGGTTAAATAGTACGAATACTGTATTTTTTTCTGCAATAATGGCTTTGGGATTAAATGACCCGGAAAGATTGATGTGCCATTAACCAAAGAAACCAAACGATCACTAGACATCAGAAGACACACAAATAGTGCAAGTTGATATCTGGACAAAACAAAAGCGAGAAAAAAAAGCAAAGTTTAAGAAAAAGCAAAAACAAAAGAAATAAAACAAATAGCCGTACGAAGAGCAAAACAAATAAAACAAGTGGACATCTTTAAGAATAAAGTTCGAAAAAAGTAACTGAATCAAGTAAAAAGAAGAAAAAAGAAGCCGAAAAGAAGGAATAATCTTAGAACATCAAAACAGTGTTGTAGTGGGGGGGGTTAATGACAGGTTGGTTCGGTGCTTTTTATACCATATCAGCTCTTGTACATTATCTAATGCTAATTCCTGTTCATATATATATATATATATATATATATATATGTGTGTGTGTGTGTGTGTGTGTATGTGTGTGTGTGTAAAAGAGAAAAGGGTAGAGGAGAAGAAAAAAAAGCAGTGAAAGAATGTGATCTAAGTACAAAAACTACATTGAATACAAATAACGGAAAATCGATCATTTTGGAAAAATGAATTACGATATTTGTGAAACATTTGAAGCCCGGAAAATTGAACTCTCCAACTTGAAATGAGAAATTTTGAAACAGGAATTGATCTCGACCTCGGACACTTTTTTGCCGGAAGATATTCCTCACATCTTTAGTTGGGTATATTTGTCTAAAGCCAGATTTGCTTGTCATATGAGATCTCATCTCCGGCTGAATTTACACAGGTCCTTCCGCAATCTATAAATAATTCGCTCCAATTCTGTGACTAAATGTGTAGTTCCGTAGCAGGTCTGAGAAACCATATGAAAGTGCTTTGAGTTAATGTCGAGGTGTGAGACAGAGAAGTCCAGTCAACTGAAGCTGTTGTATACTCCAACTGCATGTCTGCAGGGGAGTATGACCCTGCAACGAGTGTTAAACAATTTGATGGTGAGGCTTCAGTAATGCTGGAGTTTTGGAAAATGCAAAGTACCCTTTTATTGCCATCGCTCCCAGGTCTACTCTGACCTGGAGTGGTTACACCTGATCGTTTTTACCCCCCCCTGCTCGGGCAGGATATGACACTAGGTCAGTTTTTAAGCGGAGTTTAACAGGTTTGAATGCAGAGTTTTCCTTCTCCAAGACTAGTTGCCTCACCAACGCTGAAGAACCCAGTCTGTCCTTCTATTTACCTATAACTGGAGGGAGAATAATTGGATTCATACCTTTTCCAAGAGTATTAGTGCTATGTGAAATGCAATCAGCCTCGTCCAGGATTTGAACTCATATCACCGTGTCCATTTCCTACGCCGATAGCCATTACACCACGGGCAGCACCAGTGCACGTGATAGGGTCATATCTTTTGGTCGAGTAGAACTATTTGAAATTTAAAATGAGTGCAAACAAATGACATACAAAATTGAATTGTCTGAAATTGAACTCTTTGATCATCTAAATGTGCGCAAACAAATGACTGGTGTTTAATTGAATTGCTAGTGATACATAGCAATACTTAGAACAACTTACCTTTGTTATCTTTACAAATCATTTATCTAATATATATGAATAAACCAGATTTGGTATTAAATAACCTACAATGGTTGATATGCCATAAAATCAAACAAAATCAAAACTAGAGATATTCCTGATTGCCATACATGCGGTGAGTTTTGGGAGGGCAAAATTGGCTCAAAGAGTCACGGGTGACTGTTTTTTGAGGGCGAGCGTGAAAGGATGACCTTCTGTAAAGAAGTGACAGTCAGTATATATATATATATATATATATATATATATATATATGTGTGTGTGTGTGTGTGTGTGTGTGTGTTGAAAAGGTAGACTTGTACTGAATCTGGTAGCATGATAGAAATATGTAGAAAGTTGGATATATCAAATACTTAACTAAGATGTACATGTGTGATATTTCGTTCGGGCTTTATTTCATCTTCACGAACTTCTTCATGGCTGTCTTGAAGAAGTTCATGAAGACGGAATAAAGCCCGAACGAAATATCACACATCTAAATCTGAGTTGAGTGTTTGATTTACCCAACTTTCCACATATTTCTATCATATATATATAATCAATAGCAACAAATTCTCAAGAAAAGGGCTTAAAAAGCGCCCTATGCAATTGTAGCAAAGGTGGCTTTAAATATGAAATAGTTTCCATGTAACCCATATGACTCGACATGGGATTGAACCCCAATCTTCCGGACCATTGACGAACACTCTACTCATTAGGCCAATGTATTCCCAACTCTTTCGCACGGGGTAGATGCGACACAATATCACTGTTTTAAGTGGAGTTTAACAGATTTGAATTGAGAGTTTTCCTTCTCCTAGACTGGTTGCCTTACCAATGTTAAAGAGTTCAGTTTACCCTAATATTTTCCAAAACCTAGAGAGAGAATAATTGGATTCATAGTTTTTCCAAAGGTATTAGCGATATGGGAAATGCAAACAGCTTCCTCTAAGATTTGAACATGGGTTGTTGCATTCATTTCCGAAGACGGTAACTTTTAGACCACAAGCATCTTAATACTGACGCACACACACGCACATGTATATATATCTATTTTTTCTTTTGAAAAATAATCTTTTTGTGATACGACATCAAATTATTACGTTAACCTGAAAACATCTAAAACAAAACTGTAATGTTTAACGTTGGCATATCATCCATATATGAATAAATAAATCCTTTGAATATAGTTTTTAAATATATATATATATATAGTCATCCACAAACAGATCTGTTTCATTCTATCAGAACTCATCAGTGTGGCTGATTGACTCAAATGCCAATCCGAGACTATACCCCTCATCCACGAGGAACAAGTACAGCGAAGTAAATTTTAAACGGTTATAAATCACAATTACTATTGTTTACATACATCCGCTTAACGGCTACCGAGAGCTCAATTCATATATATGAAGAGCCTTGCAATAAACGCTAATGGCAACGCGATTACTTCATTCGCTAAAGAACTCAACCGTACAGGTGTAGGGGAGTATATATATATATATATATAGACATCCACAGACAGATCTGTTTCGTTCTATCAGAACTTATCAGTGTGGCTAGAAATACTAGTTTCCCGTTGCTGGGATCGAAACCCGGTTGACTCAAATGCCAATCCGAGACTCTACCCCTCATTTGCAAGGAACTAGTAGCAGCGGAGTAAATTTTAAACGGTTATAAATCAAAATTACTATTGTTTACATTCATCCGCTTAACGGCTACCGAGAGCTCAATTCATTTCTATGAAGAGCCTTGCAATAAACGCTAATGGCAACGCGATTACTTCACTCGCTAAAGAACTCAACCCTACGAGGGTAGGGGAGTATATATATATATATATATATATAGTCATCTACACACATATATATATATATATATATATATATATGTGTGTGTGTGTGTGTGTGTGTACACCTTCATAGCTACGGGGGTAGGGGAGTATATATATATATATAGTCATCAACACACACACACACACACGTATATATATATATGTGTGTGTGTGTGTGTGTGGGTGTGTGTGTACAGCTCATTGTGTGATTAACCAATTCTATTTGGAAAGAAAATCTACCGCTTTAAAATCACGACTTTTGCTATGGCTAAGGTTATTCGCAATTTATCTTTCTCTCTCTCTCTCTCTCTCCCTCCCTCTCTCTCTCTCTCACTATATATATATATATATATAAAGAAAAATTGATAATAAGGTAATCAAAGTATAAAAAGAGATTTATTGAGAAGCAAAGTCGACACTATAGCGTTTCAGTTGTAGTGAACCACCATCAGGACTATAAGAGATGATATTAGTGATGTTAAATCAACAATGGATGTTTAAAAGTGCAAAATACAAAAGCATAGGGAATATATATATATATATATATATATATATATATATATGTCATATTTTGACCCCTCGCCCCGGCCTAAAAATGCTATTCCAAGGTGATACACCGGAAGGAAGTGACACATTCCAATGGCCAGTAATCGAAAGAAATCGCGTGGGCGGATTAAGGCTTATGAGGTGGGACAAGGTGAAGGCTTCATTGTGCCATTACAGTCATGCACCGGAAGAGAGTAACCTCTGAACTGCATGACAGTTATTTCCGCTTGATGACGATTAAACATTCGATTTCAAAGATCCAGTAGGCGATTGTGTGGGCGTTGAGTTATTATTTAACTCAGTTGAGTTTGGGTCCCAGAGCATTTGCCAGTAGAATTCCAGACAGTAGAGACCAGATGTGGTAGGGAAGGACACACCCGACCGAGGGGGCACTCGGAAAACCCCCAGAGCAGTTGCCAGCAGACTCCCAGAGGGTTAGAGACGAGATGTGGTAGGGAAGGCCACACCAGACCGAGGGGGCCCTCGGAAAGCCCCGATGGAGTAGACCCCAACATCAGGAGAACAATAAAGACACAACGAGACGGTCATAACAGTGGGGTCAAAATATGAAGTTTACGTTCGGTCTCCAGCATCCTCTCACATGCTAACCTTTCGAACCCTTGCAATAAAGTGAGAGGTGAATATTTTTCTAAAGAAGTCTTCTTGTGTCTTCCTTCCTGCATCTTAATTCTTCTTGCGTCTTCCTTCCTTCCTTCCTGCGTCGTTTCTTCCTGTGTCTTCCTCTTGCGTCTTCCTTGATGCGTCGTTTATCATTGTGTCAGTATTTACCCAGTATATATATGTGTATTTCTGCATGAATCAGCAGATGACAATGCAACATATATATATATATATATATATATGTGTGTGTGTGTGTGTGTGTGTGTGTGTGTGTGTAAACAAGTTGTTTTAAAAAAAGTTTTTCAAAGCGTAAGAAAAGTGCTCAATATCGATTAGTCGAACAGAATAAAACCAAAAATGAATGAATGTTTTCTCACCCCTCTGATGAAGTCTCATTACTGCCAGTTTCGTGTATCTCGTAAGAAAAATTCAAATCATCAGATGAGACCACACACGTATTCACATGTGTGTATATATATTGAGAGACATACAGATAGACATAGAAACATTTGTGTTTGTGTGCCTGTATATAGGCAGAGGGTATGTTGGTGTGCATGTGTGTGTGTTTTAGAGAGAGAAAGAGAGAGAGAGAGAGAGAGAGATTTGCATGTATTTAAGTAGTCAAAGAAATCAGTGAATAACCGTATGAGAGACTTTTTATTTTTCTACCAAAAGGAAACTCTTAAGGGAAGGCTGGAAGCTACAAGTAAAGACGAAATTATTCGATCATCCACACTACGTGCGATATATAAATCCATGATCTGATTATTCTCTTTCCACATAGATTATATAAAAAAAATATTTCATTTCTCTCGCCTGTTCAATAATTGATAGCAACATCTCGCCAACGATGACATTTTCAAATTATTTCCCTTTTCTGATTTTATTTCAAAGAGTCTTTGTCGAATTCCTCGCATTTCTTCTACAATCTTCTTATTTCTTACATTTACCTGATTTCATTTCCTTCTCTGTACAGACACATTTTTAAAAAATTCTATTGATTTTTTCCGGATTTTATTTGATTTTTTTTATCATTCGGCTTTCATTCTATTAACATCATGCCTATTGTTGACATGGGGTCACCAACTGTTTGCCAAACTCTATTTCATCCATATTTTTTCTCGTAATCGGAGTATAGACTACGCTCAGCTATGCCCACACCTTTTTCTTTTATGTTGACATTAGGTTTCTATATTTCTTTAGAAAACATTCTTGAACCACTTCTTCCTCCGCTCTAACCTCTCCAATTTCTTTTAAAACTATGATTTTTTTTCATCTCTTAACGCAACCAATACTTAGTTTTATTTTCTCCTCTAATTGTTTTTATTTTCTTCCTATTTTATTTTTCACACAACTGTTGCCACTAGGCCTTTGATAAAAGTTACACGTTCTTTCGTTTTATACTGTTTCTGGCCCAAGAATATCCGTTGAGAATTGAACTGGCAATGAAGAACTCAAAAGCAGGAATCATTTTCAATGTAAAAGGCGTTTCTTTGAATTCTCTATTATTCTATGGAACAATTTTATCGTGTAATTTTAAAATCTTTTTTTTTTCTTTGTCAAGTTACTTTTATCCATTTTTACACTTTTTTTCTTATCACATCATTTCTCTTTACATATTTTCTTTCAAAAGAAAATTTTCATTATTATTTTACTCTTTTGAGAGTTTTTCAAACCAACCTTAGATAATGGTTTCTCACCGGAGTTTGGGTGACAGCAAGTTTCTTCAATTTTCCAGGACTCTTCTCAGTATTCTGGCATATCTTAATAATGCTGTAATCTGCATGACATCCACTTATTCTCTTATGTCCAAGTCTTCCAGTTCCTTTACCAATCCTTTGAGGATTGTTCCAAGTACAGCAATTTCAATTGGTATCGCAGTCCCTTTCCTGTTCCATAGTTTTTTTTTTAGTTCTCTGGCAGGGTTCAGGTACTTATTTCTCTTTCTGTTTTATTTTCTTTTACTCAGTGGTTCGGCAGACAGCAAAATACACAGTTCGGCAAGTATTCTTTTTTTTTTTTTTGACTATCAGTTGGTGTGGTCGTCTGACCGAGATTAAGTGATCTATTTGTGTCAAAAATCCTTGAGAATTTAGTGTGTCTCATTCTCCAGGAGGGATTCCGGGTTGTGCATATACCGTTTTTTTTTTCTTGGTTAAATTTAATTTTCTTGCGAAAATTCCCAGTGGATCACATTCCCCACCCAGTCGTGTCTAGTCTTATGCTCTTTCTGCACTAACTTGCTGCATTCACTATAATAATTATTACTTACTCTTTTGGGAGTTCTACACACTAGCATTAGCTGATGTTTTTTCGCTGAGGTTTGAGTGACAACAAGTCTTCTAGAGTCTCCAGGACTCTTCTCAGTATTCTAGCCGATCTTAATAATGTCGTAAACTTGAGGGTTTCTACTTGTCCTCTTATTTCCAATTCTTCCAATGCTTTTAGCAATCATTTCGGGATTCTCTCAAGTGCGCCAACTACAATTGGTCTCCCTGTCAATCTTAAGTTCCCAAGTTTTCTTCTGTTCTCTATTAGGGTCCTAGTACTTATTTCTCTTTTATCTTTCTTTTATATTTATACTGTAGTCTTCCGGGACGGCAAAGCCTACTATTCGGCTGGTTCTTTTTTTTTTTTTGTTGGCCATCACTAGGGCCGAGATTAGATGATCTATTTGTATCTTAAAATCTAAAAGAATTTTGTGCATCTCATTTGCCGGTAGGGATCCAGGGTTGCGCATTTACCACTTGTTCGTATGGTCAAATTTAAACTTCTTGCACAATTTGGAGTCCATCACCTAGAGTAATGGTTATCGTCGTAGGAAATGGACACGGCGAGACGAGTTCAAATCCTAGACGAGACTGATTGCATTACACATAGCACTAATACCCTTGGGAAAGGTATGAATCCATTTATTCTCCCTCCAGCTATGGGTAAATTGTAGGACGGACTAGGTTCTTCAGCCTTGGTGAGGCAACTAGTCTAGGAGAAGGACCACTCTGAATTCAAACCTGTTGAACTCCGCTTAAAAATTGGCCTTGTGTCATATCCTGCCCGAGCGGAGGGGTTGGTAAATAGGATCCCCTTCCTTACCCAGTCTTGTCAAGTCTTATACTCTCTTTGCGCTAATTTACAGCATTCACTTATTAAATGAGTGATCGCTTCATCTCTTTCACCACATAAGCTACACTTTCTATTTTTGCGTCTTATCTATTTTTGCTTGAAAGTAGTTTGTCCTCATGGTGTTGTTTTGTGCTGCTATTAGAAGAGATTCAGTTTTTCTATTAAGGTTTTCCTTTCTTAGCCATGTCCAGATTTTCTTGTGTGAGATTTCGCATGTTTTTCGCTTGAAATGTCCATACAGTCATTTTTCTTACCATTTTTGTTTTCTAGTTATTGTTGTTCTGCTGATTCTTGTGCTGTTTGTATTGTTCCTGGTCGTTGCAATCAGTCTTCATTTGATCTTTTTTATGTAGTCTTCGAGACGACTTATTGAGATATCAACACTATCTTCCATGCTAGCGAATCCTATTTCTTTTTTTCTTTTCACCTTCATTTGATCTTTTTTATGTAGTCTTCGAGACGACTTATTGAGATATCAACACTATCTTCCATGCTAGCGAATCCTATTTCTTTTTTTCTTTTCACCTTCATTTGATCTTTTTTATGTAGTCTTCGAGACGACTTATTCAGATATCAACACTATCTTCCATGCTTGCGAATCCTATTTCTCCTTTTCTTTTCACAAATAGGCTATCTACATCTTCTCGGGGATGTAAGTCCTTTTGAATCCTGATGAGTTTTTTTTGTGGTCTGCTCCATTTGTAGAATTCCATCTCTCATCCACTTATAGAATGGTCACGAGTATCTTTCGAGGGGGACAACCCAGGTGTTTATCCCTTTGATGAGATTTCTGCTATATAGTTTGGTTTTTAGTAGTTTTCTCATTGTCTCCTTGCGTGCTTTTCCCAGCAGCTTTAACAAGGTTTCCACTGAATTCTGAGTGACAGCAATTCCTCCTGTCACCATGACTATTCTAATTATTTTTATTATATTAGACCTGTGATCTGGATTATTTTTCGAATCTCCAGTTCATCGAGTCTCTTTTCTTTTGTTGACAGTTTCAACGACGATTGCTATGACAGTTACCTTCATGTTCCATAGTTTTTTCAGTTCTCTCGTAAGGTCAAGTTATTTGCTCAGCATTTCATCTTTTTTGTCTTTCACTCTGTGGCCAGCTACTATAGAAAAATATACAATATGACAAGTTTTTTTCTTGCTAATTAAAACCTGTGTCTGGTCGTCAGGTCGGGATTAGGAGATCCGTTTGTATCTCAAAGTCTTAGAAAATTTTATGAGTTTCATTTTCTCTGGTATCTTCTGACTTGTGCATATTTCATTTGTTAGTATGATAAAATTTTAATTTTTTGCAAATTTTCCAGTGAAATTATTGAACTATGTGAGATGTAAATTTCACATATCTTCATTCTTTGGCTTTTGGGGACCGTTTCTGGAGCCTCAATAACAATTGAGAACATCCAGACAAATCAATA
Source organism: Sepioteuthis lessoniana (assembly GCA_963585895.1). Classification (NCBI taxonomy): domain Eukaryota; kingdom Metazoa; phylum Mollusca; class Cephalopoda; order Myopsida; family Loliginidae; genus Sepioteuthis; species Sepioteuthis lessoniana. The sequence continues at coordinate 64,020,060 of OY757909.1, read as the reverse complement.
TTAAAATCAGCTATAATATCAAGAAGAGTCTTGGAGACTTGTTGTCACTCGGACTCGAAGGGGAAAAATGCAATTTACAACTGTGTGTGGCGCGCTTGGTATCGTCACCAAAGGATTTGTAATGGGACTAGAGGACTTGGAAATAAGAGGACGAGTCAAGACCATCCAAACTCCAGCATTGTTGAGATCGGTCAGAATACTAAGAAGATTTGTGGATACTTGAGGAGACTCTCTGTAACTCAGACTCCAGTCGATTACCATCAACTAACGCTGGTATAAAAAAAACTCTCTTAAATGAGTAAAATAATAATCATAAACTGTAGAACATGAAGGTGACAGTGATACCAATTGTAATAGGTGCACTTGGAACAATCCCCAAATATTTCGTAAAGGAACTTGAGGACTCAGAAATAAGATGACGAGTAGAGACCATCCAGACTACAGTATCATTCAGATTGGCCAGAATTCTGCGAAGAGTCCAGGAGACTTGAGGAAACTTGTCACTCAAACTCCTGTGAAAGACATCAGCTAATGCTGGCGCGAAAAATTCTTCAAGAGTAACAACAACAACAACAATAATAATAATAATAATAATAGTAATAATTATAATCGTTTATCCTCTTCGTATTAAACCTGCCCATAAACTTCTGTCATCAAACATAGGAAGTTTTCAATCTTTTCAAATCAGAAAGAAATCTTTCATGCTTTCTTTTTTTTCATCTTTTTATTATCCCATTTTAATATGTCAAATTCCATCTCACAGAGTCCAATAATTTCATTATGTTTTTTAATGTCGAGTTCAGTTTTGATTTCCCTACAGTATAATTTCTTTGAATAGAAGCGAAGATATTCGTAAATGTTTGTGAGAAGGATAAAGTGAAAGAAAAAGCAGATTATAAAATGCTTTCTTTCTTTTCTCTCCTTTCTTCGTATGACCAATGAAAACAGATAGTTATTTTTGAGGGAAAATGTGAGACGAAACGAGAGAAATGACCTTAATGATTCAAAAGATAAAAAGAGAGAAAGAATTGTTTGAATAAAATATCGGTTTTGAAAGCAGCTTCATTTTCCTAGAAATGTTTTTTACAAAAGTTTATATTCAAGTCAAAAAGAAAACTAAGTTATTTTGTGTTTTCTTTGCTCCAAACTACACTTACTTTCTTTAGTAAGTGTAGTCGTTTGGTTTGGTTTTCTGGCATATCAACTATTGTTGGTTATTTAATGCCAGATCCTGTTTTTACATACATATTAAATATATGATTTGCTAACACCTTTTGTTGGTACACACAGTTAAATGTTCAGACAGTTCTATTTCTAACAATTTGGTTTGGCAGTAGTCATAATTAAAATTGATAGTTAAATAGTTCCAAGTATTGTTGTGTATCAGTAACAATTTAATTAAACATCAGTCATTTGTTTACACACAGTTAAATGATCAAACAATTCCAACAATTTGTTTGCTCTCAGTTTAAATGTCAATCAGTTCTATTTGACCTATAAATAGGACCATATCAGGTGCTAACACTTGCCATTACGCCACAACATATTCAAAAAATCTATGAAAAAAAAACCCAAATAAACATACGACACATAAGACAATTTTTGTAATCTTATCCAAATTCTATTATTTTGAAAATATTCCTTTTCTAGTTTGTGTTCAGAATATTGATTCATTGTCATTCTCTCTTCCTCTGATATATATATATATATATATATATATATATATATATATATATATATATATATATATATATATATATGCGTGTGTGTGTTTGTGTGTGTTATTAAATGTATATATATATATATATATACATTCAATAACACACAAACTTAGGCATACACACATGTAACCCACACTTGTCGAACAAAAAATTAACCATATTTATTGCTTTTTTAGATCTCCACTCTGTCCGACGATTGCTGATTGCATGAAACCCAGGCCATAAACTGTACCATATATATATATATATATATATATATATATATATATATGCTCTTTCATTAATATTGACCACTATTTAACAATACTACAAGATTTGGTCCTCCATTAACTCCTTAAGTGAGCTTTTAAGAACCATAAACCTCTTATATATATATATATATATATATATATTCATCATACAACGTGTGAAAGCACGTGCGATACCCTAACCTCGTCAGCCGCCAACCAGGGTGATAACACAGTTTCGGTAGCTCAAGGCAGTACTGCCACTCCTGGCGCTACCGAGCAGCTTTTGCCACCGGATAGGGTATTTAAAAGAAATATATATCTATGTATACACAAGATCAACTAAAAGCGGACATTACATTGGACGTTCGTTCATCTTCATTTTGGTGCAGTTTGTGATTTAATATATATATCTGTATTTATTTAATAGCATGGACGTTTATCTGCGATCCAAGTTTTCATACCGACTTATTACGACAAGGTTTGGTTTCTTTGTTTAATGGCATATCAACCTTTGGGGATTATTTGATGCTGAAGCTATTCTCCTAGAAGAACAGTTGTAGTACTATTTAACCCATAGCTGGGAGGATAGGTGGGGGTTCATACCTTTCCCAAGGGTATTTGCATGAAAGTGAACGTAATAGTTAATACGACAAGAAAAAAAAGATAAGATCACAGATGTCAAAGATAAGATCACAGATGTCAAAACGCTTTTATTTCGAGCAATTTAGTTTAACATAAGTACGCAGTTTAAATGTCAAAACAGTTCTATTTTAAACAGTTCAGTTTAGCATAAATATGGAGTTTAATGCAAAAAAAACGGTAAAGTCAAACCACCGTTTAGTTCTATTAAACCCATAGATAGGACCATTATCATGTGCTACCACTCCGTACCAGAGTGGACTCAGGAACGATGGCAATAAAGGGGTATCCCACATTCCCCAAAGCTCCAGCATTACTGGAACCTCACCATCAGATTGTTTAGTGTGTATCCAGGACACTCGTTGGGGGCGGGTCTTACCCCTCTGCAGAGAAGTAGTCGGTGTATTCTACAGCCCCAGCCGACTGGGCAGTATATTTTAGTGTGTTGTCATATATATGTTTGTTTTTGTAAAATGTCAATGTTTGAAGAATTATCGAATATGATTAGTCAGCAGCTATTTAATTTGGATATTTGTTTGATAATTAAGAGTGGGTAGTTTGAAGAATTGTGTATGTAGATGGGTGTATCATTCACTTTTTTGTTGTTGTTCAAATGTGCCTTTCTTTCAGTTTAGTGTTTAATTTAAGAAATTTACTATTTTTAGGTTTGTGTTTACGGTAATTCTAACCCCCCGTAACTTTAAAGCGTTATATATATATATATATATATATATAGTTAAGGTTCCCAAACGACCAAACGTCACGAATTCAGCTATTTTCTCTGATGAGCCCATATTATTTGAATTACTTCTAAAATATATCAATGGGAAGAACTTTTCGTTCGTATCCAATCATGCAAATTACTGCCTGATTTTGTTGTGGAATTCTCTTCAAAGTTTATTGATGTATCAATAAGCCCGTAAATACATGACCCAGGAATGGAACTTACAATCACTTGGTAACTAGGTACACTTTATCCAATACTTTCATCCTCAAAATCATAGTCCTTTTTTAAAAATTAAAACAATCTACCCCAACCGCTGTGAATTGAAAATTTGCTTTAAAATTCCCAAAAGATCACTGACGACTACAAACATTTTCAGAAACTCAGAGAGAACAATATTTGAATCATTCTTGATATAACAACCAAGAAAGAAACACAACTTCATGTAAATCAGTGTATTATAATGATAATTTCTTATTTGAGAAATAGCCAACACACTGTGGTTATAATAACGGCCCAGGTTGGTTGGTTGGTTGGGTTTTATGGCACCTTTGTACGTTATTTAACGCCAAATCCATTTTTATGAAAATAGTTTTATTTCAAAAAAATTAATTTAGCATGAGTACACAGTTTAATTGTCAAAAACGTTTCTATATCAAGCTATTCAGTTTAGTCAAACAGTGCTAATTCAGCTAATTCAGTTTAGTATAAGTACAGATTTTGTTTTCACACTGTTAAATGCCAAAAGAGTTATATTTCAAACAATTCAATTTAGCATAAGCACGCAATTTAAATGTAGTACACAGTTTATTTTACATAAACATTTCTATTTCAAGCAATTCAGTTTAGTCAAACAGTTCTAATTCGAACAATTCAGTTTAGCATTAGTATGCCGTTAGTTCTATTTAACCCATAAAGTCCTATCAGGAGCTACCATTTCGAGCCAGAGTGGACCTGGGAGCAATGTCAATGAAGGGGTTCTCTGTATTCTGCAAAGCGTCAGAATATATCAGTGTATAATAATTGAAGATCTTCAACACACAAATATTTCGTACATTTTCTGCAACTAAGCTAAGCTTAATCAATAACAATCAGGCATATGGTTATTGTATGATTTCCAAGCTTATCATGCAGTTCAATTACTGCTGAGCACTTTGCTTGATTCCTTCTAGGTGCTCTCTACTTGAGGCCTTGTGTCAAATGATTGCTTTCATTAGTCGATATATCATTTCTTGTCGATGCACTCAATACCGTGCTCAACGTTCATCACATATATCGAGTTTTATACAATGACTTATCAAATCTAAATTCACTTAATAACCACGTGTTACCCAACAGACTTATATTTATTCACACACACACACACACACACACATATACACACGCGCATGCGTGAGGACACACCCACGCGTGCACACACACACACACGCTCGAGCACCCAGACAAACACACTCGCACAAACATACATACACACACACACACACACACACACACACACACACACACACACACACACACACACACACACACACACACTCGAGCATGCACACACACACACATACACACACACACACACGCACATATATATACATATATATATATATATATATATATATATATATATTGAAACATAAAAATGTTTTTAAGGTATTCTAATTCGGCCATCTTTTTTATTGTTCACTGAAATTTTACTAATATAGAAATTATTTTCATTTAGTAATCTTTGCTTAGTTTGGCATAAGGCCAGCAGTACGAGGCATATTTTGAGAATAAAACTAATACACTGGTCTGCTAGTATAAACTATTTACCATTTCTATATGCAAGGTCAATCTTATTTTCAAGGAAACAAAACAAAAGCTAAACCCTTCTAATTGCTTTTATAACAGAGTAGGTTCGAAACCAAAAATTTTAATAACGACAATGTCTAGTCGGCCTTTCTATAACTATAAGTTTCCAGCTTCCACTAACACTTTTCCTAATACACGTCTTCGAGAGGGGTTTGTTTTAAATCACTATTAGCTGTTGGAACATTTAAGTATATTTGTTTTGATGACAGAGTTTATTTATATATGGTAGTCTATAATATATTTTTTGATGCATATTGTTACTGTTGAAATAATAAACTCTTAGTATCTTTGTTTTAGAACAGTTTAATAAATTGTTTGTTTTATTTATGGAAGATAATTTATGTGTAAATGCTCTCTTATAAAATTCCTGCAGTTATTTTTCGGCGATGCCACCCCTCACACATGTATATACAGTTTTCTATATCTGTAAATAAAGAGAGCTCTCTGTCAGTTGTAGAGCATATATCCACGTTAAGATAGACTCAGGAAAGCTTGGTGACTGTCACTTTGTTGCTTTTGGAATCATTGGACCAAGTCACACGCACACACGCACACACACACACACACACATATATATATATATATATATATATATATAATATATATATAGATATATACTCCCCTACCCCCGTAGGGTCGAGTTCTCTAGCGAAGAAGTAATCGTGTTGCCATTAGCGCCCTTGCAAGTCTCTTCGTATTTGAATTGAGATCTCGGCGGCCGTTGAACGGATGTATGTAAACAATAGTAATTGTGATTCATAACCGTTTAAAATGTACATCGCAGCTAATTTTTCCTCGTGGCTAAATGGTTAGAAGCTTTGGCTTGGCGTTTGAGTTAACAGGGTTTCGATCCCAGCTACGGGGAGATACTGTCTCGCTACACTGATGAGTTCTGATAGAACGAAACAGATCTGTCTGTGGATGACTATAGATAATATATATATAGTGACCAGAATCAATAAGAAATTCAATGTATAGATTTACCAGGTATGAATTGGGCTTCAAAACAATTTTTTTTCTTTAAGATTATGTAACGATAATCATGTGTAGTGTTCCTGAGTCTGAATCAATACATTTTTACACACGCCCTCCTATGTATCCAGAGTACATCTACGGTCTTATAAAATCTACAAAACTAATTTTCGGATCTCTTTTTATAATGCAGTGAACCAGCCTAATTATGGTGAGGTTCGATGTAACAGCATTCAGGTTTTAATGTTTTCTATCTATACCATCTGTGGTTCGCCGTGAAGACAGATTCTTGATAGTTAGCCGTAGGGGGTGTAGTGTCATTGGCGAAAAGCGAGAGAAAGAAAAGAATTAGCTGGTTTGGTGGGGATTGTGGTAGTTCTGAATTTTCAGGGGAGCAGATGTATTTCTCAGAAAAATTGGCAATTAAATTTGATTAATTAGTCCTTAAGCAAATTTAGACGGTAATTTATGAAAAGTCCTTCCCTCAACAAACCGGTGCGAAGATTGGGGGATTTCAGAGAAGATATCCATGCTGACGGACCTGAAGGTCATAAGAGCCCCCCCTCCACGTTTTTTAGAGAGAGAAATGTGATAATGACATTGGAGTTAGTGGTTCAGCGCACGTTGGCCTGTTTTACTGTTAAACTTTTCCCTTAAAATACGATTGTCTGCGTTTTTATGTCGTTTAATTAGATTTGAAGTTCAGTGTAATGTTTCAAAAAGCGTTCGTCAGTGCAACGAAAGTGATACCACAGAAGGCAGATCTGACCTCGCTTTGTTTTGTAGAGGATGTCCCCGGGGACGGTGGGTGGCCAAGTGCTAGCAGTCTGCACGTTTGTGAGTTGCTCTAGAGTTAGAGCAGCAGACAAGAGGGCTTAGAGGTGACAAGATCAATTACTGAATTTGAATAGATTACGTTCTTCAAACAGATTTCATTTATATGAAATAAGTAGCAAATTTCAAAATTAGGCAAAATATGATGATTTAACGAAATGACGTGCAAATACAGGTATCTATCACTAGCTGAAGCACCCATCTACGCCGGGTAAACGTCCATGATTTGCATTACTAACACGGCAATACGAACAGTTAGATGTAAAAAGAAATAATGTCTCTGAGAATATTTTTTTTCTAAATTGTTAAAAGTAAAACTTACACAAAAGAAATTAAAAAAAAACGAAAAAGTGTTCATTGTTTTTTTTTTTTATCTAGAGAAAATTTAAAACCTACAATTTTAAATTACACACACACACACACATGTATATATATATATATATATACATAAATATAAACGCCAATCCAAGACTCTACCCATCAGCCACGATATATATATATATATATATATATATATATATATATATTGTCATCCACAGACAGATCTGTTTCGTTCTATCAGAACTCATCAGTGTGGCTAGACATACTAGATTATATATATATATATATATATATATATATATAGGTTTCGATCCCAGCTACTGGAATCTAGTATGTCTAGCCACACTGAAGAGTTCTGATAGAACGAAACAGATCTCTCTGTGGATGACTATATATATATATATATATATATGCAAATTTCATTGAACATAATAGACATTTTATGCCTACATATTCTCTTTTGGATCCGTTCGAATTCCCGTATTACTTTTATCGTATTCGGGGGAACTGATTAAGGTATTGTCCATAATTGTATATATCCCTAGTACTTTCTGCCCGACTTTGGGCCATCATCAGGGGAGAATCTGTTACAAAAGTGATGTAACTTTTGTTTTAGCAAATTACTACTGTGTAAGGACGTCTTTGCTGTTGGAGATTATGGCGCTTGCTTTTAAATGTAATTCTGTAAATAGTGCCAGTAGCTAAAGACATTTAAGTACGTTAGCACTGGTTTGAAAATTAATTCTATTAAGTGCTGGTTGCAGGTTTCTAATATATAGTGCTTCGAGAATCTGAAGTTTTTGTTTATTATTTTGATCTGCGAGTATATATATATATATATATATATATATATATATATATATATATATATATATCTATATATATATTAGCGTTTATACTTCTATATTTACAGACATGTCAGCCAGGGCCACAAAGAGCAGAAAATTCTGGAAAACAGTAATAAATTAATACATAAAAGGTTTCATTATTGGCGTTGGAAATGCTAAATATAATCACATACTTGCACTGAGAATTTTTGTGATTGATGAAAAAATATTTTAAATAAATAATGAATTCTTGAAGTGGATCATTTTGTACTTACATATATTTTATTTGTTTGTTTGTGTGTTTGTTATGGCATATCAACCTTTGTAGGTTATTTGATGCCAAATCCATTTTTATTCAAATGAACAGTTATATTTCAAATATATTATCTTAGCATAAGTACAGAGTTTATTTGTAAAAATTTTTTCTATTTCAAGCTATTCAGTTTAGTCAAATATTTGTATTTCAAACAATTCAATTTAGCATAAGTACGCAGTTTAGTTTAAGTTGGTTGGTTGGTTGTTTGGGTTTTATGGCATATCAACCTTTGTTCTTTATTTAATGCCAAATCCATTTTTATTCAAATAATCAGTAATATTTCAAACAATTCAGTTTAGCATGAGTACAGTCTAATTATCCTAAACATTTCTATTTCAAGCTATTCAATTGAGTCAAACAGTTCTAATTCAACTAATTCAGTTAGGTATGAGTATAGTTTTTGTTTACAGACAGTTAAATGACAAAACTGTTCTATAATAAACAACTCAGATTAAGGTAAGTACAGTTTCAATGTCAAAAACAGTTCTATTTCAAACAATTCAGTTTAGCATAAGTGCGCAGTTTAAAGCTAAGTAGATAGTTTAATTGTGAAAAACATTTCTATTTCAAGCTATTCAGCTTAGTCAACCATTTCTAATTTAAACAATCCAGTTTAGCATAAGAATGCAGTTTACTTCTATCAACCCCATAGATAGGATCCTATCAGGTACTACTACCTGTGGGTGAACCAGTGAGCGATGGCAATGAACGAGTACTCTGCATTCCTCAAGGCTCCAAGATTACTTGAACCTCACCATCAGATTTTTAGTGTCATATCCAGGACACTATCTGAGGGGAGGGTCTTAACCCTCTGGTGTATTCTACTGCCCCAGCAGACTGGTTTGTGTGAAAACTAATCAGAAATATTTACATAGCTGTATGCATCTTGATATAGAGTTCATTTTGACCCAGTCACAAACAAACGTGTTTGCCTGTTCTTTATAGTTACTGCTTCTTGTTATTTTATGAGAGATGGACCCAACTCTACTTTAAATTGCATGTCTCTGAAATTAGTAGACCAGTTCACTACCTCGGCAGCAATATCTCATCTACTGAAAGCGATATCAGCATACACGTGACGAAGGCATGAATTGCTATTAACAAGTTGTTGATCATATGGAAATCAGATCTATTTGTTTATGTACAACGGGATTTCTTCCAAGGATTTGGTACTATTGTACGGATCTACCACACAGATGCTAACGAGGCATGGGAGAAAAAGCTAGATGGGAACAATACGAGAATACAACGAGCTGTCTTGAACAAATCGTGAAAGCAACATTCCATCAAACAGCATCAATACGGCCACCTACTTCCCGTCTCACAAACAATCCATTTAAGACGAACAAAACATGTTGACCACTGCTGGTGATTTAAAATCAATGTCATAAGTGACGTTTCCTTATGGATTCCTAGATATGAACAAGGCAGTGTTGGCCGACCAGCAAAGACTTACATACATTAGCTCCCCGAACGCTGGATGATTGACAATAAGAACGTGTGGAGAGAGAGAGAGACAGACAGACAGACAGACAGAGAGAGAGGGAGAGAGAAAGAGAGAGAGAGAGAGTCCGGAAGTACCGTGCTATCAGGACAACTTCATGTTGATAAAGATAAGCTTAATAAATCTGGTAGTTTCTCAATCTGCTCTTAGATTACGCTGTTTGAAGATAAATAAGTCTTTCTTGTGTTCACCAATGGTCCGGGAGACCGGGATTCAATCCAAGGTCGTGTCATACCAAAGACTCAAAAAATGGTACTTGATGCCGCCTTGGAAAACACTCTGCATTATAAGGTAAGGATCAAGGATAAAGTGGAGCAATCCAGGGAATGGAGTAGAGCCCTCCCCTACACCTCGGTGCAGTTGATATTGAACAGGGTCAACCTCGACTAAGGTCACCATTTTTGCTTTTATAGCTCAAAATCAATGACTTTTGTAAAAGTTCATTATCACAAAAATATAAAACTTGTTTAAATTGATGGTACACCCAATTTCTTTTTGAAAGGTTTCTCGTTTATTTGGCAAAGATTAAAGTGTAGTATCTGTTCATAGTTTAATGCTTATTACGTTCCCGATTTGTGTACTCGATACATCACCAAAATTTTGTTTTAATGGCGTGTCAGATGTTTGTAAGAAGGGTTAGGTCATCTGCGTCGTCTGAATCAGTAATAATTTTCGGGGGATATTATCCGCTTCTTTTTTTAAAGTACTTTAATGAGTATTTTTCCCAACCCTACGCTTCATAAACATAAAAAGCCATAATTTCTATTTTTATGTTAGTCATTTTTCAAAACTTTTTTTTCTGTCCTATATATCTGTACATATACAGCTGGTGCTGTCTGACTAAACATAAGAATGATTTGCAGAAGAAGCTTATTACAAAGAGAACAGGACGATTGACGTATAGTCCCTTACATTTTGTAAAGGTTTCTCGTTTTGACGAAACAGGTTGGAAAATTGTATAATCAATCTGAACATTAACCTGTGGCTCGTATCATAGCCAAGGTGCCTGTGGTGTAATGGTTACCGTCGTAGGAAATGGACACGGCGACACGAGTTCAAATTATGGACGAGACTGATTGCATTTGGCCTTGCACTAATACCCTTGCGAAAAGTATGAATCCAATTATTCTCCCTCCAGCTATGGGTAAATAGTAGGGCAGACTTGGTTCGTCAAACTTGGTGAGGCAACTAGTCTAGGAGAAGGAAAACTCTGAATTCAAACCTGTTAAACTCCACTTAAAAATTGACCTAGTGTCATATCCTGCCCGAGCGGAGGGATTGGTAAATATGTATCATAGCCAATCATGGTCGAAGCTGTTCCGTCAGGGGGAGGTGTACATTATTTTATTAAGTAAGAACACAAAAAATCGTTAAGAGTTTATTTGTATCTTACGGCTATACACAAATACTAGCGTGAGTCATAAGTATTTCTCAGGATATGTTGTATAGCCACACGTATACATATACAAACCACACAATACAAATACGCAAGAGGACTCCGTTATTTAAGTACGAACGTTTTATTAATTCCTTGTCTTTGGTTCTTCGACACAAGAAAAGAGACAATTCTTAAAAGTCTTTCGTAATCATACTATGCTAACAACACCCACAACGTTCAGCACATCTCGTGGTGTTTTAGATCTCAATTCATCTTCGCTGGTCGGGACCCAAAAAACTTAACCGCCGCCGCAACGGTAGAAAACCAAACTCTATGGCAGAGAACTCCATTCTCTGCCCCAATAGCAGAAACTCAATTGTCTGCCAACATGGTCAAATGTCAACCTTCAACTGCATGGTCAGACTTCAACTTCTCAACACCATGGTTGGACCCCAACTACTTAACACCATGGTCGGACCCCAACTTCTCAACACCATGGTCGGAACTCAAAAACCTCCTTTCCAATAGCTACTACATTGCGATGTACGGGAGGGAACAATTTCTTTCCCTGGATTGCTCCACTTTACCCTTGATACGTACCTTATTGTGCTGAGTGTTAAGCAAGGAGTTATCAAGTACCATTTCTTGAATCTTTGGTATGAATCGACCTGGGATCGAAAACAGTCTCCCGGGCCAATGGCAAGCAGTCTAACAACTAGACCAAATGCAATTTAGCAAGGAATCAATGATACCAATTCTTTCAGAATTACCTTCTCCGGAGATCCAGTGACAGCAAACACAATATTCAAATTAAAAGTTTCTTCATAATTATTCTGATCGATTAAAAAAATGTTAAGGTCTCAATGGACCTAGTTTTACAGATTTCCATTTTTTTTTTGCACAAAATGTGTTGGTCTTCTCAGATTTTTTCTACTTTTATCAGGAAGGAGTCACTGTATCAAAGTGGCTGACGCGCTGGCCTGCGACATTATGATAAACGAGGTTGAATTCTAGTAGAGCTATTACGTTCACTTTCGGACTACTACCCTTAGGAAATATATGAACCCCCTCATCCTACCAGCTATGGGTTAAACAGTACCACGGCTGTTTTCTACATGGATGACTTTGGCATTAAATAACCCACGAAGGTTGATAGACCATAAAACTTGGCAGCTGAAACCAAAAATTATTTTTATCAAGTGTTGGTTATATATTATTGTACACTGAAACAATAGAGAGACGTTGATGTTATTCACCAAAGATGATGCCTCCAACTCGAAAGTGTTAAATACATTGAATGACATAAATTGCCAGTACGTTATATATCATGTTGTAAGCTTACATACTGATGGCAGCATGTCACAAAGTACGTTTCTCTTTTTGTTCTTGTTGTTTTTCGGGTAATATCTTTGGAGATATGTATCAGAAGGAGGAATCGCGCGCATGCGCCATAAATTACCAAGAGGTAGTGAACATGGAAGAGTTTTCTATTCTCTAAGTGAAGTTTGCTTCGGTGAACAATGGAACCTAATTCGATTTTCAATGACTCAGAATTATTTTCGACGGAATAACACGGCACCATTGAACGTGCTTGTGGACTGGTTTCAAAGAAAGACTCACCTGGCAATTTCTTTACAGCAGATTTACAGTGAATATAATCGACTTACAGTTATTTACTAAGCTGAGCTAAGTTTTGTGACCAGTTATACAAGCTTCCAAGTGAGAACGGAACACAGTAATGGTTAGCCTCACTCGTTATACATTACATAAAACCTTATACCTAATATTTAACGTGACATATATATATATATATATATATATATATATATATATATATATATATATATATATATATATATATATATATGAGAATCTCTCTATCAATCTATATATGTATATATGTTTGTATGATTGATTTCAAGGAGATACCAACCTGGTAATTTGTTTACAGTGAATATAATCTACTCTCAGTTAGAAACAAAATTCCATAAAACAGCAGGTGTACGGCCACTTACCTCTGATCTCACAAATAAGATGAACAAGACATGTTACGCGCAGCTAGAAAAGCAGGAACTAACACGTAAACAACGTTCTCCTTTGGACTACTACATGTGTACACACTGGCATTGGCCGATTGGGAGAGAGAGAGAGAGAGAGAGAGAGAGAGAGAGAGAGAGTGTGTGTGTGTGTGTGTGTGTGTATGTAATAGAAATCTGTACTAGGATCACGATTTGATGATAATGACAGTTAAATAGTAGTTGCCACAATTTATTAGAGCTTCCATTTCAGAATCGGACATATAAATTGTTAGTTGAGCTCAGAGTAAATAGTTTGCATTTTCAAATGAAATTCAATATTATCATAAACTAGTAAATACAGTGATATTTATTTGAATTTTATAAATAGGTGATAACGTCATTGGAAATCCGAGAGAAAGTCCTATAGAGTTCAAAATGCAGTCTCAGTGACAGTGTAAGTTCCAGCAAACAATCTGATGGTGAGGTTCCATAAATGCTGGACTTTTGGAGAATGCGGAGTACCCCTTCATTTTCCATCACTCCAAGGTCCACTTTGGCCCAGATTGGTAGCACCTGATAGGGTCCTATCTATGGGTCAAATAGAACTAAACTGCATACTTATGCTAAAATGAATTGTTTGAAATAGAACTGTTTTGGTATGTAAACTACTAACTTATGCTAAACTGAATTTTTTGAAATAGAACTGTTTTTGTATGCTAAACTGAATTGTTCGCTATGGAACTGTTTTTGACATTGAAACTACTCTCGCTAAACAGAGTTGTTTGAAATAGACTGTTTTAAGATTTAACTGTATATAAACAAAAAAAAACCCAACTATTCTTACACAATGTTTTTACTTGTATTCTTATACTATGTTTGAATTAGAACTGTTTGACTCAACTGAATAGCTTGAAATAGAAATATTTTTGACACTTAAACTGTGTAATTATGCTAAACTGGATTGTATAAAATAGAACTGTTTATTTGCATAAACATAGATTTAGCATTGAATACCCTACAAAGGTTGATATACCATAAAAACCAACCAACCAAACCAAGCAAACAAACCAAGTGATTAAATCCAAAATCCAAAAAGCTACCATAACGAAAGTAATTTACAGCATTTGTAAATCATAATTCTATTTTTCTTATTATTTGCAGTTTATTTGTTAACTCTGATTTATTCATTATTTCTCTTAGGAGTAAGCTATGGTATAATTCATTATATGTTTACAATTATACAGTAATGATGATTCAAAGGATCTTTTTCTTGGGTTAATTTGCATTTCTTAAACTTTAATGTTTCTACCAGGCAAGTATTATTTCCTTATTAGATTGTTGTTTTTTTTTCACTAAGAAAAATAAAGTATTTAGCAGAAATTGAATAAACTTTTCGAATCTCTTTCTAATCTATTTCATATCTTGAATGCATTTTGGGTCAAATTCTATCTCGTAGGAGATCGGAAAATATTTATCGTTTTAATGAGTCAAAAAAATCCCACCAATCCTACATTTTAACAAGAATAAAAAAAGAAAATTTGTTTTTTAATTCTGAGAAATTAGATCCATTTTCATACGCAATGCTTTGTTTTCAGAAAAGCATAAAATTTGTTTATGTTTTTTTTTTTATGATTAACACATCACTCAGTAAGTCCTGAGCCTAACTAATAAAACAACAACTTTTTTTTGACAAAGATCGATTATATTCAACATAGTCTCCTTCTTGGGTGATAAACTGATTCCAACGCTTCTCTAACTTTTCAATGCATTTTTGTAGCAAATTTGTCTTTAGGCTCAAAATACGCATCAGTTTCCAATATCACCTCTTCATTGGAGCCAAATCTATATCCCTGGATAATTTTTTTGAGGTCTGCAAACAGCCAGTAGTAGCTGGGGGCCAGATCTGGAGAATGAGGTAGGTGCAGAAACAATTTAAAGAGCAATTCATGTAGTTTTGCCATCATTGCGATCGACTTGTGACACAGTACATCGTCTTGGTGATGGAACACTTTTTTCTTCTTCATTTGTGGCCGTTTTTAGACGATTTCTTCCTTCAAACTCACCAATAATATTATATAATATACGCTATCGATGGTTTCCCTTTCTTAAGGTAATAAAAGAACAAAATACCTTGCACATCCCAAAAAACGGAAGCCAAAACCTTGGCTGCTGATGTTTGCATCTTTGATCGCTTTGGACGGCTTTCACTTGCTGCTGTCCATTCAGCTGTCTGCCGATTTGACTCCGGGATGAAATAGTGGATCCATGTTTCATCCATTTTTTTGGAAATTTGCCACAGAAGTTTCACTTAGATAACTGTAATTTGTAAACTGATAATCCAATTAGGCTCAAATTTTGACACGTGCTATTTGAAGGTTAGTACTTAATAAAAATGATACGGATTTTCTTATTAGTGGTGCCATCTATATGTCAGATCCGGGACTTTTTGACTGATGTGTTACAATGAAGTAAATTTCGAAAAATAAGATATATGTGAACAAGTTATAATCTTAAAATATTCAAACTTTAATAGATTTTCATTTTCGTTTGCTTTGATTTAGTTTCGTTTCGTTTTGTTTTATTTCATGGCATATCAAATATTACTGGTTATTGAATGCCAAATTCTGTTTTTATATGTGTATGAAATATTAGATTTATAAACACATTTTGTAGATACACACAGTGAAATGATCAAATAGTCCTTTTTCTACAAAACCAATTTAGTATAAGTCAACAAGGTTAAATGATTCCCACTATTGCTACGTATAATTAATAATTCAATTAAACATCAGTCATTCGTTTACACAAAGTTAAAGGATCAAACAGTTCTATTTTTAACAATTCAATGTAGCGTAAGTCAACAAAGTTAAATGGTTCCCAGTATTGCTATGCATAACTAACAAATCAATTAAACATCAGTCATTTTTTACAATTGGTTTAAATTTCAAACAGTTCTATTTGATCCATGGATAGGAACCTTTCAGGTGCTATCACTCCAGGCTTGAATGGGCCTAAGAATGATGGCAATGAAGGTGTACTCCGAATCTCCCAAAGCTCCAGCATAAGAGGTGAATCACCATCTGATTATTTAGAGTAATTACCGGAAGACTCATGGTGTTGTATAGCCACATAATACATATACATAACGACGACACAATAAAGACGAGCGACACAGTTCTTTAGAAAAATATACCTCTCACTTTATTGAAAGGTTTTTGCGTGAGAGGGAGTTGGAGACCGAACAGAACTGCAACATATTGACCTCCACTCTGATGGCCACAACAGCGGGTTTTCCCGTTCTCCTGGGCTGCTCAACCGGGGGCCTGGGGGCCCAGCCTCTCTGGGACATGTTCCTCATTCCAGCATCTTCTCTCCAACTCATCTGATCTCCAAACTGACTGAACTTCCTGTGCACCGAGTTATATAATAGTTCGACGTCCACTTCTCTTCCTGCA
>OY757909.1:63890773-63998273 GCA_963585895.1 Sepioteuthis lessoniana | reverse complement strand
CATTACGCCTAATAGTTCTTCCAGTTGTCAACCCGCGTGAACTTCTTCCGGCTGTTAATCCACATGAACTGCTTACACCCACGCATCACTGCTTTCCTGTTTTCATAGCTGGAACATGACAGCTCTGTCAAAGGTCAGTATGCAACATATATCTTTATCTTGTTTTTAAAAATGTCCACCTGTGGACATTTTCCTCGCGTTCCTCTTCATCTCTCTTCCCAAAGAGAAAAATATGCACAAGGACAACAATAGCAAAATTAAAAGATATCGTTGCAGGCGCCATTTTTATTATGTAATATTTGCCCGTTCTACTTATTATCTAAATTATTTATTTGTTCTTTCTTAGCACAGTTGGCTGTCCCACTTGCATACATCAATATTACAAGACAATTATATATCAACATTACAATACAATTATATATCTCATTTTAAAAACACTATAGCGCCCGCCTCTGGTATTTCCAGGGGGAACCAAAAACATCCTTGGATTAACGTCTTGGTCCGAAAATCCAGGTCACAAACCCAGTGACTCTGGTCATTCCAGCGACACATTTTGTCTGGGTTCCTTATGACCACACACCATTCACCAGCCCCAAAATTTCCTACCTGGAGTTACAGGGAAATTATGTTAAAATTCAACAAACAATATCACCATACCCCTTTAACCACGCCCCAATTTTCAAACTGACGTCAGGTAAATGACTTTCGATTAACACATTTCGTATATCTGCTCAAGTTTAACTTCACATAAGGAAATTCTAAATTTCAAAAATACCATGTTTTACAACAGAAAAGCTGCCTTTATCCGAAGGGCATATCATTTAAAGCCCAACCGAGAATACAAAAGCAAAATAATAAAAAAACAAATGAATAAAAATCACCTCATCTTCATAAAAAAAACAAAAAACAAAATCAAAATTAAAATTTGGTGAAGTGAATCAGGGAAAAATTCAGAAATGTCGCCTTAAATTCAAACAATTTTTCCCTTGCAAACTCTTCAATTGTTGGGAATTTATTTTTCAAAAAGACAAATACTGTTAAATGCAATAGACAAAACAGAATGTCAAGCTAAAAGTTTACAACTAAAAAAAAGTCAAAAAATTTGTAAAGAATGTTGGTGTTTATGTCTGTTCTATTTTTAAAAAATGTCTTTTCTTCTTCCATCTCTTCCTTATGCAAAGGTGCGGGGTCTCTGTGTGTATAAACTGTCACTTTCTCGTTTCTTTTTTTTCTTTTCTCTCATTTTTTTTTCAAATCCTAAAAATGTTGCTTTCTTCACTGCTGAGTTGCCTTCTTGCATCTTTTTAACTTCTATATCATAAAAATTCTTAAGATTTCTTTTTATTTCTCTTCAGTTAGCCAGTTTCTTCATCTTTTCTTTCCTCGTTCGTATCTTTCTCTTTTTGTTTTGTTTATTCGTGTTCAAAAATGAAGCAGTTTTTTACTCTTATATATATTTCTGTACCATTGCTAATTCTCAATTTCTGTCTTCCTTCTATATCTGTCTTCACCTTCCACTAATCAAAACTAAGATGGGTTCTCGTGAGCTCTTTTCCATTTTTTCAATAAGTGTCTTCACAAAAAAAGCATGTTTCGTATTGTTTCTTTCCCTTTTTCCCATTCTGCCAAAGAGAGCACAACACTAGTATTTTGCTCATTTCCAAAGGTGAGAGAATATTTCCTGTGGATTCTTTTTTCAAACATCATAAACCTTTCCCGGGTCCATTGACCCTTTTTCATTACGTTATCTACTTCCAGTCAGTCTATCGCCTTTCTCTTCTAAAATAGTTTACGAGTGTACTGTCTTTATTTATCCATTATTCATCTATATTTCTCCTTCAAGCTCGATTCGAACCCAAGTCCGGAATTTCCCAGAGCATACCACGACACACGTCAAGATTTTGCACACGTACAGCGTAATTCCCAACCCGCATTTCAAATAATATCCTCTTCTCATGAACACAAGAGTGCGAAGCGTTTCATCTTCCATCAACACAATAATCTGGCCTCTTGCCAATGCCCCAAAATTCTCGATCCCATCCTAGGGGGACCCTCACAAAACTCTGGTCTGGCCTCTTACCAGTACACAAAAATGTCGAACCCGTTCTAATGAGACATCAACAACACTTCCTATTTCTACTACTTTTTCGATCCCATCCCTGGAACAACATCATCATAAACCCCGTCACACTCACTTAACTATGGGTCCAAAGGTACATGTGCTACCTCTTGACCATATACAATGGTCACCAAAAACTTTCTGGATGCTCGGAATCAAACACAAACAGAAAAAGAAATCTCAATATCAAATTACTACGAGTTAATACAACCCAACTCTTGGCACTCACAGGCCACTTTCCGTGAATCTGTAAGTGCGTGACTCCATGACTGATCGACTGACAATTCTGACGTGACTACCCATGTATATGTAATTTCATAATGCCCATCCATTCTTCCGGCTGTCAACCCAGGTGAGCTGCTTACACACTCGCATTGCTGTTTTCCTGTTTACACAGCTGGAATATTCTGTTCCAGAAATCTTTGTTTGACAGCTCTGTCAAAGGTCAATATGCAACATCTTCAGCACTGGCTCGGTCGCCTGAGGCTGTAGAATACACCGACTGCATCTTTGCAGAAGGGTAAGACTCCATCCACGAGTGTCCTGTATATGACACTTGTCAATCTGATGATGAGGCTTTAGAAAAGCTGGAGCTTTGGGAATGCGGAGTACTCCTTTATTTCCATCGCTTCTCGGTTCACTCTGCCCCGGAGTAGTAGCACTTTATATGGTCCTATATATGTGTTGAATAGAACTAAACTGTGTACTTATGTTAAACTGCATTGTTTGAAATAGAACTGTTTATATGTTTAAATATGTATTTGGCATCAAATAACCTAAGATTGTTGATATATCATAAAACCAAACCAAACTAAACCATCTTCAGAACCCAGAAGCCCATTTCTTTAGGCATGCGCCGTTCTTGTTTCATGTCCGTGGGCTTCTTGGAAACTTACTTTTTGAATTCATCTATTTAAAAAAAAAATTATAAATCCCCACAAGCGTTGGATTACGAGCAAAAATTACGACCACAACTGAAATCTTCATTCGGTAAGTTAATTATAGACTTTAATTTTGATTTTTATGGAGACACAGAATACTTCGACATAGTAGCAGGAGTACTACAAGGAGACACGCTGGCTCCGTATCTCTTTATCATTTGTCTAGACTACGTACTTAGAACATCGATTGACAAAATCAAAGAGAATGGCTTCGAACTGACGAAGAAAAGAAGCAGAAGATACCCCGCAACAACAATTACCGACGCCGACTACGCCGATGACATAGCGATACTGGCAAATACACCTGACCAAGCCGAAACACTTCTGCATAGTTTGGAACGAGCAGCAGCAAGCATAGGCCTCCATGTTAATGCACACAAAACGGAATATATGTGCTATAACCAAACGGGGGACATCTCCACTCTAGAAGGAACCCCTCTTAAACTAGTAGACAAATTCACGTACCTAGGAAGCAGCGTCGAATCAACCGAAAAGGACATCGAAACGAGGTTAACGAAAGCATGGACAGCTATCAATAGGCTATCGACTATATGGAAATCAGACCTAACCGATAAAATGAAACGCAGTTTCTTCCAGGCAGCGGTCACATCGATACTGCTATATGGATGCACTACATGGACGCTAACAAAACGGCTGGAGAAGAAACTAGATGGCAATTACACAAGAATGCTGCGTGCAATCCTGAACAAGTCCTGGCAGCAACACCCCACAAGACACCAACTGTACGGCCACCTGCCCCCTATCACGAAAACTATTCAAGTTAGGCGAACCAGACATGCAGGACATTGCTGGAGAAGCAGAGATGAACTCATAAGAGATGTACTTTTATGGATCCCCACACACGGCCGCGCAAAAGCAGGACGACCAGCACGAACGTACATTCAGCAGCTATGTGAGGATACAGGTTGTTGTCCCGAAGACCTGCCTAGGGCGATGAATGATAGGGAGGAGTGGCGAGAGAGGGTCAGGGATATCCGTGCTGCCAGCACGATATGATGATGATGATGAAGGCATACATAAAGGTGAGTTGCACATGAGAGTTGTGTGTTACAATTTTTTCGATTTTCGGACATGCTGCAATTAAAATTTAAAGGCTGATATCTTATGGTTTGTACCGATGAAAGAAACGGAAATCCGTGTATTACGTATTCATTTTCATATATATCAGTTTGATTCGTAACTTTTTATAATAGCATATCAATTTTGAGGGGTTTGGGAAGTGTTCGTGATGTAATGGGTAAATAGCTGGAATGTTACTTTGAATTAAACCAGTTCGAACTCCAGTTGCACTATTACGTTCTCTTTCAGACTAATTCCCTTGAAAAAGTTATGAACCCTCAATATCCTTTTAGCTATGGTTTGGTTGGTTGGGTTTTATGGTATATCAACCATTGTAGGTTATTTAATGCCAAATCTATTTTTATACAAATAATGAGTTCTATTTCAGACAATTCAGTTTACCATTAGTAAACAATTCAATTTTCAAAAACATTTCTATTTTGGGCTATTCAGATTAGTCAACCAGTTGTAATTCAAACAATTCAATTTAGCATAAGTATGCAGTTAGTTCTAGTTAACCGAATTCAGTTTAGTATGAGTATAGTTTTTGTTTACACACAATTAAATGTCAAAACAGTTCTGTATTAAACAATTCAGTTTAGCATAAGTATAGTTTCAATGTCAAAAGCAGTTCCATTTCAAACAATTCAGTTTAGCATAAGTACGTAGTTTAAATGTAAGTACACGGTTTAATTGTCAAAAATAGTTCTATATCAAGCTATTTCGTTAAGTCGAACAGTTCTAATTCAAACAATTCAATTCATCATAAGTACCCAGTTTAAATGTCAAAATAGTTCTACTTTAAACAATTCAGTTTAGCATAAGTACGCAGTTTAAATGCAAAAAACATTTAACTCAAGAAACCACGGTTTAGTTCTATTTAATCCATAGATAGGACCCTATTAGGTGTTTCTACTCTGCGTCACAGTGGACTTGGGAGCGATGGTAATTACGGGGTATACCATATTCCTCTAACCTCTAGCATTACTGGAACCTCGCCATCAGATTTTTAGTTGTGCGGATCTTACTCCTCTGCAAATGTGCAGTCTTTTTATTCTACAGCCCCAGCTTACTGGGCAATTCAAGCTATGGTTGAATAGAATCAGTTCTGTTCTACAAGGATTTATTTGGTATTAAATGACCCACGAAGAATGATATGCCATTCAAACCACCTTTATCCTATAAACGCTATACAGGACAATCAGGCACAGTCACAACGACGGAAACTGAATTTTTTGTCAGGGCTTCATGGCATAGTGTTTCGGGTCCCCTTACTGTGCCTTAATCCTTGAGCGCGGCCCTGCAGATGTTTTTTTTTAAAGAAGACAACATAGGGTGGACCATCGGTGATGATGAATGTGACAGGCCCCCAAAGATTTTTTCGAGCAGACCTTGAATCACTTCTTTAGTACTCTTTTTGCCGGCAATGATTCCTTATTCTAGAGACGCGTCTTGCCCAGCGAGAAGAAGTTCTAAGCTGGACCCTGAATGTGGAGGCACAGTGTGGGCTAAGAAAAGGCTAATATAGTAGTCGTAAGACTTTGTCATCACTATTGAAGTCCTTGAAACTACTACAAAGTTTAGGATGGTATGGAGACCTCGCGAATGGAACCACTCTAGAAGTCATTATGGTTACTTACGACCTACATACGAGTGGCAAGGATGATGGCTCAAGGTATACTGACGGTATATTGGTATACAATAAAAGGATAATGATATTTTTGCCAAAATATATAAATAATATAATTTTTTCTTCAATTTTTTAAAAAATTGGGCTTACTAAATTTTTCATATATAAAAAAAAAGAAGTCGGCGTGTACAACAGGTAAGAGAATCAAAACTTGAATCAAAATAGCTCTAACGGCAGCAAAACGATCAATTAGCATTAATGGTGACCAGCTAATTGTTGTTTCCGTTTGAAACAAGTTATGCTCAACAATTTTCAACGTACAATTTTTGGAAGATACAGTTATAAAGATGTGCTTAACCAAAAGGTTAACGACGTAGGAAATGGAGTCAGTGATCCGAGTTCAAACACCGGACGAGAATGTTTGTATTTACCTCACGTTCATGCCTTTAGTCATCATCATCAAGTCGTACTGGAATCATAGTTCTCTCACTCCCTCTCGCCACCCATCCCTATCATCCATCGTCTAGGCAGGTCATCTAGGTTGTATATTGTGTCAGCACAGAGCTGATGTATATCTTTGCTACTCGGCCAACATTGGCACGTCCATGAGCAAGTGTCCATTCGAGAACATCGCTTATGGGTTCATCCTTGCTTCTCCATCAGTGCTCGCATATCTTGTTCGTCTTACTTGAATGGTTTCTGAGATGTGAGGTAGGTGGCCGTATAGTTGCTGTTGTGTGGAGTCTTGCTTCCAGGAATAACTCAAGACAGCACGCAGCATTCTTGCGTAGTTCTGATTAAAAATTTTATCCATGCGTTTTGTTAACGTCCATGTAGTTTATCCATATAGTAGTATGGACACAGCAACAGCTTGAAATAAATCCCGTTTGATTTTATCGGATAGAGCTGTCTTCCATATGATCAATAACCTGTCAATAGTTTTCTGCGCCACCGCAAAGCCCATGTGGATATCACTTTCAGTAGATGTGATGTTGTAGCTGTGGTATGTGAACTGGTTCACTAATCTTAGATATTTGGTTATCGTCGTAATAAATCAACCCCTATATTCAAGTTCAAATTCTGAACTAAGCTGTTTTTATACACAAAGCGCTAATAACATTATATTTTAAAAATTATGGATCAAACTATTCTCTCTCCAGCTATGTGTAAATAGTAAAGCAGACTGGGCTCTTTAAACTTTGCAGGATTGCCGGTCAAGGAGAAAAAAGAACTAAATTCAAACCAGTTGTAGACATGGAGAGGGACCGGCTTCACAAAGCTATTCCTACTCGAGACTCGGTAAATGTGCACGGCCTCTGCGAGCAAACACAGTTACTTGTCAAATGACCCGTGAAAAGTAACCATATTAGGTTTGTTTTCCTTATTCTAGATAAAGGAAAGATGTTTACCTGGTCCCATATTCTAATAACGCAGTTTGAATATTTATTTTTAGGCATTCACGTAGTAAAGAATATTAACACCCAAAATCAATTTGAGGATGAGAAATTTTATTCTTTTAGTTTTAAATGAAAGTAAATAAAAAATATTATTTTGAACTTTTAAACTATTTCCACATCCGAAGTATGTCATATATTCTACACATATTCAGATTATCGATGTCTTTTATTTAGAATTAAAGATAGGTAAATATTTGAATATCTTTATTGTTATTGTTTTCTAGTTTTATCACTGTTTCATATTTAATCACATTTTAACAAAATGAAACAAAACAAACTTTTCTGTTTTGACTTGGTTTCTTTCTTTAAGGGATTTATTCAATGCTTGTAGAAGAATACTAATGGTATAATTTAACTAACCATTGTTTTAGAGAAAAAGGAGTTCATATCTTTCCCAAGGGTATTAGTACGAAAGTGAACGTAATAACGGGACAATGCCGCAATACTGTACATTACTATGGTACGGGTTTTTTTCTTTTCATTTTTTATATTTAATCTGCTCTTTTTTCTGTGACTTCAAAAGCACTGATCATGTTAGTGCAGAAAATGACAAATTTATGTTGCCATTAATATTGGTTGTAGACTTCATGTCCCTCATTCTCTTAATTTCTATTTCTAGATTATCTGCTTCAAAAAGATTTTTTCGTAGAAAGGTACTATTTACCAACCCCTCCGCTCGGGCAGGATATGACACAAGGTCAATTTTTAAGCGGAGTTTAACAGGTTTTGAATTCAGAGTTTTCCTTCTCCTAGACTAGTTGCGTCACCAAGGCTGAAGAACCTAGTCCGTCCTACTATTTACCCATAGTTGGAGGGAGAATAAGGGGGTTCATACCTTTCCCAAGGGTATTTGCCCGAAAGTGAACGTAATAGCGCGACTGGAATACGAACTCGCGTACTACGATTCCGCAGTTCATCGCTTTAACCATTACACCACGAGGACACCCCTATTTTCGTAGAAAGGTGTTTCTTTCGATTAGAACATTGATGCCGATTTCTTTCCTTTTCGTCCTTTAGTATAATATCGGATGAGATGCCTGTAATTTCTATATCAGCTTGGATTGGCACGTCCCCGAGTATAATTGCTTCACTGTTTGTTATTAGTTATTTCGTTATATTTGTCTTTGCTTCTGCATATAGATTCCCCTAATGGGCTTACAGATTTCCCTGCAGAGGTATGCTGTTACACTACTTTGCCTTTATATGTATTCTGTCTTGATCGCTTCTGAGCCTCCATAGACTAGATGGTCTATTGTCTCTTGTTGTTCGTTGCATATCTTGCACATTAGATTGGTGCAATCTCACAAGATCATGTTTTCGTAGAATTTTGTCATAATACTCTGATCTTGAGCACCAATAACGAATTAAGAATCTCAGATTTTTGGTCAGCTTTTTTTAGGCATCGGTTTGGTTAGCATTGTTATTATTTTCAGTGTATTAACTGAAATCTGAATAACAGTAAGTCTCCTCATACCTGAAGGAATCTTCTGCAAATTCTGATCCTAAAAGTGCTGAGATCTGCATGGTTTATATTCTTCCTCTGGTCTTTAACCTCTCTTGTTCTTATTCCAGAACTTCGGGGACCGTTACAAGGGTACCAGATATGATTACTATCACCATCACGTTCACTGGTTTTTCCAGCTTTCTGGCTCTTATGTATCTCTCTTCTCACTTTCTTTCTTTTTCACTCTAGAATTCGCTGGAACGGCAAAAATCACCAATTGACAAGTTCCTTTTTTGTTAATATAAATTAGGTCTAGTCTTCTGGACCAAAGTGGGTGATTCATATTTACCCAACCCCTCCGCTCGGACAGGATATGAAACAAAGTCATTTTTTAAGCGAAGTTTAACAGGTTTGAATTCAGAGTTTTCCTTCTCCTAGACTAGTTGCCTGACCAAGGCTGAATAACCTAGTCCGCCCTACTATTTACTCATAGCTGGAGGGAGAATATTTGGATTCATACCTTTCCCAAGGGTATTAGTACTATGTGAAATGCAGTCAGTCTCGGCCAGGATTTGAACTCGTTTCACCGTGTCCATTTCCTAAGACGATAACCATTACACTACGGGCACCTCCATTTACACCACGAGTACCTCCGTAAGTGGGTGATTTGTTTGTATCTCAAAGATTTTGAAAATTGTATTTGTTATTACTGTTACTGACTGCTCTAATCCATCTCTCTTTGCTCTTTTTATATATTCTTTGAGTAATTATATTGTCCCATAGACATGGTTCTCAATGGTTAAGAGTCAACTTCCTACTTTTCTTGTCACATAGATATCATCTTTTGGGTATTTGCTAGTTATTTTCAAATTTCTGAGTTTCTTCCTTTTGCACTTGGAGAAGTGTCCAGAATATCTTACAAGGTTTTGTTTGCTCTGGTTTTATGGCATATCAACCATTGTTGGTTATTTAATGTTAAATACTGTTTGGCCCAGTGGATAGTGTGTTTACCAATGGTCCGGGAGAGCGGGTTTCAATCCCTGGTCTGGTCATACCAAAGACATTAAAAATAGTACTTGGTAAATCCTTGCTAAACACTCAGCAATATAAGGTACGTATCAAGGGTAAAGTGGAGCAGTCCAGGGAAAGGAGTAGCGCCCTCCCCTATACCTCAGTGTAGTAGCTATTGAAAAGGGAGCCTTTTGGTCGCCCTCGACTACGGTCACCAACTTTACTTACTGTTTTTACACCTATCTTAAATACATAGTTTGTAAACGCATTTTGTATGTACACTCAGCTACATTATCAAACAGTTCTTTTTTCTCCAATTTAATTTAGGATAAGTCCAAAAATTTAAATGATTCAATTATTGTTATGTATTACTAACAATTCAAATTAAACATCAGCCATTAGTTTATACACAATTAAAGAATCAAATAGTTTTATTTCAAACAATTCAATTTTGTCATGAGTAATCTTTTTGGACTCAGTTTAAATGTCAAACTTTTCTATAAGACACATAGAGAGGACCCGATCAGGTGCTACCACTTCGAACCAGAATGGATCTGAGAGCAATGGCA
Organism: Sepioteuthis lessoniana; assembly: GCA_963585895.1. Taxonomy (NCBI): domain Eukaryota; kingdom Metazoa; phylum Mollusca; class Cephalopoda; order Myopsida; family Loliginidae; genus Sepioteuthis; species Sepioteuthis lessoniana. Next base: position 63,988,022 of record OY757909.1, on the reverse strand, counting down.
ATGAAGGGGTGCTCTTCATTCCCTAAAGCTCCAGCATTACAATCTGATTGTTTAAGGTCACGTCCAGGACACACGTTTGGGAGAGTCACACACTTCTGCAGAGAATCAGTCGGTGTATTTTACAGCCCTAGCCGCCTAAGATCATCTTACAAGGGAGACAGTCAAGATTTTTTTAATCATTATTAATATAAATAAAAGCTAATGCCATTTTGATTTTATAATGTAACTTGAGAAAAAATAAAATCTGCTTTTCTTCAGAACTTGGAAACTACGCAAAAATAGTGCGTACTGTTTTAAACAAATCCTTAGAACAGCACCTAAAAAAATAGCAGTTGTACGGCCATATACTTCTCTTCTTCTAAAAATTTAAGAAAAATGAGCAATTTATGCTGGGTTCTGCTGGTGGAATAAGGACGAACTCGTAAGCCACGTTCTCCTCTGCAAGCCTATACATGAACCAAATGAGCTTTGTCAATTGAATAATTTCTGATATAGAAAGACGGCAAGAAATAATAAAGAACAATAGAATTTTTTTAAAAAATAAGATATTCTCTCTCTCTCTCTCTCTATATATATATATATATATAGAGAGAGAGAGAGAGAGTGCCTGGAAGCTTTCCAGATTAAATAAAAAATCTAAATTGGTGACGTGACCGTGTTATGACCGGAAGTACTTGCTTTCCAGTTTGGCGCCATATGACTTTTTGTCAACCAGCAAAAAACTTATTTATTATCTCTGAGGGCACTGGATCTCGTCTTGAGGACTTAGAAAGCTTAGCGGCTGATAGGAATGGATGACAAGAGTATGTGAAAGAAATTAATGCTGCCGAGAAGGCTAGAGGATGATAAGTTATGTGTCTTAATTTATGTATGAATATTTTTATAACATTTTGGTAGTTATTTATAGGTTATGTAAGAGTCTATCTGTGCACGTGTAAGTATATAGGAAGCTTTACTTTTATCATCATAATCTTTTTTACATCCTTATTAAAATTTTTCAGGTTATCTCTCAGTCACAAGGTAGGGATAATGTTGATTCTATTGTCTTTGATGTCATTTCTGTTGTTTCATACAGTCTACAGAGAAAAAAAAAAAGAAGTAAAAATAGATGAATAAATAATGAAAAGGAATAAAAAAAAAACCCCGGAAAACCAAAAAGTCATAAACAAAAAAGTACAAGAAAGAGAAGACTCAACTAAAATGCATCAAGAAGTTTATGACCATGTTGATATTCACTGACAGACTTTCCAGTAATGGCCTGTCTTCTAAGTGAATTATTTACTCGTCAGACTGTTGAGAAACACTAGCACACACACACACACACACACACACACACACACACACACACACACACACACACACACACACACACACACACACACACACACACATCTATCTATCTATCTATTATTGTGAGAATTTTCAACGCTAAAAGCGCCTTAAAACTGCAAAATCTTTTGAGTAAATATATATACAAAAATTCCAAGCAGTATCATAATATATTAATAATTATAAAATATGTAAGGCAGGGTAATAACTAATGACATCGAGTTTCAAAGTGTTCGATCATCAGGTGACATATTCAAGACTTTTATATACTTTTTCAAATCAAGTGATTATAACGGGAATAACAAAAAGTCACATGGCATCAAACTGGAAAGCAAGTACTTCCTGTCATAACGTGGTCACGTCACCAATTTAGATCTTTTATTCAATCTGGAAAGCTTCCAGGCACTATGCATGTATATATAGTTAGTTAGTGTTGTATCGTGGTAAGGAAACGATATACAGTGAAACAGAGTTAATTATTTTTCACTCAAGTGGTACAGTTCGACCTGTAATATAAGTCTCTCGCTGTAGGTGTTACGTCCGAAGTTGTCTTCTACTGACCTTCAGAGTTCTTCTTCAGCTTCTGTTTCGCTTCTGTCCCTGACTTAAAAGACTCTTCGTCTTTTATACTTCTGCGATACTGGAAGTAACGTGTTATGAACCACTATACAACAGTTTGTTAGATAATTAGTATATATATATTTTTTTTTATAAATACTCCGATTGTTCTTGATTATAAGTAGCCGTCTTTCTATATCAGAAATTATTCAATAGACAAAGCTCATTTGGTATTTATCTGCCAGTTGGTAAAGTTATGGATTCATGTGTTTTTTGTGTATTTTACCCGCAGAGGAATCGACTTGATTGAGACTTTTCCCTTGAGAGGAGCATACATTTCGAAAAGTGTATCGTCTGTGTTGCTGATTTGGGCATCATGCCGTTATACTAAGCTGATTTTACGATATTAACAGTTAAAAACATGTGAGTATTAAAAAAAGATTATCTTAGCACGAAGATATACTACATTGTTGACTCTATTTTCGTTCCTTTTCTTCATATCATAAATCTTAAAAAAAGAACTAACTCCAATAATGCTGTCGCATTCATTTTTGAACCAATTCTCTTGGGGAAAGTATTAATCCCTTACCCACTATTATGTGTTAAATAGTACCTCTACTGTACTTCTAAAATGGCTTTGGCATTAGATAACAAAGGTTAATATGCCATGAAACAACGAAACGAAACGAAAACAAACCATCAAACCAAACCAGCAAAAAAGTTATCACTTGTACATCTCAGTGTTTAAACATTGTGATTACAAGAGATGAGATACTTCATCAAGGTGTCATCGATAAAAAAGTGAGTCGGTGATTGTTTTTTTTTTTTTTAATCGATGAGCTCATTTCCTGTTTGCGCTGATTGCAACTAGATACTACTGGAGCGTAGAAGAAATTGATACCCGTTCAAAAATATTTATAATTCTATACTTTTCTAAGATTGATATATGGGAGTCTCCATTGTGTTGTGGCTAATTCGCTAGACTTCGACATCAGAATAAACAGGTTCAAACACCACTCATGCCTATACATTCACATTCGAGCTGATATCGCTGGGAAAGCTATTAAACCCATTATCCACTCAACTATGGGTTAAATAGTCTCCTTGTTGTTCTTCTTCGAGTGTTGCTTTAGCATTAGATAACCCTAGAGAGTTGATATGCTATTAAACTAAGAAACCAAACCAAACCAAACCAAAACACGTTCTCATAGATTGTTGAGTTTTCGCTTTAATCAGAAAACGATTTTTCAAAGTCCACAGTTTAAGTGATATGTTCGAGAACGTCAAAATAGATGGCGTTCTCTTCTTGAGAGAGACAGGGTTGTACCTTAAATAGGATGAATTGAAACCAGTTAATCGTGTGAAAACAAATAAAATCCTGCTTATCAAAAATTTTATCAACTAAGTATTCGTTTAGAAAGTTTAAGTTGAACGTTTTTACATATGAACAGAATTTGGCGTTAAATAACCTACAATTGTTTATGCCATAAAACCAACCAACCAACCAACCAACCAAATCATCAAACCAAACAAGCCAAAATAGTCATCACTTGTATATCACATGTTTAAATATTGTGATTACAAGAGATGAGGGGGATGTCCTCGTGATGTAATGATTAATGTGGTGGTCTGAGGGATCGTAGTAAGCGAGTTCGAACTCCAGTCGCGCTATTACGTTCACTTTCGGACAAATAGCCTTGGGAAAGGTATGAACCCCCTTATCCTTCCAGCAATGGGTCAAATAGTACCACAACTGGTCTTCTATTAGAATAGATTTGGCATAAAATAAGCCAAGAATGTTGATATGCCATTAAACTAACAATACAACAGATGAGATACTTCATCAAGATGTAACACGATGGTAAAGTGGGTAGGGGTTTGTTTTTGTTTTTGAAATCAATAAGACATAAGGAGAACAGTGAGAAGACTCGAACGTCTTCACTTGAAGATTTTGAAAAAGAAACCATCCGCTTTATTCACCCAAACTTGTTTATATATATATATATATATATATATATATATATATATATATATATATATATATATTCTTATATGATTCAAGGAGGAAATCATAGGAGTAGGAGTATTCAAACTGAGTGCTCAATGCCAACGGCTATTGATATAATGATTAATTTTGGATTAGGAATACATCAATATTCAACGTTCATAGCTAAAAAATCCTTTTTAATAAAAGCAATATATATTTATATAAAAACAATATCTATTTATATAAAAACTTTATATATATATATATATATATATATATATATATATATATATATATATATATGTATGTATGTATATATATATATATATATATATATATATATATATATATATATATATATATTGAGAGAGAGATAGTTTATTTGCTTAGCGGCATATGCTTGAGAGGTAAATCAGTGCCAAAGTCAGTCTTCAAGTAATTATGCTTTCAAGTCACTTAATCATATATATGAAGAGAATTGTTGTATGTAAACCCGATATTCATTTAGTCCAGTTGGGTGGGGTGTTGAATACACCGACTGGATCTCTGCTGAGTCGTAAGACCGCTCCTAAAGTTAATCACTGAACTATCTGCTCTCCGGTCCAAATGATTAAATTATTCGGTATAAAATAACAAACAATGGTTTATATGCTATAAAACCCAACTAAACTCTGAAATGTTATATATATATATATATATATATATATATATATATATATATATATATATATATGTACAGAGATGAAAAGCACAAAGACTTAAGTAAAAGATTTTCTTCGTAGAAATATTTATCAACTTTAAACGTTTAGTTGTTGGACCTTCATCATGTTGTGTAAGTTATTAAATAAAATGAAGAAGGTGAGAAAATTATAAATCATTCTATTTTCATTGGTAGTGTTCTATTTCAAATATTAGTTGCACAGAAAAGTTACAAAATCTCTTCTTTAAGATAATTCGGCTTCATAGATTATATATATATTCTGAGAAATAGTTAATCAGATTTTCGAATTAAACAGAGATAGAAAGAAGGTTAACACTGATGAAGATGGGAAGATATAATAGGGAATGCTTATCATTGGTAGATATGTAGTAAACAATATAACAATTAAAAACATAAATAGATAGATAGATAGATAGACTGATTTGATATGGTTTTTTTCATAAATAGATTTTGAAATGCTAATCCGAACGTTTATCTTTAATCCATTTTTTTTAAAAATAATTCACACGCCCTGATAAAGATAAAAAAAAACAAAACTTTTAACGTTCGCGAATATTTCTACAAAGAAAATCATCTAAAGACGTTATGTTTTTTCATCTCTGTACACTTTCATCCTGTCGGATTTATTCCCAGTTTCCCCACAATATATATATATATATATATATATATATATATATATATATATATATATATATATATAAACGTTTAATGGACTGATATTACAAGTGTGGATGATTCTTTTGATTATGAAAGATCCATATTAATAATGGATCCTTATGGATACAACTTGGATTCTTAATAACTAAGTCACGTCTAACGGATCGCATGTTCATAGCTTCCGGTCATAATACTTTTCCCTAATGGCGTCTTCATCGGCAGAACTTAACAGAATACCAAATAGGATGAAGCGGCAAGCTCATGGGAGGGCCGGTTTGCACGAGTGTCCCTTAAGGAACTTCAGCGACGTCTAAATCAGCTAGTTTTATCAATGTCTTGAAAACCAAGGGCAAAAACGGCTTTAAGAGACTCTGGGAGTTGATTTCAGAGGAGCAATTGAAGCGGGAGATTAATTACACGGAAAATTTGTTTAGTGCTTTCTTGCATGATCTTATCTAGAAATCAAACATAGTTTTACAAAATAATTTCACATGAGTAAAAGCGACCGATGAGCTGAGAATCTAGATAAATTTCCATTTACAGAATTGACAAAACATTATTGTTTAAAGGAAAGTTTCGATAAAAATCTCTGTAATTGCTGAAAATTTTGATCTATGCCACAATTCAAAATCTTAAAACCTCGTTAGGTTGTTTCAAATGCTGTTCTCTTATTGATGCACAGCTGCGTTTGAAGAGTGAGGAAGTTCTCATAGCTTATCAGTTATCGTTGTAGGAAGTGTGTACCATATTCACAATTAACGCTAGGTGAAAAATGGACATATAATGTTCATAACATATAAAGAACATAGGAATCTCAAAATTCGAAAACACGGAACGACTTCTTGTTCAGGTACGAAACCTTTTTATTAACTTTGAGTTAAAGATTTCGACGTAAGGAGGAGAGACACAATCTTCTATGCTGTCTTATTCATTTGGCCCCCGTCTCGAGCGGCCCCCGTCTCGAGCGGCCCGCATAGGGCGCAAGTTCGCCTCGCGTCTGCGAACTCCAAAAGTCGATCCTTCTCGTTTGGCGTCTAGTACCCAACTCTCTCTTTCTTCAAATCCTCACACAAACCTCTGCGCACTTCCGGTGCGTGACGTCACCCGCACCCTGTCACCCCGTTTCGTCTCGGACTATTATGACATCTGAGTGACACCTCTATCTGCCCGTGCTCGCGCGCCCGCGTCAACACCTCCCTCCGAGGCGAAAGGTTCTCAGCCTAACTAAACTCAAAGGCATGAACCGAAATTCCTCGGCTATTATATAACAAGTGGACTAGAATACTCCATCAAGGCTGTATACACTGCCAATAGTATCTACTACCGAAGGGTCTTATTCTCCACCAAAAGGGGATATAATAAACAGAATGAAACGTGCAGTTCTTCAAAAACAGTAATGAATACTCTGTAAGCAAGACTAGCCACTAATCATTTATACGATATCTCACACTACCAAAATATAGCGCAAGCCCTTTTTAATGTGGGAGTCAGCGCAGGGTCATTGCCCAGACATTCCCGGGGGCACCAAAAATGCCTTGGGCCCCGTTAGCAATCCCCTAAAAAGAGGCCCCTCAGGGACCAGGCGATAAACCAAGCCCTGCTGGAGCCTAGGGGCACGTCCTCTGAGGCTGAAGGAAAAATCAGTTTTAGTCATGTGACACAAATTTCGGTTTCCCTGGCACCCATGTCTTCATGGTCGAGCCAAAGATTGCAAGACTAGCTTCTGTAGGTAACCTTGTCTAGTCTGAATCTTTTATGTCTTTCGTTAAACGAGTCTAGCTTTCTTGTAGGGGAAATATTCTTCCTTTAAAACAGATACTCAGCTGCATTTAATGGTGAGGCTCCAGTTCTGAAGCTTGGGGAATGTGGTAGACCCCTTCGTTATCATTACTCTTGGGTCCAATACCCGTTGAGGGAGTACCTGTTTGGGTCCAATGTATTGGTCAAGTAAATCTGTTTAAAAATATCCATATTCTAGAGAACAATATGCAAAAAAAAAGAGAGAAAAACAACTCTTCGTATTGAATAACACTATACCTTTTCCAGTTCAAAACGGGAGTAGTTCAGTTCAAAATGGGAGTAGTTCAGTTCAAAATGGGAATAGTTCAGTTCAAAATGGAAAAATTATTATAAGTATAAATATAAAAAATATCTCATAAATTATTTTAGCAATAAAATTGTTAACATTTTATAATATAAAAAAAATTCTTCAAGTCATTTATTAGAACACATCTTCTAATGCAGCAGGAATTTATTAGAACACATCTTCTAATGCTGCAGGAATTTTAGATTGAATTCCAGCTATGAAACGATTGCATACTTCTGGTGTAACCCTTTCCAATTCTTCCTCAATTAATGAAGTCAAAGCTCTTGTCCTTTATTCAGTAATTGACAAGCCATCTCTTCTCTCATTTGCAAGAATAGTCACAATTTTAGCAGCCAATTCCTGTTTGACGTAAGCTTTGATTAAAGACCATACTTGTTCAATCGGATTAAACATTGTACTGTATGGTCCCAACCTATGCACTTCACATCCTAGAAATTCTTCTTCTCTAAAAAATTCTTCAATGTTTGAGTGACATGGGGCATTGTCAACAACCATCACAACTGGACACCCATATTGTCTCTTTGTAGCTTTTTAATATTTATACTTATAATAATTTTGAACTGAACTATTCCCATTTTGAACTGAACTACTCCCATTTTGAACTGGAAAAGGTATAGATGGGTTTTATATGCCATTAAAATCAATCACTCAATCAATCAATTGAATACCTGAGTTTAGAACCTGAATAAAACTGATCGAATTTCACATAACATTATTACCCTTGGGAAAGATATGAATCCAACTATTCTCTCCAGCTATGAGTACGTTAGGCGCTTAAACCTTAGTAAGGCAACCGGTTTAGGAGAAGGAAATCTCTGAATTTAAACCACGTGTAGACAGATCGGCTTTTCCTGGCTATTTCACTGAAAATACGCTTCATGAGTAGTGTCTTAACTCGGTGACAGGACTTGTGAAAAAGAAAGTGTTAATTGCGCCTGAGTAATGTCGGTGATATTTTTGTTATCGGTGTGGAAAATGGAATCAAAGTGACGAGTTTCCCTTTCGGCGAATATTATTCTATTTTAGATTTTTGAAAGGCATGACTTTACTATTCTCTAACCAATGAGAAAAAAGCAGAGTTTTTTAGACTCCATGACCATAATAGTGGAAGACTTGCTCAGTAGAAGAACAGCACTTAATCTAAACTACGAAGCAGGCAAAGGGGAAAGTACACTGTAAATATCATGATTATTCCTATCCTGGAAGGACATTAGCCTTTTCATACCAATAGGAAACAAAAATTTATGATCTATTCATGACATTTTTAATTACTGTATATGACGGATTGTTCGATTGATTGGTTGATTCTAACAGCATGTCATCTGTCTAGGGTTATTTTATGCTTAGAGGCAAATGAATCGTGTTCACTTTATGTTCATATTTACATTTTTTTGTGCAGTTGTTTAAGATTTGGTCTGATTCAGTTTGGTTTGGTTTGGTTTCTTTGTTTAATGGCATATCAACTTTTGCGGATTATTTGATGTAAAGTGATCCTTAGAGAAGAAAAGTAGTGGTATTATTTAACCCATCGTTGGGAGAGAATAAGGTGGTTCATAATTTTCCCAATTATATTTATTCGAAAGTGATTATAATTGCTTGATAGGAGTTCGAACTTGCTCACTACGATATCACAGGTTTGGTTTCTTTTGTTATACCATTAGCATATCAACTTTGTAGGTTATTTAATGCCAAAAACATTTTATACAAATAATCCATTCTGTTTCAAACAAATCAGTTTAGCTTGAGTACACAGTTTAATTGTCGAAACATTTTTATTTCAAGCTATTCGGTTTTGTCAAACAGTTTTATTTCTAACAATTCAGTTTAGCATAAGTATGCAGTTTAGTTCTATTTGACCCATAGATATCAGGTGCTACCATTCCGGACCGGAGTGGACCTGTGATTAATTGTCGAAACATTTTTATTTCAAGCTATTCGGTTTTGTCAAACAGTTTTATTTCTAACAATTCAGTTTAGCATAAGTATGCAGTTTAGTTCTATTTGACCCATAGATATCAGGTGCTACCATTCCGGACCGGAGTGGACCTGTGATTAATGGCAATGAAGGGGTGCTCCTCATTCCCCAAACCCTAAGCATCACTGGAATCTCACCATCAGATTGTTTAGTATCATATCCAGGACACTCGTTGGGAGGGGGTCTTACCCCTCTGTAGAGATTCAGTCGATGTATTCTACAGCCCCAGTCGACTGGGCAAGAAAAAAAAATATATATATATATATATATATATATATATATATATATATATTTCTTCCATAAATGTGGATTCTACATTGTTTGGAATTGATTAATAGCAATCATATTTTTAATTTGCTAAGATATCTGTTTTGGGTCTATTCAGAATGGTGGAAAATCAGAGTTCTCCGGGCTTAAACAGAGGTCTGTCAACAAATTTTTGGAGGTTGAGAAAGGCAAATAGGGAAATTTGTATAAGAACGTGTGCTGAACATGGAGAAGCATGTTTTAGTCAAACAATGCTTACAAATGGGCTAAACATGGATTTGCTACAATAATCCTGAGTCGAAAAGACGGTTAATGAAATGGAAACACACTGCCTGTCCGTTAAAAATAAAGTTCCGGGTGCAGCGGTCAGTATAGCATGTATTGCTGACAGTTTTCTGGAACATGAAATGACCAATCACAATTGATTTCCTGGAAAAAAGAATTAAGTGTAAACAATGGTTTCTATTAGCAACTCCCTCGGCAAAATCCAACTGATTTATATGTTTGGTTTGGTCGGGTTGTATGGCATATCAACCAATGTAGGTTATTTAATGCCAAATCAAGTTTATACATCATCATCACCATCATGTCGTGCCGCTAGCACGGATATCCCTGACCCTCTCTCGCCACTTCTCCCTATCGTTCATCGTCTCCGGCTGGTCTTCAGGGCTACATCCCGTATCCTCACATAGCTGCTGTATGTATGTCTGAGCTGGTCGTCCTGCTTTTGCTCGGCCATATGTGGGGGTCCATAGGAGTACATCCCTTCTGAGCTCGTCCCTGCTTCTCCAGCAGTGTCCTGCATGTCTGGTTCATCTAACTTGGATAGATTTCGTGATGTGAGGCAGGTGGCCGTATAGTCGGTCCCTTGTGGGGTGTTGCCGCCAGGACTTGTTCAATATTGCTCGCAACATTCTTGTGTAATTGCCGTCTAGCTTCTTCTCCAGCAGTTTAGTTAGCGTCCAAGTAGTGCATACCTTAGATAAATTATTTGTAAACATATTTAGCTGATATTTAGGAGAGCCTGAGATCTTTTTCTTCTACACAGTTAAATGGTTTCAAGTATTTTTATCTAATACGAATAATTCTGTTAACCATTAATAATTTTTTACACAGTGTTAAATGACTTCATGAATTGCTATGTAACAGTCACAATTTAACATAAGTTATTTATTTGTGCACATTTAAATTAATATACATATATGATTTATAATTGAATAGTTTGTTGGTAATTTTATTTGTAAATGAGTTAGAATTAATTTCTTCACACACTAGTAATGCTATTATTTGTACACGGTTAAAGGATCTCAATAAATGCCATCTAACATTAATAATTCTATTCAATATTAATTATTTGTTTACACTCAGTGAAGTAGTTAAAAATATTGCTCTCAATCACTAACTATTCTATTAAACACCATTCATTTGCACTCAGTCAAATGGATACAAATATTGCTATGGTATACTAAAATTTCAATTTAGACAGTTGAAATTTTTCAATTATTACTATGGATCAGTAAAAATCAGTTAAACAGTCATTGGTTTTTCATAGTTAAATGTAAAAACAATTCTATTTCTAACAATTTGATTTAACTTAAGTTATTTTTTGCTCACAATTTTAAATGTAAAAAGAGTTCTATTTCTAACAATTCGATTTAACATGAACCATTTTTTGCTCATAATTTGCCAAACAGTTCTATTTGACTCACAGATGGGACCCTTTCCAGAACTACCACTCCAGGTTAGAGTGGACCTGGGAGTAATGGCAGGGAAGGGGTACTTTGCATTCCCAAAAGATTCCGGACTGAAGGCAACCATCTGATATATATATATATATATATATATATATATATATATATATATATATATATATTAGATTGTTTGTTAAGTTAGAAATTTGATTTTGTTACCCTTTCAAATGTCATATAAGTCATTATTTTCTAAGCAAACTAAAGTAACCCACGATTCTTGTCCGTGTTCCAACAGAGCTGAGACCTACTGGTCAGAAGGTTTGTTTATTTTATTTTGCGGTATACAAACTCTTTATGGATTATTTAATGCCATAATTTGATTCATTTATAATTATTCGTGTATAAAACACACTGTTTCCCCACTTTTAAACCTAAAAGTTAAGGGTGCGTGTTATACACATGAACTAAACATTATTTCTTAAGCAGCTGCGTGCATGATTAAATTCTGGACGGTAATTCTGAATGTAAGTAATATCTACAATCAAAACTCACTAATATGTAACAAATACTTCTTTTTTATGCCGCTAAAGAATTTAACCACTGGAATGTGTGCTTATTTCTTTATCCTTGTGTGATATTATTTTTATCACATGCTGGTTTCATTTTCGTGTGAACATATCTGTATGTTTGCTCAAAATAATGTATCAATATTTTATTTGAAAACAAAAACTATATAATTCATTGAAGTGTATACGAAGTGGACGAAAAGTTGAACAAATTTTAAATTCATTCGCTACAAATTCTAAAATGTCAGTCTGTATTATATACAAGATACTTTTTTTTCAGAATTCATCATCAAGTTGCACAGCTAGCACGGATTTCCATGACTCTCTCCCTCTCTGAATCTGTCTCTCACCCACCTCTCTCTCTACCCATTCCAATCATTCATCGCTCCCGGTAGGTTTCCCAAACTACACTCTATATCCGTACAGAGCTGATGTATATAAGTTCTTGCTGGTCAGCCAACAGTGGCACGTCCAAGTGTAGGGGTCCATAGAAGAACGTCACTTATGAGTTCGTCCTAGCTTCTTCAACGGTGTCCCACATGTTTTGTTCGTCTTATTAGAGATAGGAGGTAAATGACCGTACAGCGGTTGTTTCAGGAGTGGGGTGTTTCTTCTCGGATTTGATCAAAATAACTCGTAGTATTCTAGTATAGTTTCCATCTAGCTTCAGTAATGATTTGTTTGCACACAGATATATGGTTTCAAGTACTCCTGATACAAATAATTTACACACAATAGTGTCGTTTCAAGTGTTCTTTAATATTAATAATTCATCTGCAATTTTATTGTTTCCAGTAAATGTTCTTATGTCATAATAGGGGGTGTCTTCGTGGTGTAATTGTTTAAGCGCTGGACTGCCGAATCGTAGTAAGTGAGTTTGAACTCCAGTCCCGCTATTACATTCACTTTCAGACAAAGGTATCAACCCCTTTATCCTCCCAGCTATAGGTGAAATAGTACCACTACTGTCTTTCTAGAAGGAAGGATTTGGCATTATATAACCCAAGAAGGTTATTTAATGCCAAACCCTTCCTTTGTGTGTGCAAACAAGGGATTATTATTATCTTAATTATTATTGTTATAACATTGTTTTTTTGTTGCTCAAACAATGTTATAATAATAATGATAATGATAATAATAATCCCTTGTTCGCACACACTTATATTGTATCAAGTAATCCAATCTAATAAAAACAATTTGTACACACTTATGCAGTTTCAAGTATTCCTATCAAATACTACTAATTCATAAAAATTGTTTAGTTTAAGTTGTGTTCATGCGTTTTGAATATGAAAATGAACAGCTCATTGTACATGGTTGCTTGTCAGTTGTAGTGTTCATTTGTAGTCACGAACTATGTAAAGAAACCTCCTTAAAGGCTAATTCTGGTTGTACACACACACACACACACACACACACACACACACACACACACACACACACACACACACACACATATATATATATATATATATATATATATTTATATATATATAGTCAGTACGTGCCGGTGTAAGTAAGATTTTGTGAGTATCGACATACGCGTATGTATATCTATGTTCTTACTGATAAAATGCATGTACGTTCTTGCGTGAATGTTTGTATGTGTGTGCGTGTGTGTGCTTGTGTGTGTGTATGTGTGTGTGTGTGTGTGTGCACGAACGTGAGTGTCTGTGTGTGTGACAACACCTATGGATCCCTGTGCTTCCCAAATGAGGTTACTACGCCCGAAGACCGTGGGCGGTGGTCCACCATTGGAAAGATGTGAAATGACATTACCAGTGATTATTAACGTACCAGGCTCTTATCTGACCGCTATCTACACGGCACGCTCTTCCCCAGGAGCCATTCGCGGGGAACCGACACCAATGAGAAGGCGTCAGATGTGGAAAGGCGGAAAAATAATTTGAAGTCAAGTCAATGGGAGGAAAGAAAGACAAACCACAGCGGGAGATATGGAAGAAGATAGGGATAAAGATATAGCAAGATACGATGAAAGAGGTGGAGAGAAATCGAAGACTTGAGGACACAAGTAAAAATCGCATAGTAGAGAGAGAGAGAGAGAGAGAGAGAGAACAGTGTAAAGAAGAATGGATTATCGGAAGAAAGAGAGATAATTACACAAAATATAGAAAAAAAAGAAGTATTCATTATAAGAAACAAACACACAGACACAAGCATATATATATATATATATATATATATATATATATATATATATATATATATATATATATATATATATATATATACGAGGTGTGTAAAATGTATCAGGACTGAAACTGTAGATATCAAAACAGAAATTATCTTTGAATGTAACATTAATTTTCTCCAAAATTGATATTCAACACTGTTATTCCTGTGCGTTTTTCACTGGTCAAAGCACTTTTGCAAACTTTTTCTTTATAATTATTATTATATAAGTTGTTCTGCTGTAGACACGTTTCCATTTTGATTTAGAATAGAATAAAAAGAATTTTAAGATTCAATTTTGATTCATTTTAATCACATGCTACGGAATTATATATATATATATATATATATATATATATATATATATATATATATATATATATATTATTCGGTCTAGTTAAACCAGAATCAGGAATAATTCCGTCAGGACAAAAATCATTCAACTATGAACATTTAAATTTTCCTGGTAAAGAGCTCAATGTAACTGACATCACAGAGCAATAATTTCTTTAAGATAAAAACCGGTCACATTAGGATTATAAATTTATTTCCATAAATTTATAATCCTAATGTGAACGGTTTTTGTTTTTCTTAAAGAAAAAAAAAATATATATGTGTGCGCGTGTGTGTGTTTATCTATAAAAATCCTCATATATATTTTCAAATAGAATAATAGCCAACGCATCTTCTTTGTATATATATATAATAAAAAAAACAGGATTATTTAGATGTGGACCGGCATAGCTGCCTAAGGTCAAAGTAAATCAGCAGACATGTATGTTTCAAATCTTAAGGTGCATTAAACGTAATTGTTATTATTGTTGGAAATGAAATCGGTGATTCGAGTTCAAATCCTAGACGAGTCTGGTTGCCTTTCATTTCGTGCTAATACTCTCAAGAAAGGCTTGAATTAATCAGTTCTTTCCTAGATGGATAACCAGTCTAGGAGAAGGAAAACTCAGAAGTCAAACCAGTTTTAGTCCACTTAAGAATTAACCTTGTGTCATTTCCTATCAATAGTAAAGTGATTTGGCAAGTATACACACACATATATATAGTTGTGCTCTCTTTTTTGTATTAGATTCATGATCTTTGCTACTTTTGTCTTAGATTGTCTCACTGGCTTTTTAATCCGGGGAGGGGATGGTATCCTTCTTGTAGAATGTCTAGGGCAGGAATAAGCTGGCGGAATACAAACCTTTTTTTCCTGGTCTACAACTGGTTAGAATTAAGAGTTTTTCTTCTATTAAACCAGTTACCATACGAAGGTTAATGTTTGCCCTACTATTTAACCATTGGAAGACGGATTCATACATTTCCCGAGGACTTCAGTGAATCACAAACAACCTCGTTCAGGATTTGAATTTGGGTAGCCGAGTTTACTTCTCACGACATTTTAGTATATGTACCACGAAACACCGCCTTCTTTTTACATGCTATCAGAAATAAAATTGTTCAGTCAGCTGGGGCTGTAGAATACACCGACTGCTTCTCTGCAGAGGGGTAAGACCACCCCAAACGAGTGTCCTGGTATATGCCACCAAACAATCTGATGGTGAGGTTCCAGTAATGCTGGAGCTTTGGGGAATGTGGAGTACCTCTTCATTGCTATCGCTCTCAGCTCCACTCTGGCCCGGAGTAGTAGCACTAGATAAGGGTCCTATCTCTTGGTTAAATAGAATTAAACCATGGTTTCTTGAGTTTACAGTTTTTGGCATTTAAACTGCGTATATTTGCTAAATTGAATTATTTAAAATAGAACTGTTTTGACATTTAAACTGCGTACTTATGCTAAACAGAATTGCTCGAAATAGAACTATTTTGATATTTAAACTGTGTACTTATGCTAAACTGAATTATCTGAAATAAAACTGTCTTGACATTAACTCGGTGTATTGCCTAATCGGCCGGTGCTGTAGAATACTCCGACTGCTTCTCTGTATAGGAGTAAGACCCCCCACCAATGTGTGTCCTATATATGACACTAAACAATCTGATGGTGAGGTTCCAGTGATGCTAGGGCTTTGGGGAATGCGGAGCACCCTTTCATTGCCATTGCTCTCGGGTCCACTCTGGCCCGGAATGGTAGCACCTGATTGGGTCCTATCTATGGGTTAAATAGAGCCAACTTGCATACTTATGCTAAACTGAATTGTTTAAATCAGAACTGTTTGACAAAACTGAATAGCTTGAAATAGACATGTTTTTGACAATTAAACTGTGTACTCATGTTAAACTGAATTGTATTAAATAAAATTGAATTTTTGCATAAAAATGGGTTTGGCGTTAAATAGCCTACAATATAGCCTACAATATAGCCTATACCATAAAAACACATCCAACCAACCAACCAACCAACCAACCAGATATGAAATATGCATGGGAAAACAATAACATTGGAGTGGATCAAATTTAATATCTTTCTAAATAGAAAGAGATCCGATATAAATGAATAGACACAAGATTATTTTAATTATCTAAAAAATATCTAAGTAAAATTCTTCTGTGGGCAGATATGACATACAAGTACTTGAGAGCAATACAGTGATCATTCGACAGTCGTTTAAAAAATTCTAAGCCTCACTAAGTGAGAAGTGTATAGCTGAACATTTCAGTTGTGGGAATACAAAGCTACTTCTGATAAAACTAGGAAAATCTGGATTAATTCTTTTACTTTTATCCCGCCCAGTCGGTTGAGGCTGTAGAATATAGTGACTACACCTCAGCAGAGTGTGAAAACCCCACCCACGAGGCTACCTGTCGGCCGTGAGTTGTGACCCCTAGTGCTTGAAGACGGGATCCTGGTAGCTGAGTAGTCCTTGACTCAGCAACGGAGCTGGTCAAGCGACTTGCAGTACACCACATTGACTCTTACTGGGAAGACGAGCGGTCAGAGAGACCCGATCAGACCAAGTGGCTGATTATGTCAAGCTCTCACAACTGTATAATTGTCTCAACCGTATTCTTGAAATTGATTGTCAGGGAAATGAGTACCCAATCCTATTTTATATAAAAGTTGCAAAAAGGCAGTGGATGAAGGTCAATTGCCCTGAGATAATAATACTCGAAACCATTTAACAATATGCAAACAAATGAGCTCGTATTCGTTTAAAAATAAAATTAGTGACAAAGTATTCGCTTACAAATCACACACACACACACACACACACACACACACACACACACATATGTATATATATATATATACATATATCATATGTAAAAAAACGGAAGCTACAACATAATGCCTTTTAATTCCCATGCTGACGTGAGTCACCTGCGGGCTGAACGGTAAGATACTAAGTCTAACGTAAAGTTGGTCAGGTTTCGATTCCAGCTTCAAGCGTCCTACGTGTCTAGCCACACTGAAGAGTTGTGATTCAACGAAACAGTCTGTCTGTGGATAACAACACACACACCCACACTCACACACACACACACACACACACATATATATATATATATATATATATATATATTTACTAATCTAATATCTACCAGCATTCACGGTACCAGAAAAAAAAAACGAAAAAAAACCCGCCAGGAACAATAGATAAAAGTATCTCGAAAAAAATATAGGTCAAAAAGAAAGAAAAGACCAACCTCGTCCGACCCCTTGAAAAAAATCAAGGGATACGCAGTCAGTTGGTCAAAAGAAAACTAAAAACCTTCCGCGAATCCTGCAATGCTATAATTACAAAAGTGCTCAACACAAGTGGAGCCAATTATAAAATTAACTTAAATCGCGAGTTGGAAATCTTCTATTAAAGTTTCACCTTATCGGATCATCAGGAAGTCTAACTCTAACCAAGGAGTTAGACTTCCTGATGATCCGATAAGGTGAAACTTTAGTAGAAGATTTCCAACTCGCGATTTAAGTTAATTATATATATATATACATACAAACATGATCTGATATTTAAACAATCTAAAAAGGTTTATATGCTATCAAATGATATACCCAAACCAAACAAATAAATGTATCTTAGGAAAAATTACGGAAAAGAAAGAAAGAAAGAAAGAAAGAAGAAAGAAAGAAGTTGAATATTTCACACTGCTGATAAGTCGATTGAAATCATGTCTTCAAATCACCTTAGAAAACAGGGAAAAATAAGTAGATTATGAAATACCTCGTGTTAAAATCCAAGCAGAGTTTCTCCTCTTATATAATAAGAAGATTCAAATGTGTATCTGTGTCAAGATTATACAGTGCTCGTGGTGTCATGGTTACCATTGAAGGGAATGGACAAGGCGACCGGAGTTCAAATCTTGGACGTGGCTGTTTGCATTTCAAATAGCGCTAATACACTTGGAAAAGGTATGAATCAAATTATTCTACTTTAAGTTAAGGATAAATACCAAGGCTGACTGGGACCTGTAACTTAGATTTGACAACTGGAAGAAAAACTGAACTCAAACCTGTTGAATTCTGCTTAAAATGGCCTTGTTACACATCCAGTTCGTGTCGAAGGGTTGGGTATAGATATATATATATATATATATAAAGTAAAGTTGGCGACCATAGTCGAGTGTGACCCGAAGGCTCCCTTTTTCAATAGCTACTACAAGGAGGTGAAGGGAAGGGTGCTACTCCATTCCCAGGATAGCTCCACTTTACCCTTGATCCATACCTTATAATGCTGAGTGGTAAGCAAGGAGGCATCAAGTACAATTTTTGAATCTTTAGTATGACTCAACCTGAGATTGAGCCCTAGTCTCCTGGGCCTTTGGCGAAAACTCTAACCGCTTGGCCTATGGATTTTTCTGGGGAGGTTTGGATTTTGAAATATTTTTGTTTGACCAATAGAATAAGAGATATTCGTGAAAAATCAGAGTACAAAACGGCTGTAAACTTATAGCATATTTATTGGTCAAACAACCTTTTTTCATAGCAACTAACTTGCCATTTCTCATAAAACTCGCTTCTGCGATTCCGTATTCCATCGCTTTAACCATTACACTAGGAGAATACTCCCAAACATGAACGAATCGAGAATCATGCGTGCCCGTACTTCATTGCAATTACTCCCAGGTTCACTCTGATCAGAAGTGGTAGTACCTGTTAGGTTCCCATCTATGGGTCAAATGAGACAGTTCATTCATCAACTTAGGGTTATTATGAGTTTTTCGAAACCATATTGCTTGGTGAAATTTGTTCTTATTAGATAGAAATACTTGATAATTTGAATAACTAATTCTAAATAATATATATATATATATATATATATATATATATATATATATATATATATATGATCTCATAGGCTTTGGCATTAAAAAACCCACCTAAATTGATGTAGCATAGAATACCAACCAGCCAACCAACCATAAGCATAACCGATATATGAAACTAATAAGGTAGCATTTTTACGGTGACTCGATCATTTCTTGTGTGTTTACTCTCTATAGAACAGAAAATATTTGTGAGAAACAATAAGACAAATATTACGTAAGGTTATTAATTAAAGTTTAAATCTCATTCAATATAAAATCTGTAATTTAGGTCAAAATGTAATTAAAAAAAAAATTAAAAAAAAAAAATTAAATAAATTTACTACATTTCTAACCGAAATTAAAATTTAAAACGAAAGGGGGCTTAATGAGGAGATAACTCTTCACCCCTCTTCTATCACCTCCCACTTTTCTGTGTCTATTCTAGTTTTTTTCTTATCTAAAAGGTCTGAAGAAGTCCTGTTAATTTTTTTTCGTGTTTTTTGAAATTTCAAAAATGCGTAACAGGATGGAAGTAAATTTATAATCCTATGTAACCGGTTTTGTTGTTTTTCTTAAAGAATTTATTGCTCTACATTATTGTTACATTGAGCTCTTTACCAGAAAAAATTGAATATTCACTCATGAATAATTTCTTGTCCAGATAGAATTACTCCCAACTCTGGTTTAATTGGACCAAAGACTACACACACACACACACACACACACACACACACACACACACACATATATATATATATATATATATATATATATATTCTATCGTTAAAATCGCTCCGTAATTAGTTCAAAAAACACCGAAGAAAATATTTTTACATCCGATAGAACTTGAGATATCTGTTTTTGAAATGCTCTTTCCGTCGAGAAAGATGTCACGTCAGGTTTTGAGGCAATAATAATGCCAGAGGAAAAAGTTAGAATTTTATCAAAGAAATATATCTTAATAAATTAGTGGAAACCAGTTGGGGTTAATGTTATGATTCGGGCTATGTTTTGGAAAGAAATATACATTCAATTTAATTGTCTGTGAATTTTTTTCGGTGACATTTTTTTTTGTTTAAATTACACGTGGTGTAATGGTTAAAGCGTTGGACTGAGGAATCGTAGTACGCGAGTTCGTACTCCAGTTGCGCTATTACGTTCACTTTCGGGCAAATACCCTTGGGAAAGGTATGAACACCCTTATCCTCCCAGCTATGGGTTAAATAGTAACATTACTGTTCTTCTCGGAGAATAGATTTGGCATTAAATAACCTAAAAAGAGTTGATATGCCATTAAACAAAGAAACCATCAACCATCAGACCCATCTGGAATTATTTCATGCCAAAAGGTTAGAGAACAATGTTCATGAGGACATTTTTGGTGTAAAGCTAGTTAAGATTTTTTTTAGTTCAGTTTTCTTTGCATTAACGGTATACCAACCTTCTTGGGTTAGTTAAGGCCAAATATACCCTTTCAGAAGAACAGTGCTACAAATTAAACTATTGCTGGAGGATAAGTGGGTTTATACCTTTTTTTAGGGTATTATTTCGAAAATGAACGGAATATCGTGAATGGAGTTCAAACTCACGTATTACAATGTTGCAGATCAGCACGTTATCTACTACGCCACAGGGATTCGCTCATTTTGCCTATTGAACGCGGTCCTATGGAATACGCATATTTTGCAAGCATACTTATTTGATCCATAGATGGAACCCTTACAAGAACAGCCACTATCATATTTACCAACCTCTCTGTTCGGGCAGGATTTGACACAAGGTCAGTTTTTAAACGGAGTTTAACAGGTTTGAATTCAGAGTTTTCCTTCTCCTAGACTAGTTGCCTCATTAAGGCTGAAGAACCTAGTCTGTCCTACTATTTACCCATAGCTGGAGGGAGAATAATTGGATTCATACCTTTCCCAAGGGTATTAGTGCTATGTGAAATGCAATCAGTCTCGTCCAGGATTTGAACTCGTGTTGCCGTGTCCATTTCTTGCGATGATAACCATTGCACCACGGGCACCTCCACAAGAACTGCCACGATAGATGAGTATTAACCTGAGAGTAATAAAAGTAAAGGGACACTTCACTGTTCCTCGATACCAGAACTGAATCCTCACCACCAGTGGAATACACAAGAATCATTGGGCGGGAGGGGGGGGGCTCAACCCACTTCAGGGCGATGCATTCACCATATTTAAAGCTCGACTAATTGAGCCCGCTTCGGACAAGAAAAGTTTCAGAGGTGCTTTGGGCAATTGAAAACTCACTGGAATGAGTATGTTGAATGCTAACAAAATTAACGTTACATTCATTGTTACTTTCTATCTTGTTAAATACAGCATCAGTCTCTTTACTTTTTGAACATACCTCGTATTTTGATTTGGTTTGGTTTCTTAGCTCAATGGCATATAAAATTTCGTGGGTTACTGAATGCAAAAGACATCTCCGTAGGACATTGCTGAGATTATTTAATCCATAGCTAGAGGACGGTTAAGTGGTTCATACTTTTCCAAATGGTATTTGATGAAATTGAACTCGCTTACTATTATGTCGTAATTCAGCACGTAAGCCACTACATAAGGTGGAAAGTCACTTCTTTGTATTTTGGGATTGGTATCTGTAAACCTGCATCGTGAACCTAAAACGTGTATAGTGGGGTTTTGAATTAATGTGCAAAATTAACGAAAACATTTACTTAAAGTTTCAATTGAAAGAAGAAAAAAAGAGAAATAAATAGAACAGATAGAAAACAGTGAAATTTGTGAGTAGATTAGAAAATACTAAGTATTTATTTATTCGTTCCTGAAGGTCGTCTCTATATGAGAAGAAAGATAAATGATTTGATTACTTATTCTTAGCACACATGACAGACACGACTTATGAATAAATAGTGCTCAATCAAACAACAATAATAATAATATTAATAATATCAACTAAATCAATGAATGACTGCAGAATCAACAAATAAAACAAATTTATGATACTACCGGATATAACACACTGGAGGTATCTTAAAAAAATAGTTATATCTTTTTGCCAAACCAAGGTCTCAATATATTTAATATTCTCTGACCCAGTATAATTCAATTCGCATCAAACAATGTATTAGAAGACGCAGTGGCATTTTTAGTTGGTTTATTGGTATGTAAGGTAGGTCTATTTTGTTTCCAGTGAGTTCAGACTGTCAGAATGAATTTATTTCAAAAACATGATATGGATATTTGGTCGGAAGAAAACGGTACTTGTTTTCATTGATTTTTAAAGAAAGTCTTTCTTTCTCTCAGTCTCTTTTTGTCTGTCTCTCTCACTCTCTCTCTCTCTCACTCTCTCTCTCTCTCACTCACATGTGCATACACGTATATATTGTATATATAAAAATATGAATATGCATTGTATGCTATATATATATACACACACACACACACACACACACACACACACACACACACACACACACACACACACACACACACACATATATATATATATATATATATATATATATATATACAATCGAAGAGTTATATATGAGGGTTACTTTATCATGTACGTATTTTATTCGTTCAACTGGGATTCAGCAAGGATTTTTACATGGTTATTTTCATCAGAAAATTTTCAAGCGCCGATTGTTTAGAGTTTAGGTGTAGTGACTACTAATATAATAGATTCGGTAGTTCAAGCCAACAATTTTTTTTAGATGTGAATGTCAAATGCTATTAAACGTAATAGTTTGCGAAAATATGGATTAGTTTCCTGCTCTTAAAGAGATAAACCAATTTGATATTACTTCGTTCGATTAATTCACATTTAGTTCTTAAAAACTTCAAAATTGTCTTGAAAATATCTCTATGCATTTGTAGAAACATTTACATAGTAACATATATACAAATATATACTCATGTACGTATACAATCGTGAATATATATATATATATATATATATATATATATATATATATATATATATATAAATTTGAGAGAAGGAGGTACGTCAAGAATCCAACTGTGGAGCAATGCGTGAATTCGCATTTTGACTCTTGAATCCTTGAAATAGCTCACATGGTGGGGAACTGACGATCTCTCCCAACCAAAACAAAAGTTTTTTTTTATGTTTCTGGGTTAAAGAATCAAGTATAGATGCTACATTTTTTTTCTTAACATGACACATTTAGTAATAATACATTGCGATTCCCTTTTTTTTAATTTTAATCTTGGTAATATTTTATTATTCTGGTTTTTACCATCAAGAAGTACATATTGTTTTTTTTATTAATACCTTCATGGGAAATACAAAGTTCAAACCTCCGAGATAGTGCCTGTTAAAAGAAAAGAAGTAAGAGAAAGAAAAACGCACTTTTGTGAACGTTTCCCTTAGCCAACGTGGTCGGCTTGGTGGCCGAGAGGTCTGAGGCTTAGTCTAACGTAAAGTTGGGCGGTTTTCGATCCCGGCTTCGATCGTCCTGCGTGTCTAGCCACATTGAAGAGTTCTGATAGAACGAAACAGTCTGTCTATGGATGACAATATATATGTACAAACTTAATTCAAATTGAATACATTTTTTTTATTTTACTTGAGAGACAAGTTTTTGGAAAAACAGACATCACAAAATATTTTCTTGTAAGAAAAGATTATATTAATCAGAGCGTAAATATTCCCCAATATTTACATTACAAGAAAGACAGTTTCAAGCATTCAATGTCACTTTGAAGTATAGAAAGTATATCAATGCGCTAATATGTAAGCGGGCGCAGCTAAAATATTTATCAGCAAGAAAAGACTGAAATGGTCGCAAAAATATTTATGTAAACAAAATAAGTTCGTTCAATTTAAAATAATTTAGCCATGTTGGAAGTAAATTCCTTCTTAAAGGAAAAGAGAGTTAGATTTTCACTCAAAAGAAATAAAGTCGAAAGTTTAGAGTAGATTTACAGAACGAATCCATAAATCTATTGAAGATTTATCTATTTTATCGCTTACATCGGTCTGCGATGTTTTCAAGGTTGAATACATAATAGCTTATTTTAAGGCAGTTTTTACACTGAATCCCAAAATCGTACTCATTTTTTTTTCTAATCAGATCAAATTTTTAAGATACAATCTCTTACTTGAAATTTATAGAACAGTATTTATTTAGTAAGTTGGTGACCTTAGTCGAGGTTGACCCGAAAGCTATCTTTTCAATAGCTACAACACCGATGTGTAGGGGAGGGCGCGACTCCATTCCCCGGATTGCTCCACTTTACCCTTGATCCTAACCTTATAATGCTGAGTGCTAAGGAAGGTGGCATCAAGCACCATTTTTTGAGTCTTTGGTATGAGTCGACCTGGGATTGAACCTCGGTTTCATAGAGGTTTCCGTGGTGTCGTAGGAAATGGACACGGCGACAGGAGTTCAAATCCTGGACGAGACTGATTGCATTTCACATAGCACTAATATCCTTGGGAAAGGTATGAATCCAATTATTCTAACTCCAGCTATGGGTAAATAGTAGGACAGACTGGTTTCTTCAGCCTTGGTGAAGCAACTAGTCTAGAAGAAGGAAAACTCTGAATTTAAACCTGTTAAACTCCGTTTAAAAACTGACCTTGTGTCATATCCTGCCCGAGCGGAGGGGTTGGTA
The DNA here is from genome assembly GCA_963585895.1 of Sepioteuthis lessoniana. NCBI lineage: Eukaryota > Metazoa > Mollusca > Cephalopoda > Myopsida > Loliginidae > Sepioteuthis > Sepioteuthis lessoniana. The sequence goes on along the minus strand of OY757909.1, from coordinate 63,963,130 downwards.
AATATGGATATATTCACAGAAGACTCACACTGTGCTATAGTAAACTGAAAAATACATAAAAGAAGCTATTTATGGATGTAAGATCCCATGCAAGACAGCCACTGCATCCCGTTACAAGCTCCAGCAATTGTCAGCGAGAAATTTTACATTCCATCCCTTGGTAGCGCTCTTCCATAATGATGGTGAAAACGCTCACCCTGCCCTTCACTCAAATCACTACAATTCTTTGGAAAATAGTCCAAGTGGGACCCCAGAAAGTGCAGATTGACAGACATTCGTGCTCCGAGTTGGCGAAAACTCTTCAGTAGCTTTTCAATTTCTATCTCGTATTCCGCACTCCAGCGGTTTCCCTGGGAGTTTGTACACTTCTGACATCAATTACTGCCTGGCAGAGCGTTTAGCTTCACTCCCTACTTCGTCAAATATTGGGCCCTTCACAAGTTCTCTTATTTGAGGGCCGTCAAATATACCAGCCTTGTGTTTCTCTATGCTTATCCATGGTAACTTTTGGAGGAAACTGAACCCGTTGACTTCCCTGTCCATTGCCTTCACAGGGACTTGATTACTCCGAACTTGATACGTAAGAGTGGAGGCAGTATTATGTTCAGTTCAAATATGCAAGCCATATTTTAACCCTTGTCTAAACAACCACTCTTGTCTAAAATAATGTTAATCGTCAGCCTGGCTGTCCTAGAGACACAGAAAAGAAGGATATTTTTTGTATCACCTTAAGATCTCTACAGATAAACCATATTTGCTCCTAGTTATTAGCAGCAAACAGCAAATGATCCATGTTATTGTACTGAATGCCCAATGGAGAGAGATATACAAATATTCCCATTGTGTAGAAAAACTGCTCTTAGACTTCTGCTAGATGAGTCAATAAAAAGTCTCCATTCCGTGGCGCCATACTCAATAAACCAATGATAACCTATCCTGGTTTGTGAAAAAGTCTCATAATTCCCTCTCACGGTTTCGATACCAGTAAAGAGTTGTTCCTGGTACCCACAGATGTTTTTCTTTGACACGTGAACCCAGCTGCTGAGCAGATTCCTTTGAATGGTTCAGGACTCTTGTTCTGCTTGTTTTAATGGTAAAGGCTGGTCGTCCTCGTCTGGTTTGTATGCATCATCCCCTGCTATAACAGTCATGTCACTATATTTGGAATCAGAGCTATGTTCCATGTTAGCAGGTGCAGGACGGTCTAGGCCATAAAAGTTTGGTCGTATGGCTGAAAGAACGTAGGGGTATTGTACATGGTGCTTTTTTTTTGCGATTTACACTTATCATACAGAAATCATCATCATCATCATGTCGTGCTGCCAGCACGGATATTCCTGACCATCTCTCCCCACTTCTCCCTATCATTCATCGCCTTCGGCTGGTCTTCTGGGTTACATCCCGTGTCCTCACATAGCTGCTGTATGTAAGTTCGGGCTGGTCGTCCTGCCTTTGCTTGGCCATACGTGGGGGTCCATAGGAGTACATCACTTACGAGCTCGTCCTTGCTTCTCCAGCAGTGTCCGGCGTGTCTGGCTCGTCTAACCTGTATAGTTTTCGTGATGGGAGGCAAGTGGCCGTATAGTTGGCGTCTCGTGGGGTGTTGTCGCCAGGACTTGTTCAATATTGCCCTCAACATTCTTGTGTAGTTGCCGTCAAGTTTCTTCTCCAGCCGTTTTGTTAGCGTCCATGTAGTGCATCCATATAGCAGTATAGATACAACCGCTGCCTGGAAGAAACTGCGCTTCATTTCATCGGTCAGGTCTGATTTCCATATGATTGAGAGCCTATCTATAGCCGTCCATGCTTTCGTCAGTCGTGTGTCGATGTCGTTTTCGGTTGATGAGACGCTACTTTCTAGGTATGTGAATTTGTCCACTAGCCTCAGAGAGGATCCGTCTAGTGTGTTAATGTTGCCCGTTTGGTTGTAACACATATATTCAGTTTTGTGCGCATTGACATGGAGGCCAATGCCTGCTGCAGCTCGTTCCAAACTATGTAGTAGTGTCTCTGCTTGGTTAGGCGTATTCGCCAGTAACGCCAAGTCATCAGCGTAGTCGGCGTCTGTGATTGTTTTTGCGGGGTACCTTTTGCTTCTTTTCTTAGTCAGATCGAAGCCATTTTCTCTGATTTTGTCAATAGCAGTCCGTAATATGATGTTTTCATTCCCTCCAGACTATTGGAATGGCTAAAGGCATATTTTTCCGTTTACGCTTCCTCCAATATCTCAATTTCTCCACACATTTTTTTATAGCAAACGTGTGTAGCGAATGGCTTATTTTTATCTTCTTGCGTGACGCCAAAGTAATTGCGATATGCCTTCTTTACAAAGTCAATGATTTTTGCTTGACGGTTAGGACGAAACATGTTACCGCAGTCAAATGCTTTCTCGTACACAATAAATTCTAGCCATATATGTAAATATAGGTGTACATTAATGTGAACGTATGTATACTGAGAGGAGGGAGACAACAACTCTTAAAATACGTGTGTGTACGGTTATGCATATACATGGATGTACGTGAATATATGCGAATGTGTACATACATTCATTCAGTTCACACCTATATAAATACATGCATGCATACTTAAAAACTTTTATCTGTAGAGGCCAGAAGTCTTCACTGGCATTTAATTTCAGTTGCTCATTCACAGACATAAATCCTGAAATTAATCAGGAAAACACACTTTATCAAAACAATCTTTATAAAACCTGGGTCCAAAGACTAGTATAGCCATTATCCGTCCACTGAAGAAAACGATAAAATCTGAAACACGTGTAAGTCAGAAGTATATGAAATAATAAAATCTAAATATCAAATTCAGATTTATTTGTGGACCTATTCAGTTCAAAATATTTACTTTTTTCTCGTGGGACCAAAAAAATTATTTCTTCCTCTCTCTCTCTCTCTCTCTCTCTCTATATATATATATATATGTATGTGTACGAGGGCCGTTCAAATAGTTATAAGCCTCACCCAGATTGTAGATTTGTTGTACACCTCTCAAATTTGTATACGCTATATGGTAATAAAGAGAGAAAATTGAATTTATTGCTTTCAAGTTTTATAAGAAGTAGTAGTGTGCTGCCATAGCAATTATGTTCATTTATGGCACTTCTTTTCAGGTGAGGCGTAAAACCTTTTTAAACGACCCTTATATATATATATATATATATATATGTACGGAGAAAGAGATAGACGTTGGCGATGTAATAGTTAACTTATAAAATGAAGTAGGTAAATGAGTTCAAATCCTGGGTGATCCTGTTTGCATTTCACATAGTATTAATACCCACGGGAGAAGTATGCATCTTACAATGGGTAAATAGTTGGTCAGAGTGAACTCTTTAACCATGGTATGGCAACTGGTATAGGAGAAGGAAACCTCTGAATTCAAACCTGTTAAACTTCACTTAAAAACAAACCTTGTGACTTATCTTGCTCGTGTGAAGAGGCTGGCACACACACACACACACACACACATATATATATATATGTTTGTGTGTGTGTCAGAGTGCAAACATTTAGTCAAATCAGTCCGACAGGCTTCTAGATTTTTCTTTATGCAGTGGGAGCCTGCATTTACAAAGCCTAATTTTGTCTGATATAAAACTATTGTTCTGGATCCAAATCCTTATATTCGAAATTTTCTGCTGGAGATGCTTTTCTCAGCCTCATCATTATGAAATGTTCTTATGATTTTCAAATTCACACTTGCGTACTGTGTTTGATCTTAACAGGCGATCAGAGCGTCTACTCTTAGTTCCATGGTGAGCATGATCGGTATACAGAGGGTTGAAAGTGAGGTTAATGCAATCATTAATGTTTATCTCTATTATAGTCTCATTCCAGATGAAGTCACATATGGTAAATATCTACAGTATAAGCCAAATATGTCTACAAATGTAATTTATTCATTGTTGCTACTTAACTAAAAGCATTGTGTAAGATATTATCTACTTGTGATTCCTTGAAGATTTTTCGATAAAAAGATTAATAAGGCAAATAATTATTAATTCTATCAAAAAGTTTTTAAATAAAACCAGATTTCTCTCTTTGGTACTTTATTCATGAATAGTTGATTTAAGTAATATTTGCCACTTTTCAAATGTGCATGCGCATATATATATATATATATACGTTCATATCAATAAATGATAATTCTATTGGTATGTTCGAGGACCTATTCTTTACAGATGGATTATAACGGCATGTCAACCAGTCTGCAGTTATCTTATTCCAAGAGGTTAGGTAATCGTGTTTGCGTTATATAATTAAGGTAATGATTAATTATATCAATCATTTCTCGTTATCATATTCTATTATTTAGTTTGGTAAGGCTTTGAACTACATGGTGTCTCTTACTTCCGGTGTCATAGCAAGATTGGCACGCACACGCCCGTGCTGAAAGGATATGACAATCATCATCCGTATAATAAACTCCTAGACAGAAATTGGGGCTGGGGGTGCCATTGGAGTGAATTGAGTAGGTGGTTGACGTCGTACCCGGAAGAGACAGTTCTGAGAATTTGATGATTTTGAAAAGACAAGAGTTGAGGTTCGAACATTCGTTGTAAATTAATCTTTATATTTAAAAGAAATTTGTTTCCTAATAATTTTCGAGTAGATGGTTATATCTAATACGAATAACATTTTTAAAAAATCCATTTGACCCAAGTTGTACTACCAGTCCGGGGTACAGTATACATGGAGTAATGGGGTCTCACTATCAAATATAATTTAGGGTCCTACCCAGTGTATTCCCTCAAAAATATATTCGACATATTAGAAAATACAATACTAAATTGTGAGGATTACGTCTCGTTGAAAATGCTTTGTGAAAGCATATATATATATATATATATATATGTTCGAACCACAATCCCAGGTCGCATCATACCAAAGACTTTAAAAATAGCACTTGATACCTCCTTGCTTAACACTCAGTGATATATGGTACGTATCAAGGGTAAAGTGGAGCAACCCAGGGAAAGGAGTAGTGCTCTCCCCTACACCTCGGTGTAGTAGCTACTGAAAAGGGAGCCCTCTTGTCACCCTCGACTAGGGTCACCAACTTTACATTTTTTACTATGTATACGCTCAATCATCAGGTAGTACAGAAATGCGTCAGTTTTTCTTTTGCCCCATTATACTTCAAGTTACAATCATATTACAGCGAATAACACACACACACACACACACACACACACACACATATATATATATATATATATATATAATCCATAGTATATAATCCATAGTATATATATATATATATATAATTCAACCCATTTCAAGCATCATTGCCTGATTGAACGTTTATGAATCTTTTTCTCTGTATACTTTCTCCACTCCTTTTATTTTAATTGAAACATTCATCGTTGTTCGAGCAACAATTTCATAAAATCCTGATGAAGGTTTAATGAGACCGAAACATTTTAATCTTGATTTTACCATCATAGTAAATTCATCACATTAAGAATACTTTGTTTTGCTATTTTATTCATATATATATATATATGCGTGTGTGTGTGTGTGTGTGTGTGTGTGTGTGTGTGTGTGAGTGAAACAGCTGTAAGGGATATAATAGTAGATATCTTGTGTTGATAGGATATCCACTTAATGAGAAGAAAATTCTCGGAATTCTATTCTAATTTTTCCGAAAGGTTCATAGTTATATATAAGCTGGATTAAAAACAAGATTATTAAATGAACTCGTCTATTGGTCAACAGGCATCTAAGAATGTTCACCCGGGCGGGGAGACGGTTTGCAACGCCGTTCCGTAATTTTTTCTAATTAACTCATCAAAAAAAAAAAAAAGTTGCAGATTCTCCACCATCCATCACAACCTTAACAAATCCCCTCCATTGTTAGTCGCTTCAAAATAATTCTACCCTAGGACCTAGAACAAAGTGGGAATGTTCAATACATATTTAAACAAAAAAGGTGATTACTTACAGCACTATTGCTATTACTTAAAGAGCATGAGACAAAGGGAATTGCAATTATTATCAGAGAGGACAGGATTTTCTTTTGACACATTCATGCATTAAAATTTAAGTAACAATAACATTACTATGAGTATTTAAAGAAAATATAATGTTCGGTTTAAGGGCATTAAAGAACAATGCTTTATAATTATACATATAAAAAACCGGTTGTCTTCCAATCAGCGAAGTTGTGTCGAGCCTTGTCAGTACTTGGATGAGTGACCGACTGGGAACATCAGGTGCTGTAAGCATTATTTTGGGTACCTACCCATTGGTCAAGTAGTCAGAGCGTTCGTCAATGACCTGGGAGACCAGGGTTCAATCCCTGGTCAAGTTATACCAAAGACTCAAAAAATGGTACGTGATACCACCTTGCTTAACACTCAGCATTTTAAGGTACGTAACAAAGTTGAAGTGGAGCAAAGCAGAGAAAGGAGTAGCACCTTCCCCTACACCTCCATGAAGTAGCTGTTGAAAATGCTGCCTTCAGTTCGCTATCGATTACAGTCACCAAGTTTATCTATCTATCTATCTAATTACATACACATATACAGATACACAATTATATGCACACACATACGTGTGTAATTGTTATCGTCGTAGGAAATGAACACGGCGACCCGAGTTCAAATCCTGGACTTGACTGATTGCATTTCACATAGCACTAATACCCTTGGGAAAGGTATGAATCCAATTATTCTCCCTCCAGCTATGGGTAAATAGTAGGACAGACTAGGTTCTTCAGCCTTGGGTAGGCAACTAGTCTAGGAGAAGGAAAACTCTGAATTCAAACCTGTTAAACTCCGCTTAAAAATTGACCTTGTGTCATATCCTGCCCGAGCGGAGGGGTTGGGTAAATAGGATATATATATATATATATATAGACACACACATACCTATGATTATATTTACAAAAATGCAGATACACACACATGCGCACGCATACACATACTCACATGTATATATAAAATAAATAAATAAATGCTTATATATATATATATATATATATATATATATATATATATATATATATATATATACACACGTATAAGCAGACGCATATACATATTTATTAACATAAATGTATATATATATATATATATATATATATACAAACATATACATACGTACACACATACACACAAATATTACAACTTAAACACATATATATTTACGCATATATACACAGTAACGGACACACACACACACACACACACACACACACATATATATATATGTGTATGTATGTATGCATTGGGTAGACTGAGTTCTTCAGTTTTGGTTGAGGAATCAGTCTAGCGGAAGGAAAACTCTGAATTGAAACCTCTGAAACTCCGCTTAGAATTGACCTTGTGTCACATCCTTCCCGTGTGGAGGGGTTGGTAAATAGCTATATATGAGCACATACACGCGCACACACTTATATATATATATATTTACACACACATATACATTGACAAGCACACAAACGCACACATATATATATATGTAATACCTGAGTTACTGGCTGTGTATGTGGGTGTAAGATCCAGTTAATTAGTCAATGAACATTTATTCAACTCACAATACATACATATATATATATATATATATATATATATATATATATATATATATATATATATGAAGAGTAAATAATGTATATGTAGAAAAACTGCTAACAACGATCCAAGTGGAAGGAATGATTTATTAACGGGTCGACACTATAGCGTTTCGGTTCTACTGAACCATCATCAGGACCATGAAGGGTGATATTAATAATTTCAAGTTAAGGATGGATGTTTAGAAATGTGAAATACAAAAACCTCCGGGAAAATATATGTGCATATTTTCCTCTTGGTTTTTGTATTTCACATTTCTATATGCTCCTGATGATGGTTCAGTAGAACCGAAACGCTATAGTGTCGACCCGTTAATAAATCATTCCTTCCACTTGGATCGTTGTTAGCAGTTTTTCTACACACACACACACACACACACACACACACACACACACACACACATATATATATATATATATATATAGGTATTATATGTGCCTGTGTGTTCGTATGAATGTTTGTTATACAAACACAAACACACAATCTATATATATATATATATATATATATATATATATATGTGTGTGTGTGTGTGTGTGTGTGTGTGTGTGTGTGTGTGTGTGTGTGTGTGTGATATACATCACATACATAAACATATCCCAATAGATATCATTTTTAGTGTACACATATACACACACATTTACGTGTGTATGTGTGTATGGGTGTGTGTGTTTTGGTGTGAATTAGACTAGAGTATATTTTTGACAGACGATGGATAGGAAGAATGCTTTCTCCGAATTGGGGCTAGCAGAAAAGTAAGGGTCATCGAATTATTGTCCTTTTTTTTGGAATCGTGAATATTTGGCACATTCATGGGAGAGATTGATAAATAAATAAATGAATAAATAGATGAGCAATAAATGAATATATAAGTGCGCAGATCGATGCTTGTTTCATCCGATCTGATACAAAGTGTCATTTCATTTGTTAATACACCGCACGTAGAGCGTATGGCAGCGATATGAATGTAAGGACAGTTAAGCAAAAACTTACACTAACTCCCAACTGTAAATGTGAATAGACAAAAATCAAAAAAAGGAACAATGCAAGCCAACCTGTACTATAGTGTAGTCAAAATAAAATACATTCATTTAAATTTGTTTCAATTTATTTAACGCTGTTTATCAGTCTCTCATTCTACGTCTGTATATCTATTTAACGATTTTTGTCCCTATATTAATATTCATCCGTATCTATCTACCTATCTATCTATCTGTATGTATGTATGCATGTATGTCTATCTCATTATCTTTCCTTCTTTCTCTTTCACTTTCTCTCTCTCTCTCAATCTATATGTATGTATGTATGTATGGCTATCTATCTATCTATCTATCTATCTATCTATCTATCTGTATGTATGTATGTATGTATGTATGTATGTATGGCTATCTATCTATCTATCTATCTATCTATCTGTATGTATGTATGTATGTATGTCTATCTCATTATCTTTCCTTCTTTCTCTTTCACTTTCTCTCTCTCTCTCAATCTATATGTATGTATGTATGTATGGCTATCTATCTATCTATCTATCTATCTATCTGTATGTATGTATGTATGTATGTATGGCTATCTATCTATCTATCTATCTATCTATCTGTATGTATGTATGTATGTATGTATGTATGTATGTGTGGCTATCTATCTATCTATCTATCTATCTATCTATCTATCTATCTATCTGTAACTATGTATGTATGTATGTATGTATGTATCTATCTATCTGTATGTATGTATGTATGTATGTATGTATGTATGTATGTATGGCTATCTATCTATCTATCTGTATGTATGTATGTATGTATGTCTATCTCATTATCTTTCCTTCTTTCTCTTTCACTTTCTCTCTCTCTCTCAATCTATATGTATGTATGTATGTATGGCTATCTATCTATCTATCTATCTATCTATCTATCTATCTATCTGTATGTATGTATGTATGTATGTATGGCTATCTATCTATCTATCTATCTATCTATCTATCTATCTATCTATCTATCTGTATGTATGTATGTATGTATGTATGTATGTATGTATGTATGTGTGGCTATCTATCTATCTATCTATCTATCTATCTATCTATCTGTAACTATGTATGTATGTATGTATGTATGTATGTATGTATCTATCTATCTGTATGTATGTATGTATGTATGTATGTATGTATGTATGGCTATCTATCTATCTATCTATCTGTAAGTATGTATGTATGTATGTATGTATGTATGGCTATCTATCTATCTATCTATCTATCGTTGAGACACGCGAAAATACTTCTCGACAAATGAATTCTGAAGTTTTCCCAATTCTATCTATTTACCTATATTTATCCACATAACAATATTCATATGTATGTATGTATGTATCTATCTATCTATCTATCTATTGTCGAAAGTTGCAAAAATAGTTCTTGACAAAGAGTTTCTAAACTTCCCCACAATAATAAAAATAAAGTCATTTGAACATTGCGTAAAACGTAGAAATACCTCTGCGTTAGAGGCTTATAATACATTGACTGTGTCCATGTCGATGGATGACGACCTCCTCACCAAACAAGAAATTTTAGTTATTCTGGCTATGACACTATACTGCATAAAATGGTGATTGTCCAATTCTAGAGCTCTGGGGAGTGCAACGTAAACCTTCATTGTCATTACTCTAATCCACTTTGAGTCCAAGTGGTAGTATCTGCTGGGGTCCCATTTATTGGTCAAATAGGTCTATTTGAAAATCATCCCGATTCAGTAGGGGCTGTAAGAAAAAAATCTTATGAAACAACTACACAAAAATGTAAATGTGAACGTACAATGAACGCAATTCGATAACCTCTTGGCAAAAACCTAAGCCTAGACTGGTTAACAAGCAATTAAGATCAATCGAGCAATCAATCAATTAAACAGTAATGTGCCAGATCTGGTGGAAATTAAAAATCATGTGGACATAGAACGAAGAAAGTCATATGACGGGAAAAAAATGAGAATTATTAATAGTAATAGTAGTTGAGACCATGTTTTGGTGATATAGCCCATGACGTCACTGCATAGACCCTTCCCGACACTATAAATAGTGATTGGCTCGATAATCTGTTACTGGTAACTGTTACTGTCTGTATTTCAGTTAATATATACTATTATAAACTTTACATCTCTTTGTGTTACTCATTTCTGGCCTTTTGAGACCACAACAGACCAAAAGTCTAAAACTTCCATTTCTCTAAATTCGAGGTAATCTGTACAAAAGCAATTAAAATGAAGTTCTTTAACGGTCTGACCAGCAGTTGTTCATCTATGTTAGACACGTATTCGTTCTCGGACAATCCATACGTAATTAACACCCAAATTCTTACCAAGCTGGTAATTCTGTTTATATAAAATGCCTCAATCTATTGTCGAATAAAGCGACTGCATATATTGGTGGGGTGTCCTGGGTATGGCACTAAAATTCGTCTGGTGGTGAGACTCCATTATTGGAGCTCCCAGATCTATTCTAACTCCGATTGGTAGTATCTGTCAATTCCAAGCTTTGATTCAAAGAGATATTTTCCGAAATATTTAGTATTAGATTGGAATACTTGAAACAATAAGTGCGAAAATTATTAGTGTTGTATAGGAATACTTGAAACTATAATTGTGAAAACCAATGTTTATTTGAATTTTACGAGGAGATGATACATCAAATTAATTGGAAAGTCGAGACATCGTTCTACGCAGTTTATATTCAAACGACCATATTCTTTTATTTAAGCCGTACCACCGACAAATAAAATCCGGTGTACTGTGAGGAAATCCTGACTCTGGCTCCTTTAGATTGATTTATAATCTTAGATTTTACATAGTTCTCGACACAATTGATCAAATTTATTGAAAGAGTTGTGGACTGTTTCTTGGTGGTACGATGGCATTCTACCATCAAATTTTAAATAAAACTCTTCTACCTACTATTATTATAAATTAAAATAGACCACATCAGAATCATAAAAGATCAGGGAAGTAGCTTTGCGTTCTATCGAGAAAGCAGTGTTCCCCACACACCATATATACCAAAGATCAAAAAGTAAATCTCCAGCCTTCTGTCTGGTATGTGAGTGTAGTATCTGTTCCTCCGCCCCAAGATATATATATATATATATATATATATATATATATATATACGCATGTTTCATTAAATAATAAACACACATTTTTTCTGTACAATTTATTAAAGATCCTTTTAAGTTTCCTGAAAAATGTCTTACTTTCATGTTGGAATTAGTAGATGAATTTCCTAAAATTGTCACGAAAATAATTCAGTTCTCAATTTAACACAAGAAATCAACATCAATGATAAAATTCCATTTCTAGGTGTACTAATAGACTCAAACAATAGTGACCGATTTATCACCTCCACATATAAAAAACCTACGAACATCAATCCCTGCGCCCTTAATTTCCAAAGTGAATGCCCTTTCCGCTATAAAAGAACAATTATTAAAAAAAACAAAACAATTATTTTCAGAGCTAAGTTATTATCCTCCTCTCGAACTATCTTTCGTAACGAACTTAAAAAATAGTAAACAAATACTTATCAATAATGGGTTTCCCAACTATATTGTTGATATCGAAATTAAACAATTCATTTATGAACCAGAATAACCTAACATAGACAATAACCTAAACCATAAACAAACAATAAACCAATACAACAAAAACCAATTTCATAGTAATTATAAAATTGATGAACAAATTGATGAACAAAAACTTCATCCATCAAAATTTTCTCCCTACTAACCCTACCAAAAATGTTAGACTTATTATATACTACAAGAAATTTAAAACCTCCAACCTAATTATTTCTAATAACACTTCCCCATCTACTGAACTTCTCGATAGGACCAACGTCATATATATGTTTAAATGTCCCCTGGGAGACTGTCCCCTGGGAGAAAATAATGCGTATGTTGATCATACCACTACAACTGTTTCCAGACGACTTACAATGCACCTTAATGATTCTAGCTGCATAGCCTAACATCTTAAGAACCATTCTATTCCTAAATACAAGTTTAGAAAAAAATTAGTTGAAAACACCACTATAATTGCATACGAAATTGATAAGCAACAACTACAAATCCTAGAACGCTTCATATAAAAAAAAACCCCAAAAAACTAAAGTCAGTAGAATTAATTTTGAAAATATGCGACAATGTTTTGAAATGCTTAATTTTTTCTCCGTAGAACTTGATAATATTCTATTTCCGCTGATAGCGTTCCCTTTTTAAATAGCATTCAATTTTTAAATAGCGTTCCCTTTTAAATACATCAGCTATCCTGTTGTTGAGAGCAATATTGAACAAGTCCTGGCGACAACACCCCACGAGACACCAACTATACGGTCACTTGAAATGAAGCGCAGCTTCTTCCAGGCAGCGGTTGTATCGATACTGCTATATGGATGCACTACATGGACGCTAACAAAACGGCTGGAGAAGAAACTTGACGGCAACTACACAAGAATGTTGAGAGCAATATTGAACAAGTCCTGGCGACAACACCCCACGAGACGCCAACTATACGGCCACTTGCCTCCCATCACGAAAACTATACAGGTTAGACGAGCCAGACACGCCGGACACTGCTGGAGAAGCAAGGACGAGCTCGTAAGTGATGTACTCCTATGGACCCCCACGTATGGCCAAGCAAAAGCAGGACGACCAGCCCGAGCTTACATACAGCAGCTATGTGAGGACACAGGATGTAACCCAGAAGACCTGCCGGAGGCGATGAATGATAGGGAGAAGTGGCGAGAGATGATCAGGGATATCCCTGCTGGCGGCACGACATGATGATGATGATGATGATGATGATCCTGTTTTTATCCAACACTGCGTTCGCATATTTTTGTTATGTTATAAAAAACTTTCAAATCTCATTTTAAAAACAACTCACCTTACACAAGCAATGATGATAATCTACGAAGGGTCCGAAAGCGCTCAGGACAATTTTGGGAAATTCATCTATCTAACCTGAAACTAAGACATATATATATATATATATATGTGTGTTTTTGCAGCATGAAATATCTTGTAATAAACACATTTCAGTGTAGTATGTTTTACATGAATTAGTTAATATCTATTTTGCGCTCTCTTCTTCTGCCTTTCTTCACTCTCTCCTTTAAAAGACACGATATACTTTAATGACTCCACACACACATGCACAAATTCTCACATGCACATATATATATATATATATATATATATATATAGTTGGCCCCGTAGTTTAAGCACTCGAGTGGGGAATTTGCCGGCTACCACGCACGCTGAAATGCATAGCTCTTCTCAGTAGTCGATGTAAAAAAAAAGATGTACGCAAAATATTCCTTCGCTTACGCTGAGAATGTTGATGGCTGTTGGGTAAGATATACAACTCATATAAATTCAACCGGGTTTCGATTTCTGCAGGAAGCATCCCACTGGTCGAGCTATATTGAAGAGTTGTGATACAGCGAAACAGTCTGTCTGTGGATGATAATATATATATATACATATATATATATATATATATATAATGTAGTTTGGAGGAGCTTATTTAATGGTTACTCTTGTTGCAAATGGGCATGGCGACCCGAATTAAAATCCAGGACGAGGCTTTAATACCTTTAGAAAAGGTATGAATTCTACCTCCAGCTATGGGTAGACAATTGGTCAGACTGGGCTCTTTGACCTTTATTGCATCCTGCTCATGCGAAAATAATCGGTATATATATATATATATATATATATATATGTATATATATAATGTAGTTTGCTATATTTATAAATAAAGTGTACACAATATCAGCAAGTGAGCTTATGTATCTGTTAGGATTATTTAGAAACAGACTCATCGGCGCTTGGTTATCATCAGACCAAGAGTTCCCCACGTGGTAGGCATCCTTTATATACTATTGTATTCTGCGGTTGTTTAGGTAGCTATAGTGTATCAATTTTCCTTTCGGTTAACTTTGTTATGTTTAATTTACCATTTTCTTGTGAATCTAGTTATGTGGTTGTCTTTTTTTGCAAATTGAAAAAAAAAATTATGCTCATGTGTACACTCACAAGTTTTCATGTTCTTGTAAAACTTAGTTGAGCACAAGGCAACCAGTTAGCAGGCTAATTGTGTATATTATTGTGTAGCTATATATACCAGCTTATATGCTTGCGCTTGTATAGATACACGTATATTTATATGAGTGGGCAGATATCAGTGACCATGCATAATTGATTTAGCCTGCAAGCTGCAGTCGACATTAAGTGTCGTTCATACATCTATTCAATTCAACTGCGCCGCAGATATTGATGGTAATTAGAGGAAAATAACGGTCGAAAGGAGTAGAGAGAAGAAAATTCGAGTAGAATAAAAAGAACAAAAGAAAGGTCTTATATATTAAAAGAAAAGTATTGTGATAGAGAAATCACCGAAATAAAAGAAAAAGAAATGATTGAGAGAGAGAGAGAGAGAGAGAGAGAGAGAGAGAGAGAGAGAGAGAATAAAGAAATAGATAAAATCCAATAAAGACAAAGAGAAATAGGGAATAAATAAAAATAGAGGAGGAAACAAAAAAGAAAAGGAAGCAAAAGAAAAGAAAAGAAAACAATAAAAATAGTGATAGAGAAAAAAGAAACCACAGTAAAAAAAAGACAAAAAGGAAAAAGCAATCAGAGAAAAATAAAAATGAAAGAGGAAGTACAAGAAAAAGATGAAGAAAAAAATATAATCGAAAATAAGCAAATGAAAAAGGAAATATGTATTTACCCAACGCATCTGTCACGAGGAGGATGCGACATTAGGTGAATTTTTACAACTGGCTTGAATTCAGAGTTTTCTTCTCCTAGACTGGTTGCTTAATGAAGGTTTCATATGTCTATATATATGTATTTACCAACGCGTCGGTCACGAGGAGGATGCGACATTAGGTGAAATTTTACAACTGGCTTGAATTCAGAGTTTTCTTCTAGACTGGTTGCTTAATGAAGGTTCCATATGTATATATATATATGTATTTACCAACCCTTCTGCACAGGCAGGATGTGACGCAAGGTCAATTTTTAGCGGGGTTTAACAGGTTTGAATTCAGAGTTTTCCTTCTCTTAGACTGGTTGCCTAATCAAGGCTGAAAAAGCCAGCGGTCCGACTATTTATCCATTGTTGGAAGGAGAATAGTCGGATTCATACCTTTCCCAAGCATATTAGTGCTACGTGGAATGTAATCAGCCCCAGGATTTGAACTCGTATCGCTGTTTCCTACGACGATAATCATTACACCACGAAAACGTCTTATGTATGTATGTATGTACTCAACCACTTTCCCATGGGTAGAAATGACAAAAGGTTCATTTTTAAACGTAGTACACCTAGTTTGAATTAAGATTTTTCCTTCTTCATGAGCGGTTGTTAAATAAAGCTTCATAAGTATATGAGAAGAAATAGATTGCAAAAATCCGATAAGATATAAAAGAATATATGGAAAGGAGGATAAACCGAAACAGAGACAACGGATTCAAATTGATATTTCGTCTTTATTCTATCACAGACTTCTTCAGAATGTTTGTTATTTCGTAGCGTTGAGCAATAAGAGGAAATATATTTAAAAAATAAAGGAGAGACAGAGAAGGAAAGAAAAGAAAAAAGGAGAAAGATAAATTCAAATCTGAGTGTCGAAGGAGCGTAATGACAGCAGGGATTATTGGCCACAACTACGATACATTTTTGAAAGACTTAGTTTCAAGCTTATCAAATTTCATCAAAACATAACCATCAGAGCAACATATCAAATGAAAAATCATCCAGTAGTATGGACGTGTGGTAGAGAAAATAAACGTCTTAGTTTTTTGTTATCAAAAATTATTCTTTTCCATTGTCAATTTCGTTATTATTCACCCGTAAAATGATGTGTTCCGTGTAGGGTGAAATAGGAAAAACCTGGGCGTTTTTTTAATGCTGTGGTTAGAATAAGAGATAATAGCAAATTCTTATAATCGAGTAGATTTTCTACAATGGATAAGCTTAGTTAAAGTGAGCTGGGAAAAATTCAAAGTATGTTGGAAATCTAACATCTGAGTGAAAAGGGAGATTTCGGTCATCATATGTATTTATGTATTTACCCAAACTCTTAACCACAAGGAAGAAAGAGACATAAGGTCAATTTTTTTAGAGAAGTACAGGGGGTTTTAATTCACTTTTCCTTTTCTCTAAGACTGGTTACCTTATTAAAGATAAATTTATCCTACTATTTAAACATAGCTGGTAAGAAGAGATGGATTTATTCTTTTCCAAAATAAAACACGAACTACCTCGAGTTCACTAATTTCATTTCCTACGACAATATACGTTATACTAAACGTGCCTCCTAAAAAAGAAAACAAGGCGGAAGGAAAATATAATGAAAACAATGAATAAGATGTTGCAAAATTATCAAAAGCGAAAATTGATTTAAAAATGAAGGAAAAAATGAGAGTTAGATGGAAATAAAAAAATCTCAAATAATAATAATAAAAAAAAAAACAACTAAAAATAATGCATCCCAAGAATATGAAAGGTTGATTATTGAAGCAATTTGAAAAATTATATAACGGCTCATAAAAGTTTTTACTGGTCGTCCACTCTTGTTGTATTCACGTATCGGATTCCTTTGTAAAAAGAAAATTCCGTGTTTGTCTTTATTTCACCAGTAGTCTCTTGTGTGGCTTACTCGTCAATTTTAGATGATTCATATGTATGGGAGTTAAATGGCAGTACAATTGCTGTTTCGTAGGGTGCTGCTTCCAGGGTTTGTTTGAAAGAGTTTGCAATATCCCCGTCTAGCTTTTTCTCCAAATGTTTAAGAGTCTAAGATGTACAAATAAACATAAAACATTGAAGAATTCCTTAAGTAAGTCGTAAAAATGGGCATTATTTGTCGTTTTAAAGTAGAAGAAAAAGAAGTAGAGTGTTTTATTTTATCGACATGGCACCCGTCTAGGGCTATTTCATACCGAGAGGTTAGGGAATAGCGTTCATCATACGTTCATATTTACACTGGTTGTTTCAAATTATTTTTACACACAGTGCAATCGAATGGAATTTATTCTTAAACAGATCTATTTAACCCATAGATTTGACCCTAACAATATTAGCACTCCAGGTCTGGGTGGATCTGAGAATAATGGCAATGAAGGGTACTCCACATTCCCCAGATTATCAGAATTGGTGATTCACCACCAGCTGTATTTTACTATCATACCATATTTACCAACCCCTCCGCTTGGGCAGGATATGACACAAGATCAATTTTTAAGCGGAGTTTAACAGGTTTGAATTTAGAGTTTTCCTTCTCCTAAACTAGTTGCCTCACCAAGGCCGAAGAACCTAGTCTCCGACTATTTACCCATAGCTGGAGGGAGAATAACTGGATTCATACCTTTCCCAAGGGTATTAGTGCTATGTGAAATGCAATCAGTCTCGTCCAGGATTTGAACTCGTGTCGCCGAGTCCATTTCCTAGGACGATAACTATTACACCACGGGCACCTACTATTATACCCTGGACACTCCTTTTTTTAAAGGTATGGGTGGGATCTAGTCAACGTATTTTAAACCTGCCAACAAAGAGCAATAAAGAAGTATGAGGAAATATAAAAAGAAGTTTTTAATCGAAAAGACAAGTAAGGAAATGTAAAAAAAAATGGAAGAAAATCGAAGTTGTAATGAAGAAGAAGAAGAAGAAGAAGAAGAAGAAGAAGAAGAAGTAGTAGTAGAAGACAGGCAACAATTTTAATAAAGAAAATTCACAAAGAAAACGAGAGAAATTTATAAAAATAGTTTTTAATCAAAAGAATATGAAGAAAGCCTAATTATAAACAAAAACCAGAAAAAAAAACAGGATGGTTTTCATGAAAGAATACAAAACTAATAAATAAAAAAAAGTTGTTTGGCGTTTAGTTGACTTAATATCAATATTCGTGAGGATAATTACAATAGTGACGACGTTGACTTTTAGTACGAGGCAGTGGCTGTTCTATAAAATAAAATATAGTTTTCTCATCCAGGTCAACCACTTCCCATTCAAGTAGGTCGAATAGTCATAAGTATGAAAAGAAGATACTGGCAGATTGTTGACATAGCTCTGGACAACATGATAAAATCAAAAGCAAAATATGGGTAAAAATATCAAAATATCAGGAACTTGCCAGTGAATTGAAAGAAAGAAAACGAACAAGAAAACCGTCGACATTAAAGCTAAGAGAATAAACAATTTCAAAAACCAGAGTTAGTTTGGGATAAATCAGAGATTCGAGAAGTATTAAAAATATCTTGAATCATACTACTGTATCGATTCAATCGATTTTGAAAAAAAGTGATATTTCGAGGAAACGTAAGATACTCTACAGTCAAACATTTTCTTTGAACATAAAAAATCTGCAAACAACAGCAACATTAATGAAATTAATAGCAATAACGTATAGAGAACTGTAAAATGGAATTAGCGGAAGTTAATCTTTAAAAAATCTTTTAATCTACTTTTAGCCATCACCCTGTAGTATCGCATTTAAATAAAATACTGAAATAAAAGCAGTAAAGTTAATCGTAGAGAGTCTACAACTACTTAAGACAAGACAAGGTCTGTTTCCAAAGACAGCTTTACTTCTTAACAAACCTATTATTTTTTTCCTTTAAAACTATTCAATGTAATTCTTTTTTAAAATAAAAACAATGCCTCTCGGAAATACAATTTTTTTTGTGAAGAATTTTTAAAAGAAATAAGTTTATTTTGGATTTTAGAAAGAAATTTTTACATTTTTAAACAATAATTGTTTAAAAAAACAGAAAGTTTAATTGTTTTAAAAAGTTCTCTAAACTTATTCAAATTGGAATTTAAAAATTTTATATTGATTTTTTAGAAAAAGTTTTTTAAAAGGTTAAAAAATGATCACTAAAAAAAGAAAACGAGAAAAGATTAAAAGGTTATAGAAAGACAATTTTTAAAGGGGTAGATAAGAAGATTGGAAAAAAATCAATTCCCTTTAATTTTGGAAATCTTCTTTTAGAAATAATAAGTCAACGACAAAAAATGACGAAGGTTAGACTTTCGGTGCACTGTTATTTGAAATAAAATTTATTTTATGTTATGTACTCTTTAGAAAAAAATCTTCACAAATGAATTCTTTATTCAAAAATAAATTTTTCCGAATTAAGTAAAGTTGGCGACCAGAGTCGGGGGCAACCCGAAGGCTCCATTTTCAATAGCTACTACACCTAGGTCTAGGGGAGGGCGCTACTCCTTTTCCTGGATTGCTCCACTTTACTCTCGATACGTACCTTGTATTGCTGAGTGTTAAGCAAGGAGGTATCAAGTACCATTTTTAAAGTCTTTGGTATTACTCGACCTGGGATTGAACCCAGGTCTCCCTGATCATTGGCAAATACTCTACCCAAGGTAGTTTTCACCTACTTCCGAGTTTTTTTTTTCCAAGAAAAAAATTGAATGAAAAATGTTTGATTTTACCAATAATTCAAACGAGAAACTGAGGAAATTGTACCCAAGATAACATGAACATTGCGAAGAAGAGAGGCCTCAAGAAAGAAACTGAATTTCTTTTCACAACAGCAAAAAATAAAACCATGAGAGCCAACTGCGTTGAAGTAAAAGTTTGATAATACGCAGAATCGAAAGTGTAGGTTATGTGGAGAAAGAAATAAAACAGTTAATCTCATGATAAACAAATGCAGCAAACTGGCACAAAATAAATTCTAGATTACACAGGAATTGGTGGGAAATGTGACCCTCTTGAGATTTTATTATACTAATAAATGGTGTAAGAAAAGACCAAAAGCTCTCCCAGAAAATGAAACCCATAAAAGTATTGGGGGTTTTAAGATACAAACGCATCCCCCGATCTCGAACAAAAAACCAGAGGGGGTGTCTGCGTGGTGTAATAGTTAAAGCGATGGACTGCGGAATCGTAGTAAGCGAGTTCGTATTCCAGTCGCGCTAATACGTTCACTTTCGGGCAAATACCATTGGGAAAGGTATGAACTCCCTTATGCTCCCAGCTCTAGGCTAAATAGTACCACTACTGTTCTTCAAGGAGAATAGCTTTGGCAATAAATAACGTACAAAGGTTGATATGCCATTAAACAAAGAAACCAAACCAAACCAAAAGACCAGACTTTGTCTTAATTAAATAAAAAAAAGAAAAGAAAAGAAAAGCGAAAATGAACTTGTCATGTGGTGAATTTTGCTGTTCTAGTGAAAATAAATCATCAAATTCTTGGATATTGACAGAGAGCTGAAAATCTGTGGCTCAAAGGTAAATGTGACATATATTGTAGTTGGTTTTCATTGAACGGCCCCCGTATACTGGAAAAAGACTGTAGGGATTTGATGTCAGAGGAAAAATCAAGACCATACTGTTGACAGCATAAATGAGATCGGGTTGAATACTTAGAAGAGACCAGGAGACCTGAGAAGGCTTCCTGTCACTCAGGGGTCTATTGAGAGACAAACAGTTATTTGTGGTGTGAAAAAATCGTAATACTCGAAATAATAATAATAATACCAAATGGTAGACGCAGAATAAAACTGAAAGAATGTGTAAAGAGAGATTAGTACCTCGACCTTGCTAGAGAATTGAAAAACTATGGAACATGAAGGTGAAAATTATACCAATTGTGATTGGTGCTTTTAGCAATGTAACTAAAGGATTATTAAAGGGCCTGGAAGATTTAGAAGTTGGCGACCCTATGGAGACCATCCAAACAACAGCATTATTGAAAACGGCCATAATACTGAGAAGAGTCCCGGAGACTTGAAGAGACTTGCTGTCACTCAATCTCCAGTGAAAGACCATCAGCTTACGCTGATGTGAAAAACTCTCATGCGTAATAATAATAATAATAATGATAATTATAATAATAAGCGAATGCAGCAAATTAGCACAAATAATATATAAGACAAGACACGACTGGTTGGGCAAGGCGATCCACAGGAAATTGAGCAAGAAATTTAAATTTGATTATATGAACAAATGATATTTGCACAACCAAGCACTTGTCCTGGAGAATGAGGCACACAAACTCTTCTGGGATTTTGAAATACAAACGGATCACCTAGTCTCGTCCAAAAGACTAGACCGAGTAATAATCAACGATGAAAATAAAGAGAACTTGCAAAATTGTTGACTTTGCTGTCTCATCTGATCATACAGCATTACAGAAATGACTAGAAAACAAAAGTGGGAAGAAAAAACAACTCTATGGACATTTTAAGCAACTAACAAGTGACATCTCACGCAAGAAAACGTAGATGTGGCTAAAAAAGGGAAACCTTAAGAGATAACACTGAATCTCTTCTAATAGCAGCCATAAGGATCAATCATATCAAAACAAGAATCGATAAGATGCAACGAAACAGTAGATGTAGGTTACCTTGTGATAGAGACGAAGCGATCAGTCACATGATAAGCGAGTGCAACAAATTAGCGAAGAAAGAACATAACACTAGACTCGACAGGGTGGGTAAGGTAATTCACAGGGAAGAAATTTAAATTTGACCATGAGACACACAGACACTGCTGGGATTTTGAGATTCAAACAGATCACCTAATTTCGGCCAAATGACCAGACCAAGTAATAATCAGCAAGAAAAAAGAGAACTTGCTAATTTGTGTACTTTGTTGTCCCGGCTGACCATAGAGTAAAATTAGAAAAAAAAAAAACACAAAAAAAAAACAAAAACAAAATAGAGATAAGTACCTCGATTTTCCCAGAGAATTGAAAAAACTATAAAATATGAAAGTGATGTTGATAGCAACTAAAATCAGTTACCAAAGTATTGATACAGAGAACTGATGACTTGGAAATAAGTGGACGAGTGAAGACCATTGAAATTACCGCATTACTAAGATCGGCTAGAATACTGAGGAGAGTTCTAGAGATTTCAACGGACTTACTATCATTCAAACACCAGTGAGAAACCATCGGCTTATGCTGATGTGGAAAACTCGAAAAGGAGTAAATAATTATAATAATAATACAGGAATATGTTTGGATGAAAAGGCTAAAACAATCCAGTAGTCATTTCTAATAATGCAACTTGAAGAAATAAATCAAAAGATATTGGCGAAAGAAGGGAGACTTAAAAGATATCGAGACAGGGTCAAGTGATACAATGAAAGTAGTACATGCTAAATAACGAAATAAAATTCTGACAACAACTCAGAGAAAAATGCTCGAAGACATACCAACAACCGGATGCAAAAGAAGCAGAACAGTTTTGGGATAAGATATGAGAACGAAAAGAACATAACAGAAAAAACTGAATGGCTGAAGAACATGTAAAAAGAATTGAATTACAAGGACTCGAAGAAGGTCCTTAGACGATAATAAACTTTAAATGGCTCAGAGAAACACTCAAAAAATACTGAATTGGAAGACACCCGGCTATAACGGCATACATGGATTCTGGTTTATAGAATTCATGTTTATCCACGAAAGACTGGCTCTTTGAATGAGTCGAAACATAGAAGAAGCAAATATACTAAAATGGATGACTAAAGAAAAGAATACCCTGATCTAAAAATACACCTTAAAAGGAACTGCTCCCAGAAACAATAGATCGATTAAGTGTCTTCCTATGATGTGGAAAATACTAACAGCACAGATTAGTAAGCTAGTAAAACGCAAGTTGTTTCCCGAAGAACAAAATGGATACTAGAAGGGAACAAAAGGAACAGGTGATATAGGGTACATAGCTCAATACATCCTTAAGGAGAGTAAAACAAGACGGGGAAATGTAGCAATGGCGTGGATTGACTGTAAAAAGGCCTACAATATGCTTCCTCAAAGCTGAATAATCAACTGTTTAAAAATGTACAAGGTATCAGGTTCAGCACAGAAGTCATGAAAAAAATCGAAAGTAGAATTGATCGCTGGAGGAAAAATCGTAACTAAGATAGAAATCCAGAGAAGTATCCACTAGCGAGACGGGATTTCACCATAATTATTTGTAATAGTGATTATGCCACTCAGTTACACACTGAGAAAATGCACTACAAATGGACTACAAATTTACTAAATCGCAACAAAAGATTAACCACCTAATGTACATGACATCAAACTGTTTGCAAAAAAGGAACAAGAATTGGAGACTCTTATTCTGATAATAAGGATATGCAGTCAGGATAGAGGAATGAAATTTGCCATAGAAAAATGCGCCATGCTCATAATAAAAAAGTGAGAAAAGACATAACAGAAGAAATAGAACTGCCAAATCAAAAAAGAATCAGAATGCTTAGAGAAAAGGAAACTTATAAGTACTTGGTAATATTGGAAGTGGACACCGTCAAACAAGTGAAGATGAAAGAAAAAAATGAAAAAAGTATCTCAGACGAACGAGAGAACTTCTCAGAAAAAAGCTCTGCAGAAAAAATCGCATATAAGGGATAAATACCTGGGTTTTTACCCTCGCAAGATACTCGGGACCATTCTTAAAATGGACAAGGGAACAACAACCAACAGACCAGAGGACAAGAAAATCAATGATGATGCATAAGGCCTTACATCCGAGAGATGATATAGATTATACGTGACGAGAAAAGAAGGGGACTCGTCAGAATTGAAAATAGCGTCAATACATCAATAAGAGGACTCGAAGAATGCATAATAACGATCAAAGAAAGACTTATTGAAGCGGCCAGAAACAGCACAGACAGAACAACAACTAGGAAACAAAAATGGGAAGAAAAACAACTCTACGGATATTTCAAGAGATGAATTATCAAAATCTCATACAAAAAAACAACAACATGGACATGGTTAAGGAAAGGACGCCGACAGACAAACTGAGTCAATTCTAATGGCAGCTCAAAAGAACGACATACGGACCAATTTCATGCATTAAGACAAAAATAGATTAAACACATCAGAATAGCAAGTGTCAGCTATGTGATGATAGACGATTCATTGCATATCAAAGGGATGCCGCAGATTAGCACAAAAAAAAAAAATACTAAACTTGACATGAATGGGTGATCCATTGGAAATGGTGCAAGAAATTTAGATTTGACAATACTGGCAAATAGCATTTGCACAATACAGATTCCGTCTTGGAGAATGAGAAGCACCAAATTCTCTGGGATTTCGAGATATAAGTAAGTAAAGTTGGCGACCGTAGTCGAGGGCGACCCGAAGGCTTCTTTTTCGATAACTACTACACCAAGGTGTAGGAAAGGACGTACTCCTTTCCTTGGATTGCTCTTCTTTACCCTTGATCCCTACCTTATATCGCTGAGTGTTAAGCAAGGAGGCTTAAAGTACCATTTGTTAAGTCTTTGGTATGACTCGGCCTTGGATTGAACCCAGGTCTCCCAGGCCATTGGCGAACACGCAAACCATCATGCCAATGTCCAGTTACTTTACTTGAGATATAAATAGACCACTAAATCCCAACTAGAAACCAGACCTATTAGTAGTTAACAAAAAAAACAAATGAGAATCTGCCGAATAATTGATTTTGGCGTCCCTGCTGAGCACGGAGTGAAAATTAAAGAAGACAAAAAGAGAGACAAGTACTTGAATCTGAAAAACTATGGAACATGGAGGTGGCGGTAATACCAGTTGTAATTGGGGCACTTGGAACGGTCACCAAAGACTGAGTAAGGAGGGTGGAAAAGTAGGAAATCGAAGGACGAGCCGAAACCATCCAAACTACAACATAGCTAAGATTGCCTGTAATACTGAGAAGAATCCTGAACACTCGTGGTGGCTTGCTGTCTCTTTGACTCCAGCGAAAAACCATCAGCTAATGCTGGTGATATAAAAACTCACAAGGAATAATAATAATAATAATAATAATAATAATAATAATAATAATAATAATAATAATAATATCTAATTACTATTTTCACTTATTCAGCTTTTGGGACACATATCTTAATGTTAAGCGCAGTATCAGCATTCAGTCATAAAAAGATAAAGGAAGATGAACATTAAGAATGTTTTGACAATGCAAACAAATATGCTATTCAGACTTGTCCACTACATCTAAAATATTTCTTCAATGAAAAATGTTTGATTGTCCGGGGAATGTCATGAACAGACCATTCAAGCAATTAGCTATGAAATTAGACAGTAGAAAGTGTCATTGAGCAATGACGAGACACTCATGTAAATTGAGCAATAAATCCTTTTACAAATATGTCACTTCGATAGGTCGACACTTTACAACAAACCACCTTGCATCTATCTATCTATCTATCTATCTATCTATCTATCTATCTATCTTCATTCCGTTCATATCTAACAATACGAAATTTCAAAAAAAAAAAATAAATAAATAAAATAAATAAATAAATAAATAAAAAGAAGAAAACTCCACAAAACAAAACAAAAACAGCTACTGTCATTGAATGTTGAGCTGTGCCAATAAAATGACCTCCCCAAAATGATTAATCATAATTTCTTTTGCCTAAAAATCAAATTAATAACTTATTTATAATAAGTGAAATCCTCAAACGTGAATTTTGAACTTTAGTCCGAAATAAACATTTGTAGGTAATCGACAAAGAAGAAAGTACTTTCATCTTGAAATTATTCCGATATTTATTTAAACCATCATTAGAGATCTTAGAATATTTTGTTGGAAATTTTAAAAACATGATTCTAATAAAGGAATAAATACAAAAATACAGTAGAAAAACACCATAAAATCACGATTAAGCTGACCTAATTCAATTATATATATATATATATATATATATAAGGTGGAATGATAAAATTGTCGTCCTAAAGAAAACTACACAACAGCTTTATTTTAAAAATTTTATTGAAAAAATCGATTCAGCTAACTTGATTATGTAGTAGAGCTGACACCTATTCAATGTAGCCGCCTTCAGCCTCAATCACCGCCTCGATACGGATCCGGAACTGGCAGCATGCCTTTTCCACAAGCGCCGGCGGGAGCTCGGCGAATACTCGGCGGATGGCGGCGATTAGGCTGGCTTTGATGTTGTGGGAGGTCATGTTGATGTTCTCGACGTATGACCAAACGATGAAGTCCAGCGGGATCAGGTCGGGGGAGGAGCGGGGCCAGTGAGAGAAGGGTACAAAGTCGTAGTACACATTCTGAAGCCAAGCCTTGGTCTCATTGAACATGTGGGCCGGCGCTGAGTCCTGCTGCCACACCCAGGGTCTGCCACCGGGCACCTGATTGCACCAGGGGATCACCACACTCTTCAGCATATCCAGGTACACGTTGGTGTTGACTTTTGAGCCGACTTCGAAGATGTGAGGTGGCATGATGTGGTCCTCTCTCGAAACCACACCAAAGACCATATCCATAGCCGGAAACTTTGTTTTTATCACCCTGGGCACGTCCCTGTTATTTGTGGCAATCCAGCGATGGTTCTGGCTGTTGTACACCTGGTCCTGGCAGAAGTTCTTTTCGTCTGAAAAGAACCAGAGCATGTTTGGTTTCTTGGGATGCTTCAGTTTGTTGAGCAACCTGTCGGACTTGATTAGCCTAAGGATCTTTGTCTTCTCAGTCAAGATCTGGCTTGTCTGGCGCCTGTATGACTTACACTTCAAGTCCTCCTTCACGCATGCATTCACAGTTGTGTTTGAGACACCTAAATCTCTGGCAATCTGCCGAATAGAACGCTGGGGAGTTTCATCAATGATTGCCTGGACCTTTTTGATTAACTCCTTGGTCCGGGTCTCCCTGGCGGTGTCCTCAGCCTTGGGCTTCCGCTCCACCACCTCCAAGGGGTCGTCCGATGTGTTGAGTTGTGCCCTGAAGCGTTGAACCGTCCGGATTTGCATTTTGAGGGTACTGGCAATGGTCCTGTTGTCATAACTTGGATCGGTAAAGAGCATGAATTGTACAGCGGTGCATCTCCGATCTCGCTCGTTGAAAATTATGTCACTTTCAGACATGAGAGAACGCTCCTATTGCTCTTGGGATTTGTACACAACTGGCCAATAAGTAGATGGTCTCCAACAAAAAAAGAAAACCAGTTTTCATTAAACGGAAATGGAATCATGTCGTCTTTTCTTGGGCGACAATTTTATCGTTCCACGCTGTGTGTGTATATATATATATATATATATATATATATATTGTCATCTACTGACAGACTGTTTCGTTCCATCAGAACTCTTCAGTGTGGCTAGACTCGTAGGATGCTCGAAGCCGGGATCGAAACCCATCCAACTTTACGTTAGACTTAGTCTCAGACTGCTCAGCAACAGGCGTACCACGTTGGCTCAGGGAATTTTTAAGCTATTGTGTAGCAACAGCAGCAGTGTCCGTTTGTTTACATTTTTATGCCTTATCGGCTACTAGAGTGCTCAGTTCTTTCGAAGAGCTTTGCATTATGCGGGCGGCGACCGAAAGTTCCTTCGCCAGAATGTTCAACCCCTATGGGGGAGCGTATAAATTGACATCTACAGACAGACTGTTTCGTTCTATCAGAACTCTTCAGTGTGTCTAGACACGTAGGACATACAAGCTTTACGGCAATTACACAAGAATGCTGCAAGCTGTATTGAACAAGTCTTGGAAGCAACACCCTACAAAACTGCAGCTGTACGGCCACCTATCTCTCATCACGAAAACTTTCCCAGTTAGATTTATCAGACATTCAGGACACTGCTGGAGAAGTAAGGACAAATTCATAAGCAATGTACTCCTGTGGACCCCTGCGCATTTACAAGCAAAGGTTAGGTGACCAGCTAGAACCTATATACAATAGTTCTGTGCCGATATAGGATGTAGCCTGAATACCTACCAGGAGCAATGGTCGTTAGAGACGCGTGGCAAGAGAGGTTCAGGGAGATCCATGCTAGCAGCGTGACATGATGATGATACCAGTCAACAAAGATTGGATGATGATGATGATGATCTCTACCGGTTAAAAATATTTGATGATGATGATGATGGTTACTACCAGTCAAAAATATTTGATGATGATGATGATGATGACTACCAGTCAAAAATATTTGATGATGATGATGGTTACTACCAGTCAAAAATATTTGATGATGATGATGATGATGACTACCAGTCAAAAATATTTGATGATGATGATGATGATGACTACCAGTCAAAATTATCTGGCCACCCTCAAAAATTTTTAAGAGTGGCCAAATATTTTTGACTGGAAGTGTATATATATATATATATATATGTTGAAAGAAGAAAATTACATGAGAAAAAAAAAATGAACAAGTCGCAATACTGAATTTGTTCGAGATAAGAAGAAAGTTGATTGAGTTGTAAAACGAAATATTTAATAAGTTTTCAATAAATATGCTGAAAAAATTTAGAAAACCGAATAAGTAACCAAGGGTTACTGCCAGTTTTCACAAAAAAGAATCATCAGAAAAATTTTGTACTATATATATATATATATATATATATACAGAGAGAGAGAGAGAGAGAGAGAGAGAGAGAAAGAGAGAGCACAAAGTGAAGATCAAAGTTAATAATTAATAAAGATGAATGATTGAACTATATGATTATTTTTTTTCTTGTCACACACCTCATCATATTTGGAATAGAATGACCGAAAGTAAGTTATATTTATAGTCAAAATTAATGTTTTTTTTATATTGTTAAAGGGATAGATCCACTGGAATTAGCGTTTGTTTACAATTTCAATTCTTGTTGAATTTTAATGTGAACATATCCGTGTGTTTGTTCGAAATACTGTGTAAATTGTGTATTAAGACATTATGTATACGATACAAGTTCTTAATTATAGCTAGTACAGATCAATAAAAAGTTGAACAAAAGCTAAATTTAAGTTAAATTTGATACAATTTCAAAGAACTCAACGCATTTTTTACACAATAATTTTTTACCCACAGTTAGAAGTGTATGTCATATAAAAGTCTATGTTTTACACAAATAATAACAGAAGATAGATAGATAGATAGATAGATAGTGAAAGGGAGGGAGTAAAATTGACAAAGATGGATATATTTGACTCTCTTCAAAAGCGTTCAGTATCGCTGCTGCAACGAAATTATCCACCCCTTATTTTATTGATTGTTTTTGTCAGATTTGGGAGCTGATGTCCACACCACATGTAATAGTGAAAGCAAATGCGAAAGTGGTTGTACAAGTGGTAGAGAAAGTGACAGTCCTGACACCTTCGGCCGCGAGAGGGAACAACTGACCCCAGACTAATGTCTGTATCTGACCAGTGAGTGCCTTGTGGTGACTCAATGAGTAGCTGACTTGACAGTAGACAGTAGACAGCTATGAATTAGACTGTTCATAATATTCTTCTTTATGACAACGATGAGGACATTGATTATGATAATGATGATGGTGGCCAAAACTCTATGTAGAATTGCACTGATAGTAATCACGATACAAATTATGACAATAATCTTGTTTGATTTATTATGTAAGAAAGAAAATATATCCTAAATTGTTTTAAAAGTCAGGAAAAGTAAATTTCATAGATTTTTAAATATTGAAACTGATTTGCTTATCTCAGCTGAGAGGTTTGGTATCAAAATCATAAACAAAGAAAAAAATATGCTAGATTCATCGTAGTCCAATTAAATTTCAGTGTGAAACTGAAAGAGAATGAAAAAGCTAGTTATATTCTTATCCAACCCTCTAGCCACCGGTAGGATGCGACGCAAGGTCGTTTTTTTAAAGCGAAGTAACTGTTTGAAATCAAAATTTTCCTTGTTCTGTTCAAGGCAAAGGACTCAGTTTGCCTTTCTGTTGATCTATAGCCAGGGGAATAACATAGGGATTTACGGCTTTTTCAAGGGGATTTGCGAGAAGTGAAATGCAAACTCGGGTCACCGATCTCGTTTCTAACAACGTTAATCGTTTCGCTAAGCACGACACCCACCCAACGCTTCTACCTCGAGCAGGATGTGACGCAATATCAAATTTTCAAGTAGAGTAAACCGTGTTTGAATTTAGAGATTTCCTTCTTCAATATTAGTTGCATAACCTTGGCTAAAGAATCCAGTCTGTCATTCTATTTACCGATAATTGAGGTGAAGGGGAAACAAATGGATTTATGACCTTCACAAAAGTATTAGCGGGATTTGAAACGCAAACAGCTTCATCGAGGATTGAACTCCGGTTGCCAATTCCACTTCCTACGATGATAATCGCTATTCTATGTGTGTCTCCCAGAAGCACGCTAAATACCTTGATGTTAGCAAAGAAATGAACAACTGTTGAATAAGAAGATAGCCATTTTATTCATTATTGATTTGGAGCTAAAAGGCCTCAAAGACAAAAGAATTAGAATATTGAAGGACAAATAGAAACTCTACAAGGAGTAGCATTATTGTTTTGGTTTAAATGCCAATCAACTTTCGTGGGTTATCTAATGCTAAAGCAATACTTGTAGATGAACCTTAGAGTTTCTATTTTACCTATATCTGGTGGGTATGGTTTGGTTTCCTTTTTAGTTAAATGGCATATCAACCTTCATAGATTATTTAATGCCAATGCTTTCCTTCAAGAAGAACAGTTGCGGTACTATTTAACCCATAACTAGGATGATAAGGGGGTTAATAACCGGGACATTGGCCCAGCGGTTAGAGTGTTCGCCAATGGCCCGGGAGACCTGGGTTCAATCCCAGGTCGAGTCATACCAAAGACTTTAAAAATGGAACTTGATACCACCTTGCTTAACACTCAGCATTATAAGGTACGGTTCAAGGGTAAAGTGGAGCAATCCAGGGAATGGAGTAGCGCCCTCCCCTACACCTTGGTGTAGTAGCTATCGAAAAGGGACCCTTCGGGTCACCCTCGACTATGGTCGCTAACTTTACTTACTTACCTTTCCTAAGGGTATGTGTCCGAAAGTTAACGAGATTGGAGTTCGAACTCGCTTACTACGAATCCGCAGTCCAGCGATTTAGCAATTACAACACGGTGACACCCACTCCGGGTGGGTATAGCAGGGTTCATACTTTTCCAGAGGGTATTAGTCCGAAAATGATCCAATTTGCGTGACTGGAATAAGCATTATTGGAAATTTCAAGCTGCTGTCAAAGATCCTGGGGTAATGAAAAGATTTGCCCTCTTCTTCTAGCACGACAATCCTCTTGCCTAGTCGGCTGGGGTTGTAGAATACACCGACTGTTTCTCTGCAGACCCCCACCAACGAGTGTCCTCTGTATGACACTAAAAAATCTGATGGTGAGGTTTCTGTATTGCTGGGGCTTTGGGGAATGCAGTGCACCCATTCATTGCCATCACTCCCAGGTTCACTCTGGTCTGGAGTAGTAGCACCTAACAAGGTCCTATTTATGGGTCAAGCAGAACTAAACCGTAGTTGAGAGTTTACTGTTTTTGCATTTAACCTGCGTACTTATGCTAAACTGAATTGTTGAAAAAGAACTGTTTTTGACATTGAAACTGTACTACGCTAAACTGAATTGTTCGAAATAGAATTGTTTTGACATTTAACTGTGTGTAAACAAAAACTCTACATTTATTACTCAGTTTAATTAAACTTTTTTAATTCAAACAATTCAATTTAAATTGTTTGAATTAGAACAGTTTGATAAAACTGAATAGTTTGAAATAGAAATGTTTTTGACAATTAAACTGTGTACTAATGCTTAACTGAATTGTTTGAAATTTGTGTAAAAGTGGATTGATATGCCATACAACCCAAACAAACAAATTAGCGACTATCCTGTTTATGAAAATTTGATAAAGTGATTATGAGAATAATGATAATTTTGATAAACATTAAGCTAAACAGAATTTTCAATTGATATAAGACGATAATTTTAAATAGAAAACTGCTATTTTACTAAAGATTTAAATTTCTTTTATTGTATGGGGAATTGTAGTTTGCAAGACAATAGATTTATTGATTGATTAATTGGTTTTAATGGAATATAAAGCTTGTATTAGAAAAGGCAGATAAATGAAGCTCGTGCCGTTGAAAGGAATGAAGTTGGAGTGCTGAACAGATTACACTTGGGGTAGAATCAGCATTTAACGAATATTTCCTTTTCACGGTAATTGTCCTGACAAGCCACTTCTCCAGTGTCAGCCCGTAAAAGTAAAAATAGAAGATATATCCCACTGTTAAAAAGATTTAGTATCTGTTTCGTTCCCAGATCTTGTATTCTGTAAATCTCAACCCAACAAGGTGGAGTACTTGAGACTTTGTGGATGAAGTGTTTGCTTGGTAGTCGCGATTCAAACTTCAGTCGTACAATAATGTTCACTTTCAGACTAATATCCAAGCGAAAGGTATGAACAACTATATTTCACACCGAGCTATAGTTTAAATATTACCACTGCTGTTCTTGAATGGGTTAGGTATTAAATAACCCACGAAGTTTGATATGCCATTAAACAAAGAAAGTAAATCAAATCAAACCAAACCGAACCAACGTAACAACTATATTCAATGGGAATCGTACCAACTGAATACGCGGTTATATACACCGAGGTTGAAGTCTCCATGGCGTTGTGGCTAATATGATGGGCTGCGCCATCGCAGTAAGTGAGTTCGACCTCCTGTTGCACTAAAATTGATATGCCATTAAACAAAGAAACCAAACCATATACGGGGAGTATATAAATAGTTTGATTTTGACCAAGTAGAAAACAGTATGATCTCAAATCAGAGATTTTCAAATTAAACAAAAGAAAGATATCTTCAAAGTCTGACAACTGAGAAAGTACGATATTTAAACATCTTTGATTGGTTTCGAATAGCCATTTAAAGAAAAAAAAATGTTTAAATCAATAAATCTCGTATGTGCTACAATACTATTTTCATACGAAAAATATAAAAAATTTAAGTCTGATCCTGTTACAGAGTGGAGCAATGCTGATCTGTTCTCACCAAGACTGACTTTTATTTTGGAATCGCCTTGTGTATATACGAGTAGCTCACGCATGATGTCTATTTTTTTAAATTCCTCTTAAATATTTCTCAGAAGGCTTTTTCTTGTTTTGTCGATACTAAACAAATGCAATGGCGACGAGGATGAGATAAAATCCATGCACATAGATCAGCCCTACTCCTCTTGACAACAGATGCTTTTAAATAACAATTATCAATTGCTACGACTAGTATTTGTCATTGACAAAAAGATTCTAAAATAGATTTTGTTTAGAAAACTGAAAATTTTAGAATATATTTTAATTGTCTTTTATTCTTACTGCATGTGCGATCGAAGTCTTGATGTCTTACTCAGTATATCCGGGTACTGCAGCTAGCAGAAAATAAAAGAGTCTCAGATTTTTAAAATTCTTTAAATGGCATATGAAATTGTCATCTTTATCTTTATGCTGTGAACTGTTCTTTCCTTCTTTTCGCGGTATTTTCTTTCTTTCTTTCTTTCTTTCTTCTCGATACGTCCTATTTTGTCCTTGGTTTTCTTAAATGCTTTCCTTCAAGCTTTACGTTCTTTATTTTATATTTTGACTGATTTTTATTTTGTTACCTTTTTTTATATTTTCAATTTTCTTTTCCTCGTATCTTCTTACAATAAACTGTCTTCTTTCATTCGTTCAATCTTTATTTCCTTCATTTTTCCCTTCTCTTTTTCTTACTTTCTTTCCTCTTTCTATTTTCTCTGTATTCGTTCAACCTATTTTAAAAACATCACTCTACCGTTTTGGCCTTCTTTTTCTGTTTCTTTCTTTGCCGTTTTCTTTTTAAATTGGCTGCCGTTGTTCGGCACTGACGCCAAATCACCGTTGACAGCTGAGGGGGTTGGGTTTGGTACCGAACCCGGAATCGGATGGAGCCCACTCGAGCCGAGTAACTTTTACCAACCACCTCCATCAACTCTGACGAAATTAAACAAACTCCTAACGTAATTAACGGAATCAATTGGAACTGGAATAAAAGCTGGGGCAGAAAAATTTAATTTCGTCGCATTCCAATTCAATAAACAAGGGCGAAGCTGGATTTCGTTCCGTCAGCCACCGTGATCATCTCAAATTTAATTTGAACTTAAAAGCAGATGAAGGGCAGAAGACGTCGAAAACGAAAAGTGAAAGTCGACGGGACACCAGCCTCAATGGGAGAATGATGCTTCTGTGGTGGCATTGGCAATAAGGAGGGTAAAGTTGATGGCGGTTGAGAGGTGTCAGATCAATGATGGTGGAGACGGATGATGTCGAAATGTTGGTGATGATCACGAAGGTCGTGTTGCAAGTTGGTGGGAGATGCTTGATAAGGACAGTAGCCGTGGTCGAAGCAAGTAGCATAAACATGATGATTATTAGACGGTAGGCGATGAAGTAAATTGTAGTTGTTATTCGGAATGCTGATAAAGAATATTATGATGATCCTAGTGGCAATGTTGGTTAAAGTGAGAATGATCACGTGATAGTTGCAAAGGGTAGAGTGTTGGTATGGTGACAGAGGCGTGCTTATGATGATAATGTTGCCTGACATGATGCTAGCAATGGTGGTGTTGTAGTTGTTATGGAAGCGGGAATAAGAATTTTACAACGATGTCGGTGGGAGAAATGGAGGAGATTGCTGAAATATTCGATGAAAAGACATTTCCAAAAGACTACAGACAGGATAAAGAAGTTCTTCGTAATGATATGGTGATAGTAGTATTGTGAAAATTGATGGTGAGGATCCTGAAAAAGGCTTTTGGTAAATACAGGCGTTATGATGATGAAAGCAGAGATGGCAATTTATAGGGATTGAAACAAAGATTTCTTCTCTGATGGTAAAGGTTGCAGGAATAAAGACATTAAGTTCTCAGAAAAGATTTTAGGGAGAGTGATCATTACACGTTGATGATGATTGTCATGGGGATCGAATATTAAGGGCATGGAAAGCAGAGACAGCCAGCTGCTGCACAAATGGCAACATTTTGCCAGACTCCAGTTAATATTCGGAGTCTACATTTGCAGAGGTTCACCAGGGATTATTCATAGTTCTTGGCTCCTGCTTTTGCATTCTAATTGATTGAAGTATTGATTGATGTTAAGGTCATGTCAACCTGTCTAGGGCAATTTTATGGACTGAACTTTGAATCACGTCCATTGGACACCCTTGTTTAGATTTTTCTGTAGTTGTTTCTTAAGAGCTGTTTTGCCCACGACTCAATAAAATAAGAGTAATTTTTAAATAGATCTATTTGATCCATAGATGATATCCTTACAGGCACTATCACTTCGGATCAAAGTGAACCAGGGAGTAATAGCAATGAAGTGTTACGACCCATTCTCCATAATTCCAGAACTAGGGCATTACAATCAGATGTAGCTCATAATCATACCCAAAGAAATATTTTGGTGGGGGAGGATATTACCTCTCTGTAGGGTATATAGCAAGAATTTTTTTAAAGCTTTACCGTCTTTTTCTTATTGCTGTTTCTTTACGAAGACTTTAAACCTTACTTTGCTCTCTTCTTACCCATATTTACACGAACAAAAGTTGGATTTGTGCCTTTTTGAAAGGCATGGATGCGACGTGAGCACCAATTGCTCAATTGGAATTTAGACACTACCCACCAACTCCATTTTCTATGCTGAAAACAATCACTCTATATACATCTTATCACGATGTCATCATCATCATGTCGTGCCGCCAGCACGGTTATCCCTGACCTTCTCTCGCCACTTCTCCCTATCATTCATCGCCTCCGGCAGGTCCTCAGGATTACATCCTGTGTCCTCACATGGTTGCTCTATGTAAGTTCGAGCGTGTCGTCCTGCTTTTGCACGGCCATATGTGGGGGTCCATAGGAGTACATGAGCTCGTCCTTGCTTCTCCAGCAGTGTCCCGCGTGTCTGGTTCGTCTAACTTGTATTGTTTTCGTGATGGGGGGCAAGTGTCCGTATAGTTGGTATCTCGTGGGGTGTTGTCGCCAGGACTTGTTCAATACTGCTCTCAACATTCTTGTGCAATTTTTCTCCAGCCGTTTAGTTAGCGTCCATCACGGTGTAGTTAGAGTTTTAATGGAAGAAATGATTACGATATGTTCATCGTGGAAAATGAATAGAGAAATGGATGACCTATGGAGGATAATATTTTCTTTTGATAAGATTTTATGATAAAATAGATTTTATTATTCTGCAATTTATATCTCACTCATTTAAGAAGAAACTAAAACGTTGTTTTTTTTACTCACTAATATATTAATGACTAACAACTTCAATTAAAATGTTAAACATTAACATACAAAATAATTAGACTCTTTCCCAGCGGAACAATGTACAAAGTGTCAATATTCATATATTCATCACCATCACGTCACACCATGAGCCCGGATATCCCTGACCCTCTCTCGCCAACCCTCCTTATCGTCCAGTGCTTCCGGTAGGTCCTCTGGGCTACATCCCGTATCGGCACAGAGCTACTGTATATAGGTTCTAGCCGGTCGTCCTGCCTTTGCTCGTCCATGTGAAGGGATCCACTGGAGTACATCCCTTATGAGCTCGTCCCTACTTCTCCAGCAGTGTCCCGTATGTCTGGTTCGTCTAACTTTGATAGGTTTCGTAATGTGTACAGCTGCTGCTTTATGGGTGCCGCCTCCAGGATTTGTTCAGTATTGCACGCAGCATTCTTGTGTAGTTTCCGTCAAGCTTTTTCTCCATACGTTTAGCTAGCGTCCATGTAGTGCATCCATTTAGCAGTATCGACACGACTGCTGCTTGGAAGAAACTGCGTTTTACATGAGAAGTGTAATGAAATATTGAGAATATCTTGGAATTGTAATTGCAAAAGATATTGAAGCTTTTGTAGTGGACAACTTGTTTGTATGGGATTGGTGGACGTTGTTGAGATAAGTAATGATACTATGATTAAATGGATAAGTATTGTCATTCGAGCAGATAAACTGACGATTAGTCAAGATAATAATAGAAAGAAAGAAAGAAAGAAAGAAAATGAGGGAAAAGAATGGAAGTAAATACAGAAAGGGTAAAAGAAAAGAAAGAAATGAAGAAAAAAGGGAGAAAATAGGAAGAAAGAAGAAAGGACAGAAAAAAAAAGAAAGAAAGAAAGAAAGAAAGAAAGAAAAGCGCGAAAAAAAAAAGAAAAAAAATGTTCTGTTTTTTCTCTATAATAAAAATTACGTATTTCTCAGTGAAGCTTGCATCCATTTTTCGAGCACGAGACAAAGCAATAGTTTTGAATCCAGATTTTATAGGCTAACAGGCTTTCTTCAAATTGACAAATGACGCGGCACTATTTCCAAAATTTATTTCCATTCCATAAGTCTTTGTGCCATACTAAGCTTGGCTTAGTAGATTCCAATTTCAAAAATAGAAGAAAAAACGAAAAGAAAAAAATAAAAGAGAAAAAACAATGAAGAATGTAAAGTCGTAAGTGAGAGAGAAGCAATGAAAAAGAGGATTAAGTCAGAACGGGCCAAAAAAGGGGGTTGAAATTAGTCGGATGAAGGGAAAAACAATAAACAGAGCTGATAATAGAAATTGGGAAGGTGAAGAAAGACAGAAATAGAAAATAATGAACGAAGGTAAGAAAGAAAGAAAGAAAGAAAGAAAGAAAGAAAATATGGACGAATCAATGATTTTAAGAATAAGATTTAAAGGCGAAAAATTAAATGTGAAAGCCGTGTCAGAATGTAAAATGAAAATAAAGAAAATAAATGAACGAAGTAAAAGAAGATGTTGGCAAAAAATGATGAAGAAGAAGAAGAAGAAGAAGAAGAAGAAGAAGAAGAAGAAGAGAAATGACACAAAATATCCCGGAGGGTAGGGAAAGGGAGTGAATATAGAAAAATATTTAGGGAAGTATCTACCATAATAAAACTTCACGTTCATTGGTATATTTATTTTCTTGTATTTCAAACATCTATTATACAGCCCTGTCGGTGGAAGCTATAAAATACACAGACTGCATCTTTGCAGATGTGTAAGACCCCCCCCAACGAGTGTCATTTATATGACACTAAACAGTCTGATGGTGAGGCTCCGGTAATACTGGATGTTTGGGGAATGCAGAGTATCCCTGCATTGCCATTGTTTCCAGGTCCACTTTGGCTCATAGTTAGAACACTGGGTGGAGTCCCATTTATGGGTCAAATAGAACTGTCTGATATTTGAATTGAGTGCAAACAAACGACTTATGCTAAAGTGAATTGTTTGAAATAGAATTGTTTTCAGATTTAGATATGTGTAAATAAATGACTGGTGTTTAATTGAATTGTTTGTGATGCACAGCAATACTTGGAGCCAGTTAATGAATGAGACATGTAGAATAGAATAGTGTTAAATAGCAATACCTTTAACAATTTCACTGGGAGCAAATAAATGATTAATATCAAATAAAATTATAAGTATTAGATAAAATTAATTGAGCCCATTAAACTGCGTAGAAACAATAGCCATACTAGTGTGCAAACAAATTAATTCTCATTCATTTAAAAATCATATTATCGACGAACTAACCTCTTACAAATCATATATATCTATTTAAAAGTGTGCAAAAAAATGATTGATGTTAAATCGTTACTGTTACATAGCAATAAACTTAATGTCTCCATCTCGTTTTTTTATTATAGTTGTCTATCGCACCACGTTTTTGATCAAGTAAACCTCTGGCCGGCTTGGGTAGGAATTGAAATTTGGCGGAAACGTAGTGAAAGAAACAACACAAAAACTACCAAGATGAGGACAAACAGTCCGCAATAAATAACTACTAATACCCTTGGGAAAGGTATGAATACAATTAATCTCCCTCCAGCTATGGGAAATAGTAGGACAGACTAGGTTCTTCAGCCTTGGTGAGGCAACTAGTCTAGGAGAAGGAAAACTCTGAATCCAAACCTGTCAAACTCCGCTTAAAAATTGACCTTGTGTCATATACTGCCCGAGCGGAGGGGTTGGTAAATAGGATGAATAATTACTGGGAATACGGTTACAAGACTCAGCATTCCTATCCGAGGTCGCGGTTAATCACCTAAAGAAGGCCAGAGGTGAAATTTGGCCGAAACGTACTGAAAGAAGAAACAACACAAAAACTACCAAGATGAGGACAAAAAGTACGCAATAAATAAAAAAAAGTAATTCTCAGTTCCCAAATCGTATTCATCTCTATACTTGGTCTACTCAACAGATAGCCTAACATATATAGCTTTTTGAGACATCTTATAATCAATCCAGTGTTCTTCCCTGACAATTATTTTAGCTTGATTTCACAAGGGTAGATAGTATCCCTTTTTCTTCTATATATGATCAGTCATCAGCGACTTTTCAATTTCTCCCCATCATATCACTTTTCAGTGTTCCTTTTGCCTTACTTTTAGTGGGCAGTATGTCTCATCTTTATATACTCTATTGCAACTGCGCGCGATGAAGAAGACACAGTTCTTGGTCATGTTGTATTCAGTTGGAGGCTTGACTCTGCAAAGTCGTGCTGCTGGTAAATATCCTGATATCATATGGACTGCGTATTTTACGAATTTCTTCGAATAGTCCTTTGATATAGGGTAGCAGACAGTGGCGAGTTTTAAGTATTGTTATTTCTTGTTCGATCTAGATTTCTTGGAACCGATGTAAGAATGGGTGCGAAAAATTCTCAGTGTAACAATTACAGATTCACTAGTCATAAAATGCTTTCAAAAGAAAATGCAAGGTTTGCACCGATCAAAACCATGATCGGAAATGCTCGGATCAAAAAAATATGGTAAGACATTAGCTAGTTGGTGCTATCATTACCAATTGACTAAATTCACATCAGTTGGTGCTATCATTACCAATTGACTAAATTCACACAGGAGACAGTTTCAAACGTGGGAGATGTTTCTGCAGCAGCTTGTATATGTATTTCAAACAGGAAGAACAAATGATTTAGAATAGAAAAAATGGTATAAGAGAAAAAAAGCCAAGAATATTTTTTCAAAGCCTCGTTTATCATAATTCTCACACATTCGATATTCAGTATTGTAGGGCAAGGATAGGAAGAAAAAATATGAATTTGAAATACTTTGCAAAGGAAAGGAGGAAACGACAAACAAACTGACAGACTGGCTTAAAACAAAATTGATTTATGGAGGATGAAAGAAACAGTGGTACTTGGAATGATCTTATTAGTGGTTATGCTGTAGCTGATAATTATAAGGTAATAATGATACGAATTAGAATATTACAACGATATCTTTCTAAGTATGCCTGCTACATATTATTTACTAAGGTCTGGTTACTTTCGTTTGGTTTCTTTGTTTTGATGTTATATCAACCTTCATGGGTAATTTGATGCCAAAGTCTTCCTTGTAGAGGAACAATAGAGGTATATTTAACCCATTGCTGGTGCTTTGGCTAATCTTGCAAGAAGGTATACTAGATAGTATCCAACCACGAGCAAAATCCTCTTCACAAAAAACATGAACATAAATCTACTATAAGCGAGATTCCCAAACATTTTAGCATAAAATAACTCCAAATGGATTGACTTGACTTTAAAATCAATCAATCAATGTAACTATTGAGTTGGTTCGTCGCAGCCTAACTTCGTATATTGTTAATCGGTGATGTCAGATTGATAGACTGAATTGTATTAACAGCATGTCAACCTACGTCTGGTTATTTTATGGACCCAAAATTAGGGAATTGCTTATATTGTATGTTTATATTTATATATTTTACGTAGTTTAGTATTTCTTTTTATGTAATCAGTTGCCTAATACATATAATTTGGAACCTGTTCTGCGTTATACATAGGACTCTAACAGGAACTATCATTTCGAGTCTGAATGAACCTAGTAGTAATAACGTAATAACGATTAAGGGTTATTCTACACTCCACAATTGGAGCCGCATCATCAGATGTGCAATTTTGTGTTATACTCCAGGTATCTTATTTCGGGAAGAAAGGGGTCTTATCCTTCTATTGGGGATACAGTCAGAATATTCTAAACCACCCTGATAGGGGACCGTGCTTTCAGAATGATGTGACAGTTAAACACAATGAAGTTGGATAATATTAACACTGTTATGTTATGGATTATAAGTATCTAATGCTCGTTCACTTTCAGAAAAATACCCTTGGAAAGGTATGAACCTTCTTATCCTCCCACCTATGGGTTAAATAGTACCACTCCTGTCCTAAAAAACGATTTGGGCATTAAACAGTTGTTTAGATAATTTTTAGTCAAACACCGCAAACTGGGAGTGAAAGTAGTTGACTGGCGGAGTTTTAACTGCAATTAGGCAGTGTCAAAATGGCGAATGCAATGGCAACGGAGTTGGTTCTTTAAGCGGCGAATTCCTGAACCAACTCCGTTGCCATTGCATTCGCCATTTTGACACTGCCTAATTGCAGTTAAAACTCCGGCAGTCAATGTGTAAATAAACGTTTGTTACTGTTTATAACAAACGCCTTATTTTCGTCATTTTTTAAAATTTGCTTGGCAACTTTTTCTTCTCTCCAACACGAATTCCAACCTTCATCGACTGGACCTCATCCATCTTCTCTTTCCTAGGATCTGATGCTGCTCGAGCGTTGATTAAGGTGACGCAAGGAAAAAATGAATCGCTTGCGGAGTTAGCGAGTCGAATGTCAAGTCTTGCGAGGATGGCTTATAGGGACTCTGAGCTGAGAGAAGGGTCAGCCGTACAAGTACAACTGGCCGAATTCTTCATTGATGGGATAAACAATTCCTTCATTGAGGAAGATGTGGCAAGAGCTAACCCGAAGACACTTTTCCAATTCAGAGTTATGCCCTTTGGGTTGGCTAATGCTCCAGGTGTTTTTCAACAACTCATGTCCATACTACTTGGAGGGCTGGAAGGCTTTTCCATGGCCTACATAGATGACATACTAGTTTTCTCGAGCAGCATCAATGAACATTTCCAACACCTTCAGGCAGCGTTTAACCGGCTAAGAAGACATGGGTTAAAGATAAAATTGGCAAAGTGCCAGTTCCTGATGGCAGAAACCAAGTATTTGGGATTTGTCATAAATAAACAAGGAATCAAGCCAGATGATGATAAAGTCAAAGTAATTCGCTCGATGCAAGAACCTAAGACTGTTAGACAGGTCAGGGGTTTTATAGGCGCTATCGGGTATTACCGAAGATTCATACCTGCATTTTCAAGAATAGCTACCCCTCTTATAGCTCTCACAAAAAAAAATGCTCAAATGATTGTCAGATTTCATTTGATACGCTAAAAGATCAACTCTTAACCATTCCACTATTGGTCTACCCAGACATGAATAAACCAATGACACTGTATACAGATGCAAGTGATCTGTGTATTGGGGCATGTCTAACCCAACCATGTCCTGAGAAGGACGACCCTGTCCCAGGTATACCGGAGGAAGTACCAATTTACTTCCTTTCTCACAAACTAACATCTACGCAGCAGAAGTGGCCTGTCATAGAAAAGGAAGCTTTTGCTATTGTATATGCTCTCCAAAAACTCGATTATTATTTAAACGTGGGCGAGGAAAGAAACAGAGAAAGACCAGTCGACACATGTGGTAATCACGAGACCAGCGGCCAACTAGGTGTCTTGAAGCTATAGTACCACATGTGTGTGTGTAGTTCAAGAAAATACCAATAGTACAACATTGACAATATATGTTTGGCTTTGAACAGCTTTCTATTTCCGTCTCTCTTCTCTCTCTCTCTCTCTCCCTCTCTCTCTCTTTCTCTCTCTCTATATATATATGTATATAGATAGATAGAGAGAGAGAGAGAAAGAAGGGAGTTCTGATGAGTTCTGATAGAACGAAACAGATCCGTTTGTGGATGACTATATATATATATATATATATATAAAATTAGTATCGCGCATACTTCCGTTTAAACTCATGACTTTATACCATACTATAATCACAATTCATTCGCCACTTTTCTCACTCAACGCATCTGCACACACACACACACACACACACACATATATATATATATATATCACGACAGGACTCAGAATTTTTCAACAGAACAATTCATAATATAAAATATGAAGTTAATCTGCTGTGTGAGTTTATCTTTTACAGTTACCGTCTGAGCTACTCAAGTATTTCTTTTAATTCAAAAACGAATATTGTAAAATGAACGTTGTTTTAGAAAAATGAAGGTGGAATGAATTTTCATCTTGTTGGTTAGTTTCCCTGTGTTTGTGATCGACATGTTAATCACTGACCAAGCGGAGATGGGTTCTTCAATTATTAAAATATAGTACTCTGTTAAAAGCTAAAAGAGAATAAATATGTATTTATCTAATTTTTCCGCGAAGGGTAGGATGCATCACATCGTCAATTTATTTTAAACAGAATTTTTTTGGTCTGAATTAGTTTTCCTTCTCCAAGATTATTTGACTTATCCAAGATTTAAAAAAAAAATCCCTCAGCTTTACTTGGTACTCGTACCTTGGCGGATTAAAGAAGAGATGGAATTATGTCTATCCCAGGAAAATTAGCGTGAAAGGAAACAGCTTA
The DNA here is from genome assembly GCA_963585895.1 of Sepioteuthis lessoniana. Lineage (NCBI taxonomy): Eukaryota > Metazoa > Mollusca > Cephalopoda > Myopsida > Loliginidae > Sepioteuthis > Sepioteuthis lessoniana. The sequence continues at coordinate 63,919,140 of OY757909.1, read as the reverse complement.
GTCTAAGATTTGAACTCGAATCTTCTTTGCTATTATTCTACGACGAAAATTCTTATACTTAGCACGCCCCCAAGAGCCATTAATTAACTGCTCAATATATTTTTAATGGCTATCAAAAAGTGTATTTCAAGCAAGATGAGTTATTTTGTTTTCATTCTCTCAATACGTTCTCATTTTCTCTTGCTTGTATTGAGCCTGGTTATAACAGTCGGCTGGGGTTGTAGAATACGCCAACTGTATCTCTGCAGATGCGTAAGTCTCCCTACCCAACGAATGTTCTTGATATGACACAAAACTATCTGATGGTGATGCTACAGATCTAGAGCTTTAGAGAATGGGAAATAACCATTCATTCCTATAACTCCCAATCTGAGTCAAATTGAACAGTTTAAATATTTACTATATTTTAAACGATTTAACTGTGCGCAAACAAATGATTAATACCAAATTGAATTATTATCATTACATAGCAATAGTTGAAACCATTTAATTGTGGCAAATAAAACTAATGGTACTTGATAGCAATACTTGAAACTATTTTACTGTGTAAAAATAGAATTATTAGAGAAAGACGGGAATACATGAAACCATCTAACATAGATTCAAACAATGAATAGTAATACTCGAAACTATTTGAATGTGTTATATACCTTACCAAGGAACATTAATGGGCATTTCACATTCCACATAAATACGTTGGACACTATTGAGAGGTGGGGTAATAAAGATGACTAATTTGGCGGTTGCTCGGTCGAGGTTGCCTGGTGTGGGTGCCAGGAAAGCCCAGCATTCACGTCACGCAGCCGACCCACATTGAACTTCAGGGGGCCGTCCTCCCAGGCTCTAACCCTCCTTGGAAGGGCAAGTTTTATCGCATGGCACCTGGCGGGAGTGCAGACGGGGCCAGAAGCATTTTTGGAGCTGTCGAGAATGTCTGGGCTACCGCCCTGCGTCTTGACCCCCCTTAAAAAAGCCTTGTGTCTCACTCGTCTAGTTGGTGGGACGTACGACAAATACTAATAAAGCTAAGTAGTTGATGTTGGGGAGAAACTTATTTTGTTAACGATTAGATGATTTCCATTTCATTTCTAACCTCCGTTTTGGTTATTTCTCATTCAGTAACAACAGGTTACAACAGCCTGTGTACAAGAAAATGGGCTTTTTCTCGTTGAAAAATGTTAACAGAACACTGTTCGCTTAAAAATCGTTAATAATAAGTTTATAAACATGATTGGGCATTAAATAATCATCAGGAGTTGATATGCCATAAAAATGAATAACCTTAACAAACAATGATATTGCTTCAAAATCCTAATGATAAAAATAATGTTTAAACAATCATTACTATTCTTTAGAGAAATAATTTGGTTTGGTTTGGTTCATGGATTAATGGCGTATCAACTTTCGTTGGTTATTTAAGGCTAAAGTCATCTTTCAAGAAGAACGGTCGTGGTAATATTTAACCTATGGTTGTGAGCGCGGAAAAGGCAATTCAGACCTTTTCCAAGTGTATTTGTTTGAAAATGAACAAAATCGCACGAATGGAGTTCGAATTCGCTTACTATGATGATGCAGACCAGTCCAGTATCCATTACATCACGGAGACTCCACAAATTATAAGGTTTCCAGCATTCCTATTGTTGGATACCTGTTCAGAGTATACCTTACACGCTATTCTGATTCTTATTTATTTCGATCGTTGATCAGTCAACGCCCATCTTCTCTTCTTAATCTTTCGTTGCGTCACTCCAACTACATTTTCTTGTCGTTCACTACTTTGTGTCGTCCCGTTCGTGTCGTTGTATTTTGTCGTCATCCTCCGTTATTTTCAGTTCTTCTCTACAAGGAAGAGTAATAACAAGGCATTTTATGTGCATCTAATTCATTTATTACTTCGATTACACTTTCCATTCATTACTCGTTGAGCCTCCGAGGAATTAGCAAGTTGAGATGGAACTCACAGCCACTTTCGACGAGGGCTTCTCATTACCTGATTCACTTATTCCTAACTTCAAGAACCGTTTTAGTTATCTGATTGAAACGACCCGATCAGAATCGTGGTCTCAGATTGACCTCAGGTTCGAGTTTTCAATCCTTCTGATTAAGCTGCTGTCTTTTTCCACGCTTCTAACGGCTCAGGAAATAATTCGAATGCTACAGTACATGTTGATAAAAGATATCAGCAATCTATTACGTGACACTAGCTAATACTAATATTTTCAAACAAATTTGATCCAAACATGGCATCCTAACAGTTCCTTCAACTCCAGATCAGATGGTATCTAAGGGGTGTTTTCACACTTTTCAGAGCTCTAGAACATGATTGATTGATTTTACTAACATGTCATTCTGTCTAGGGTTATTTTCTGCAAAGATACTTGAGGTCTGCGTTCATTATCCATATATATTTGCATTTTTCTTGTGATTGTTTTTACACAGAATTCATTTGGCATTAAGCATTCCTGTATAAGTCAAAAAATTTGCTCACAGTTGTGTTTTCAAATATACCTATATAATCTTAATAATTATATCATAATCCTGTCATGCCACCTGCACAGATTTCCCTGACCCTCTCCACCACCTCTCTCTATCGTCCATCGTTCTCGGTAGGTCTTCAGGGCTACATCCCGTATCAGCACAGAGCTGTTGTACATAGGTTCTAGCTGGTCGTCCTGTCTTTGCTGGTCCATAGGAAGGGAGCAATAGGAGTATGTCGCTTATGAGTTCGTCCCTACTTCTCCAGCAGTGTTCTGCATGTCTGGTTCGTCTAACTTGGATAGTTTTCGTGATGGATGGTAGGTGGCCGTATTGTTGCTGCTTTGTGGGGTGCTGCCTCCATGACTTGTTCAATTTTGCTCGCAGCATTCTTGTGTAATTACCGTTAAGATTGTTTTCCAGGCGTTTAGTTAGCGTCCATGTAGTGCATCCATATAGCAGTATCGACACGTCCACTGCTTGAAAAAAACTGCATTTTATTTCATCGGTCAGGTTTGGCGTCAATATGACCGATAGCCTATCGATAGCTGTCCATGCCTTTGCTAGTCACGTGTTAAAGTCTATCTCAGTTGAATAGACACTGCTTCCTAGGTAGGTGAACGTGTCCACTAGTTTCAGAGAACTACCATTTAGTGTAGAGTTGTTACCTCTTTGATTAAAGCACATGTATTCTGTCTTATCTGCATTGACATGGAGGCCTATGCTCGTTCCAGACTATATAGCAGGGTTTCGGTTTAGGCGGGTGTATTTACCAGAAACGCTATGTCATCGGCATAGTCCGCGTTCGTAATTGTTTGTGCGGGATATCTTCTGCTTCTTTCCTTTTCAGCTTGAAACCGTTGTCTTTCATTTTATCAATAGACGTTCCAAGCACGTAATATAGACAGATGATAAAGAGGCATGGAGCTAATGGGTCTCCTTGCAGCACACCTGCTACAATGTCGAAGTAGTCTGTGTCTCCATCCGGTAAGCGGACTTTTATTTTCGTGTATTCATATAGCATCATTATAGCTGCGATGGTTTCTTTAGGTAGGCCGTAAGCGGGTAGTATTTGCTCAATCTTCACTCTGTGTATGGAGTTGAAGGCTTTGGAGAAATCGACGAATAGTATTGTTGCGTCTATATTTTTTGCACGTACACCTTCAAGAATTCGATGGATATTAAAAAATTGTGATGTCGTGGATCGATTTCTTGTTTTTTCAAGTAATTATTTCAATTTAATAATTGTCATCTATTTGCATACATAGATATGATTTCAAGCAACTAATAATAATCCTAAATAAACAAGCCTTCAAGTAACTGGGTTCTCAGTTCTTTTAAGAACCGACTATTTTCGTATCTTTAATTTATTCCTCGTTATCTGCGCACTTAAACGTCTCTCTCCTCGTACACAAACGACCAAAATAGAAACAAAGGCAAAATCACGAAATCAGTCATCTTACATTAGAGTTCACAGAACACCATATCCTCACATCCGCTTCGATTGGGTGTCATCGTCCGGCTAGAACCCGTTATCATTTAAACACCTGATCGCTGGTTACCTCAGGAATACACGATCTGTGGTGCGAAATCAATCATATCTTTTTACACTGTACTCACTGGACAAGATGTTGAACTTTGGCAACTCGACTTTCTTCCTGTTGCTGGCTTTTTAAAAGTTACAACATATACTCGTGTATCATGTGACTTTCTTGGTCCTACTTTTCTGCCTAATATTGGCAGAAGAGTAACATCATATGAGAGATGGTGTAGTCGTATTCGCCGTAGGAAATGAACACGGCGATACGAGTTCAAATCCTGGACGATACTGATTGCATTTCACATAGCACTAAAACCTTTGGGAAAGGTATGAATCCAATTATTCTCCCTCCAGCTATGGGTAAATAGTAGGACAGACTAGGTTCTTCAGCCTTGGTGAGGCAACTGGTCTAGGAGAAGGAAAACTCTGAATTAAAATCTGTTAAACTCCGCTTAAAAATTGACCTTGTGTCATATCCTGCCCGAGCGGAGGGGTTGGTAAATAGTATCATAAGAGAGATACACACTTTTTTTTTTGTTTGCAAATAGTTGACCAAGGCTTAACCTACTTTAACTGGTATGCTTACAATGTCCATCTGCTAAAAAGTCTCAATTTAGGTCTTAGAAAGCTGCATGATATACAAATATATATGGTATCTAATCGCACACCGGTACCAGTTAAATGAAATATCTACATTCATTGAAACGTTTAGAATGAGAACAAACACCCAATTGCGATCTTTAATAAGGTTTTGTCTAGTCTACTAAAGAATCAAATTCTTTGACTGAAACGTGTTCCATCTGTGTCATGAGAATCTCTTTCCTTTTGACTTCTTTATTTCTTCGCTTTTGAAGAGAAGATCAATCATCAAGTGAAAGAATTAAGCAATCAACGTCGTTCGATTATTCAACTGGAATTAAAACGATGCAGGTTCAAGGTGCCTCAATGCAGAGACACTACTTGTTGGCGGCCTGTTGTATTTGATCATTTCATCTGAGACAAAATTGTCCGACCATAAGATTAATAAGAACAGTGATGAATGCCAACAGATGACAGGCAAGAGAAGATGCTACGCGCAAGCGTGGGTCTTTAAATACATGCTGGTGTACGTCGAAATAACCAAAGTGGATATATGTTTGTGTGTGTGGTGTATTCTAGAAGCCACAAACGTCCCCTTATTTCTGTGTGCATAAGGGTCTGTATATGTACATGCATAGGATCCCCAGATGAACATGTATGCATATAAATGTGATTGTTTGTGCAGTGGTTTGCATATTATTGTACGTATGATATTGCCCTTGTGTATATTCACGAATCATCTATATGTCTCTGTAAGTGTACGTGTTCATGAAATCATCAAACTAAAAATAAAGAATGAGGAGACCCTGTATGGGACTGGACTGGACTGGACTGCGACATTATTGCAAGTGATTTTGAACTCCTATCACGCTATTAGGGTTTGGTTGGATTTATGGCATATCAACAATTGTACGTTATTTAATGCCAAATCCTCTTTATACATATATATCAAATATATATCTGATTTGTAAACACATTGTGTAGACATATTTTTAAACGAGCCTGATTGCCCAGTCGGCTGGGGCTGTAGAATACACTGACTGCACCTCTGCAGAGGGGTGAGAACCCCACAACGAGTGTCCTGCATATGACACTAAACAGTCTGATGGTGAGATCCCAGTAATGCTTGGGGAATACGGAGCACCCCTTCGTTGTTATCACTCCCAGGTCCACTCTGGCCCGGTGTGTTAGCACCTGATAGGGCCCTATCTATGGGTTAAATAGAACTAACGGCATATGTATGCTTACTGAATATCTTGAAATAGAAATGTTTTTTGACAATTGAACCGTGCTTACATTTGAACTGTGTGCTTATGCTAAGCTGAATTGTTTCAAATAGAACTATTTTTTTACATTGAAACTGTATTTACACTAAACTAAATGGTTTAACATAGAACTGTTCTGATATGTAACTGTGTGTAAACAAAATCTGTACTTTTGCTAAACTGAATTGGCTGAGGTGGAGTTGCTTAACTGAACTGAATAGCTCGAAATAGAAATGTTTTTTTTAAATTAAACTGTACTTACATTTAAACTGCGTGCTTTTGCTAAACTGAATTGTTTTAAATTGAACTATTTTTGACATTGAAACTGTACTTACACTAAACTGAATTATTACATATAACTGCTTGAATAGTTTGAAATAGAAATGTTTTTGACAATTAAACTGTGTACTCATGCTAAACTGAATTGTTTTAAATAGAACTGATTATTTACATAAAAATGGATTTGGCGTTAAATAACCTACAAAGTTTGATATGCCATAAAACCCAACCAACCAACCAACCAAACGAGCCTGCGCTCATTTGTTTGCACATAGTTAAATCATTTCAAGTACTGCTATGTAAGAGTGACAATGAAAGATCAATTATTTGTTTGCACACAATGGATATACGTATGATTTCTAAATGAATAGTTTGTGAGTAATTTTAAATGAGAACTAATTTGTTTGCATACTTGTTTTGACATTGTTCCCACACAGGTAAACGATTTCAATTATTGGTAATAAATGTCTTCCGTATTAATCATTTGTTTCCACACAATGAAGTGTTTTCAAGTATTGCAATTTAACATTAATTATTTTATTTAACACCACTCATTTGCACACAGTTAAATGGTTCCAAATATTGCCATGCATCACTAACAATTCAATGAAACATTAGACATTTGTTTATACACTGTTAAATGATCAAACATTTCTATTTGACCCATAGATAGGACCCTATCAGGTGCTCCCACTCCGGATCAGAGTGGACCAGGAACCAGTGGCAATGAAGGGGTATTCCATACTCCCCAAAGCCTCCAGACTGGAGCCTCATCATCAGATGGTTTAATGTTATATCCTGGACACTCTTTGGAGAGTCTTACCCCTGTGTAGAGACGCTCTTGGTGTATTCTACAGTCTCAGGTGGCCGGGCTATTTTCTTTAGGATTAAAACCTTTGGAAAAGGTATGAAGATCCTACTCCTGCAGCTATGGGTAAAATAGTAACAGTACTGTTCTTCAAGGATGGCTTTGCACTTAAAAACCGTTCGAAGGTTGATATGTCATCAAAGAAACCAAACCAAACCTAAAAATTAGCAAAATTGATATAAAATACAACAACAGTATTTTCATTAATATAAGTATGCTTATATACGTGCGCGTTCAATTTCGCATCGGGGTACGCATTTTTACGTAAAAGTGTGAATCACATAATGATTTTTATGAAACTGATCTCGCTACTGTATTGCAATAGATTTTTATTGACACAACATCCTGCCTTGTCATCAACCAGAAAAGTGTGTCCTGCATTTAACCCTGAATAGTGAGGCGCCAGTTCTGGAGATCTGCGATTGTTTGTATTTACCCTACCCCGCTGAATAGGCAGGTTGCAACATAAGGTCAATTTTTTATCAGATCTAAAAAGATTTGAAAACACACTCTTTTTCTTGTCTGGTTGTTATAACAAGATTAAAGAGTCAGGTTTCCCAACTATTTATCCATGCATAGAACGGGATACCTTTCCCAAGTGTATTTAACACTAAAAGCCTCGTCCTGGATTCCATGTCTATATTCTGACGATACACCACAAATACCACTAATTAGGATCTGAGGAGTATGAAGTACCCATTCATTTCCATTACTCCCAGTTCAACTTTGAGTAAAGGAAGAAAAATAAGAATATATCGGTCTATTGGTTTGCTTGTTTGTTTGTTTGAGTTTTATGGCATATCAACCTTTGTAGGTTATTTAATGCCAATTCCATTTTTATACAAATAAACATTTCTGTTTCAAACATTTCAGTTTAGCATAAGTACAGTGTTTAATTGTCAAAAATATTTCTATTTTAAGCTATTCAGTTTAGTCAAACAGTTCTAATTCAAACAATTTAGTTTAACATAAGTAGAGTTTTTGTTTACACTCATGAACTCATAAGAGATGTACTCCTATGGATCCATACACATGGCCGTGCAAAAGCAGGACGACCAGCTCGAACGTACATTCAGCAGCTATGTGAGGATACAGGATGTTGTCCTGAAGACCTACCTAGGGCGATGAACGATAGGGAGGAGTGGCGAGAGAGGGTCAGGGATATCCGTGCTACCAGCGCGATATGATGATGATGATGAAATCTCAAAAACAGTTCTATTTCAAACAATTCAATTTAGCGTAAGTACAGTTTCAACGTCAAAACAGTTCAATTTCAACCAATTCATTTTAACATAAGTACGCAGTTTAAAAGTCAAGACAGTTCTATTTCAAACAATTCAGTTTAGCAGAAGTACACACTTTAGTTCTGTTTGACCAATAGATAGGACCCTGTTATGTGTTATCACTCCGAGCCATAGTGGACCTGGGAGCGATGGCAATAAAAGGGTATATACATTCCCGAAAGCTCCAACATTACTGAAACCTTACCATCAGATTGTTTAGTATCATATCCATGATACTCGTTGGGGGAAGTCTTACCCCTCTTCAGTAATGTAGTCTGTGTATTCTACAGAGCGAGCCGACAAGGCAAGCTCTGGTTCGTTTAAAACTTTGGTTTACAGCAAATGTGAAAATAACTAGAATTGAATAGAAATAGAAAATTTTGAATACTGGTTAAGTTACAATAGTTTTAAAGAAGAACGTAACTAATGATCAGGAAACGCTAAGGATTTTCTCATTTTTTTTTTGGTTTTTTCATTCCAACATAATTTTTGAAATGAGACAAGATCCCACTGAGAAAATTGGAAAAACTCCAAATCATTTGAACATCTTCTCTATTGCTGTTTCTTTCATCTCTTTTTTCGAACTTAATTTTTTATGTCTTACTCTCCCTAAGTTTTTCTTTCTTTCATCTTCTCTTTCTACATTTGTTGTATTGTCATCTACATACATGCAGAATGAATCACAACGACACAATAATAAAGACGCAGGAAGACTTCTTTATAAAAATATTTACCTCTCACTTTATTGTAAGGGTTCGAAAAGGGTTACTCAAGGTTTGCGTGTGAGAGGGAGCTGGAGACCGAACAGAACTGCAATATTTTGACCCCCCACTCTTATGGCCGTCAGCGTTGTGTCTTTCTCGTTCTCCAGGGCTGCTCAACCGGAGGCCCGGGGTCTCAGCTCCCTGTTGGATGATGGCTTTCTTTACTGCATCTTATCACCAACTTCTCTGGACCCCAACTCATCAGGGACTCCAAGGGCTCCTTCGGCCTGATATGGCTTTCCCTACCACACCTTATCAGTAACCTCTCCTACTGTAACTCCGACTGTCTGACTTCTGTCTTGACTGAGTTATATAATAGTTCAGCGCCCACTCAATCGCCTACTCGATCGTTGGAATGGTATGTTTGATCGTCATCAAGCGGAAATAACTGTCATGCAGTTCTCAGGTCACTGTCTTCCGGTGCATCAGTCTATGAGTGTACCATGGGAATTTTAGCTTGTCCCATTTTGTAAGTCAATTTCCGCCCACGCGATTTCCTCCCATAACTGCCATTGGGATGTGTCACTTCCTTCCGGTGCATCACTTTGAATGGTATTTTTGGCCGGGTCGAAGATCAAAATACAACACAATCCTCTGTCTTATCCCTCATTTTCTTCTTTTATCTCCTTTTTCTGACTTAGTCTTTTTTAATTTTATTTCTTCCCTTTATATTTGTCGTTCTTTCTTATTTTCTCTCTTTATTTTTCTTTTATTTCCTCTAACTTTCTTTTTTTTCCGACTTCCTTCCTCTCTCTCTCTCTCGCTTTGACTTACTTTTTCTTTTATTACCACCCTCTAACTTTCTCTTTCTTTCATCTCTTCTTTCTAAATTTTCCCCTTTTTTTCATACCCTCTCTCCTAGTTCAGAACATTTTAAATGGATTGCTTTAATAATTTACTTATAATAATGACTAGTTTCTGTTCACTTACTTCTGATAGCTACAAGCATAATGTGAATTTTAGTAATATATCAAATGATCTTATGGCCTATCTAGAATGAGATTGCGTAGAGTTGACAATGAAATAACTGTATTATTAGTAGCACTTTACCCGCATAAATGGTTGGATTAGTTACGAATAAATTGGCATGTCATATTTTCTATATGAGTTTCCTAGCCAAATTCTAATAAATGGCCGATGAAAATATCATTAATCATTAAATACATGCCCGATATATATATATATATATATATATATATATATATATATATATATATATATATCAGTTGGATATCAGTATTTGATAAACAAAAAAGGCAGTACTTTCATGCCGAAATATTTCGATATTTATTTACACCATAATCAGAGTACTTAGAATACTTAATTATGACTTCATTGAAGATGGTGTTAATAAGGGAATAATTCTTTTAAAATATATTATTTCAGCAGAGAACTTCTTAAAATAACGATTAAGCAGATCGAAGAGCATAGCTGGATATTTTTGTTACGGAAATACTTAACTACTTCTTTTAAAACTAGAAAAAAAAATGATTCAGATTTTTCTAATTTTATAAAAAGTGGGAGCGTCTTGCCACAATGAAAACGTTCAGCTATGTTCTTTCTAAGCGTTAAGATGTCAAAATTCTAAAAAACGTTTTAAGATTAAGTCTTGATACATTTTGATTTCATCATGTTTTTAGTGTTGTCTCTTCACCTCACAATGATTTCTACTTTACTTTGCGGACCTCCATTGCAACATCATTGCAATCTGATGCATTACAACTGCGTCCTGTAAGTGCTGAGAGTAAATGCAGCATCTAATGAATAATTAAAAGTCTTGACATTACTGTTCTTTGCATGAACCAATTCTTGAAAACATGTCGAGTTTCTTGGGACACGCTATATCTATAAGCGTGTGAGATGTCTGAGGTGTGCGAGATGTAATGGTCATAGTGAAAGGAATGGAGACTGTGACATAGGCAGTATAGCAAGTGGGAAAAATAGACTGCACTGATATATAAAAATATAATCCGCTTCTTTTTTTCCCCCCTTTTATTACCTAGAATATACGGATGGATAGAATAAGAAAGTGTCAAAGACGTCTGAGCCGCTCACACAGGGTCTGAGGTATGAAGTTTGACTCACAGATTAGAATCTGATATGTACTACCACTCCAGATCACAAAGGACTTGGGAGTAATGGCGATGAAGGAGGGCTTTACTTTCACTTGGTCCCTCGAACAGGAATCTCCCGATTAGATGTTATTTTGCAGTATTTTGGTACTTGGTAGTTTTTAGAACGCATATAACGTGACTGAGGCAGATGGTAATATCTTGGTTGTAGTTGTTCTACATAAAACCATTCCGTATGGGAATTGAAAGCCAGCATAAATGACAGTGCAATTTAGTGTAATCGGAAACGTATGCTTTACGAGTTCGGACAAGGCGATAACAACAAGGAGGCAAGAGAAAGATAAAGATGCTATTGATTACACAGTACTATTAAATGATGGCCCAAGACATTTTGTTTAAGTTGCAAAAACTGCAACAATCAAGCAAGATAAGGTTGGTCTAAAACCGTGTATTCCTAAGCCATACTCCAAGCAAAAATGGCAAACCCGATGATGAACATTTGGAGAGTTTCACTCAAACTCAGCAGCTCATTTTGCCATTTTAACGACCTCGGCACAAGAATTTGGAGCGGCCAAATTATGCCTCATATTACCAAAATACGTTCTTTTATTTTCTCTTGCTTTCTTTTACACTGATTGTTTGTTTGTTTGTTTGTTTTTTGTTTGTTGGTTAGTTGGTTGTATTTTATAAAATATCAACTTTTGTCGGTTATCTAATGCCAAATCCATTTTTATACAAATAAACAGTTCCATTTGTTCTAATTCAAACAATTTAGTTCAGTATAAGTATAGTTTTTGCTTAAACACATTTAAATGTCAAAACAGTTCTATTTTGAACAATTCAATTTAGCGTAGTACAGTTTCAATGTCAAAAATGTTCTATTCCAAACAATTCAGTACGCAGGTTACATGTCAAAATAGTTCTATTTCAAACAATTCAGTTCAGCATAAACACATAATTTAGTTCTATTTGACCCATAGATAGAGCCCTATCAGATACTACCACTTCGTGCGATGACAATGAAGGGTTCTCCACATTCCCTAAAGTTTCTGTATCACTTGAACCTCACCATCAGATTGTTTCATGTATATCTAAGACACTGATTGGTAGTGAAGTCTTACTCTTCAGCAGATAAACTGTCAGTGTATTCTACAGGTTGTTTGTATTCTATAGCATATCAAACCTTGTAGGTTATGTAAAACAAAATCTTTTTAATGAATACAATAAATGTATAATTTTTGGATCAATACTTTATTGGTAATATTTTTAAACTAGCCAGATCTCATTCGTTTTCATACAATTAAAGTGTTTTAAATATTACTAATAAGTGCTAATAATTTTATTTGAACACAGTTAAATTGTGTTATTGCTATGAAATAGCAAAAATTCAATTTAATACACGGTTTGTACACGGTTTGATACGAGTTTGTACACGGTTTAATGGTTCTAAGCATAGTAAATGATTAAACAGTTCTATTTGACCCATAGATTTGACCCTCACAGGTAATACTACTCCTGGTCAGAGTTGATCTGGAAATAATGGCAATAAATGGGTTTTCTACATTTCCCAAAATTTCAAGATTGGAGCCTCACCATCACAAGGTTTAGTGTCATATCCTGGACACTCGTCTTACACATCTGCAGAGATGCAGTCGACGTATTCTACAGCCCCAGGGTGTATGTGTATGTGTGTGTGTGTGTATGTGGGTTTGTATATCTGTTTATGAGTATATGTGTCTGTGTGTGTATATATATCATCATCATGATGTCGTACCGCCAGCATGGATATCCTTGACCATCTCTCGCCACTTTTCCCTATCGTTCATCGCCTCCGGCAGGTCTTCTGGGTTACATCCTGTGTCCTCACATAGCTGATGTATGTAAATTCGGGCTGGTCGTGCTGCTTTTGCTTGGTCATATGTGGGGGTCCATTGGAGTACGTCACTTACGAGCTCGTCCTTGTTTCTCCAGCAGTGTCCGGCGTTTCTGGCTCGTCTGACCTGTATAGTTTTCGTGATGGGAGGCAAGTGTCCCTATAGTTGGCGTCTCGTGGGGTGTTGTCGCCAGGACTTGTTCAATATTGCTCTCAACATTCTTGTGTAGTTGCCGACAAGTTTCTTCTCCAGCTGTTTTGTTAGCGTCCATGTAGTACATCCATATAGCAGTATCGATACAACCGCTGCCTAGAAGAAACTGCGCTTCATTTCATCGGTCAGGTCTGATTTCCATATTATTGAGAGCCTATCTATAGCCGTCCATGCTTTCGTCAGTCGTGTGTCGATGTCGTTTTCTGTTGATGAGACGCTACTTCCTAGGTAGGTAAATTTGTCCACTAGCCTCAGAGAGGCTCCGTCTAGAGTGGTAATGTTGCCCGTTTGGCTGTAACACATATATTCAGTTTTGTGTGCATTGAGATGGAGGCCAATGCCTGCTGCAGCTCGTTCCAAACTATGCAGTAGTGTCTCTGCTTGATTAGGCGTATTCGCCAGTAACGCTAAGTCATCAGCGTAGTCGGCGTCTGTGATTGTTTTTGCGGGGTACCTTTTGCTTCTTTTCTTAGTCAGCTCGAAGCCATTTTCTCTGATTTTGTCGATCGAAGCTCTAAGCACGTAGTCTAGACAGATGATAAAGAGGTATGGGGCTAGCGTGTCTCCTTGTAGTACTCCTGCAACAATGTCGAAGTATTCCGTGTCTCCATCTGGTGAACGTACTTTCACTTTAATGTTTTTGTAGAGAATCATTATTGCTGCTACGGTTTCTTAAGGTAGGCCGTATGCTAGTAGGATTAGTTCCATTTTCCCTCTGTGGATGGAGTCGAAAGCCTTGGTAAAGTCGACAAATAGTAATGTCGCCTGAAGGTTTTTTGCCCGGACGCCTTCAAGGATTCTACGGATGGTCAATATTTGTGAGGTTGTGGATCTATTTCTCCGGAAGCTATTTTGGTTTTTCCTAAGGATGTTGTCTATTTTGGGTTCTATGCGGTTTCGTAGTAGGGCATTGTAGATTTTGGCTGCTATGGATGTAAGTGTTATCCCTCGGTAGTTCTTGGCTAATCAGAGGTCGCCTTTTTTAGGGAAAGGAAGGATGCATCCCTTCATCCATCTTTCTATCCTATTTTGACTATAGACAGCGTTGCATTGCCGGAGCAGTATATCGTCGAATTGTCTAGTCTTCCACACTTCTGGGGGGATCTCGTCTAGCCCTGCAGCTTTCCTATTTTTAATTTTTTTAAGAACTGAGTCGAGTTCTTCTTTGGTAAAAGGCCCTAGTTTAATGTCTAATTGCTTACTGATAATTCTGGTGATTGGTTCATCCGTTATTTTCGGTGGGCTTCCTAGTAGATTTTTGAAATGCTGTTCCCACAGTTTTACTCTTTCTTGTTGGCTTGCAGCTTTCAATTTTGCTTTGGCTGTGCTCTTCCTTCTACTTACTTCGTTTATTGTTTGCCAGGCTATCCTGGATAGTCTATCTTCCACCGAGTCTCTAATCTTATCTATCTGATTTTGTATGTATTCTGCCTGTTCTTTTAGATATATTCCTGCTAATTGATATTGTGCCTTTTCTAGTTTTCGGGCATTTGTGTTTGTTAGGTTCTTCCGATAGCTTTTGGAGGCAGTTTTCACGAGTGCACGTTTTTCTCTAACCTCTGACGTTTCCCAAAGGACTCTATATTTAGTTCTAGGTTTTGTTGGGATACACTTTGATGCCGCCTCTAGGTGTGCTTCAACAAAATTTTCATATTCGTCATTTGGGGTAACATTTTCTGTCTTCTCTTGTAGTGTTTCGAATCTGTTTCTTAATTCTAATGCATATTTGTCTCTAATGTCTCTGTTGTTAAGTAGGGCCCAGTCATAGTGCCTAGTTGTCACTGCTCGTGTGGCGTTTTTTTTCGTAGGCTTAGACACATTTTGGCCGTGACTATTCGATGGTCGGAGGACACACCCTCGAAAGTGGAGTATGCCTCGCAATTCATCGCACTATTTTTCCATTTTCTGTTTATAAAGAGGTAGTCTATCTGTCCTTTACTCTTGTTCGCGTATGTGTGGGTCCATAATTTTCCCTCCCTTTTTTGAAAGTTTGTATTGAGGCATGTTAATCTATTTTCTATCATGAAATCAATTAGATGTTGTCCATTCCTGTTTGACGTGTTGGTTAGGCTGTATTTATTGTGTCTGTTTTTCCCGATTTGTGCATTCATATCTCCGCCAATGACTAGCAGGTTGTGTTTCGGAATGCTACGTACTAGGGAGGATAGCTCCTCGTAGAAGGTGACTAGTTCGGTTTCTTCGTTAACATTGGTAGGGCTGTAGCAGGTGATGATCGTTGCTTTGGGGTTGCCATTAAACGTTGCGGCCATCATCCTAGATTGTATTCTCTCAATGCTATTAAGCGTTTTTAGTGCTCTAGGTCCTATAAGCATTCCCACCCCTCCTACCGATGCATTGACAGAGTTTTTCCATGCCGATACAGTCACCAGCATCCATCCATTGCCAGTTTCGTGATATTTGATATCTTCGGTGTGAGTGTATCGATGTTCTTGTATACAGATTATGTCTATCTTATGTTCTACGGCTGATGCAGTTAGCTCTGAAAATATATATATATATATATATAAAATTATATGTACATACCAAGAGCAAGAAACACCCCCAAAACACACAAACATACATATATATTCAATTATTTCAACCATGTATTTATTTTAATCATTTAAGTTGAAATTTCCGCTTGTAAGATAATACTTTAAAAGTCTAAAAGAAACCATGATGATTAGTGAGTTTCCTATTCATTGGACTCCTTAATTTTTTCTCTTTCAGCATCGTAAACGATGATGCACAAAGTATGATAAATTCTGAAGATAAAAAAAGACTGACAGTCATTTAAAGAGCGGCTTTCAAAAATCTTCTACATCCTTGCGATTATGATTCTTCATTGCTAATTGTCAATTACCACAGAAGATTATATTATTATCATTGTTGATACCAGTGATAGCTGATGGTTTTTCACTGAAGCTTGTGCGACAGCAAGTCTCCTCGACTCTCCTGGACTTATATTATATGACATGGATTTTCGGTTCTTTCCGAGTGGCCCCGTGTGCTTTGACTAGCTGTCACGTTGTGATTAGTAAACAGGGTAGCGCATCAGGGCAGTCGGGTCCAACAGGCATGTATACCGAAGGAGACCACGTGATGAGAACCACGTGGGCAGATTTAGACAGAGTGCTGAGAATCGAGTCGAGCTAGGGAATCGCAGCTGATCAGAGGCATCACTGACCTCTCTGACGACACAGCTTGCAAGCGTTGGCACCCCTTCGCTCCCGGAAGAAGATAAGGGACAAGATGAAGTCGCCTTTCTGAGTATATGTTTCTCCATCAATCTCTCAACTAACAACAAACCATGGACCCCTTTCAAGAATAAAATGAGAGATATATTTTTATAAAGAAGTGTGTTTTGTTCGTTCGTTAATTTCATAAATCATGTTTGATTGAGTATACAACACTTATCTCAGTATTCTGACCGATCTTAATAATACTGAAGTCTAGACGGTCTTTACTTGTCCTCCTAATTCCAAGTTTTCCTGTCCCTTAAGCTATCCTTTGACGATTTTTCCAAATACACCAACTAAAATCTGTATCACCGTCACCTTCATGTTTAATAAGTTTTTCATATATGATGTTGGTATTTATCTCCATTTTCGCTTTCTTTTGTTTTCAAGCCGTGGTCTGCTGTAACGGCAAAGTCTACTCTTCGGCAGGTTCTCTTTTTCTTTTTGGCTATCACTAGGTCTAGTTGTCTTGCCTAGATTAAGTGATCAGTTTGTATCTAAAAATTCCAGAGAAGTTGTGCATCTTTTTCTCCAGGGTGGATTCTTGGTTGTGTATATGCAATTGGTTCGTATGGTCAAATTTCAATTTTTTGCACAACTCCCAGTGAATTTCCTACCTCATCGTATCATTTTTTGGGCTAATTTACTGTATTCGCTTATCATGTTATAGATCGTTTCGTTTCTATCACCACATGGCCTACATTCACTATTTTGTTGTGTCTTGTCTATTTTTATTTTAACACAGCTTGTCTTTATGGCATTGTTTTGTGCTGTTATTAGAAGATATTCCGTTTCTCTCTAAAGGTTTTTCTTTCTTATCCATGTCCAAGTCTTCTCGTGTGATATTTCGCTTGTTTGTTGATTTGAATATCCAAACAATTGTTTTTCCCCTTTTGTATTTTCTAGTTATTGATATTGTGTTGATCCTTGTGTTATCTGTATTGTTTCAGGCCGATGTGATCCCTCTTTTTCGCTCTTTTTATATTGTATTTGAGTCATCGTATCAATGTATTGACGCCATCTTCAATGCTGGCAAATCCTCTTCCCCTCCTCTTTTCTTGACAAAAAGAGTTTGTTAACGTCATTTCTGGGTTGTAAGGTGTTATGCATCGACATTTGTTTACTTGTTCTCTTGTCCATTTGTTGAAGTTCATCTCTCGTCCACTTTAAGAATAGTCTCGAGTATTCTACGTGGGGGACAGTCCAGGTGTTTATCCCTTTGATAAGATTTCTTTAATATAGTTGGTTTTGATTAGTTTTCTCGTTCTCCTGAGGTATTCTTTTTTGATTTTGTCTTTCATCTCCGCTTGTTTGATGGTGTCCGATTCTAATATTTGCAGGTATTTGTAAGTTTTCTTTTCTCCGAGTGCTCTGATATTTTCTTGATTTGTTAGTTCTATTCCTTCCGTTATTTGCTGTTTTCTGCACGTCGTTATTACCGTGGGATATTTTTGCATGCCACATCCTATCCCTACATTGGCACTGTATATAATCACTGCCTGTATCAGATTTTCTAACTTTTTTTCATTTTAGGTAAACATTTTGATGTCGTTCATGTACGTTAGGTGGTGGATTTTTTCTTTCGACTTATGATGATTATATCTGCCTGTGTGTTTCAAAAGTATATGATTGAGTGGCATCATCGCTAATACATATTATTATTACTATTATTTATTCCTTTAGAGTTTTTCACATCAGTGTTAGCTGATGGTCTTTCACTGGAGTTTGAGTGACAGCAAGTGTCCTCGTCTCCAGGACTCTTCACAGTATTCTGGCCGTTTTTAATAATGCTGTCGTTTAGAAGGTCTTCACTTGGCCGCCAACTTCCAAGTCCTCCAGTCTCTTTTATAATCCTTTAGTTACTGTACCAAAAGCACCGATCACAATTCTCTAGCAAGGACTAGGCATTTATCCTTCTTTTAACATTCTTTCAGTTCTATTCTGTGGTCAGCCGGGGTAGCAAAGTTCACAATTTTGCAAATTCTTTTTTTTTTTGTTGTTGATTATCATAAGGTCTGGTCTTCTGGCCGAGATTTGGTGATCCGTCTGGACGTCAAAATCCCAGAGGAGTTAAGTGTGTCATTTTCTAGGACAGATACTGGGTTGTGCATATTATCATTATTATAATTATTATTATTATTATTATTCCTTGAGAATTTTTCTTATCAGCGTTAGCTGATGGTCTTTCACTGGAGTTTGAGTGACAGCGAATCTCCTCAAGTCTCAAGGTTTATTTTCAGCATTCTGGCCGATCTCAATAATGCTGTAGTTTGGATGGTCTCCACTTGTCATCTTATTTCCAAGTCCCCCTGTCCCATTATTAATCCTTTGGTGACTGTATCATTGCAATTGGTGACTGTACCATTACAACTGGTAAAAATGTCATTTTCATATTCAATAGTTTTTTTTTCCATTCCCTTGGAAGGTGGAGGTATTTATCCTTTTTTCACTTTCTTTCAATTTTACTCTATGGTCAGCCGGGACAGCAGAGTCAACGTCTCCTTTGAGAGTTTTTTTTTTACTCTGGAATTAGCTGATGTATTCTTTTACTTCATATCAAGTCTCCAGAACTCTGCTCAGTATTCTGCTCGATCTTAGTCATTCAATAATCTGGTTGGTCTCAACTTATCCTCTTATTCCCAATTCTTCAGCTCCCTTTACGAATCTTTTGGGGATTGTTTCAAGCGCAATAATTACAATGGTTATCACTGTCACCTTCTGGTTACATAGTCTTTTAGTCTTCTAGCAAGGTGTAGATAGTTATCCCTCTTTTTGTTTTCTTTTGATTTTCACTCTCTGGTCTGACGCGATAGCAAAGTCCACTATTCGGCTGGTTGTCTTTTTTTTTTTTTTTTGACTATTATTCGGTATGATTGTTTGACCGAGATTAGGGCATCTGTTTGTACCTTAAAATCCTAGAAACGTGTGTTTATATCATTCAGCTGGACAGATTGTGGGTTGTCTGTATACCACTGGTTAGTTTGTTCAAATTTACATTTTTTGAAAATCTCCATGATTTTCTGTTTCCAATACTCCTTCAAGATCAGTCGACTGTGGTCTAAGAATGCGACCACTGCATCTCTTCAGAAGGGTAAGATCCTCCCAAAGTGTGTCCCAAATATGACTCTAATCAATCTGATGGTAAGGATCAAGTCTTGGAACTTGGGGAATATGGAATACTCCTTCATTGCCATTACTACCAGATCAATTCTGAGGCGGAGTGGTAGCAGGTGATTGGGTCGTCTCTATGGATCAAAGAAAACAGTTTGACATTTAAACTGAGTGCAAGCAAATAACTTATGCTAAACTGAATTGTTAGAAATAGAACTGCTTGATAATTTAATTGTGTGCAAACAAAATACTGATGTTAATTGCATTGTTAGTGATACATAACGATGCTAGGAACTATTTAACTGTGTAGAATTATTAGTGTTAACGGGCAATACTTGAAACTCTTTAACGGTGTGCCTAAATTGAATGATTTGTATTACGTTGCAATACTTGGAAACATTTGACTGTGTGTAAATGAATGAATAGTGTTGAATAGAATAATTAGTGTTAAATGCCAATACTTTTAACCTTTTCACTATCTACAAACAAATGATTAATATTAAGATAGATTATAATTGAACATTAATTGAACTATAAATCATACATTAAAAAAAAAAAAGTAAAATTGGCGACAATAGTCGATGGTTACCCAACGGTTCCCTTTTCAATAGTTACCACACCAAGGTGTAGGAGAGGGCACTACTCCTTTCCTGGATTGCTCAACTTTACCCTTGATCCTTACCTTATTCTGCTGAGAGTTAAGCAAGGCAGTATTAAGTACCATTTTTGAGTCTTTGGCATGACTCGACCTGCGATTGAACCCATGTCTTCCAGACCATTGACGAACACTCTACTCATTAGGCTAATGGCCTGGTTTTCATATTTATATATATCTATTTAAATGTGTACAAAGAAATGACCTCTGAGGAATTGTTACTATTACATAGCAATATTCGAAACTATCTATGTTCAAACAAATGATTAATAGTAAATTGAATTATTTGTGTTAGATTGAAATACTTGAAACCATTTAATTGTACACAAAAAATAAAAATGAGCTCTGTATCATTTAAGAATGTTACCTACCAAATGTGTTTACAAATCATAGATATTTGATATATATGTATAAACAGGATTTGGCATTAAATAACCTACAATCGTTGATATGTCATAAAATCAAACCAAACCAACACAATCCTTCACCAGGCTTTAAACAAGACCTCATATATGGAAATAAAGTGATTATATGTATTCAATGTATTTGTTTTTCCTTTCTCTTTCTATTTTTTAGTCACATTGATAGTACTCATATAAGGAAATAAGCAGGTCTAAAAGTGCAATTTCCGATATTTCATATAGGCTACAACTGCCAGGTATCTTGTTGATGTATTCATCAGTCCCTTTCTCTATCATGCTTTGAGCCTCGATTATGACTTGCGTGGTGGTAGTTTTAAATTGCCACGTTTTTCAATTTCTATTCCCAGGTCATTGTATTTACTTATTTTATAATATTTTTGACAAATTGGGTATCTGTTGGTGCAACCAGGCGTGTTTTTTTAAAAAGTCCTTACTATAATTAATCCAGAAAAGGAAAACAATTATACTAGATATAGTAATAGCTTGTATAATGCTTTTCATTTTTCTATCAGTTCGAACAGAAAAGTTCCAGAGAATATTAGCTCTTTTTTCTTCTGTTATTGGTTCTGATAAGAGTTCTTAGCACCTGTTATTATTATTTATTTTTTTTACTCATTTGTGAGTTTTCACACCAGCGTTAGCCGATAGACTTCTTCTAGAGTTTGAGTGACAGCAATGAGTTAGGACTAATTTCTTTGCCTATTAGTATTGTTATTGTTTCTACACAGATGCTTTCAATGATAGCTATCAGTCACCTAGAATTCTATTCAATATTAATCATTTGTTCACAGACAGTGAAGTGTTTACAAGTATTGCTATTTAACACTGGTTTTTCTATTCAACACTATTCATTCATTTGCACACTGTCAAATGTTTCCTAATATTATTATGTAATACCAAATATTCAATGTAGGCAAACAGATAAAGAGTTTCAAATATTGCTATCTAGCATTTCAGATTCTATTTATCATTCCAAACTATACAGTAGTGTTTCGGCTTGGTCGGGTGTATTTGCCAGTATCGCTATGTCATCGGCGTAGTCGGCGTCGGTAATTGTTTTTGCGGGGTACCTTCTGCTTCTTTTCTTCGTCAGCTCGAAGCCATTCTCTCTGATTTTGTCAATCGATGTTCTAAGTACGTAGTCTAGACAAATGATAAAGAGGTACAGAGCCAGCGTGTCCCCTTGTAGTACTCCTGCTACAATATCGAAATATTCTGTCTCCATCTGGTGATCGTACTTTTACTTTGGTGTTTCTATAGAAAATCGTTATTGCTGCAACGATTTCTTCAGGTATGCCGTACGCTAGTAGGATTTGTTCCATCTTTCCTCGGTGAATGGAATCGAAGGCCTTGGTAAAGTCGACAAATATTAATGTCGTTTGTAGGTTTTTTGCCCGTACACCTTCAAGGATTCTACGGGGAACGAGCAGCCGCAGGCATGGGCCTCTATGTTAATGCACACAAAACGGAATATATGTACTATAATCAAAAGGGGGACATCTCCACTCTAGAAGGAACCCCTCTTAAACTAGTAGATATATTCACTTACCTAGGAAGCAGCGTCGCATCAACCGAAAAGGACATCGACACGAGGTTAACGAAAGCAAGGACAGCTATCAATAGGCTATCGATTATATAGAAATCAGACCTAACCGATAAAATGAAACGCAGTTTCTTCCAGGCAGTGATCACGTCGATACTGCTATATGGCTGCACTACATGGACTCTAACAAAACGGCTGGAGAAGAAGCTAGACGGCAATTACACAAGAATGCTGCGAGCAATCTTGAACAAGTCCTGGCGGCAACACCCCACAAGACACCAACTGTACGGCCACCTGCCTCCTATCATGAAAACTATTCAAGTTAGACGAACCAGGCACGCAGGACACTGCTGGAGAAGCAGGGACGAACTCATAAGAGATGTACTCTTATGGACCCCCACACATGGCCGTGCGAAGGCAGGACGACCAGCACGAACATACATTCAGCAGCTATGTGAGGATACGGGATGTTGTCCTGAAGACCTACCTAGGGCGATGAACGATAGGGAGGAGTGGCGAGAGAGGGTCAGGGATATCTGTGCTACCAGCACGACATGATAATGATGATGATGATTTATCATTACTTCTTCATTTGTACCTAGTTGAATGGTTCCAAGTATCGCTATGTATCACTAATAATGGAATAATTTACGACAGTCATTTGCTTACACACATATGAATAATCAAACAGTTCTACTTCAAATAATTCAATTTAGCGTAAAATAATTGTTTGCTCTTAGTTTAAATGTAAAACAGTTCTATTTGACCCATAGATAAAACCCTATCACGTGCTACCACTCCGAGTCAGAGTTGATCTGGGAACAATGGCAGTAAAGTGGTATTTCTCATTTCCCAAATCTCCAAGGCTAGAGCCTCGTTTAAGTTCATATCTGGGACACTCATTGTGGGTGGGTGTTACCCCTCAGTGGAAATACAGCCAACTGGGCGAACATATAATGCTTTTTGCATATACCATTTGGTAATATGGTCTAATTTGAGTCTCTTGCACAATTCCCAGTGAACAATCTTCCCCCAGTCATGTTTTATCTTTTAGAACCTTTGAGTTATTTTCCTGCATTCTCTTCTTACGTGATTAACCATTTCATCTCAGTCTCTCCAAAATCTACACTTACAATTCTGTTGTATATTACTTTTGTATAATTAGTCCTTATGTCATCGTTTTGTACTATTAGAAGAGATTCAGTTTATCTTTTGAGGTTTCTCTTTCTAAGCCCTGTCCAAGTTTTCCTGAGTGCAATTTCACCAGTTTGTTGCTCGAAATATCCATAGAGTTGTTTTTTATCCCATTTCTGTTTCCTTTTTGTTCTGTTTGTTACGAGGCCACTAGTACGGTTACTGGCTGCTGTAATTAGCCTTTCCTTGTTGTTCTAAATATAGCCCGCGAGTCCTGGTATTGATGCATCAACGCAATTCTAAATACCGGTGAATGGTCTCCTTTTTTTCTTGATACTCACTGTCTCTCTATGTCATTTATCGGATCTAAGGCCTTGTGGATGGTCATCAATTTTCTTGTGTTTTGGATCATTTCTTTGAGTTCCTTCCTGGCCCCTTTCAAAAATGGTCCTGAGTATCTTACAACAGGGACTGTCTTGATATTTATTCCTTTGCTGAGATTTCTGCTGCAGAGCTTAGTTTCGAGTAGCTTTCTCGTTCTTCTGAGGTATTATTTTCTTCATTTTCCTTTCATCTCTGATGGTTCGATGGTGTTCGCTTCCGGTATACCCAAGTACTTGTTATTTTCCGTCTCTCCAACCATTCTCATTCTTTCTTGATTTGACCATTCTATTCATCCGTTATTTCTTTTTTCCATTTCACATTATGAGCCTGGCACATTTTTCGATGCCAAATTCCATTCCTATATCCTGTTTGTATATCCTTATGGTTTGTATCGGGACCGCTAGTTCTTTCCCCTTTTTTGCGAATAGCTTAAATTCAAGGGGGGATCAATTTTTCTTGTGATCACGTATATTTGAATATAACAATAAATCGTGTATATGGAAACGGTGGTTTATTTTTTAGAAGTCTTTTTATATCTATAGGTTGTGTTTCTAAGTTCTATAGAGAGATATATTTGAGTTATACAAAAAAGAAGGGGTGGAAATGAATCTTTTTGGAGGATTCAGTTGTTAATGCTCAGATTTATAAGTTTTTCGAATGCTGTTTTCATGGATTAATCTGAGTTTAATATGCCACCTTTCCCTATTGTATTTTAGGAATCTTATCATATCTGGATGTATCTTTAATATGTTTAGAACATTAAGAAACCCTTGGAGATTAACTCTAACAAAAGTCTTCTGTAGCCAATCTAAACTATAATTAGATTTTACTGTTTGTATCGATAATTTTACATGATCATTCTGTTTATGGGGAGCTGGTCTTTGTAGCCATATGATTCTTTTTCGCATCCCTTTTGTTCTAAAAGGAAAATGTCCTCATATTCTATAAATTTGATTATTATCTTCTTTTGAATCGATGGTATCGTTTTATATGTAATGGGAATGCATGTGATTGGTCGGTAGATTTTTGTCTTTTGCTTTTCGTAGTAGTTATTTTACACGTTCTGTGAATCAGTCAGGCATTTTTTAAGGTTTTTTTTTATGATTTCTAACATAAATTTTATTATTACTTGATGTGCGGAGGATAGTTGATTGATACAAAAATTGTTATATTATCTATTACAAGTGATTTCCATTTCTATGTGCTTTTTAGTTCAGTGATAATATATCTTATTGTAATACCTTCGTACATTCGTGGTTCATTATTTTTATAATTATCTTTTATATTTTCAATCCACCTTGCTTTTTTATTATGATTTTTTATGGCTCCTTATATTATCCCCAAATGTTTCCAATTCTTCAACCGTGAGGGTGTCCTTTACATTCATTGTCTTGTTTCCTAATTCTCGATAGAATTTTTTTGAGTCATCTTGAAATATTTTATGTCTAAAGAATTTTCCTCGCTCTTTATATCTTAGGATATGCTGAGGCTTTAGTTGAATTATTTTGCTTCATTTTTTCTTTCATTATCGGAATCTTATCAACTGATGTTATATATTTTCTTTTAAATGTTCTTGCTCTCCTTGTCTTCACTTATATGGGCTTACTCATTTCATCAAGGGATGTGTAATTCATTATTTTGTATCCTTAATTTCTATTAGGGTAGATTAAAGTTGCATTCTTTATGTATTATAGTTACTAAACTTATGCCTATAGCAGTCGCATATTTTTTTCATTTAAAGACGTAAGATTTGGTTTAAAGTCTTGTAGAAGATTTTCTATGGCATAGTTTGCCCCCTTTATTTGCATTAGGTTATTTTTGTCATTTTAAAAATTTTTTGAAGTTCCCTATCCTTTATATAAATTATAGTTATTTTTTCTCTGTTTATATCTTGCTTCATTTCGTAAATTTTAATCTTATTTGAGGTCGACTATTCTTAAATTTGTATTATTATTCTGGCCAATCGTATTAATGCTGTTGTTTGGATGATCTCTATTTTTCCTCTTATTTCTAAGTCCTTGAAAGCCTTTATCAATCCTTTGGTGACTGTATCAAGATCAGCAATGAGAATTAGCATTACTATTATTTGTTTGTTATGCCTCCTTGGGCATCTCCTCTTTTTACAATCTTTCCACATCAGCCTTTAAAAATCTTTACAAGGAACACATACATAAAAAATACAATATCTTTATATAGATCAAATGCTGTTCAGTCATTCATTCGATAATACTTATATATGCCCTCTTCAATTTTTCTTACAATTTTTTCAAAGATCATCCAATTTAATCTGAAAGCTTTCGACATTATTACAGTTTTTGATCTAATTAGGCGATTTGTTCCAAAAATATATTACTCCACTCGCAAAAAATTCCAATCCCTTTTCTACGAACGTGGTATTAGCTTTAGTCTCGAAACATTGTGACCATACCTTATATATATATAGAGAGAGAGAGGGAGAGAGAGAGAGAGACAGACAGACAGAGAGACAGACAGACAGACACACACACACGCTCACATACATATATATGGGTGGGAATGTGGGTGTGCGTAGGCGTGTGGAGGAGGTGTATTCATGCATACATACATAGGCGTAAATACAAAGAAAACAGAGAGCCGGACACACAGACAGATTTAGACCACACAAAAAAAAATCTATTTCATGCAATCAATTTTGATCTGTCTTTAACTAAACTACTTGATGATATCCTCCACACCCAACACCACCATTGTGGCTTAATCGACAAAATCTCCTCCACGTCCTGCCGGCCGACTGACCGGCCGAGGGCGCGCTTCCTTATTGGCAAAAGTGCTTAACAAAATCCAATCTACGTGCCATTTATACCCGCAAATCTGTTTTCGAAAGCAAGCAGGCCAATTAAAACCGGTCACTCTCTACTTCAAGCCGGGTCAGCTATCAAAACAAATGGACCTCTGATTATTATCCAATTCTTTTTTAATTAGCATCATGCTCGCACCAGAAGGACTTAATTTACTATTCTTCGGTACCCACTTCAGCAGGTATATTGACAACCAACATTGTTCGTAGCAAGTCAATTCAAGTGGTTTTTAAACACAGCTCATCACTTTCACCAACCCAGTCCACCACGTTTACGATTTAACTCAATCCACTGTCTTTTCACAATAAACAGAACACAGTTTTTACATGGCTAATTTTTTAGAATGCATATATCGTGGGGATATATACTAACGCTTGTTTTACTATTTAAGGCTTGAAGTTCTGAACACTTTGTCGGTGAGGCTTTGAATATGTTACCTAGTGATAACACCCCCACCTACAAAAGAGTCCTGCGTATGATAATAAACTGCATTTAATGCTGAGGCCCCAGTTTTGGAGATCTGGGGGAGTATGGAAGGGTTTACATAGTCATTACTTGTAAAGTAACGTTAGCGACCGTAATCGAGGGCGAACAGAAGGCTCTCTTTTCAATAGCTACTACACCGAGGTGTAGGGGAGGGTGCAACTCCTTTCCCTGGGGTGCTCCACTTTACCCTTGATTCGTATGTTATATAGCTGAGTGTTAAGCAAGGAGGTATCAAGTACTATTTTTAAAGTCTTTGGTATGACGCAACCTGGGATTGAACCCCAGTCTCCCGGACCATTGACGAACACTCTACTCACTATACCAGGTCTAATTTGACTAGATATGATGGTACCTGTTAGATTCCTATCTGTTGATTAAATGAATTCATCCACTCTGTCGATAGGATCAAGAATACTAAACGTAATGTGACTATTTCTTGTTCACACATAAACACATCAAATGTGTGTGAGTGTGTATGAACAACGATTTTACGTCGATCAGTAACAAAACTCGATAATGCTGTTCAGAAAATTTCTTAGCCCTGTCGGCAGACCTAAGAAAAAGCTGACAGTGTCCCCTTCAGAAGTTTAAGGGTACTAGGTATGACATTGAACAGCATCTAACAGTGAGACTCCTATTCTGAAATGTGCAGTATTCAATGCCATTAATCCCAGGTCAACTTTGACCTGGAGTGGTAGTACCTGTTAGAGTCCTATCTAGGGGTAAAATAGACCAAGTATCCCGCGTATGGCACAAAAGTGCATCTGATAGTGAGACCTTATTTCTGGAGCTTTAGGGAATGTGCATTATCCCTTCATTGCCATTACTCCCAGTTCCACTCTAACTCAGATTGGTAGTACTTTTTATGGCCCCAGCTATGGCCAAATATATGTAGTATCCTGCGTATGACACAAAACTGGATCTGATGTTGAGGCTTCAGTCTTGGAGCTCTATGGAATGTTGAGTACCCCTTAATTGCCATTAATCCTAGGTCCATTCGACTACTGATGTGGGCCCAAAGTCGGAACACAGAAGGAAAACACGGAACACGGTTTAGAGGTAAGAAAGATATATTAACAAAAGTTACAAAGGATAGTGTCCAATATCGGTAGTCGTACTTCTCGTACTCTTGTACTACAGCTACGGCTGCTCCCGTATTAGGATATTACTGCACTCGTAATATAATGCTGGAAGAGTCCATGATGCAGGTAAGTTTCGGTCTCACAACAACCACCTATGGATTAAATATGTCTGCTTAACAACAGTTAATTTTCGATAGGACAGTGTGCAAAAAAATCGGAAACAACTAAACAAAAGGTGTAAATATGAACGTACAATTAATTC
>OY757909.1:63735773-63885773 GCA_963585895.1 Sepioteuthis lessoniana | reverse complement strand
AGAGAGCGATAGAGAGAGAGAGAGAGAGAGAGAGAGGGAGAGAGATTAACAGAAAGAAAGAAAGAGAGAAATAAAGAGACTGATTGATAGATAGATAGATAGATAGATAGATAGATAGATAGATAACTTGTTTCTGATTGTTGTGTGGTACATTAAACGTAATTTTCATTGGGGTTGAAGAAAAAGGAACTCAAGAACGATAAAAATCAACAATATATCTGGAAAATGCAGAAAACAGCCTAATGACGATGATAAGTGTCTTCAGATATTTTATAGTGGATATAGATTTAATCAGAACTAGATTATAAATAAAACAAACTGTTCAGTAAGAAGAGGTGTAGTAATAACATTGACAAGAATAGATGTAGTTAATCGCAGTTTCAGAAGCGAAAGCGTTAGATATAGATGAAGGAGACACTTTGGCGATGGTTGTAGTAGCGGTGGTGGTGGTGGCTCTCGTGGTAGTAGTGGTAGTGTCATACGAGTTATTAAAGATTACAGGGAAGTTGAATTTAAAATGATCGACAAGGAAAATATATTTGAAGTTGTAGTCGAACAAGAAGAGTAGCAAACGAAACGCGTACGTTAAGTCGGGAAGAAGAAGAAGAAGAAGAAATAAAGTGGAAGTAAAGAAGAATAATTAATAGAAGAATCTTGAGAATCGATGAAGCCAAGCAAAGAAATTTTCAATTTGAGTAAGTAGATATGATAGGCAATAAGCGGCTTATTATGGATGTATTAAGAATTGACAAACGTCTTTATTTTGGCTGATTCGTCGATGTGAAGACAGAAAAGAAGTGAGAAGATGTTATCATTTATGGCTACTTCTCTCCCTTTCTCTTTCTTTCTCTATCTGTCTGTCTGTCTGTCGCCCTCTCTCTCTTTTTCCAGCTTTTACTATTCGGTCACTCTTTCAGTACGACCGTTAAACGCAAAATAATTTTATTGGGTTAGAAACACAATGTCTTCTTTCATTTGGCAAGTATTGATTTCAGCTTCTGTCGTCGTCTTTTGAAGGGAGCAATGATGCACATAAAATGACAGAAGGACGGATCATTGTATCATTCTGCATTTGAAAGCATTTCTTAATCCTCTTCCGACTTTGCTTCCTGTTCGCACTTGCTAGCCCAGCTTTGTGTTAGACTACTCATCACGTGGTTTGTAGTTTCAGTTGTTTAAAGCTCTTTACCGATATGTGATCAGCGCAAGAAGAGACGGTCAGGTTATAATGGCTGAAAAAGTGTGTGGTTTTTATCCCATGTGTCAGGTTATGCAGACTCGTTACTCGTAGTCTGCCGGAGAGAATAAGATCTGATTTTAAACTTTGAACCTTTTGCATGGGTGACATTCATTAGAAGACAGACGTGCAATGCCTGAATTATCTGAGATAAATTTATGTCACTGTTCCATACATATTTTCTGACAGGTATCTTTTTTGATGATTTCCTTTTTAAATCACATAATTTGTACACCATTGAGCTGTTGTCATCATCTTGGTTGTAAAGATTTGAAAAGTTTCAACTGTTGTAACTGAGGGTTATCGACTACGACAAAAGACACAGAAAGAAGACTGAAGGATACAATGGCTGAAACGTTGGTAATATATCAACCATTAGTCCAAGTTTTGTAAATAATTACCAAGGTTTTTTGCTTAAATCAGACTCTTCATCAAGAAATCTTGCAATTTAATTTGATTGACAATTGATCTTAAAGACAGATCTAAGGTTACTTTAAACCAAAGTTAGGTAATTGCATTCATTTTACGTCTGTATATGCATTTTTTGTGTAGTTGTTTCTTAAGAGGATTTTTACACCTAGATCAAGCGAATACGAGAACAATTTAAACAGATCTATTTCACACATAGATAGAACCTTAACAGGTTCTACCACTTTGTGTCAGAGTGGACATAGGAGTAATGGCGAGGAAAAGGTACTCGACATTACCCAAGTCTCCGGAACTGCTGCCTCACCATCAATTTAATTTCATGCCATTCACTTTAGTTTCTTGGAATAGGTCTTACTTCTTTGCAGTCAGAGTATTCTAAGCCCGTACGATAAGGTATAACTAAAACTGCGAACCGGAGAACAAATCGACTTCATATGCGATATTGCCAACAAAACTTTGCAAGTCAACAGAATACGTAAAATGAATGTATTGTAAAGATCATATTTTTAAAATATTGCCTGATCTTACGTATTTATTGATAAAAGCAGGCTTATCAAATAAGCTACCTACAAACTACTCTTCTAAGAGTGTAGTATTAAAAGTACTCGATACAAATCTCACCCTTTTGTTATGAATCTAATAGTCGTTATAGATAACTTTCGTCTAGCCTATAAGCGAGTGACTATTATACCATATATCACTACCAGTACCAAGTAACTGTAATTAGTTATCTAAATTTCTGAGACGAAGCTTGAGGATTTTTATCATAAAGGGTTTTCAGACTATTGTCATCGTTCAACGTTTCGGTCGATATGTCCTCCGGCCTTCTCCAGGTGTTTGTCGAATTCGGGAACCTCCACGGAATTTCGAACTACGTCCTTTATTGAATCCACAGGGGTCACCGGTTACGGGCCATGTCTTGGACTCTTTCCTCAGCTACGTTAGGAAAGTGATAACTCTCCAATACGTTGCCGGGGCAGCACACGGTGTCTATGCCATCGGGATCTGCTTGAATAAGGAAGTCTTACAAAACATTCCGGACACTATCCATTTCCGGGACCGGTAGATGGTGGTAGTGATAGAGGGAAGTTTAGGATGTCTGGGATTGCAAGCAGATGGGTCATTCTTTTAAATTCCTGCTCTCGAAAACTCTCTAAAAACCTAGAGAGCACACAGAAAAAGAATCCGAAACAAGAACCAATAAAGACCTCAAATACAGTCCCGTAGTCTGGTGATTCTCCCAGGATGGAAGAAGGGTTGACTCAGGTCACTCAAAAAAAAGAAAAAGGAGGACACCTACAGAACGCTGGAGGGCCCAATCTTTTTTTAAGTTAACACGAGAGCTCTCACCTTTGAACCAAGAACATTACAAACAGATGAAAAAGAAGAGCTATCACCACATGACTCAGAAGGAACTCCACAACTATCAAAATGCACATCATTCCTCAGGGAAACCCTGGAGAAAAAAAGACCTCCCCAAAAGACTCTTCAGAAGAAATAGATGTGGCACACAGATGAAAAAGAAGAGCTATCACCACATGACTCAGAAGAAACTCCACAACTATCAAAATGCACATCATTCCTCAGGGAAACCCTGGAGAAAAAAAGACCTCCCCAAAAGACTCTTCAGAAGAAATAGATGTGGCACACAGATGAAAAAGAAGAGCTATCACCACATGACTCAGAAGAAACTCCACAACTATCAAAATGCACATCATTCCTCAGGGAAACCCTGGAGAAAAAAAGACCTCCCCAGAAGTCTCTTCATAAGAAATAGATGTGGCACACAGATGAAAAAGAAGAGCTATCACCACATGACTTAGAAGAGACTTTACAACTATCAAAATGCACCTCATTCCTCAGGGAAACCTTGAAGAAAAAAGAGGCTTCCACCATCTCTCTATTTCTCTCTCTCTCTCTCTCTCTCTCTCTCTCTCTCTCTGCCTTCTCTATCTCTGCCTGAATTGTTCTCCCGCCCCCACGTACACAACCAGAGAGTAGAACTTCTTGGAAACACCCCACCAAAAACATTGAAATCTGGCAAAGAGCCAAACTGGTTTCGCCAGACAGCGGCGATGATACAGATTTAACAGCAGTGGCTCTGGGCTTTACTGGGGCTAAGGAACCCTATTCGGATTTTCAGCTTTTTTAAGACACTTAAGCCACTGATAGAATTGGAAAATATTGGATAAAAAACGTAATTTTGGGGTGCACCCATGGTGACCACCTTTATCACGCTTAGCTGACAGTTGACGAGGGTGTGAGGGCCACGGAGTTAGAACAGTCTTTCTTTAAAAAATCATTGCGTTTCTGTACGGGCTGAGTCCCGATTTATGTTCATTCTTGTTTTTACAGGGCAGTAATGCTGTGGTTGGATGTTGGAGGACTCTCCAGAGATAGCCGTATTACTACTGAACTCAGCATCGGCTCTGAATAGGTAAGAAGGTCAGAATGACTTTAAACCTTGCCAGTTTGAATTTGAGGAGACTGATGGATTCAAGCAAGGGTGTGTGTTTGCTCGGTTAACTCGCAAACCTCTACGTAGATGTTGCCGCCGAGCAGTAGATTCACTTCACTTGTGCAGAGGACTGTTGGGTATTGGAGAACGACTTTGTGGTCTTTCGGCATTTAGCAGCCTCTGCATCGCTGGGGTCTCTCTGCTAGTCGGACGCAGCCTTAATGCAATTCTTAATTTTGTCTTTGCAGATGACCTGGGGCCAACTGGTTGTGACCTATATTGTCGATAAAAAGTTCGAGTTCCAAGTGGTCGCGTTGGTGAGAGACGCTCTTTTTTTATGGTTGGCGCTGTTTCTTGATGATCCGAAACGGACAGTTTTAGTTAGCGATTGTTATGCAATACTTGACCCAAGATAGATTGGGTTGGGTGGGGATGAGGGGGAAAAGTCCCGTTTGTTGGCTGTCTTAGGGCAAAGGTCTCCGCGTACGCCGATGATATCGCAGTCTTTGTGCTCCACTATCTCGACATAAAGGCTGTGAAGAAGGCAATCGTGAGGTACGAAGAGACAGCAGGAGCCAAAACCAATTTTGATAAGAGCAAAGGTCTACAGTTGGATTCCTGGAGGGGTGGTGCTCCCCTGCCTGGACAATTCTGGCTTTTTTTAGCTGATCCGTGACGAGGGAAACGGTGGGAGGACGAAGAGTGAAGGAAACTTTTCCTCGCCTGAAGTCCAACTCCAAACCCGAAATCTGTCCCAGGCTAAGGGTTGAAGCCCTATTTCTCACCGAATGCCGTAAGGTCCTTCGCAACCTCCCTGAGTTCAGTTACCTTTCGCGGTCTCAATAGAACTGTATCGGTAACTAGTGGTGGGCTTCGCGAAGGAATCTCTAGAGGAACGGCTCAGCTGGTCACTGGACGCCATTCGCTCCCAATGGAATTGGGCACCAGGTTCTGGCTTCTTAAACAACTCCAAATTATGGCTTACCTTGCCCCTTTCTGGGTAGGCTTTCAAAGCGGGCCTGGAAAACATGTCCAATTGCTCTTGCTGCAGCAGTGGCTTTGCACGCTTTCTACTACTGCGAGCAGGTCCACTCGTTTCTAAGTCATTTCAGGGAGTGTATCCCCTGCATCGACCCCAAGGAGTTAGTGATGCTTGACATTGATTACGTCGTGGACAGTGTTGACTCTCTATAGAAAGGTGCGAAACTTGTGGTGTTTCTCGTGAGCCTAGCTGTAGCCAGAATCACTTTTTGAAAACTTGACTCCTGACTTCAAACCGATAGCAGTAAAATCAAGACGCTATTCACGAGAAGACAAACAGTTCATAACAGCAGAAGTAACGCAACTAATTAAAGAAGGAAATATAGAAGAAATTTAGAAGAACGATATGCAATAGAATTCTATTTTAAACTTGGTAAAAATGCCACAGAAACGTATGGAATGCTTCAGACTGCTTTTGTAGCCTCTTGCATGAAGCGAGCATCAGTTTTTGAGTGGCATAAGAGATTCAAGGAGTGCAAGGAGTCTGTGAGGGATGATGAGAGGTGTGGGAAGATAAGGAAGTCAATAGACCACAGTTGATTGGCCAAAGGGTTAGGGTTAGGGTTACTATGTTGAGGAGGTTTTAAGGGAGTTCAGGAAGAGATTCCGTCGGAAGAGGCCAGCACTCTTCGAATCGGTCAGTGGTATTTCCACCAGGACAATGCACCAGTCCACAACTTCATCCTTGTCACAGACTATTTGACCAATGGCTATCAAGACAGTTCGTCACCGTCTCTATAGTCTAGACCTTGCTTACTTTTGGTTATTCCCTAAGCTCAGAGGCTGTCGTTATGAGACAATTGCTGAGATGAAAGAGGCTGTGACGAAGGTCATTGACACACTCACACAAAAGGACTTCCGTGGGGCCTTGCAGAAGTTTTTGGAACGGTACAACAAGTGGATTGCAGCCGGAGGAGATTACTTCGAATGGGAATAGAGTTTCATGTGTGTTCTATCAATGAAAGTGCCCATACAAAAAAAGTCTGGAAACAGATTGTATGCACCTCGTAGTACCATTACAATTCTAAAAGGATGGATTTAACATTAGATAACCCACGAAGATGAATATTTCATCAAACAAAACAAAACCAGCCAAACCCAGAATATGCTCTCCTAATTGCATGTGCTTTTATTTGAACCGGTAGTTCATCTGAGGTAATCCTACAATATACTTCCCATTTCTTTCTGTTCGTATGCAAGATTCTACCGGTGTATCCGCTCTCCTAGCAACCGCAGATTAAGGTAGCGGACGTTCACATTTGAATGACAGAAAGATTTCTTATAATTAATAAGTGATTAAGATAATTAAATGATGATGGTCAGCTGTTGTTGCTTTTGAATAGCGATAAGGATATCTATTTCAGACCCCACCCCAATCCTCGATAATCCTCTCTTTTTCAATTTTGCTTACACTCTCGATCGCCACAACCTCATAAACAGAGATTACGCACATGGTAATAGATAACAGAAGTTATAAAACTATGATTGTTTTGAGACATATTAAAACGGAAAACTGGAAAGGTTTAACGATGTTTGTTATGTCAGTGAAGTTTTGTGATTGATAGCGTGATAAATTTTAACGCCACGCCAACCTGTCTTTTCTTGTTTTATTCTTAAAAGTTAAGGAATTGTGTTTATTGTATTTTTATGTTTTCATTTTTGTGTAGTCTTTTGGCACATTGTCCAGTTGAATATGGATAATTCCGAAACTAAATGTACTATCACGCCGGGAAGGAGTGGACCTGGGAGTAGTGGCAATGATGGAGTACTCCACACTTTGAAGATCTCTAGAAAGGTATTACAAAAAAGGTGTCCTGAGTATGACCCTAAATTACATTTAATGGTGAGGTACCATTACCCCCTGGTCTACTCTGACATGAAGTCATAGTATCGGTAAATGTCACATCTATGGTTTAATTAGATCTATTTCAAAAGTGTTAGTATTCGACAGTATCGAGTTTTAAAAAGTTCTTAAGAAAAAACTACTTCCGAAAATGTAAACATGGACATATAATTAACATGATTCCCTAAACTTTAGGCATAAAATAACCCTATATGTGTTGATATGTCGTTAAAATCAATCAATCAGTCCTAGAAAAGAATAAAGAATCGAAGTAGGTGTGTTAATTTGGTCTCTTAAACAATGAAAATCTGAAGACGCAGGCTCGTATGTAACTTCGTAAACACCTTGCTGTTTGCTAGATATTTACCATATGATGCTAAAATATATTAGTCATAAAGCGACAAGCGTTCAACCCTGTCAACAATGGGGATTTCCTAGACTGATTTCATTACATCGAAATACGCGTCTCTCTTGCCTCTCAGTCTTGGGGGATGACAGTGCTGTAGTGATACACACACCGCATATTTCTGTTTCCAGTAAATATGATAGGGAATAGAATAGTTGGATGGTGTGTCACTACTTGATAGACAAGAGAAAAACTGGTTTGAATAGCGCAAATTTTGGGTGTCCGTAAAATGTTAAGTGTTTTAGCTTAGATCATAAGGGTAAAGCACTTAGGATTACGCTAATATAGTAGCAGTCCTTTTTTAACGGCAAGTCAAACCGTCTAGGTTTATTTACGCCAAGAGTTTACGGAATAGCATTCATTTTATTACTATATTTTTACATACAGTTAAATGATCAAACAGTTCTATTTCTAAAATTCAGTTTAACAGGAGTCATTTGTTTGCACACAGTTCATACGTCAAACAGTTCTATTTGACCCAAAGATATGACCGAAGTAGTTGCTACCACATTGGGCCAGAGTGAGCCTGGGAGCAATGTCAATGAACGGTTACTTTGCATTCCCCAGAGCCTCACCATCAGATTGCTTAGTGTCATATCCAAGACACTCTGCAGAGATGCAGTCTGTGTATTCTACAACTCCAGTCGATTTGGGCTGAAAAGTTTAATACAGAGTATGACATAAAAAATTTCCTCTGGAGAAATTTACACCACCATCATGTCCTTTACTTGTAAAGGTCAGGGAGGAAAAAGTGATTAGATACAACATAACAGTGGTTTGAGCTAATGCATATCAACTCTTCAACACCTACTAAATGAACTTTACTGAAGATGTTCTTTTCTAAAGAAAAAGATCGTCAAACTCTTACATCTTAATTTTACACTTTATTTTTAGTGTGAAACCTATGTTCCATCAACTTCAAAAGGCACAGATAGTATTATAAACTGATTCTTTCGTTTCGGACAATGCTCTAATGAACCTTTAAAAAACATATTTGAACAAGGATGGTATACTGTTCTCATATATGATCGGGTTTTCTCAGTTTATTTTTTTCTAATTTGGATCGCATAAAGAACTTATCTGCGAGGCCTTGTTCGTGAGTATCGCTTCTTGTCACTTCAGCCATTTTCCTATTCAATAAAATCTAGCCGACTTGTCTCTCATTTATCACAACCTTTACAGAATACGTTCGAATTACTTTGATTCATTGGCTCTATCTATCGAAGAAACTCGGTTTCCTGTCTTTAATAAGCTGTATCCATTCTCTCTAAATCTTCCGGGTATGGAATGCATGTTTTTTTCTAACAAGATCTGCACAGTGACATAAACTCTCCCATGATTTTTCCTCTCAGCTGCAACCTTGGACTTTTAAATATCTCGTGTTAATAAAAGTTAGTATGGATCTCTGTTTTGTTATTCATCTATAACAAATTTCTCTAATTTCACTTCCTATAAAATGGGGTGTCTTAGATATGACACTTAACTACATCCGGTGATAAAGTTCCAGTTCTGAAGTGCTGGAAAATTGTGAAGTGTCCATTTACTGCCATTACTCCCAGGTCCACTTTCACCTAGAGTGGTAAGATTTACTAGAGTCTACTGAACAAATAAATCAGTTTGAAAATTATTTGCTAGAGGCATAATCGAAACTATTTAATTGTGTGCAAACAAAATATAACATTAAAGTAGGAATAGTTTCATGAAACCACATATTTGTGCACATATAAATAGATTAGAGTACTGGATATTGGCATGGTTGTTAGAGTGTTGCCAATTGCCCGGGAGACAATCTCAGGTCGAGACTCAAAAATGGTACTTGATGCGTTCTTGCTTAACACTCAGCATTATAAGGTACAGATCAAGGGTAAGGTGGAGCAATCCAGGCAAAGGAGTTGCAAAGTCCCCTAAACCTCGGTGTAGTAGCTATCGAAAAGGGAGCTTTCGAGTCCCCTGCGACTACGGTCGCCAACTTTCCTTGATTAGATTAGGAGAGGAACCTTAGCAGCCATATAAATGGACTAATTATTCATGTCAAATTTTAGTTATAAAGTTAACCATAATACGTTGATATGCCATTAAACAAGTAGAACAAACCAAATCTTATTTCTTCATTTTTCTTTCTCACTTTTTAATCAGTTACCGGTATTTATTTTTTTCTAACTCTTCCAGTTATTTTTATTTTTAGCCTTTTAATTTCT
The DNA here is from genome assembly GCA_963585895.1 of Sepioteuthis lessoniana. Classification (NCBI taxonomy): domain Eukaryota; kingdom Metazoa; phylum Mollusca; class Cephalopoda; order Myopsida; family Loliginidae; genus Sepioteuthis; species Sepioteuthis lessoniana. Next base: position 63,876,161 of record OY757909.1, on the reverse strand, counting down.
TACCTCTTTAATTGATTTATTGATTGATTTTAACCAAATTTCAACCCGCCCAGGGTTATTTTATGCGTTCATTGTACATTTATGTTTAATCTTTGAGTAGTTGTTTCTTTAGAAATTTTTTAATTCCCGATGCTATCAAATAGGAACACCAGATCTGGGTGGACCTGGGAGTAATGGCAATGAAGATGTATTTCACATTCCACAGATCTCTAGAACTGAAGCCTCATCGCCAGATAAAGTTTAGTGTCATACCCAGAACAACTTTTTTTTTAGCAGGGGATCTTACCCGTCTGCAAATTATACAGTAAGCATTTTAACTAACTGGAGAATTTATCCACTCAAAATATTTCTCTTTCCGTCAACTTTTCTTTTTTTTCTTTGTCTTACAAATATTTATCTTCTTTCTTCTCTTTTCATGAAAATATTTTTAGACTCTGTTTCTTTTTCGCCCTGTCAGCTGGGGTTAAAGAATATTCCGACTGCTTTTCTACAGAATGGTAATCCCATATCCAACGTATGTCCTGGATATGACTCTAAATTATCAGATAGTGAGTCACCAGTCCTGGAGCTTTGAATTATTACCATTACTCTCAGGTCTAATTTGATCCGGAAAAGTGCAACCTATAAGGGTCCTAAGTTTGGGTGAAAAAGAACTTCTTTATCCTTTATAATGGATTATTTCACTGGTCAACAACAAATTTGTTGTCTGCGTTTTTTTAGCTGATTTAGGACGAATCTGATGCGCTGAAATCCAAAAATTACTTCAGTTTTGCTCAATCAGGTCAAGTTTTTGAGCTATGGCCACATGTCGTTTTTTACGTTAGTAGGCACCTTGACTTTCATTACACGAAGAAGGACTTGCCTTTGCAGGAGGAATTGGTGCCTTGCAAAGAAAGGAACATCATCAACGACCGTCTGGTGGACAGAGACAGAATACACTTCCCACCGCTGCACATCAAGCTCGGCTTAATCAAGCAGTTCACCAAGGCTCTGGATAAGGATGGTGACAGCTTCACTTACTTGTGCCAGGCTTTTCTAGGATTGACCATGGAGAAGTTGAAAGCTGGCATCTTTGACGGTCCTCAGATCCGGCAGCTCATCAGAGATCCAGAGTTCGAAAACTCAATGAACGAAATGGAACTGGAAGCGTGAAAGCATTTGTTCTGGTAGTGAAGAACCTTCTTGGCAACAATAAGGCCAGAAACTACGCAGAACTTGTCAACAACATGCTGACTGCTTTCAGAAACTTAGGCTGCAACATGATCAAGATCCACAACCTATTTTCACATATGGACCGGTTTCCTGAGAACCTGGGTTCAATGAGTGACGAGCAGAGGGAGGGATTCCATCTGGACCTGAAAGAGGTGGAGACCAGATATCAGGGTCGCTGAGACGCAGTCATGATGGCTGACTAATGTTGGAATCTGAAGAGAGACCACCCTGCCGCTGAGCATTCCCGGAGTTCGAAGAAACGGAAGTTCAAACCTTGAAGTTTGAACAATGGCGAAGCAACATGCAATTTACGTGTACTTACCTTTATCAATGCCCACCATTCAGTTTACAGAATTATTCTCCCTCCAGCTATGGGTAAATAGTAGGACAGACTAGGTTATTCAGCCTTGGTGAGGCAACTAGTCTAGGAGAAGGAAAACTCTGAATTCAAACCTGTTAAACTCCGCTTAAAAATTGACCTTGTGTCATATCCTGCTCGAGCGGAGGGGTTGGTAAATAGTACCATTCAGTTTACAGTAATCGATGTTTCTATAGGTAATCAATATATGTTGTTGGCAAAATATTTTTTTCTTTTAAAAACATATTTAGGATGATACGTATTAATAAAAATCAGCTGATAATGCCACGAAAATGTAATCGATTTTGTCAAAAGATCTGATTTTTTTCAAATCAACCTGACAAAAAAAAAAAACCTGACCTGATGGAGAGAAACGGATGCCATTTCCTGATTTAGCAGTGCAAAAATACCCTAAATCAGTTGTAGAAATCTAGACAACATTCAAAAAATAAAAAAATTGTTGCCCTGTGTTATTAATACTAAACTTAATTATTTGTATTGAATAACAATACTGGAAACTATTTCGCTGTGTGTAAACAAATATTAGTATTACATTAGGTAGGAAAACTTGATGAATAGAATTACTAATGTTAAACTGCGATACTTTGAATTATTTAACTGCATGCTAATAGAAGTATTAGTGTTAGATGGCAATACTTGAAACCATCTGTGTGTAAACAAATGATTAGGATCAAAGATAATTTTAGTATTTGATAACAATACTTGAAATAATTTAACCGTGTGCAAACAAAGGATTAATATTAAATTGAATTATTACTATTAAATGGCAATATTGAAAACCCATTTAACTGAGTTCAAAAAATAAAGCAATACTTGAGACCATTTAAATTTGCATAAACAAAAGATTAATACCAAATAGAATTATTTGTGTTGGATAAAAATACTTAAAACCCTTTAACTTTGTGTAAACAGATGAGATCTAGCTCCTTTAAAAATAACGTTTCTAATAAACTATTCACTTACAAATCTTTATATATATATATTTATCATCCCCCTAACCTCCCTCTTATTTTGTATTCCCTTTCGCTGTTTTATGCCTTCTCTTTTTCATTATTTTTAATTGCCTTTAGATTTCCTTGCCGTTTTCTTTCAATTAACTCCTCATTCTCTTTCCTCCTCTCTCTTTCGTGTACATCAATTTTATTCCGCCCCTTGATTGTATTGGTTTATTTACCTTTTTTTCTGGACATGTGGTTTGAGTGTGGGTCATCTTTATCTTAACTAAACATAAGGCGAATAATCTTGACGGCAACTACAATAGAATGCTGCGAGCAGTATTAAACAAGTTCTGGAGGCAGCACCCCACAAAGAAGCAGCTATACAGCCACTTACCACCCATCACGAAAACTATCAAAATTAAACAAACCAGAGATGCGGGACACTGCTTGAGAAGTAAGGACGAACTCATAAGTGATGTACGCTTGTGGACCCCATCACATGGCCGAGCAGAGGCAGGACGACCAGCTCGAACCTACATACAGCAGCTCTGTGCTGATGCGGGATGTAGCCCTAAAGACCCGCTGGAAGCAACGGACGATAGGGAGGGATGGCGGGTTAGGGGTATACGTGCTGGTGGTGTGACTTGATGACGATGATGATGAAGCTGACCTTTTTATTTATTCTCTCATTTTCTGTATTCCCTCTCTTTCATATCTTCACCACTTTTTAAAAAAATTCTCATTTCCTTCTTTTTTTTTCTTTTAATTGGAATTTCAAATCTCTCACTTTTCGTTGACTTTCATATCTTCCCCTTGATTTTCATAACTTCACCTTGACTTTCACCTTGAATATCATATCTTCACCTTGATATTCATATCTTCACCTTGACATTCAATCTTCAGCAATTTTTTAAAAAATCTCATATCCTTCCTTTCTCTTTCAACCGGAACTTCAAATCTCACCTTTCCTTGACTTTCTATCTCCCACTTTTCTATCACTCACTTTTTTATCTCCCACTTTTCCTTGACTTTCTATCATCACCTCATTTTTCTTTTTATTGTCTGTTTCTTGTTACTTTCAGTTTTCCTCCTCGTTTTCTTTCAATTAATTTTTCTTTATTTCTTTTTCCTAAAATCTGCCTTACTTCCTCTTCCTTTTTTTTTTTATTTTTGCCTCTTTCTTCTTTTATTTTCTCATTTTTCAATACTTTTAGTTTTTCATTGTTTTTTCCTATTAACTTTTCTTTCTTTTTTCTTATATCTCTCTACTTTATCAATTTTCTTTCCCTCTTTTTCAAAACTTTATCGACATTGTTTCTTTTCTTGCTTATATTCGTTTTTAATCATTTTTCTACTCTCTCTTTTTCTCTCATTTTTATCTCTCGATATATTCACCTCTTTCTTTTTTATTTCTCATTAAATTCATTGTTTTTTCCCTTTTGGTTTCAGTTAACATTTTTCACTTTAAAAAAATCTTTCTATCTTCTCTTCTTTCTCTCTTTTATATTTATCATTTTTGTTTATTTCTTCATTGTGTAATAAATCTGACACACACACACACACACACACACACACACACACACACACACACACACACATTCTCTCACTCTCTCTCTCTCTCTCTCTCTCTCTACTTTCTTTCTTTTCTTATATCTTCGCGTCTTTTTTCTTTTCTTTTTTGTTTTTCATTAGCTTTTGTTTTCCTTCACGTTTCTTTCAATTAACTTTTCTAATTTTTTTCTAACTTCCCAGTTTCTCTTTATTTCCAGTCACTTTTAACTCTTCATCCTTTTATTCTTTACATCTTTAAAAAAAAAATCCGCGTTACTTTTATTTTTATTTTCCGTTTCTTTTTAATTAATATTTCCATCTTATATCCTAACCCCTTCCTTTTTATTTGCAACCGACCTCTTTCTATCTTTTTTCTTTTCTTTTCTTTTCTTTTCTTTTCTTTTCTTTTCTTTTTTGTTTCTCATCTTCTAGTTTTCCCTCTCTTTTTCTTTCTCACACCTTTCTACCAACTTCAGCTGCTTCTATCCCGCACGTGCTGAGGCTTAATTCTCTCTCTCTCTCTTTCGCTCCTCCTCCTCTCTCTCTCTCTCTCTCTCTCTCTGTCCAAATACAGTGTTCATAGCGGTCATAAATATGTGTGGGTGCGGAGTGAGAGCAGATTTGATGAAGGTTATTGCTAAATGAATTGTCATCTGGGCATTGAATTATCGTCCGAGCATTGAGTTGGGCAATTAGATCTTCATAAAAGAGACCATATGGAAACTGATTAGTTTGTGGAGAGCTGAGCGCACGCTTTTAACTTCTCCACCGTCCATGACTCTATTCTCATAATTCATTAAATTCTTTCATCTCACAGACTATGTATTACCACTCCAAGCACATGAGACTAATATACCTGTTAGACGTTATCTTCATTCGGTATCATCAAAGAAAAGTAACCCTCCACCACAACGCTGACAATCCCTGTTTTTCTCAACGTCTTTGTTCTCTGTTGCAGTCATCATCTTTTTAGGAATCTATATAATAAACAGGTCTGATTGGGTCATAAAACATCTAATCACAGCACCAATTGTGTTAGACGTTTGAAAGCTTACCGAGCAATTAATTAAAAGTTCAATTATTAGTTTAATTAAAATTCAGAAGCTTCGTTGTCCAAATGTAATTTATCTATTTTTTGTCGGACGGTGATCTTCTCCACAAAGTGGTTGGATGTATTTTATTTTAGATTCAGGGTTCATAAAAGTCGATAGAAAGATAACGAGAAGTTTAACTGGGGTTAACATCTCACATATTTCGATTGCTGGGCCCAAGCAAAATCTTTTTTTAAACTCCTCTGTTTACGTTCACCATTGGGATCTACTGATAATTTTTATCTGTTATCCCAGTTTCTATACCAAGGTTAAAGAACCTATTTACCCATAGCAGCAGAAAGAATAGTTGAATTCATACTTCTCCCTACAGCTACCTACCCGCCATCTCTAAAACTATCCAAGTAAGACAAAGAAGGCATACCTGACAGAGCTGGAGAAGCCAGGACGAACTCATAAGCGACATTCTCATGTGGATCCCTTCACATGGTCATGCCAGTGTTAGCCGACCAGCAAGAACTTACCTACCACAGCTCTATGTGGACACAGGATGTAGTTTGGAAGACCTGTCGGAGAGTGATGGATGATAAGGATGGAGAGAGAAAGAGAGAGAGAGAGAGAGAGAGAGAGAGAGAGAGAGAGAGAGAGAGAGAGTCAGTAACGCAACTTGATGATGATGATGATTAGCGTTACATGATTTTCAAAGCGCCCAGTCCATGATTTGAAATCAAGAAGCCGAGTCCGTTTCTTATAGAAATAACCGTTACGCCACGACCTTTCATGGTTAGAGCAATATAATTAAGACGCATTCTAAATCGTCTGACGTAATTATGTTCTTTTCTCTCATCTTGATACATGTAACCTTGATATGCTACATTGATATGAGTTTAAGTTCAACCATTGAAAATAATTGTGCATTCGTACAATTGTCTGTAGATTGCTCTCCTGGTCTATTTTTACCTAATTTCATATATAAAGTAAAGTTAGCAACCGTAGTCGATGGTGACCCGAAGACTGCTTTTCAATAGCTCCTACACCAAGAAGTAAAAGAGGACACTATTCCATTCCATGGATTTATCTACTTCACCCTTGATCCGTGCCTTATAATGCTGAATGTTAAGCAAGACGGCATCAAGTACAATTTTTGAGTCTTTAGCATAACTCGACCTGGTATTAAACCACGGTCTCTCGGGCCATTAACAAACACTATTCTTAATCCTCATATTTTATATGTCTCTTCACAAGTCATATATTATAATTTCTTTTGTCTAGTATATTTCGGATTTGATCGAATTTGTTTTGATACTCTTATCAAGGACTGCTTTTCCTTCTATTTCTCTTTTACAGTTTTCTTTCGCAAACGTGTTCAGGCCATTTCGTCTGATTTTCCGATAATCAACTATTACTCTATGGGACACTTGGTCGAGCCCACATGGGTAGATTGGGCGATCTGTTTGTGTCTAAAAGCACCATGTTATTATCAAAATACATTAACAATACTGGTTTTATTTTTCAATCGTTCTAAAAGTACATTATCTAAAACTGATATTAAAATTATTATTTAAAATTTGTATGTATACTCAGTGATAGAAGCTACTATAGATAATGAAATAAGTGAAAGTGATTGTCTGTAAATGAATGTAAATTTACGTCTGAACAAACAATTACAAACAATTATATTTAAAAATATTTTGACTCTGTTGTCTATTTCATTCGTATCAAACGTTCCATATTTCTTATAGACATTCTAAGATTCTCATTTTCACTTGCTTGTCTATTCATTCTTTCTTCACTTCCTGGTTTTTTCATTTCCTTTCAATTTCTCATTGCAATTTCTCACTAAAATTGCTCTTCTATTATGATACACACTTTTCCTATATTAATTGTTAATCATGTAGCACTGAAGAATGTTGCTGTTTTTTTCCTGGCTTTGCCGTTACAATTTGCCTGTTTCATCTCACCATGATTTCTTCAATATTATTGATATCTTCTTAGTATGGAACAAGGTTATTAATGTTGGTTTACCCGATGGAAACAGAACGGAAATAACAAACAATGAGACAAAAGGGCAGATCATTGCTCCCCAGTAGCGTTAAAACTTAATAAAATCTAACTTAATCAAATGGAAACACTTGTAAAAAATTGGCGACACAGGGCGAGGGCGATCCAAAGGCTCCTTTTTCATTTGCTACAACAACGAGGTGTAGATGATGTCTCTACACCTTTTCCTGGATTGCTCTATTTTAACTTTGATCCGTAACTTATAATGCTTGCTGTTGCGGAAAGCGGTATCAAATACGATTTTTTGTGTCTTTAGCATGACATGACTTGGGATTCAGCACCGGTCTTACGAGCCATTGGCGAACACTTACTCATTTGGTCAATAGGACGGTTTACTAAGTGAGCGTTTATTTGGTTTGGTTGGGAAGAATTAAATGGAATATCAACTCTTGTAATTTATTTAATGCAAAATCTTTTTTACACATATGTATAAAAATGATTTGCAAATAAATAGTTTGTTGGAAATATCATTTTCAAACAAATCACACCTTGACCACAATATCCGGCGAACACTTACGCACGACATACGGACACTGGACAGCAGTTTCGACCTTGTTAGGTCTCATCAGCAGTGTATACCCTGATCTCCACTACTGGAGATCAAACCAGCGATCACAGATTGCAGTGCAGAAACTCTAAAACTGATACACCAGCTTATATCGCACACAAGTTACGCCAAATCAACTAGTCATGGTATTTGCGCGGCCAATTAACCTAAATGTATCATGCAAGCTACATGAGTTCTCTTTACAGAGGACACGGCCACCTCCAGGGCCACGCTTTCCCAAGAGGATTAGAAATACACATCCACGTGGTAGTGATCACGGTATATATAGCTGATGAGACCTAATAAGGTCGAAACAGTTGTCCAGTGTTTCCGTATGTCGTGCGTAAGTGTTCGCCGGATTTTCTGGACATGGTATTTCAATTTACAATATGATTCCTTTATTAAAAAAGAAAATGTAAATCACACCTCATTTCTTTACTCATAGCTAAAAGGTTTCAAGTATTGTTATCGAATACTAATAATTTTATTTAACACAAATCATACATTTGCACACCATTAACCTTTAAAATATTGTTAAAATAATAATATTAATAACGTTACTATTTTTATTTATTACTTATTCCTATCTAATAAAAACAATTCCGACACAGTTGTTTGGTTTGAAATAATTAAGGATAATTACAATCCTATGTAAAGGATTGAACAGTTTTTTTTACCCATTGACAGGATCCTAACACGTAAAACAATTTCTGTGCAGAATGGACCTGGGAGTAATGACAATGAAGGGATATTACACATTCCTCAAAGCTCCAGTACTGGAGACCCACCATCAGATGGTTTTATTGTCATACTCATGTATTCTATTGATCATTATTCTCCTTCATAGATGAAAAGATTGCGCTATTGGCCTCCATTGTGTGGCATAGACCGCTGTAAAGTTGGCTGTTTGGTTGGGTTTTATGGCCTATCAACCTTTGTAGGTTATTCAACGCCAAATCCATTTTTATACAAATAGACGGTTCTATTTCAAACAATTCAGTTTAATTGTCAAAAACATTTCTATTTAAAGCTATTTAGTTTTGTCAATTTTAATTTAAGCAATTCTAATTGAAACAATTCAGTTTAGTAAAAGTATAGATTTTGTCCACACAGAGTTAAATCTCATAACAGTTCTATTTAAAACAATTCATTTTAGCATAAATACAGTTTCATTGTCAAAAACAGTTATATTTGAAACAATTCATTTTAGCATAAGTATGCAGTTTAGTTGTATTTCGAGCAGTTCAGTTTAGCATAAGTACACAGTGTAATTCTCAAAAAAGTTTCTATTTCAAACTATTCAGTTTACTTAAATAATTCTTAGTCAAACAATTCAGTTTAGCATAAGTACGCTGTTTAGTTCTATTTAATCCATAGATAGGGCCTAATCAGGTGCTACCACTACGAGCCAGAGTGGATCTGGGAGCAATGGCAATGAATGGGTGCTCCGCATTCACTAAAGCTCCTGCATCACAGGAACCTCACTATCAAATTGTTTAGTGTCATATCTAGGACACTCATTGGGGGTTTCTTAATACTCTGTAGAGGGGCAGTAGGTGTATTCTACAGCCCCAGCTGACTGGGCAACCATTGTAAAGATTATATATGTGTGTGTGTGTGTGTGTGCGTGCTTGGGCAGCTGTTTTACATTTAAGCATGTTTGATTACACAATAAAGACACATTTTGTCTATATGATTTTATTAAGATCCTTTCAGGTTTTCTTATATCTTTCTTGGTTTTAGACTGGAATTGGAAGAAGAATTTACCAAAATTGTCCCGAGTGCATTCGGGCCTTTCATAGGCCATCATTATGGTCTTTGCATGTGTAAAGAGTGTTTTTAAAAGAGTTTTTCGGTTTTTTATAACATTAAAAATTTACGCAAACGCAAAGTTGAATAACACTCTAGATGCCAATGACATCGAACGAATTTAAAACAGAACGCTATCAACGGAAATAGAATATTATCACACCATTTAATATATATATATATATATATATGTATATATATATATATATATATATATTGATGCCTGTGTTTTCTGGGTCGAGGTAATAGAATCACATATAAGAGCATAGTATGAAAATGTGATCTATGTATTATTCCTTTTAGATGAATTTATTTGATTATTTTTACTCATTTGTGGATGTTAGTAAAGTCAACATGAAAAAGAATATCAGAACAAAAAAACTTCTTTTCCAGCAGTTGTTGCTTTAGAGTATTTTTTGGTACACAGTTCATTTAAATACGAATGAATTTTATATAGGTCTATTCGACTTATAAAGCCAGTCGGCTGGGAGTGGGCTGCAGAATATACCGATTACATCTCTGCAGGTGCGGGTAAAACCCCTCCATAATGAGTGTCCTGTATATAACACTAAACAATCTGGTGTTGAGGCTCGAGTAATGCTGGAACTTCGGAGAATTTGAGAATGCCATTGCTCCCAAGTTTACTCTAGTCCGGAGTGGTAGCACCTGATAGGGTCCTACCTGTTGGTCATATAGAACTGTTTAACATTAAACTGTGAGCAAGCAAATGACTTATGCTAAACTGAATTGTCAGAAAAAGAAATGCTTGATCATTTAACTGTGTGTAAACAAATGATTGATTAAATTTTTTAATTAAATTGTCAGTGGTACACGGCAATATTCAGAACCATTTCACTTTGTTGTCTCATGCTAGATTGAATTTTTAGAAATATAACTGATCATTTAACTGAGTTTAAGCAAACGATGCTAAATTGAATTGTTAATGATAGATAGAAATACTTAGAACTATAAACCTTGTCACCTTATACTAAATTGAATTGTTATAAATAGAACTGTTTGATCATTTAACTCTGCGTATCTAAAAATGTGTTTACAAATGAAACAAATCATAAGTTTCATTTATATATAAATGAGACTTGGTATTAAATAACATGCAAGGTTTGATGTGCCATAAAACCCTACCATCGAAATATTGGACCCAGAGGCGCGACTCTAATAGGTACAACTCCGATCAGAGTAAACTTGAGCTTAATGACAATGTATGGGTACTCTACGTTCCACCACCTCATCGTCAGAGGCCCTTTTTTTGATGGGGTATCTTACGCCTTACCAGGAACGTAATCCCCACTGACAGGGTGTTCTGATATATATATATATATAACTCTTGACAGTAAGGGGCATGTAATCTTGATAATTTCAAAGATTGGTTGGTTTCTTTGTTTTAATGGCATATCAACCTTGGTAGGTATTTTAATACTAAAGCCACCCTAGTTGAAGAAAAGTCGTGGCACTATTTAACCCATTGGTGGGGTATTTGGTTCGTGCCTTCCCCAATAGTATTAGTTCAATGGCGGACTTAATAGTGCCACTGGAGTTCGAACACTCTTTGTAGGATGTCGCAGCCTAGTACATGAGCTACGACCCCACAGAGGTCTCACGCTAGATACCTTTGATTTTTATCATCTTTTCCTAGCTACTCTGCAAATTTGAACTTGTTTTTTTTTTTTTTTTTTACAATTACACATTTTCTAAGCCTTATGCGACATTAATTTTTAAGATAAGAACTTAACTGCAAATGCCAAAAAATCAGATGCGTATAGATGTTCTGAAATGAGATATTAAGCGGGAACCTTAGATACGTAATATTTACAGAAGCTCTGTTACAATTGATTTATTATAAAATAATGAATTACAAATAAATAAATTTTGAAAAGATCAGTATAATTATAATAAATTGGTTTGGTTTCTTTGCATATGAACCTTTGTAGGTTATTTAATGCCAAAGCCATTATCCTAGAAGAACAGTGGAACTATTTAACCCATAGGTGGGAGAGTAAGGCGGTTCATACCGTTCCCAAGGGTATTTGCCAGAAAATGAACGTAATAGCGCGACTGGAGTACGAACTCGCTTACTACAATTCCGCAGTCCATCGGTTTAACCATTACACCACGAGGACACCACCTAGATTTAATTGGGTATCTACCATGAAAAAAGTGATGTTATAATATGCCGTTTTTTTGTTGTTTTTTTTTACTTTTGTAGTAGCGTACATTCAAAAGAAAGTTCATTATCATATAAATTTGTAAAAATTTGGGTTCAAAGATGGAATATATCCCCACTCCACAACAACAGCAACAACAACAACAACAGCAAAAGCAAGCAAAGTATTTTCCATTTATACTTAGATATGAGTTCTTAATCATCTGAATTCATCATTATATTAATATATATTCCAGGCAGCTGTCGTGTCGATACTGCTATATGGATGCACTACGTGGACGCTAACTAAACGGCTGGAGAAGAAGCTAGACGGCAATTACACAAGAATGTTGCGAGCAATATTGAATAAGCCCTGGCGGAAACAGTCCACAGGGCACCAACTGACTCCCATCACGAAAACTATCCAAGCTAAACGAACCAGACATGCAGGTGAAGCAAGGCGAGCTCAAAAGTGATGTACTCCTATGGACCCCTGCATATGGCCAAGCAAAAGCTGGACGACCAGCTCGAAAATACATACAGCAGCTATGTGAGGATACGGGATGTAGCCCGGAAGACCTGCCAGAGGCGATGAATGATAAGGAGAAATGGCGAGAGAGGGTCAGGGATATCCGTGCTAGCGGCACGACATGAAGATGATGATGATATATATATATATATATATATATATATATATATATATATAGGTAGGTAGGACCACGAAAATTTAAAAAATACAAATCTCTTCGTGGATTTATCTATTTTAAAATATATTTTTATTCTTTCTTTCTTTCGATCTCCAACAAACGTATATATATATATATATATATATAATCTTTATTGAAATCTAGAGAGAATGCAAAAGATTAATTATAAAATGCAATGTATGTATTTTCCTATTATCTTCGACATATCACGAGTAGGATGTGACATAAGGTCAGTTTTTAGCTGGTTGGAATTTAGAGTTTTCTTCCTTCTAGAATGGTTGTTTAATTAAAGGTAAATAACTCAATCTGCCCTACTAATTACCCTCAACCAAAGGCAAAAAAGATGGATTTATGCCTTCTCCTAGATACATCACCTAGAGGCCGTTTGAGTCAGGAAAGCATTGTAAGTGCTAGAGAGGTCAGAATGTATGAGACGAGAAAGTGTTGGCCTTTCTCGTCTTATACATTCTGACCACTCTAGAGCATATTTAGGAACTTACATTTCACTATATATATGTAGTTATGTATAAGTCATAACTTCCTATATATTCTTAATAATAAGAATATTTGTGATTATAAATGCGTATGCGTTTGGTCTCTAACATAATGATTTTGTATATCAAACCAAGAATTTTTTTAATTGCATGAATTTGTTTCGGCGTATCGGAGAGTCACTGGCATATATTTTGTCATCTGATCAAAAGTATCAAAGGTAATTTACACACAAAATGCATCAAAGACTCACGGGACAAACGTCAAAATTCTAATTTCCTCTACATTTTTAGCTAAGAAACTGGCAACGATAATGGCACTCAATCACTTATTCATTCAGACATAGGCACGTTTTATTTGAATAACTGTATGCTTATAGACACAAAAGATATCTATGTTTAATAATTTCTGTGCATATATATATATATATATATATATAATTCAAGCAAGTTTTGTTAATGACGAGGGAATACTATTTATCATTTTTAATTTCATTTTTTCAAGACTCCTTGTTATTTTTCTAGTGTCGAGATCTACACGGTAAAGGAATTGTCCCATATCTTCTGCCCAAGCGCTTTCGACCATACTTTTGGTCGTCATCGTGCGTAGTGTATGTTTGGAGTTGATTGTTGGGCAGAAGATATGGGATATTTCTTTTACCATCTAGATCCCGCTACTAAAACATAACAAGGAATCTTGAAAAAACAAAATTAGAAATAATAAAGTGTCCCATCGTCTTTAAAAAAACTTGCTTGAATAATGACTTCCAGCCTAAATATATAGTTCTCAGAATATATATATATATATATATATATATATATATATATGGGTTTCGATCCTAGCTTCAAGCGTCTTCCGTGTCTAGCCACACTGAAGTGTTGAGATACAACTTGGATCTGGGATCGATACCCGCCCAAATTTACGTTAGACTGAATACCATACTGCTGAGCCAACAAGCGAACCACGCCAGCTCAGGATTTATAAGGCATTATGTAGTAGGTTTAGTTTGTTTACATTTTTACCTTACCGGATACCAGAGTGCTCAATTCATTCGAAGAGCTTTGCATTATACGAGTGGCAGTCGTAAATTTCTTTACCATAGAACTCAACCTCCGTCGGGGAGCGTATATATTGTAATCCACAGACGAATGTTTCGTTGAATCACAGATCTTCAGTGTGGCTAGACACGTAGGACGCTTGAAGCTAAGATCGAAACCCGCCTAACTTTACCTTAGACTTAGCATCATACCGCTCAACCAACAAGCGAACCACGTATATATATATATATATATATATATATATATATATATATATATATATATATATATATATATGAACGTATATATATATATATATGAACGTATATATATATATATGAGCGTATATATATATATATGAACGTATATATGTATATATATATGAACGTATATATATATATATATATGAACGTATATATGAACGTATATATATATATATATATGAACGTATATATATATATATATATATATATATATATGAACGTATATATATATATATATATATATATATATATGAACGTATATATATATATATATATGAACGTATATATATATATATATATATATATATTGGATTACAATATATATATATATATATATACTTATGGGTAAATATTTGGTTTTGTGCCATGTGACTTTTGTTGGGTTATTCACTGCCGAAGTCAGTCTGTTCCCTTTTTTTTAAAGTGATATTAACTATTCCTGTTTAACATGAATTCAACAAAATTGTCAGACTGTTCCCTTTTTTTAAGTGATAATAATTATTCCTGTGTAACGTGAGTTGAACAAAATTGTCCCGAGCTCAAATTGTCCCGAGCAGTGAATCCACACTCCTCAAGACTTCAGAACTGAATTCTTACCATCATATGCAGTTTAATGTCATATCCAGGACACTTGACTATGAGGCTTCATCTTGAGCTGACATTCTCAAGATGCGACGGAAAATTAACAAAGATACCAATGGAACGCTTTAATTTAATGGTAATAATGTTATAGCACCGAAACTACGTTTGGTGCCGGAGTCATAATCAGAATAAGGCTTTCTTCGCCTAACAGTTGTTTTTTTTTTTTTTCCAGCATGTGTATAATATATTTTCATTAAAGTCTTCCAATGACATGGGGAAAGGTTTGTGACTGTGGAAATTTACTAAGCTTTTTGCTTAGATGTGGCACAAGGTCATATGAAAGGGGCACCCAATGAGAGAAAGGTTTGTGACTGTGAGGTAAGACCATGCAATCGCTAACACGTCACAAAAATAAAAGAGATATTCACCAACTCGTTGTGTTGGCCGTGGCTGTAGAATGCTCCGATAGCACCTCTGCAGAGGGGCACGATCCCCTCCAACAAGGCTACCTATTGGCCGTGGACTGTGACGCTTGATGCTTCAGGACGGGATCATGGTGGCTAAGCAGTCAGTGACCAGCCAGCCAAAGTGGTCACGTGACTTGCAACAGTTCATTTCGCTAGACAGTCGGTCATGTCAAGCCCTTGCGCCTGTATAATTTTCTCGACTGTACTACTCAAATTCATTGCTCTTGTGGTAAACTAACACGCTTTAGTGTTTGTTTGCCACAAGAGCAATGAATTATCATAAAAGTGATTTATCATAAAAGTGCCAGAATATCCTAGGTATAGCACTAAACTGCATCTGATGGTTAGGCTCCAGTTTGAGTGACAGCAAGTCTGCTCAGGTCTCCAGGAATTTTCTTAGTATTCTGGCTGACCTCAACAATGCTGTAGTTTGGATGGTCTCGGATCGTCCTCTGATTTCCAACACCTTCAGCTCACTTACCAAGCCACTGAGGAACCGTTTCATGCTCACCAGCTGCAACTGTTATCATCGCCACTTTCATATTCCATCCTGTTCTCCACTACCTTCAGTGGGTTTCGATACCAGCTTCAAGCGTCCTACGTGTCTAACCACACTGAAGAGTGGTGATACAACTTGAATCTGAAATCGATATCCGCCCAACTTTACGTTAGACTGAGTATCATACTGCTGAGCCAACAAGTGAACCACGTCAGCTCGGGAATTATAAGGCATTATGTAGTAGTTTTCGTTTGTTTACATTTACTCTTTAGTTATGTCACTGGATCTAACCAACGCATTTATACATTGTGCCATGTGGCCTTGAGGACATATGGCACAATTAGATAACTGATAACTGACATCCATTAAACATGGCTCATGGAACTAGAACAGTCTACCCCGTTAAGCGAAATAAAGGGCTAAATTCGAGATTCCAACCACCTGAAGAAAGCCGGAGTGTACGACGGCCGAAACGCTGTGATAAACATGGCGACAAAGATGAGGACAATAGTCCGAAAAATAATAATAATGTACATAAATCCTCATCTCAGAAATATAGACTGATATTAAAACTGTACTTATTCTAAACTGAATTGTTTAAAACAGAACTGGTTTGACTGTGTGTAAATAAAATCTGTATATATATTAAACTGAATTATTAGAATTAGAACAGTTTGACTAAACTGAATAGCGTGAAATAGAAATGTTTTTGACAGTTAATGGGTATAATTATTCTAAACTTAATTGTTTGAAATAGACCGTTTATTTTGTAGAAAGATGGATTTGGCATTAAATAACCTATAAAAGTTGATATGCCGTAAACCCAAACAAACTAACACATACACACACACACACACACACACACACACATATATATATATATATATATGTGTGTGTGTGTATGTGTGTGTGTATGTGTGATGATGAAGCAGGTTTCCTAATTTGTCTCCAGAAATCTCTAAAGAATTTAAGCAGAAATAAAAAACCTATTTGTCGGTTTTCAAAGAAAGCTTGTAAATTACACGCAATCAAGAAAGCCCATGCGATAACGTGAGCTCATATTTAGCAGATGTAAAGAAATTTTTTTAAAAATACGTAATCTCATATTTAAATGTAGTAACACTTCTTCATGAATAGTTGTGTCTATGGTGGACGGCGTGTGAAAAATATTTAATCCTAGTGGGAAATTCTGTATAGTCGTCTTCTTAATGGCTGTTAAATACAATTCAAACCCCCAACCCCACAATTATATACGAAAGCACGCCAGCGCACGCACCCATTTTTAATATAGGGTAGCGTAGGCACAGAGTCAATAGCGCTTGGTAACTTAGTTTTTCTTGTATTTGTGATATTGAACACACTTTATAAATATAGCAAACAACAATATATATATCAACAACAGTATATATATATGTATAAAGGCACGCACACACACACACACACACACACACACGCACACACACACATACATATATATATGTGTGTGTGTGTGTGTGTGCTTTCTTGACAATAGCTCCTACCTGTAAGAACTAATATTGCAACTTAAGAAGTATCCTTTTCTATGTATATATCTATCTATCTCGTAATGCATATCGAATGACGTGTCTATATTTTTTCCGGGGACAGGATGTGACAAAACGTCAATTTTTAAGCAGGGCACAGCTTGTTTAAATTTGAAGTTTTCCTTACCCAACTTGCAAAAGCGAGGGTAGATAACTCAGTCTATCCAACTGCTCTCTCATATCTTGGTGATAAAAGATTGATTCATGCCTTTTCCGAAGTGCATTAGCACAAAATGAAATGTAAACAGACTCATCCAATATTTGAAACCGAATCACCGAATCCATATCCTAATACGATTACCGTTAAGTTAAAACTGCCTATATTTATTTTAATTGTGTAGAAAAGAAAGATTTCTAAGCAACATTATGTTATTTCTTTGAATGACGAATCCGTTTGGGATAGAACTCATTCTTTACTTCATGAAGGCAAAGGACAAATTTACTCATTCCCGAGGGCATTCTTCTTTTTTTGGCGCTTTAGGAATCAGAGATTGACACTGTCGTTCCGCCTTTTAGAAAAATGAATCGGTGCTACAACTCGAAGCTGAGTAATATACTTACCATATCATTGGCCAGGATGGACTTGAATGCTACTCCCGATACGAAGATTGGGAACAAAATTCGTATATAAGACATTAACTGGATTATTCCATATCCAGTAACGTGAATTACACAGATGTTACCAGGGCCATCTGCTTACAATTATTACCATTTCAATGTTTCATCTCGTTCTGCAAAAAAAAAAAAAAAAAAAGAAACTCTTTCTCAACGGAAGGCGCACGAGATTTCCAAAGTAGATCAACTTTGGTAAAATCATCTTTTTGAATTATCTTTAAAAAAAATCTCCTATTATTCATGATAGATAGATACTTAGATAAATATATATATATATATATATATATATATATTGAGAGAGAGAGAGAGAGAGAAATGCTAATGTGAAAAGTTTAACAGAAAAAGTCTTCGATGCTACTACACCAGAGCCCGTATACAACAATGAAAAATATTGAATTTTCTGTGCACTGTCATCAAACGAAGAAGTGTCAAAAACTGACCAAACAATCGTAATTTTAATGGTGTAAATATATGTGTTAATATGGAAGTACACGTGACACTCATGTGTGGAAAGAATACGCACGTGCGTGCGTGCGCTTGCTCGCTCACACACACACACACACACACACACGCATGCATAATATAATAATTAATCAATGCATATTAGTTTTACATATATCTAATAGCATGGATTCTTATCTTTGACCAGTGGTTTCATGCTGTCTTTACGCGATAATCATCCGGCAGATGATTACCGTTTAAAGACGGCATGAAACCTGTGGTTGTTGAAAAGCTTCCTTGCTATTGAATATATATAAAAACTAATATATATTTATTCATTATTATATTATATAATAGCTCTATCATAGATATTGAGCACTCTCTAAATTATACTGGATTTGGTCTGCCACTAACCCACCAAGTTAAATAGTGACAACCCTATACTGCTGTAGTATATATATATATATATATATATATGTGTGTGTGTGTGTGTGTGTGTGTGTGTCCTAATAGAGGAGAATAAATATGGAGTTAGTAAGGTGGTAAACGGCACAGGGGAAATTTATCAATACGTCAAAACTTTTATATATATATATATATATATATATATATATATTGTCAATATATGCCTGAAGTTTAATTTATAATACACTATTGATGTAACAAAAGTGTGATTCACCTGGTGGCTCAAATAGCTACTTATTTTTCATTATTTCCATTATTTGAGCTCAAATTCATTTAAAACGCTAGCATTTTGATTAGTGATTTTTGAAGAATGCTATCTCTCCCCAATTGTAAAATTGAGGCTGCGTTATAAGCCAATGCTCTATTCTCTTTACTCAAAGTTCTAATAAATTAAGCCAAGCTTAATAAATACTAGCGCAAAAATACAATGTTTATGTAAGAGAAAGATATGCGCAGAAATTCGAGTGATGCAAATATATTCCCACATACATTAATTGACAAATTTGTATTTACCAACCCTCGTATTGATACTCAGACAAAATGATCTAGAAACCATACATTCGTCACAAACAAGCGAGCAGATACATGTAGACTGGTTATTTGTTAATTAAAACCACGGGAACACAATAGCCAGCCATATACGTACACAAATTCCAAACGAACAGAGAATCGCACATACAAATACACAAAAAGTACACACACTCACACAAACACATATATTTAATGTTGCAAAGAAGCACACATCATTGAGCTTACACGTAACGATATACATGACTATGCAGATGCGTTCATTGAATTCCAAAGAGACAACTACACACTTTTCAGTCTCGAAATATTCGTGCCATTTGAGAAGAAAAAATATCATAATCAAATAAAATTTCAAATGAAAATAATGGAGATGATTAGAAAAACAGTTAATTTAAATAATTCCACCTGGCGAGGCGGGAAAACGACTGATCAGCATGACATTGTTAACAAACCCAAGAGAAATAAAGACGATCGACTTTCGGCGGGTTTCCGACAAATATGGCCGACAATTTCATCGAATAAAACTCTGCCATCTTTTTCTTTAAGTGGTTGATCATATTAAATGATAAAAGCCCGCCAGTTTATCAGTAGGAAAATAGGATGTATGGGTGTGTAAGTGTTTGTATGCAAGCAAACGTGTATGGATAATTAATAGGTAGATAGAAGTAGTGAAAGTAGTGGTGTGGTGTGATAGAAGTAATCTTCTCTATCAAATGACATTTGCAAACATAGCAAAAGTAATACATTTGATTGTCACTGTTATTGATATTGAGAACTGCATATTATCGTTATCAAATTTTATATCTATCTATCTATCTATCAATTCTCTTTTGTAACTGTTCTATCTATCTATCTATCTGTAAATGCACACCTCTGAACATAAAGGTTTAGAGTATATATTATGTATCTATTATACATGGAGACGTCTCGAAATATATCCATCAAGCGTATCTCTCTCTCTCTCTCTCTATATATATATATATATATATATATATATCACTCTCTCTCTCTCTCTCACACACACACACACACACACACACACACACACACACACACACACATATATATATATATATATATAGGTTTGGTTGAATACCGCGGTGTGTTTCTTTTTTAAAATCTTCAAGTGAAGACGTTCAAGTCTTCTTACTACTATTTCTACTTCTGGGTCAAGTTGGCAAACAAAAGAACCCTATATTAGCCCAATCACTTTCGATCATCTCACTGGTCATCTTTGGGGGTCACGTTTGATCATTTGTTGAAGTGAGTTTTATATTTTTTCGGAGTGGATTATATTTATTTGGAGTGTTTTTTTAAAGAAATTATTGATGGTCTTGATTCATTCTGTTAGGATGGGTGGTTAGTTATTGAATACGTTTAATCTGTTTTTAGTTATTGTAGGTATTTTATTTTTTTAATAGTTATTGCATCGAAGATTTGTAAACGGTTTTTGTTGTTACATATATATACATATATATACTTTCATTAAGAAAAAACAACAAACCGGTCACATTAGGATTATAAATTTATTTCCATCCTGTTATGCGTTTTTGAAAAATCAAAAAACATGAAAAAAAATTAACAGGACTTCTTCAGATCTTATGGATAAAATAAATCAGAATATACATAGGAAAGGTGGGAGGGGATAGAAGAGGGGTGAAGAGTTATCTCCTCATTTAGCCCACTTCCGTTTTTTTTTATTTCATTGTCGGTTAGAATTATAGTAAATTATTTTTATAAATTTTTTAAATATATATATATATATATATATATATATATATATATATAAGTAAACTTGACAACCGTAGTCGAGGATGACTTGAAAGCTCTCTTCATTAGCTACACATCAAGTTGTATGGAAGGGCACAACTCCTTTCTCTGGATTGTCCCACTTGATATATATATATATATATATATGTGTGTGTGTGTGTGTGTGTGTGTGTGTGTGTGTGTGTGCTAACCGAGTTCAATTTCTGAATGTGGCTGTTTGCATTTCACATTACACTAATAAATTAGGGAAAGTGCTGAATCCAACTTTACTCTTTGCAGATATGGATAAAAAAGTTGTGCAGACTATGCTCTTTAACCTAAGTATGGCAACCAGTCTTGGGGGAAGAAAATGCTGAATTAAAATCTGTTTAACTTTGCTTAAAAGAAGCAAGCTAATCTTGCGTCACATGCTATTTTGTGGCGAAGGAATTGGCAAAAATACATCACACACACACACACACACACACACACACACACACACACACACACACTTATATATATATATATTGAAAAAATTCACGTAGTCTCATTCTTTATCAATGTACATAATTAAATAGACTGAAAATTATACAGTCAATTATTTATGTATAACACACCCTCGTGAATAATTCGCTGCCCGGAATTTGGGCAACAAAATTCTGATAAAAATATAATATCTTGTATATAATAAGTGGTTACTTTTTTTTAGAATTTAAGGCAACTAAGATTAATATTTGTTCAATTTTTTTATCCGTTTCGTGCATATGTAAAGCATAGATTAATCCAGTTTAGTTCTGTTTTGAAACAGAAGTTAGAGCAAACGAACGGATATGTTCACTCAAAATGGCAACAAGCTTGTGGCAAAAATAAACTCTTCCTATGAGAAACAAGTAATAAACACACATGCATTCCAGTAACTATGTTTTGTATCGGCATAAAATAGAAGTGGTTTTTATACATTAGTTAGTTTGGATTGTAGATATTACTTTTCTTGGGTCAGACGATCCTGAATTTGATGATTCACATTGCCATATAAAAAGTAAATATATATTTCTTTTGTTTGATAAGCACTACTGTATTTTCGGCAAAAAATTTGGAAAAATAGGTGCGTATCATACAGGAATATAGTCATCTACAGCATCATAACGACACAATAATAAAGATGCAGGAAGATTTCTTTAACAAAATATTTACCTCTCACTTTATTTGTAAGGGTACAAAAGGGTTACTCAAAGTTTGCGTGTGAGAGGGAGCTGGAGACCGAACAGAACTGAAATATTTTGACCCCCGCTCTTTTGGCCGTCACGTTGTGTCTTTCTTGTTCTCCTTTACTATCATACTCAACCGGAGGTCTTGGGGTCCACTCTGCTGTGTGCTGGATTTCTTTACTGCATCTTATCAGCATCTTCACTGGACCCCAACTCATCAGGGCCCCAAGCCCCTTCGGCCTGGTGTGGCTTTCCCTACCACATCTCGTCTCTCTCCGTCTCCAACTGTCTGCAACTTGAACTCAACTGGCTTGACTTCCGTCTTGACTGAGCTATATAATAGTTCAACGTCCACCTGATCGCCCACTCGATCTTTGAAATCGCATGTTTAATCGTCATCAAGCAGAAATAACTGTCATGCAGTTCAGAGGTCACTCTCTTCCGGTGTGTCAGTCTATGAGAGTATCATGGGATTTTTTTAGCTCTTCCCATTTCATCAGCCAATTTCCGCCCACGCGATTTCCTCTCCTTACTGCCATTGGAATGTGTCACTTCTTTTCGGTGCATCACCTTGAATTGCATTTTGGGCCGGGTCGAAGGTCAAAATATAATAATACAAGAATAATTGCGGTAATTCATGTAAATATTTTGTTCTGTAAGTCTTTGTATAAATACAGTTGTGTATTTTATTTGACGTGTGATGTTTGTGCTGTTTTAACACAATAAATGAAAAAAAAAGTTTAAAAAGTTAAAGAAAAAATAAAAGACCTGAATATTGATATAAAGGAAGAATAAAAGAATGAAATATTAAGTAGAAGAAATGAATGACTACATATCATCTACAGAAGCAAAAATAAGTTGGTTTTCAATAATTTTATTACTTTATCATTTTATTGTTATTTTAATATATATATATATACACACACACACACACACACACACACACATATATATATATATCATGTATTTCTCTAAGAAAACAAAACCGGTCACATTAGGATTATAAATTTATTTCCATTCCGTTATGCGCTTTTGGTATAAATCAAAAACAGGAAAAAAAATTAACAAGACTTCTTCAGATTTTATGGATAAAATAATTCCGAATAGACACAAGAAAGAAGGGTAGGCGGGGATAGAAGAGGGGTGATTAGTTAAACCGGAGTTGGGAGTAATTCCAGTAGGACAAAAAACCTTTCCTGCGATGATAACCATTACACCACGGACACCTCCTAATCATTTTATTATTATTTTATTATCTTATTATTTTATTATTATTTTATTATCTTATTATTTATTATTATTATTATCAGTTATTGTTTTTTATTATTATTCAAGTTAAATCATGTACATTAGCAAAAATGAGTTGGTTTACAATTTTTTTTCTTTCATTTTACTTCAGATCTAACTCAAGTCAACCCTCTTTCAATTATTCAAACTCTCTCACTACCACGCATTTTTCAAATAAATTTCAAAATTTTCACTCATCCACATTTTAGTGGTTTTTTTTGTTTTGTTTTTTTGTGTGTGTGTGTGGGTGTGTGTGCGTGTCTTTTATTTGCTCAGAATTAAGCAATATTCAAGTTTTGTAATTAGAAAAGGAATTTCATTTTTGCTTAAGAAAAAAGTTAATAATTGATACAAAATTATATTTTTTGATTGATTGATTGATTGATTTGGCCGAGATTTGCATAAAGGGAAAAATTAATTTCAATATACGTCTATTAAAATGTGCTAATGTTAATTACGGCGTCAAATAGATGCGGAAGCAATCAGTTAATAGGAGTTAATGAATCAATGTGAATTGGGAATATTATTCGACAAAGTGTAAACGGATGGTTTTGCATCACCGTTGAGAATGCATCAAGAGAAGCGAAGAATACGCATGCGCTAGCCAAAAATACGCCATTTTAAAAAATGCAAACAACAGAGAGATACACACACAGATGATGAATGATAGAGAGAGATACTTTATGGGTTTGCGTCTGTTTAAGGAGAGAAGAAAAAGGGAAAGATCGAAAGGAAGAAAAATAAAGAAGGAAAAAGAAAACAACATAATGTGAGTGGACCGTTAACTGATAGGGAAACGACCTTAGTTTTTGAATGATACTCGGAGGAGTCAAAAGTTCTGCAATATTTTAGTAGTACATACTTGTTTGCATCACGTTATATCATGTCATCGAAGTAGTTTAAGTATCCGCTGTGGTTGGTAGTATCGTTGTAGAGGGTGTGCTGACACAGCGGGCATTACTTCATATGTACTTTGAACGTACATTACTTTGAACGTACATTACTTTGAACGTACATTTGAACGTACATTACGGCATTACTTCATATGTACAAATGAACGTACAACTTAGTTTAATTTAGGAACTTGTCTTTTACAAGTTTGAATCGGGCCATAATAACACAGAAGCAAAAAAAAAAAAAACAATAAAAAAAAACATAACATTTGTTGTGCGAATGGTGACGGTGCAGTGAGCTGTTGGTAATGGTGGCATTACAGTGAGCTGATGGTAATGGTGACAATATTGTGAGTTGATGATCCAAGAAATTTCGCTCGGGCTGCTGGAACTTTGACAATCAGGCAAGTTCAGATAGGTCTAAAAGCATGGATTCCAAGACTATTCTCCTAGATATAGAGATAAATCTGGCGACAAGCGTTTGGAGAGTATCAGACAAGTTCGGCATCTCAGAGTCTAGTGATATTCGTCACCTTGACAACCTCGGCAAAAACATCTTACTTTTACAGATAAAGAATTTATTCGACTTCCCACCAAGTCATATTTGACATACAGTTGTTTTAAGGTAGGCAGCCACGCTCGAAGAGAGACTCATGTGTGCTGTTGCAAAAAATGCTTGATCTTCTTCAAATTCCCCTTTTAGGAGCCAAACGATAAACTCGACTCTGCCAAGTAGGTAACGTCTGTGAAGAAAGCCTCCTGAGACAGGACGATCAACTTAAATGAGCCATCCCGTGCGAACAACTGATGAGCCTGCCCGAGGGCAGATGATCCCTATCCAGAAAAAAAAAAAAAAAGTAATCAATAAATGTAAAAGACACATTTATTGTAGCCATGTGTGTATGAGTATTTAGCAAAGTATTTCTTGATTTTCTTCAGTTGTGTGTTTTTTAAGCTCTAAAAATGGTATCTACCTATATAATACTCTACATGAATCTAAATATGTAAAACTCTCCACATGTAATACTTTACGCATGATATCAAAAATTAAACGTATAGTAGAGCATAAGTTTTCTGCTTTCTATGTTCTGATTAACTTCTTTTTGAAAAACATTATAATCAGTCGGTGAGGCCAGTGCAATTCTGGGCTCTATTCTAATAAACAAGTCACCACTATTAGGTTGTTCCGTCAGATCTTTGCTTCATTTGTTTTTACTTTGGTAAATCAGTAAGCAGCTTTATTGGCTATTAGATTCAGTTAAAAATCATCCTCATCGAGGTATGCCAACAGCATGTATTTCTTTCACTCTTTCTCTCTCTCTCAACATCCGTCCCTGGTAATCTAGAGAGAACCCAGTGTCCGTACAGAGCTGATGAATGCACATTTTTGCTGGTTGACTAACACTGTTGTGTCCATGTGTAAGAGTCCATGGAAGAATGTTGTTCATGAGCCCATATTTACGTTAGCAGCTGTATCTAGTATGACTTTCTCATCTTTCTTGGATTGTTTTGTGAGATGGAATGTAAGTGGCCGTACCCCTGCTGTTTTGTAGGATTTGTTCAAGACTTCACACACTATACTTGTGTAGTTCCCATTTCGCTTTTCTTAAAGAATTTCTTCAGAGTGCAAGTAGTGTGACCGAACAGTAGTACCTGCTCGGCAATAACTTGAAACAATTTTCGTTTTATTTTATCAGAGAAATCAGATTTCTATTTGGTCAATGATCCGTCAAATACTTCAAGCTTGTCTAAACATTACTACTTCTATCTACGATTTTCACAACAAAATATAAAGCTGAATAATATATCTAAGAAAGTCATTAATGAAAAATTTGCTAATTGTATGTTTTTATTATTCTATGAAGGAAATATTTTTCTGTAAAAAATTCCATGGAGTTTTGTTGTTGGTGTAAAAAAATAAAATAAATGATACTAAATGATATATTCATGTCAGCATTAATTTTTCTTCTGATCCGGATGAACCCAGTTTGTTAGATCTGATAATATGAGAATAATATTTGTACTCTGAGAAATATTTTTTAATAAAGTTGGAAAATTAAAATTTTGTACTATCTCTTATGACTTGTAGTAACATTATTTGCCACTGATTATTTCTTATCATCAGAAATCTCATATGTTTCAGTATGGGTCTTCTTTTCTCACAGAGAATATTTTTACATCCAGTCCTTGATGATAATGATGCTTCTATTTTCTAATTACTTCCACAGTTATCTACGAATTTGGACCACAGAAAAATGTTCAGCACAAGTGTTGCCCCAGAAAAAATATCACTTATTTGCAAATTGAACTGGAAATTGCCGATTTTTTTCGTTATTGTTATTCAAAATCCTATACAGCTTATATTGGCAATTGTGTTTTAAAAAGTAAAGTTCGAAACAAAATTGTAATCGAAGTATTGAAAAAGAAAATCTCTCTATTCTCTTAGAAACTTTGTTTAAAAATGTCATCTACTCGTTTTGAAGCCAACAAATAAATGTGCAGAACTTAAAATTTCTCTTTTCATTTTTTTTCGAAATGTCTTATTTGATTTTTTTTTCTTTTCGATTGGACAGGAAATTGTTTCAAAGAATAAAATAAAACTTAATGGGAATGAAAATTCATATTTTGATTATTTTTTCTAAATCTTGAAATGTTTCATTTGTTAATTTCTTTAATAAACTTTTGGATTAGAAAATAATTTAAATGAAAAAAAGTCTCCAAATAATTATGTCCAAAGATACAACCAATTGTTTTTTTTTAAAGCTACGTATTTTACACATTCGAATCTACCTTATATTTGGCTTGATTTCATTCTTTAAAGGCATATCAATCTTCGATGGTTATTTAATGCTACAGCCATCTTTATTAAAATAGCAGTGATACTATTCAACTGATTGTTGGGGAAATGAAGAGGTTTATACATTTTCCAAGTATATTAGTCAGAAAGTGAATGTAACAGTGTGACTGGATGGTCAGGTTGGTTGGGTTGGGTTTATTGCATATCAACCCTTGTAAGTGTTTTAATGCCAAATCCTCTTTATACAAATATACTAAATATAGGATTTGTAAACACATTTTATTGAAAACATCTTTGAATGAGTCTGAGCTCATTTTTTTAATTAGCACACAGTTAAAGGGTTTCAAGCATTTCTATCTAATAGGCATAATTCTATTGACTGCTAATCCTGATTTGCAAACGAATGGTTTGTAGGTAATTTCATTTTTAAATGAGTTAGAACTAATTTGTTTGAACACAAGTATTGCTATTGTTTCTACACTGATAATGCTTTCAATTATTGCTATCTAACACTTATGATTCTATTCAATATTTATCATTTGTTTGCACACAGTGAAGTGATTATAAAGAAAAAGAAAAGTTGGCGACCGTAGTCAATGGCGATTCGAAGGCTCCCTTTTCTACAGTTACTACACAGATGTGAAGAGAAGGGTGCTACTCCTTTTCCTGGATTGCTCCACTCTACCCTTGATACGTACCTTATATTGCTGAGTGTTAAACAAGGAGGTATCCAGTACCATTTTAAAGTCTTTGATACGACACGACCTGTGACTGAACCCAGGTCTCCAGAACCATTGGGGAACACTATTGATATTTAACACTGATAATTCTGTTCAACATAACTTTTTCATTTGCACACTGATAAATGGCTTGAAGTATTGCTATGTAACTCTCACAACTCTATTAAACATCAGTATTTTTTGCACAGAATTAAATGATCAAAGTTTTCTATTTCTAACAATTAAATTGAGCATAAGTCATTTGTTTACCCACACTTTAAATGCAAACAAAATGTATCCGAGGATTGATTTGCCCAGTTGGCTGGGGCTGTATAATACACTGACTGCTTCTCTGCAGAGGGGTAAGACCCCACCACCACCACAAACGAGTGTCCTGGTACGACACTAAACAATCTGATGGTGACGTTCCAGCAATACTGGAGCTTTGGGGAATGCAGAGTACCCCTTCATTGTCATTGCTCCCAGGTCCACTCTGGCCCGGAGTGGTAGCACCTGATAGGGCCCTATCTATGGGTTAAATAGAACTAACAGCATACTTATGCTAAAATGAATTGTTTGAGTAAACTGAATAACTTGAAATAGAAATGTCCTTGACAATTAAACCTTACTTACATTTAAACTGCGTGTTTTTGCTTAACTGAATTATTTGAAATAAGTCTGTTTTTCAACATTAAAACTGTATTTACACTTAACTGAATTGTTACATATAACTGCTTGAATAGTCTGAAATAGAAATGTTTTTGACAATTAAACTGTGTACTTATGCTGTGTACTTATGAACTGTTTTAAATAGAACAGATTATTTACATAAAAATGGATTTGGCGTTAAATAACCTACAAAGGTTGATATGCCATAAAACCCAACAAACAACAACAACAACAGCAACAACAACAACCGAGGATTGATCAAATTGTGTCTAAGATTTTTGATTGTGGAGGCATAAATTGTTGCTATTGACGATAAAGTTTTCTAGATTTAAAGAAATATAAAATGAATAATACTTAACTAATCTCTTGATTTCAACTACTATTTTTTTTTGTCTAGATGAATTCAATTAATATTGTATTAAATGTGAATAAAAATCATGGTTCAACAAACAATTTCATTTTTCTAGGATATATGAAAATTTAAATTCTGTATGATTGGTAATGTCTTGCAGCAACATGGCCTCCTGTTGGTTATTTTTAATTTTACGAGATCCTCGTCTATTTCAATGTTGGCCTTCTTTTCATAAAAGTTTCTTTTACATTAAAACGCTTAGTCTAGATCCATTAAATATGCACAAACAAATTTATAGCAAGAAGACATTCGACGTGTTGAGCTTCAATTAATTTTTGATTGTACAATGAGTTCTGTCATATTAACGAGTATCTGTAATTGTTAGTTAACTCTTCATCCAGATAAATAACTCAATTCAGGGATAAATTAAGAACTCGTTGCTTTATGGTCAGAGTACAAACCTGTGGCCTCAAAGTAAGCGAGTTCAGACGACAGTCGTGATGTAATGTTCACTTTCGAACTATTAGTTCACTTTCGAACTAATATCCTTACTCACCCAACAATGGATAAATATTTGTTTAATGTTTCTTACATAGTTGTTTGTTGGTTGTTTTGGTTTTATGGCATATCAACCTTTGTAGGTTATTTAACGCCAAATCCATTTTTATGTAATCAGTTCTATTTCAAACAATTCAGTTTAGCATGAGTACACAATTTAATTGTCAAAAAACATTTCTATTTCAAACTATTCAGTTTATTCAAACAATTATAATTAAGCTAATTTTGTTTACACACAGTTAAATGTCAAAACAGTTCTATATATAACAATTCAGTTTAGTGTAAGTATAGTTTCAATGTCAAACAGTTCCATTTCAAACAATTCAGTTTAGCATAAGCATGCAGTTTAGATGTAAGTACTCAGTTAAATGTCAAAACAGTTCTATATTAAACAAGTCAGTATAATGTAAGTACAGTTTCAATGTCAAAAACATTTCTATTTCAAGCCTTTCAGTTTAGTCTAACAGTTCTAATTCAAACAATTCAGTTTAGCATTAGTATACAGTTAGTTCTATTCAACCCATAGATAGCGCCCTACCAGGTACTACCATTCTGGGCCAGAGTTGACCTGGGAGCTATGGCTATGAAGAAGTGCTCCGCATTTCCCAAAGCCCCAGCATCTATGGAGCCTCACCATCAGATTGTTTATTGTCATATCGAAGACACTGCTTGGTGGGGTGGGGGGTTACTCCTCTGCTGAGGTGTAGTCAGTGTATTCTTACATGGAAGAAAATAAGTCTCATGTTCATTAGTGTTTTTTTTTTAATTTCGCGCAAGATGAAAATGTCATCCAAATGCAAAAAGATTATTGAACGTACTTTAAATCAACGAATTTTATCAATCGTACTTCGTGAAATTTTGTACTACGCTGAACCCTGGTCTGCGGTCAGTTGAGAACATCAACAATCAAATCAAGAACAATTAACCAAATCGGAGAAGGGGGTGTCCTCGTGGTGTAATGGTTAAAGCGATGGACTGCGGAATCATAGTACGCGAGTTCGTACTCCAGTCGCGCTATTACGTTCAATTTCGAGCAAATACCCTTGGGAAAGGTATGAACCCCCTTATCCTCCCAACCATGGGTTAAATAGTACCACTACTGTTCTTCTAAGAGAATGGTTCTGGCATTAAATAACCTACAAAGGTTGATATGCCATTAGAACAAAGAAACCAAACCAAATCGGGGAAGATACCCACAACGTCATGGTTAAACTACAGCCACAAAATTTACTAGTTCGAACGGCAATTGTACTGTTACTTTCATTTTCAGATTAATCATATTTACCAACCCCTCAGCTCGGGAAGGATATGACACAAGGTCAATTTTTAAACGGAGTTTAACAGGTTTGAATTCAGAGTTTTCCTTCTCCTAGACTAGTTGCCTCACCAAGGCTGAAGAACCTAGTCTGCCCTACTATTTACCCATAGCTGGATGGAGAATATTTGGATTCATACCTTCCCAAGGGTATTAGTGCTATGTGAAATGCAATCAGTCAGATCCAGGATTGGAACTCGTGTCGCCGTGTCCATATCCTGCGAGGATAACCATTACACCACGGGCACCTCCTTCATTTTCAGACTAATAGCATTAGGAAAAGTATTAAACACTTTATTTTTGCAGCTACAGGTTAAATAGTATCACTACTGTTCTTTTACAAAGATGGCTTTGCCACTAAATAATCCTCGAAGGTTGATATTCGAAAAAGTAAATTGAACAATTCAGGTTCAAATGATCTCAAATGTAAATACACAGTTAGATGTTATATGTTTTAGGGCCTTTTTTCCCCCGTGAATGACATTCCTATTCCTTAAAAGAAAAAGCAACATAAAATATTTAAAAAACAAACTTTTGAGCTGTTTCTACGGATGCTGTTAAAATTGTTGGGTTTCTTTGTTTAATGGCATATCAACCTTTATAGTTTATTTAATGCTAATTCCATCCTTCTAAATGTAGTGGTATTATTTAACCTATAGCTGGGAGGATAAGGGGTTCACCCTTTTCCGAAGGGTATTAACCTGAAAGACTCACCCGTTAAAATTTTAGATCCTTTGAACATAAATTTTTAGAAACACCCAATATATATATATAATACTTCTAAAACTTTTCCCATGAAACAGAAAAGCACTCAAATACTGGCCTGTAGAGCATCATAAAACCTAAAACTCATAACAGTATCAGTTCTATCAGTTTTAAGTATTTTTTCTAACGAAATCAAACCATCAGATGTTTCATTTAATTTTTTTGTAAAAATACTTGAATGATAGCACTCACTGACATGAAGAGGCGAGTAAACGTGTATATATATATATATATATATATATATATATATATAAGTCTGTGTGTGTGTGTGTGTGTGTGTGTGTGTGAATTAGTTAAGTACAAGACATTCATTGATTCATCTAATGGAACTTAGATCTCTCGTTCAGTGTACTGACATGTCATCAAGTTAGGTAATTAAGATATTGAATCAATGAATTAACGATTTGTTGCTGTAAATGTATGAGTAGTGGGAATAATTTTTTGACTCAATAATTAACATCTGATATAGGGTTTGTGGGCTGCAGTTATTTACTTAAAAAGCAGTATGTGTATATCACTGGGAAAAGACAGGGAAAACAGTTTGACATGTTACGGAAGAGGCCTCGATTTATTTGATATATCCATTCGACAATATTTAGGCATTCTTGAAGAAGAACTATTCAGCTGGGCGAGGGGTAAAGGAGTTCATGCTTTTCCCCAATGATATAAATCCGAAGTTAACTGTAATAGCGTGACCAGAGTTTGAACCCGTTCACCACAAAGCCGTAATCCAGCGTATTAATCACTTCACTTGAGCAACTCATTCAATAGAATTGTAATAAAATATTTTTTATTTAAGTAATAAAAGAAAAGGTTTCATTTAAAAGAAATTTCCACAAATTTTTTAGAGGCAACATCTTTTCATGTATAACTTACCACCTTTATTCAATCTAATAGTTAAAAAAATAATGAATTTATGTAACAATTTGGTTTGGTTTGGTTTGGTTTGTTTTGGTTTTATGTCATATCAACCATTGTAGGTTATTTAATGTCAAATTCGATTTATACATACATATTAAATTCATATGACTTGTAAACACATGTTATTGATAACATTTTCAAACGAGCCGGAGCTCAATTTTTGTACACAGAGGTTTTCAAGTATAGCTATTTAACACTAATAATTCTATTCAATAATTTGTTTAGACATAATGAAGTGTAAACAAGTATTGTTATTTAGCAGAAATTATTCTATTCAACAAAACTCATTAGTTTGATGGTTCCAAATATAGCTTTGTATAACTAACAATTGAATTAAATGGTCAAACAGTTCTATTTCAAAAAATTCAATTCTGCATATGCCATTTGTTTGCACATAGTTTAAAATCCAAACAGTTCTATTTGTCCCATATATAGGACCTCATCAGGCGTTAGCTCTACGGGACAGAGTAGACCTAGTGGCAATGAAGGGGTACTTCACATTCTCCAAAGCTCTAACATTACTGGAGCTTCGCCATCAGTTTGTTTAAAGTTATATCCGGGACACTTGCTTGAGGGGGTCTTACCCCTCAGCAGAAATGCTGTCAGTATTTTCTACGGCCCAAGCCGACTGGGCTGTGTAACAAAATGATTTTTTCTTATTAAAAGAAGTGATTATATAGATTAAATACATTATTGAAAAGTAAACTGATTCGTTTTCCAAACGAAAGTTTTACTTTTGATAGTTTAAATATGTGAAATATATATATATATATATATATATATATATATATATATATATATATATATATATAACCTTCTGCACGAGCAGAATGCAATACAAGGCCAATCTTTTAGTGGGTTTTAAAAGATTTGAATTCTGGGTTTTCCCTATCGTATACCAATTTCCATACAAACATTAAAGTGCCCAGTCTACTCAAACTTGGGGGAAAATAATTGGATTCATGCCTTTCTCAAATGTATTAGCGAAGTAAAAGTACGATCACCGGATGGAGACACAGAATACTTTGACATTGTAGCAGGAGTACTACAAGGGGACACGCTGGCCCCGTACCTCTTTATCATTTGTCTAGACTACGTACTTAGAACATCGATTGACAAAATCAAAGAGAATGGCTTCGAACTGACGAAGAAAAGAAGCAGAAGATACCCCGCAACAACAATTACCGACGCCGACTACGCCGATGACATAGCGATACTGGCAAATACACCTGACCAAGCCGAAACGCTTCTGCATAGTTTGGAACGAGCAGCAGCAAGCATAGGCCTCTATGTTAATGCACACAAAACGGAATATATGTGCTTTAACCAAACGGGGGACATCTCCACTCTAGAAGGAACCCCACTTAAACTAGTAGACAAATTCACGTACCTAGGAAGCAGCGTCGAATCAACTGAAAAGGACATCGAAACGAGGCTAACTAAAGCATGGACAGCTATCAATAGGCTATCGATTATATGGAAATCAAACCTAACCGATAAAATGAAACGCAGTTTCTTCCAGGCAGCGGTCACATCGATACTGCTATATGGATGCACTACATGGACGCTAACAAAACGGCTGGAGAAGAAACTAGATGGCAATTACACAAGAATGCTGCGTGCAATCCTGAACAAGTCCTGGCAGCAGCACCCCACAAGACACCAACTGTACGGCCACCTGCCCCCTATCACGAAAACTATTCAAGTTAGACGAACCAGACATGCAGGACACTGCTGGAGAAGCAGAGATGAACTCATAAGAGATGTACTCTTATGGATCCCCACACATAGCCACGCAAAAGTAGGACGACCAGCTCGAACGTACATTCAGCAGCTATGTGAGGATACAGGATGTTGTCCTGAAGACCTACCTAGGGCGATGAACAAAAGGGAGGAGTGGCGAGAGAGGGTCAGGGATATCCGTGCTGCCAGCACGATATGATGATGATGAAGACACTCGCTATGAGAAATGCAGTCTCGTTTTGGATTTGAACTCGAGTTCGTGCAAGGATAACCATTACACCTATAAATGAATATACGTGTATATATGTGTGTGTTTGTGTATGCAGGCGCTCGTGTGTATATTATGTGTGTGTGTGTGTGTGTGTGCGGTCAATTTATCTTGTCAATTTATGAATAGGGTCATAAAGAAAAATTGTTGTTCAAATGAAGCATATTCGCTTGGTATTGAAAATCCTTGCTTGGTCAACAATTAGTATTGTTGATGTTTGCTAGCTTTTACATAATCTGGCATGATGATTACAATATCATAACGATAGCTATGCGTAAATACTAGAGTAAACTGAGTTCTTTAACCTTTTTATGGGAACCTTTCTAGAATAAGAAAAACTCTTAATCATACCAACTTTAATCAGTTTCAAAATTAGCCTTCTGTCACTTCCAATCAATATAATCTTTTTGCTAAAATGTCACCCATCTGAGTATTGAATAGAGTTATCGCTTCTTAACTTCAATGATATGACAGGAACTGGTTCTTTAAGCAAATCAACGAGTAGAGTTGGTACAAAATTAAATCAGGCAACAATTACGCCATTATTTCCTATCTTCTTTCTCTCTGTGTGATTTACTCAACAAAATGCACACACACACACATACACACACACATATATATATATATATATATAGCAAAACAGTTTCAGAAAGTAGTACTTATTTTTTGTTGAAGACAAAAATGACAAACTGAAGAGAAAGTTAAAGAAAAAAAAACATGTAAAGAAAGACGATAAGACTTAATTTAATAATTATTTGCAGTTATCTCTAATATTGGCCTTAACAGGCCAATTACTGCCTCGTATACACGTGTTCTCACCTGAACTGATGAAACCAAATGAAACACCTGTACCAAATTCTATTTATTGCTGAAAGATTTGTGCGTGCATCCACCACCTCCCTAAAATCTTATTTACATCAGAATTTCTTTACGCGAACATGTCTAAAAATGCTGTAAATTTAAGTTTTAGATGAGGTATGTTCTGGGTATGAGTGAGGGTAAAAGAATCTCATATTCTCTTTTTATGAAGAACGGAAAAGTGTCTGGTTTGATTTTTTGTTGTTGTCATAAGACAATTAGTAAAACAAGACCAATCATTAACTGACAGTGAACGGTTGACTATATATATATATATATATATATATTGTTACGTGCATCAAAAATTGTGAAGGATTCCCAAAGGTTAATTTTAAATACGTACTTTTGTTAGTTGGTTGTCTTTTGCGGCATATCAATCCTTTTAAGTTATTTCATGCCAAATCCTGTTCACACACATACACACACACACACACGCCCACGCGCGCGCGCACGTGCACACTCACACACACATATATATATATATATATGGAAATAAACAATAGAAAAGAATCCGAAAAGGTGGAGAAAAATTGAAAAACGAAGTAATCCAATGAGAAGGACTTAAATATGAAAGAAAGTCGACTTTCTTTTATGTTAATTCCTTCACTTTGGATTACTTTGTTTTTCAATTTTTCTTCACACACACACACACACACACGCATACACACACGCATACACACACGAGACCTGGGTTCAATCCCACGTTGCATCATACGAAAGACGTTTAAAATGGTACTTGATACCACCTAGCTTAACACTCAGCAATATAAGGTACGTATCAAGGGTAAAGTGGAGCAATCCAGGGAAAGGAGTAGCTCGCTCGCCTACACTTCAGAGTAGTAGCTTTTGAAAAGGCAGCCTTCTGGTCACCCTCGACTACGGTCGCTAAATTTACACCGGGCCATTGGCTTAATGAGTAGTGTTCGCCAATGGTCCGGGTGACCAGGGTTCAACACCAGGTCGAGTCATACCAAAAATTGAATTGTGAGAGTTACACAGCAATACTTCAAACCATTTATCAGTGTGCAAATGAAAAAGTTATGTTGAACAGAATTATCAGTGTTAAATATCAATAGTGTTCCCCAATGGTTCTGGAGACCTAGGTTCAGTCCCAGGTCGGGTCATATCAAAGACTTTAGAATGGTACTTGACACTACCTTGCTTAACACTCAGCATTATTGGGTTAAGATCAAGCGTAAAGTGGATTAATCCAGGGAATGGATTACCTCAACATAGTAACCCTAACCCTAACCGTCGTAGCTATTGAAAAGGGAGCGTCGTAGCTATTGAAAAGAGAGCCTTCGGGTCACCCTCGACTTAGGTCACCAACTACTATATATATACGTGGTACATTCAATACGTTTCCAGACTTTTTTGTTACAGGCATGTAAAATTGCTGTAGACTCTTGAAAATTCAGTATGTTATTGCTATACATCTTATGAGATGACTGACCAATATTTATGATTTCAGGTTCAAATGAACAGTTACAGCAGCAATTGGAATAGACCCTACTAAAGCCTGATTGTCACAGCTGGTGAATTTCCAAAATGCAATCTGGACGTGAGGACACTTTAAAAGAACGATATGCAATGAAATTCTGTTTAAAACTTGAAAAAATGCCACAGAAACGTATTGAATGCTTCAGACTGCTTTTCGACCATCTTGCATGAATCGAGCATCAGTTTTTGAGTGGCATAAGCGATTCAGGGAGTCTGTGAGGGATGATGAGAGGTGTGGGAGGAGTACGGAAGTCAATACACCCGAGTTGGTTGGCCAAACAGTTAGGGTTAGGGTTACAATGTTGAGGTCTTAAGGGAGTTCAGGAAGAGATTTCGTCGGAAGAGGCCAGCACTCGTCAAATCGGGTCAGTGGCATTTCCACCAGGACAATGAA
Organism: Sepioteuthis lessoniana; assembly: GCA_963585895.1. NCBI lineage: Eukaryota > Metazoa > Mollusca > Cephalopoda > Myopsida > Loliginidae > Sepioteuthis > Sepioteuthis lessoniana. Next base: position 63,838,800 of record OY757909.1, on the reverse strand, counting down.
CCAACCAGTCGACAACTCCATCCTTGTCACAGAATATTTGACTAAGATGGGCATCAAGACAGTTCCCCACCCTTCCTATAGTCCAGACCTTGCTCCCTGTGACTTTTGCTTATTCTCTAAGCTCAGAGGCTGTCGGTATGAGACAATTGAGGAGATTAAAAAAGCTGTGACGAAGAGGGCTTCCATGGGACCTCCCAGAAGTTGCTGGACTTGTACAACAAGTGGATTGCAGCCAGAGGCGATTACTTCGAAGGGGACTAGAGATCCATGTGTGTACTATTAATAAAAGTGCCCATACGAAAAAAGTCTTGAAACTTATTCAATGATCCTCGAATATCAGATCTATATGATTTGTTAACGAATTGTCTGTAGATAATAACAATTTTTAAACGAACAAAAACTCATTTGTTTGCACACAGTTAAATCGTTTAAAATATTACTATTAACATCGATTGTTTTATTTGCACACAGTTAAATCGTTTGAAATAATTCTATCTCAAGCTAACAGTCTTATCTGCGTAGAGTAAAATGGTTTTTATTGTTATCGAACCCTAACAGTTTTATTTGCAAAGTATTCTTATCTCACACTAATAGTTTTATTTGAATTCACTGAAATGTTTTCAAGTATAGAAAATGATTATCTATTTCTATTTAATCTATTGATGGGACGCTAACAGAGTAGAACTGGGAGTAATGGCAATGAAGGGATATTCCTCATTCCCCAAAGATCTACACTCTTGATTCTCACCATTAGATGAGGTTTACTGTTATATCCAGGACAATCGTTGAGAAGGTCTTACCCCCTGTAAAAAAGCAGTCATCATGTTCTACAGCCCCAGCCGACTGGGTGGTCATTTTGTTGGTTTTTCACAAAAGAAATTCTTTAGTTATTAATAAGGACAATTTCACTTCTCATCCACTGTAAACAAATATCTAAAAAAAAAAATACATTATTATTTTTTTTCAAGTATCTTCTTTTAGATGAAATTTGATAGTTTTTTTTATCATTCATTCAAATCTTACTAAACGCTACCGACCTGTCAGCGGGTCTTAGAATACGCTGTGTTTATCGCCTGCAGAAGACTATGATCTCCCACTCCAAAAAAGGAGTTCCCTGGGAATGACACAAAAATACATCTGGAGGTCAGGATCAGTTTTGTAACTCTGGGGAGTGTGGAGTACTCATTCATAGTCATTAAAAGCAGTTCCATTTTGTTCCGATGTGAAGGTAATCTCGATTAGATTGTTAGTAAGTTCAATTCTCATCGAGTACCCCATATTTCTGATCTTGTGCTACCTCTTAACTTGGTAAATAACTGAAACTTTTCAATACTTATGTAATAAAAGAAGTACATTTCTTTGTCTTTTTAAGAAGTTTCTACTCGCTGTCTTGGTGGCGACATATTTTTTATTGATTAATCCTACTTAATTAATTTGATTAATTTTTAATTAAAGAAACTATAATAGATTAATTTCTACATTGTTTAAAATAAAAATCCATGTGAAAATACTTTGTACTTATCTTTTTTTAAAAGAAAACGTTGCTATCAATTCATACAGAAGGCTCACCTTATAAAGTTCAAAAATAGGAAAAAAAAAAAAAATTACTCTTTTGGGAAAGTTTTTGGGTTTTTTCCTTTACTTATATTTTTACGGGTGTGGTCAATAACAAAAAAACATTGAAGTTAATTATCAGATTTTTTCAAATTGACAATTCTCATTTAAATTTTTTTTACCCATAGTAACGAACGAAGATTTTTTAGCTAAATGTAACAATGATGAATAAATCAATATGAAGACACAAGGGAGAATATTTATCATAAATATTTTCATATTTTGGAAGTAGGTTTATTTGACGATATTTCTGGTATGGAAAATTACAATAAAAATAGCTTCGTTATTTTGTATTGATTTGTAGATTTATTTCAACAGCATGCCTACCCATTTAGGGTTAGTTTATGTCTATAAGTTAAGGAACCATCTTCATTGTATATTCATATCAATATTTTTCAGTCGTTAGTTTCTTAAGAGTTTTTTTTTTACACAGTAATAACCATATTTACCAACCCCTCCACTCGGGAAGGATGTGACACAAGGTCAATTTTTTAAGCGAAGTTTAACAGGTTTGAATTCAGAGTTTTCCTTCTCCTAGACTAGTTGCCTCACCAAGGCTGAAGAACGATTTGAACTCGTGTCGCCGTGTCTATTTCCTACGACGATAACCATTACACCACAGGCATCTCGTGGTGTAATGGTTAAAGCGATGAACTGCGGAATCGTAGTACGCGAGTTCGTACTCCAGTCGCGCTATTATGTTCACTTTCGGGCAAATACCCTTGGGAAAGGTATGAACCCCCATATTCTCCCTCCAGCTATGGGTAAATAGTAGGACGGACTAGGTTCTTCAGCCTTGTTGTGGCAACTAGTCTAGGAGAAGGAAAATCAAACCTGTTAAACTCCGCTTAAACATTGACCTTGTGTCATATCCTGCCCGAGCTGAGGGGTTGGTAAATAGTACCACAGGCACCTACACATTCATTACGAATACGAATAATGTTTAAACAGATCTCTTGGACTCATATATTGGACCCTTGCAGAGTTGACCTGGGAGTGATGAGAATGTAGGGGGAATTCACAGTCTCCAGATTTCAAGACCTAGTGTTTTAATGTCATACTAAAGACACCTAATATTTTTGGTAGATATGAGTTTCAACATTCTGCAAGGGATACATTCAGCCTATTCTTTGTTCCAACGGCAAGGCGAACACCTTTTTATTCAGACATTTTGGAAAATGTGATTGGGGTGACTTTCTGACATATGGTGCATGGGAAAAGATAGTTTGAAAAACAATGACCAACACCTCTGAACGTAAACAATTGTCCTCAAAGCTGCTGCTTGAGATCTTGCCTGGTAAGAACACTGTTGAGAACATTGGGAAATGTTGATGATTTCAGAGTCCTGGGGATTGTCAAATATCAATTGAGATTGTTATCACAGGGCAACCTATAACAAGTTTCATTGCTGATGTAAAGTACTGGCAAAAAGTTTATTGAGTTATCTAACAAAAATGTTTATGCCTGAACACAGCTTATCGACCATCAATCAATAAACCAATAAGGTTTCAATAACCAAACGAAGATGGTTATATCAATAAACAATTTTAAGTGGCAATTTAGACTCAAGAAATTCTATTTATATCGATCAGCAGCAGAGAAGTATAATCAATGGGTTTGTGTCATCAAGTTGGCTTCCTGCTTCAATTTTTTTTAGTTTATGCGATATAATGAAGTCATACTGACTTATTCGCAGGCTACAATCAGTAAATTAATATATAATATGGTTACATCTTCTAAAGTGTTAGAGTCAGAACTTCAGGCTATCTAAAAACTTACCTTAGAATTTTATCGATTCACTTAGAAAGATGTCGGTGTCCCTTGTATAATAGTTATCGTCGTAAGAGATAGACACGGCAAAACGAGTTCAAACCCGAGACGAGCCTGATTGCATTTTAAATAGCATTAATATATTTGGGAAAGGTGGGAATCCAATTATTCTACCTCCAACTAAGACAGTTGCCCGTGGTGTAATGGTTATCGTCGGAGGAAATGGACACGGTGACACGAGTTCAAATCCTGCACGAGACTGATTGCATTTCGCATAGCACTAATACCCTTGGGAAAGGTATGAATCCTATTATTCTCCCTCCAGCTATGGGTAAATAGTAGGGCAGATAAGGTCCTTCAGCCCTGGTGAGGGCAACTAGTCTAGGAGAAGGAATACTCTGAATTCAAACCTGTTAAACTCCACTTAAAAATTGACCTTGTGTCATATCCGGCCAAATGGAGGGGTCGGTAAATATATATTCCCCCTCCAACTATAGGTGAATCGAAGGCTGGTGGTGTACTTTAGACTTCGTCAAGGAAAAGGAAAATTCTGACTTCAAACTTGTTAAACTCTGCTAAAATATAGTCCCCGTGCAGAGAGGTATAATTTCATGGCTGTAAAGTTGAAAAATAATATAAGACTGATGAAATACGTTTATTTTTTAAGATATAACTTTAACTAGAATGTACAATAAATATCTTTATATTATTTTATAATATTATATTATTTCATAATAACATGAAGTTTCCAGCCACACTCCAGTGACATCGATCACTGGAATATCGCCGCAGGTAAACACAAAAAGTTATTACTTGATCTCGATTTTAATTCTTTTTCATGACATATCAACCCTTATCGGTTACTTAAAGCCAAAATACACACACACACACACACACACACACACACACACACACACACACACACACACACACAATATATATATATATATATATATATATATATATATATATATAATAACTATATATATATATATAATCTGTTAGCGAATAATTTGTAGGTAACATTGTTTTTAAACAATTAAGAACTTATTTACTTACACTCAGTTAAATGGTTTCAAATATTGCTATTTAAACCTAATATTTCTGTTTAGTATCTATAACAATACCTAATAAAATATTGAAAAGTTCTGAATGATCTATAGATTTGACACTAACTTGATCATAGGATGCAGTTTAGTGTCATACCCAGGACACTTAATTTATGTTAGGTCCAACCCACACAACAGGGGAGACAATCGATGCATCTATTGGCTAAGTGATAGAGCTAAGGGAAAATTAACAGCATTAATAAGCTAAAGACAACTAATCACAATTATTTTTGATTAATAAATAGTACGGGAAGAAATGAATGTTGAGGTTGATTTATCTGAATAGCTCAATACAACTATTGAAGGCTAACTCATATGGTGAGCAAAAAATTAATTTTGCGAAAGTGCCCGTGGTGTAACAGTTATCGTCGTAGGAAATGGACACGACGACACGTGTTCAAATCCTGGACAAGACTGATTGCATTTCACATAGCACTAATACCCTTGGGAAAGGTATGAATCCAATTATTCTCCCTCCAGCTATGGGTAAATAGTAGGACAGACTAGGTTCCTCAGCCTAGGTGAGGCAACTAGTCTTGGAGAAGGAAAACTCTGAATTCAAACCTGTTAAACTTCGCTTAAAAATTGACCTTGTGTCATATCCTGCCCGAGCGGAGGGGTTGGTAAATATGAATAAAAAATAATTTTTGATTAATAATGTGTTCAATAAGAAATGGGGGTTACTGAAGGTCAATTCATGTGGTGAGCAAAAGACAACTAATAAAAATTACTTTTAAATTAATAACGAGTACTGCATGAAGTAATTTTTCTACAACAATTTTTATTAATCTAAAAGTAATTTTATTTAGTTGTCCTAATTTCATCAGATTAATTAAATCTGATGAAATTAGGACAACTAAATAAAATTACTTTTAGATTAATAAAAATTATTGTAGAAAATAGAAAAAAAATGAAGGTAAAAATAGCTTTTTAGACAAAGTATTTATTTAATCATAAAGGATTTAGTAGCATAATACAAATGTGAGTTGAATATTTTGCAATATTTTGGTAATTGTTTGTTTGTGGTGCATATATCATGTGACCGAAACAGTTCGAGCCTTGGTGAGGTTGCTGCTATTGTGCGTAATATAATGGTTGTTGGAGAGCTGATATCGGTTCACTCTATGCATCGGTTCATTCTATGCTTGGTTTAGTTTGGTTTCGCAGGGTTTTATGGCATATCAACTATTCTAGATTATTCAATGCCAAATCCTCTTCATCTTTATATATCCAATATATGATTTGTAAATATATTTTTGATAAAATTTTTAAATGAGCCTAAGCTTATTTTCAACATATAGTTAAATGGTTTCAAGTATTTATATCTAATCCGATTAATACTATTGGCTACTGATCATTAGTTCACACAAAGTAAAATGGTTTGCTGTATTGGTATGTAGCAATAAAAATTCAACATCAGTTATTTGTTTGCACACATTTAAATGGATATACATATACTCGTTGTTGGTGAATAGTTTGTTGGTAATTTTATTTTTAAATGAGTTAATACTAATTTGTTTGTAAATAAGTATCGCTATTGTTTCTACACAGTTAAACGGTTTTAATTATTGCTATATAAAACAACTGATTCTATTCAATATTAATCATTTGTTTGCAGAAAGTACTATGTATCACTAACAATTCAATTAAACATCAGTCATTTATTTACGTATAGTTCATTTTCTATTTCTAACAATGCAACTGCGCTTAAGTCATTTATTTGCACTGAGTTTAGATGTCAAAAATTCTATTTGACCCATAGATAGGACCCTATCAGGTGCAACCACGACGGGCAGAATGTACCCTGGAGTAATGGAATGAAGGAATACTGCTGAGCAACAATATTGAAACCTCACCATCAGATTGTTTAGTGTCATACCAGGACACTCGTTGGTGGGGGGGGTCTTACCCCACTGTAGAGATACAATCGGTGTATTTTACTGCTCCAGCCGACTAGGCTTCTCTATGCTTGATTTGCTAGCTGCACACTTGAACGTGCAATGTCGTCAAATTGAGAAGCTTATTCCATAAGGTCAGAGAAGATATCAAAAACATTTGTTTAGCGAAAGGTGAAGGCTCAGTTGACCACAGTATAGTAAGCAGATGTTTCAAGGAATTCGTTCAATGATCAGGCAAGTTTATATAGGCCTAAAACCGTGAATTCCGAAGCCTTTCTACAAGCCATAGAGGCAAATCTGACGAGTAGTCATTGGAAAGTATGTGTTAAGTTCATTACCTTACAATTGTGCCTCACACTAGCAAAATATTCCAAAATTTTTAACTCATCCTTGTATAATTCTAATCTTCAATACGCCAAATTTAGCCCATTGTATATACGATGGAAGCTCTGTAAATATCCCGATTAGCATCGGCCCCACCCCCGTAGGGAAAGCCCGACTTGTTTTCGGCTCATTCTTGGGACCGGAAAACAGTTGGCTCTCCATGTCATAGAGGGGGGATGGGAGGGAAACCAAACGGGGCTTATTTTATGTTCTTTGGGGCTTTTTTCTCCCATCCTACCTTTCTGTTTAATTGTATATATATATCATTTCACCTCATTGGTTTTTTAAGTAGGTCCGCTGTTCATAGAGCGAATGAGGTATTGTGGTGGCTGTTTGTATGTTAGGCGATGAAAGGATGAATTTATTGTAAAATGCAAATGAATGATAATTGGAACTAGGTAGGGCTCCCTAGAAAAAATCAGGGAAAAATATACAGCTTTCGTCCCTTTCCCTCAAAAATTTCCGGCCTTGTGCCCACTTTTTTAAAATGATTGTATTTTAAAGAGGAAATAAAATCACTTTGAACAAGATGAATTAGCCAGTTCCAAAAGCTTAATATTGTCATATTTCTAGGATGATAATCAATAATGTCACGAATAGCTATAATTGTTATTGTATTTTTCTTACCTGCTATTTTCAGCAATATCAGACCAAACGGATTATATTTTATTTTCACTTGGTTACTTCCAGCCAAGCAGTTATGTTCAAGAAGAGAGAGAGAGAGAGAGAGAGAGAGAGAGAGAGAGAGAGAGAGAGAGAGAGAGATTTTCTTTCAGCTCATCGTATTTTCTATTTAATTTTATTCTCTATCGTGTTATGTGACATTTCGTCATCTTAGAATCCACACAAACACATTATTAACATTCTAGCCTTATTTAAAAAAAAAAAAAAGAAATTCTTTTTTTTTTATTCTTGTATTATTTGTCTCATCGTATCAAAAATGTTTTCTGCCGTAGTGGGATCAGCTGTTAAGCGATGTTAAACTTGATAGCTTTTCAGAGGGAAGCCATTTCCCTATGGATGCGAGCAACGTGTGAACGAGATTGCCAGGGTATCGGGGCGGGAAAACGTTACTCTTTATCCCCACCTCTCTCTCTTTCACAGTCTCTCTCTCTCTCTCTCTCTCGCAAATGCACACACACACGCGTGCACACACTCTCTCTAACACATAGAAAAACACTCTCTCTCTATTTATGCTTGTTTATTTTATTACTCTCCTCTTGGTTTTTAATCATTTAATTTTTCTCCCCACCTCGTTTTTCCTTTTTTTAAAGAACCCGTCATCTTTTTAATATGAAGGTAACAATGCTATAGTTATTATCCTGTTTTATATTCACTTTTCTCATCGACTATTCACTTTTTTCTAATTTTGGTCAATAATTTATTCGTTTCAATTTGTTTAATCATAAATGTATTCATTAATTTCTTTTTTCATTCATCAGCTAATTCTTTAAAAATTTACTGCTTGTATTTAAGATCTGTCTCATTTAACGATATTTTTTTGAGGCATTTATTTTAATATTCTGTAGTCCTTTACCTTCCTTTAAATCTTCATTTTCCCCCTCTTTCTGACATTTCTTTTCTCATTCTTCTTATAATACGACCTCATCATCATAATCACAGTCATTTCAATTAATTCTCTTCGTAATCGTCGTCATTTTTACCATCCTTTTTCCTTCTTTTCTTCCACTTAGAATACGCTGACCTTTTTCCCCTGGAGAAGGCTAATACCCCTTCAAAAAGGATATCCTGAGCATGACTCTAAACTTCATCTGATGGTGAGGCTCCATTTCTTTAGATCTGGAAAGCGTGAAGTACTCTTTCATTGCAATTGCACCAAGATCCACTTTGAGCGCGAGTGATAGTACCTGTTAGAGTTTCAGTTCTGGATAAAATAGGTCTGTTTGAAAATTATTTGTATTCGAAAGGAATGCTTGATGCCAGATAACTGTAAATTATCAGTATTAAGATTAGATACTAGAAGCTATTATCATTTTCAAAGGAATGATAGTTCCTTGAAACTATATAATAGTACGTAAAGAAATTACTATTATTAAATTGATATAATTACCGTATTTGACGGCATATAAGGCACACATTTTTTACTAAAATATCTTTTGAAATCCCCTTGCATCTTATATGCCATATGTAGGTTTAAAATTCACAATAGTTGGCGAAAATTAGCTACCTGGCAACTTTCGTTAGCTTAGACTTTTGAGTAACTTTCATTTACCTATTGTCATTATTTACAAGACTCCAATGCAGATTAAAAGTGTCATCATTGATTATATTCATTATATCAATTGCATCATGTTTAATATTAGTACTTTGTTTTTTTCTCGATTTACCCTGCTGAAATTGGGTTGCGTCTTATACATCAATGCGTCTTATATGCCGTAAATTTTGTTACTTCATCATCATCATCATCATCATCATCATCATCATCATCATCATCATCATCATGTCACGCCTTCACTATCGTCCATCGCTTCTGGTAGTTCTTCAAGGCTATATAGTGTATTGGCACAAAGCTGTTGTATGTAGGTTCTAGCTGGTCGCCCTGCCTTTGCTCGTCTATGTGGAGGGGTCCACAGGAGTACGTCACTTAAAACCATATAATTATTAGTATTAAATAGGAATACGTGAAAACATACAAGTGAGAACAAATTATTTGTATCAGATAGAAATAACTGATGAATTACTGTGGACAAAAAATACTCTTCATTCACCACGATACAAATAATGTAAATAAATCTGTAATGAAGACTATACCCAAATTTCTTGGCATGAAATAAGCCTAGACAAATTGAAATGCCATTAAAATGTGGAATCAACCCTTCATTGTTACTGCTCCTCGGACCATTCTGACTCAGAGCGGTTGTATCTGTTAGGTTCCCATCTATCGATCAAATAGATTTGTTTGAAGAGTATTTGTTACCGATAAGAATACTAGAAACCATACATCAGTGTGGAAATTATTTGCATTAGATAGGAATACTTAATATATTAGCAGGTTGACATGTTGTTAAAATAAATATCTTCTCTTCTTTGGCTTCGATAAATCAATCTTTGTTTAATGTTTTGGCTTGTTTTCTTTGTTCAATGACATATCAAACTTAATGGCAACGTCACTCTCGTAGAAGAGGGTTTGTTTTTTACCTTTTCCAAGAGCATTAGTCTGAAAGGGAACTAAATAGCGTGACAGGAATTCGAACTCGCTTACTATGACGTCGCAGTCTAACGTGTCACCCACTACGCTACGGGGTATCCATGCTGATGTTTTGGGATTTGGGACTAATATTTTCTCATTCCTTTTTCTTTCTTTCTTTCTTTCTTTCTTTCTTTTTTCTTTCTTTATTTTCTTTAATCCTCCTGTTTTTTCTTTCTTTCTTCTGCCTCATTATCTGTTCACCTTTGCTTTTCTTTGATACTGTTTTTAGAAATTTTTCCTGTATATATTGTGTTTTAATTTCTTTCTTCTATTATTCCCTCGTTGAGTTTACAGTTTTCTTTCTTGACAACTCGTTTTTTTGTTGTTTTTAGATTTTTATATTTCATTTTTTAAGTAACTTTCGTCTTTTCTTAGCATTACGTTGTTCAAAATTATGGGACCTAAATTTCAGCTCTTGTTTTTGCTCAGTATTTTTCACTAATAAGACAAAAAAAAAAAGAAAGGGAAAAAAGAATAAAACTTAATTCATCCGATTAATTTTTTTTTGTATATTTATTTCTATTTCTCTATGTCACACAGGTGACAATAGATATTTTTCCATTTCGATTACATTTCTTACGAATGTACAGTAGTAGACAAGTCATTTACATAATTTCTTTGCGAGCTGTAACTTCAGAAATAATATTTTCTATAATTTATACTTTTTCTTTGCATTTCTTTTCCTTGGGTTTTCTTTGAACTTTTCCTGGCTTTCCTTTTAGAAACACAATTGTTTATCTGATGATCTGCATTTTTTTTTCGTTTTTTTTCTTATGTTTAAAATTTTTCTCCCGTTTTTTGGCTCAATGTATTTTTCTATTTTTAGGACATAACTTTCTACTTTACAGTGTTCTTTTTCTTTTGTTCTTTTCTTTTCCTTTTTCCTTTCTTATTATCTTTTTCTTTTTATCAATTTTTTCTTTTTTTCTTTCACGTCAAAACTTTCTTCTTCTTCTTCTTCTTCTTCTTCTTCTTCTTCTTCTTCTTCTTCTTCTTCTTCTTCTTCTATTATTATTATTCTCTTATTCTTTTATTTTCAAATCTTCTTCTTCTTCTTCTTCTTCTTCTTCTTCTTCTTCTTCTTCTTCTTCTTCTTCTTCTTCTTCTATTATTATTATTATTATTATTATTATTATTATTATTATTATTATTTTCTTATTCTCTTATTTTTAAGTCTTACTATCCCTCAACAAAACCATCGGGATTGTTTCAAGTACAATTAAATTTAGTATCACCATCACTTTCATGTTCCGTAGTTTTTATATAGTTCTCTTGCAAGGAGTTGGTATATATCCATCTTTCCATCATCGCTTTTTAAAAATTTTACTCTGTGGTCTTCCGAGACGGCAAAGTCCACTATTCAGCAGATTCTCTCTTTCTTTTTACTTTTCTTTTGTCTATCATTATCTCTGGTCGTCTGGCCGAGATCAGGTGATCCCTTTGCATCTGAAAATCCTTGAGAACTTTCAGTCTGATGCTCTCGGATGGATTCCGAGTTGTGCGTATACCTCTTGTTCGTATGATCAAATTTAAATTTCTCGCACAATTCCTTGTGGATCCACTCCCCCACCCAGTCATGTCTAGTCTTATGCGATTTTTGCGCTAGTTTTCTGCATTCACTTATTATATAAGTGATCGTTTTGTCTCCTTCACCACATAACCTACATTTGATATTTTGCTATCATCTTATTTGTTTTCGCTTTAACTTTGTTTGATCTCATGGCGTGGTTTTATGCTGGTATTTAGAGATTCAGTTTCTCTTTTAAGGTTTCCCTTTCTTAGCCATGTCCACGTCTTATGAGGTATGTCGCTTGTTTGTCGCTGGAAATATGAGTACAGTTGTTTTTCTTTCCATTTTTTTTTCTAGTCATTATTACTCCGTTGATTCTTGTATTGTTTGTTATTTCATTCGCTGTTATTAGTCCTTCTTAGGTCTTTTTTGTGTAGTCTTTGAGTCATTGTATCTATGCATTGATGCTATCTTCAATACTGTCAAATTTTCTTCCTCCTTCTTTTTTGAACACATATAGTCTGTCTATGTCACCTCAAGAATTTAAAGACTTATATAATCATTAGTTTTTTCTTCTCTGATTCATTTTTTAAAGTTTTCCCTCGTCCATTTGAAGAACAGTCCCGAGTATCTAACGAGGGTGACAGCCCAGGTGTTTATCCCTTTGATGAGATTTCTGTTATATAGTTTGATATCAAGTAGTTTTCTTGCTCTCCTGAGACACACTTTTAAATTTTTTTCTTTCATCTCTATTTTTTGATGGTGTTCATTTCTTAATGTTTCCTAAATACGTGAAAATTTCCTTTTCTCCGAGCATTCTGATTTTTCTTGATTTGGTAGTTCCATTCCTACAACTATTTGTCGTTTTTTCTTACGTTTAATGGCATGACAGATATTTTAATGCCAAATCACATCCCTATATTTTGAGTGTATTTTCTCACTGCCTGTATTAGGGTTTTTAATTCGTTTTTTTGTTTTTGGCAAACAGTTTGATGTCGTCATGTGCATTTGGTGGTTAATATTTACTTACTATTTAGTAATTCTGTATCCACCTCCGTATTTCCTCAGTAAACGAGTATCATTATATAAGTTTCCAGACTTTTTCGTATGGGCATTTTTATTGATAGTACACACATGAAGCTCTTGTCCCCTTCGAAGTAATCTCCTCCGGCTGCAATGCATTTGTACTGTTCCAATAACTTCTGGAAGGCCCCATGGAAGCCCTCTTATGTGAGCGTGTCAATGATCTTCGTCACAGCCTCTTTCATCTCCTCAACTGTCTCATAACGACAGCCTCTGAGCTTAGGGAATAACCAAAAGTCACAGGGAGCAAGGTCTGGACTATAGGGATATAGTCTTGATGGCCATCTTAGTCAAATAGTCTGTGACAAGGATGGAGTTGTGGACTGGTACATTGTCCTGGTGGAAAGGCCACTGAGCCGATTTGAAGAGAGCTGGCCTCATCTCTTCCTCAACTCCCCGAAAACCTCAACATAGTAACCTTAACCCTAACCCTAACCCTTTGGCCAACAGACTCTGGTGTATTGACTTCCTTATTCCTCTCACACCTCTCATCATCCCTCACAGACTCCGTGCCTTCCTTGAATCTCTTATGCCACTCAAAAACTGATGCTCGCTACATACAAGATGATCGAAAAGCAGTCTGAAGCATTTCATACGTTTCTGTGGCATTTTTTCCAAGTTTAAAACAGAATTTTATTGCATATCGTTCTTCTAAAGTGTTTTCACGTCCACATTGCATTTTTGAAATTCACCAGCTTGAACAATCAGGCTTTAATCGGGTGTATTCCAATTACTGCTGTTCATTTTAACCTGAAATCATAAAAATTTGTTAGTCATTTCATAAGATGTATAAAAATAACATATTGAATTTTCAAGAGTCTGCGATATTTTAAATGCCTGTTCAAAAATAGCCTGGAAATTTATTGAATGCACCACGTACGTCTGAGTAGCATGTTGATAGCGCATCTCCATGGAATATACCTCTCAGGATCTTCATGCCAGTAAAACATTTTCTTCCTTCAGTTAATTCGTCTTTCTAATTTGTTATGGTTTCCTCGATAAACTATCATTGTTACTCCTTGAGAGTTTTTCACATCAGAGTTAGTTGATTGTCTTTCACTGGAATTTGAGTGACTGCAACTCTCTTCAAGTCTTCAGGGCTCCTCTCAGTAATCTCAATAATGTATAGGTCCTTGCACCAGTGACAATTGATTATATTCGTCCCTTTCATGTTCCACAGTTGTTTCTTAATTCAATTTTAGTCTCTGGTCAGCCGGGACAGCAAAGTCTAGAATTCGACAAGTTCTCTTGTTTTGTTGTTGATTAATATAAAGTCTGGTCGTCTGACCGAGATTAGGTGATCTGTTTGCATCTCAAAATCCCAGAGAAAATTTGTGCATCTCATTCTCCAGGATAGGTTTTAGGTTGTGCATTTGTTCGTATGATCAAATTTCAAATTTTTTCACAATTCCCTGTGGATCAGTTTGCTCATCCAACTGTGTCTAGTTTTATACTTTTTCTGTGCTAATTTGCGGCATTCGCTTATTATGTGATTGATTGTGTCGTCTCTATCACCACATAATCTACATCTGCAGTTTTGTTGCGTCTTATCAACTTTTGCTTTGATATGATTGGTCCTTATGGCGTTATTTTGTGCTGTTTTTAAGAGAAATGTACTTTCTCTCTTAAGATTTCCCTTTCTTAGCAACATCAATGTTTTCTTGTGTAAAATGTCGCCTGTTAATCGCTTAAAACACCCATTGAGTTTTTTTTCTTCCCATTTTTTCTGTTTATTTCTGTTTTGTTGGCACTCGTGTTATCGGTATTGTTTCTGGTAGCTGTAATCAGTATTCCTCTGCGTTCTTCTACGTAGTCTTCAAGTCGTTGAATCGTGCGTTTATTATTACTATCATCATTATTATCAATTTTAAACCACTTGTCCAAACTGCATCGCTCTTTGCGCGGGTAAAATAGGGGCGCGTCCTGCTGAGGTTGGAGCCCTTGGCCCTATTGTTCGAAAAATCAGCTCAAACTTAAACCAAAATTACTAAAATGCAAACGCACAATACAAATAGTGATATTAAACATTTGAATTTTAAACATAATAAACCAACAACCAGAACTGACTGCTTCGGCGATAGATCAGGACATAAACATAGTATGCATACAAGAACACACATTCATTCATAGCGAATATATTAAATATCACGATACAGGCAATGGATGGACGTTAGTCTCTGCATTTTCATGGAAAAACTCTGTTAATGTCACGATTGGAGGTGTAGGCATGCTTAAAGAACAACAGGTCCTAAAATTACTAAAAAGCATCGAGAAAATACAACCGATAATGATGGTAGCTACTTTTAATGGCAACCCCAGCGCAACAATCATTTTCTGCTATAGCCCTACCAATGTTTGTGAAGAAACTGACCTCATCGCCTATTATAACGCGCTATCCCCCCTTGTTCGTAGCATCCCGAAGCACAACGTTCTCATCATTGGGAGAGACATAAATGCCCAAACTGGTAGAAAACGTAAACCACAAATTCAGCTTACACCACACATCAAACAGAAATTGGGAACATCTAACTGATTACACGACAGAAAATAGATTAACAAGCCTCAATATTAATCTTCAGAAAAGAAAGGGAAAACTGTAGACCAACACCTACGTAAATTATACTAAAGCACAGATAGACCACGTCTTTATAAATAAGAGATGGAAAAATAGTGCATTCTTTCAAGGGTGTGTCCTCCGACCACCGAATCGTCACCGCAAAGATACGACTAAGCCGACGAAGGAATGCAGCCCAAAAAACCACCGTACACTATGACTGGTCTCTGCTTAACAACATGGATATTAATGATAAATATACGTTAACACAAAGAAACACATTCGATACGCCACAGGAGATATCAGAAACACTTACTCTGAATGATGAATACGAGAATTTCGTCAATGCCCACATAGAAGCAGCTGCAGAATACATACCAACTAAACAGAGAGTTAAAACTAGATTTCAGTTTGTGACATTAGTGGTTAGAAAAAGCGTGCAGACGTGAAAACCGCTTCCAAATGCAATAGGAGGGACCCAACCAATAGCAATGCCCTGAAACTTAAGAAGGCACAGAATGAATAAGCAAACGTATACCTAAAAGAATAAACAGAATAC
This sequence comes from Sepioteuthis lessoniana, assembly GCA_963585895.1. Taxonomy (NCBI): domain Eukaryota; kingdom Metazoa; phylum Mollusca; class Cephalopoda; order Myopsida; family Loliginidae; genus Sepioteuthis; species Sepioteuthis lessoniana. The sequence continues at coordinate 63,823,108 of OY757909.1, read as the reverse complement.
ATACAAAATCAGATCAATAAGATTAGAGACTCCATTGAAGATAGACAATCTTGGATAGCATGGCAAACGGTAAACGAAATGAGTAGAAGGAAGAACACATCGAACGCTAAACCGAAAGCTACCTACCAAGAAGAACGAATACACTTGTGGAAACTATATTTCGAGAATTTACTCGGAAAACCTCCGAACGTTACGCATGAACCAATCACGAAAATTATTTATAATCAATTAGACATCAAACTAGGACAGTTTACGCAAGAAGAAATACCCCCCCAAAGTATGGAAGACCAGGGAATTCGACGACATACTGCTCCGATACTGTAATGCCGTATATAACCAAAACACAATAGACAGATGGTCAAAAGGATGTATCCTTCCATTGGCTAAGCAGAATGACCTTGGAATAGCCAAATATTACCGAGGTGTAATTCTTACACCCATCGCAGCCAAGATCTACAATGCTTTACTCCGCAACCGCATAGAACCGAAAATTGAGAATATATTTATGAAGAACCAAAATGGCTTTCGGAGAAATCGATCCACGACATCACAAATGTTTAATATCCGTCGAATTCTAGGTAGTATTGATACAGCCATAGATTGGAGTACACTCCGTTCTCTTTTATCGTATAAATCAGATTCCATATGCTCTATAGTCTATCGATAGCTGTCTACGCTTTCGGTTGGTGTATATTAACATCACTTTCTGTCGATGAGACACTGCTACCGAGGTATGTGAACTAGTCTGCAAATTTCAGATGCTCGCCACTCAGAGTTGAGATGACTTTTTATCGTTTCATTTGAGTTCACGTGGAGGCAAATACCTCCTCCTGCCTGCTCCTGGCTATGCAGCAGGGATTAGTCATGGGCAGATGCATTTTCGAGAAGTGCTTGATCATCTGCATGCTTCGTAGTCTATGCATATAATAAACAAACATGGTGCCAATGTGTCTCCTTGCAGAACTCTAGTAACAATTTCGAAGAAGTCTGTCGCCATCATGTGAGCAAATCATTGCATTTATGTTTTTGTAAAGCATCATTATAGCGGTAACTGTTTTTTGGAGGATACCATATACTAGAAGTATTTGCTCCATCTTCCCTCTGTATATGGAATCAAATGCTTTGAGGAAATCTATAAACAATGCTGTTGCCTCCAGACTCTATGCACGAACTCTAATGATACGACGGATTGTAAGAATATGTGATGTGGATCTATTCCCCGAAAACCGTTCTAATATTTCTCTGAAGTTTACCAATTTTAGTTTTATACGGTTGAGAAGCAGATCATTATATACCTTAGCAATTGTAGAAATAAGCGTTATACCTCTTTAGTTCTTGGTGATTCCGAGGTCACCTTTCTTTGGGAAGGGGATGTTACAGCCTTTTGTCCTTCTCCCTATTGTATGTTCTTTATATACGTCGTTGCAAAATCCAAGAAGTCGTCAAGGCCTGCAGCTTTTCAGCTTTTTTTTTATCAGTACTACGTTGTACTTCCTCAGTAAACTGTCCTAGTTTGATGTCTAGTTAGCTATCAATATTTTTTTATGATAGATTTATCAGTGACTTTTGGGGAGTTACCAAGCAGATTCGTGAAACGTTCTTTCCACATCTGTTTTTGTTCTTCTCGGCTGTCAGCTTTCAGTTTTGCTCTCACGGTGCTTTTCCTTTTTCTCTCTTCATTTACTGACTGCCGTGATAGCTAATCTTCTTCCAAGTTTCTTATTTTATTGATCTGACCTACTTGATCTTATTGGTATGTATTAGTTCTCTCTGGCTTTTATTATATTTCTGCTCGTCGGCAATGGTTGGGTCTCTTTTATTAAGTAGGGATGCTTTTTTCAGGTTATCTCGCTTTTTCCTAACTATTAGTGACTCCCGTGGAACTTTGCACTCGGCTCTTGGTTTGATTGGTATGCACTCCGCTGCTGCTTTTATGTGGGCGGTGATAGGATTTTCATATTCGTCATTCAGAGTATGTGTTTCAGATATTACCTGAAGAGTATCAAAACTGTTTCTTACAGTCAGCGTATATTTATTGCTAATATCTATATTGGTAAGTGAAGACTAGTCGTAACGTGTGGTTTGTTTGTTTCTTATTTCTGCGTCGAAGAAAGGTATATCTTTGCAATGACGATTCTGTGATCAGATGATACTCCTTCAAAAGAGGAGTATGCATCACAGTTCAGAGCACTATTTATCCATTTCTTTATTATGAGTATATCATCTATCTGTGCTTTAGCATTATTTCGCTTGGTTTAGGTCCATAGTTTTTCCTGTATTCATTGGAATTTAGTATTAAGGTATGCTAGTCTGTTTTTGAGTGTAAAGTCTGTTAGATAATGTCCATTTCTGTTTGACAAGTTGTGAAAGCAGACTTTGTTATTTTAGTCTCTGCCTGCTTGAGCATTAATGCTTCCACCGATAATTAGAACGCTGCGTTTGGGAATGTGTCGGACAAGGGAAGATAGTGCGTTGCCGAAAGTGATGATGCCTATTTAATCACTGGCAATAAGCAAGAGATGATTTTTATCCAGTGGTTGCCATTAAATGAGGCACATATCATTCTCGGTTGGTTTTCTCTATGATATTTAGTGATTTTAAGGCACAAGGACTGAGAAGCATTTTAACACCGCCTATGATGGCATTGAAATAGTTTTTTCATGCAGACACTTAAACAAACCTACATCCATTACCAGTTTCTTGATATTTTTTGGTTTTAGTTCGCCATAGTTGTATTTATGTTCTTGAATGCATATGTTGTCTATTTGTCGTTCTGCTGCAGATGCTATCAGCTCAGGTAATTGGTTTACTCTATTTAAATGTTGCAATGAGAACTGTGTTTTTGCATCTAAGTAATTTTTGTTTGGGTTTGAATTCTGTAACTGATTTTTTGAACGCTGGGGCCAGAGCTCCAATCTCATGTAATATTACGGACGGGCGCCGTCATTGAATTGCGGGGGTCTCAAGGTTGTAGAACATGCGAGCACATCAGCTGTCATCAGTCATTGGGTACATGGGTCTGACGATCCTCGCTCGTGCAGGCAGAGTGACCTGTAGAGTTTAAGAGTGATTTTAATATAATCACACGTAAACTTTCACGTGCTACACTACTGTTTTCTCTGGTGATCATCGAACCTTCGGGAACCTTCGAATTGATCAATCAAATCGCTCTATAAGGAAATCAAGTAACGAGATTTTGACAGTTCAAGGCAGGTTTCCAAACAGGTTCAACAGAGGTCCACGATGCCCCGACCCATGTCATACCTAGCCTGTCAACAATTCGACTGACATGAAAGTATCAACAGGCCAACGATAACAACGCTGCCGTCATCACCAAGAAAAGGAGGGTGAACCTTCTCTAGGTACGCTAGCTGAAGTGCGCGGAGGGAAAGGAGACGTTTGATAGGGACAAAAAAAAGAGAAGGCGAGGAAGAACGCTATTAAACAAACTTTTTTTTTTTTTTTTTACTACAGTCCGCTGTAATCCCCAAGAATAAAAGCGACTACTATTTTCTTCTTTGAGTATCAAGTTTTGAGGGTTTCTTTTTTGCGAACTCATTTCTTTTAGACACAACGTATTTTGGTCCTATGCTACACTCAGCAGAAGGTGCTCCCTATTTACTGGCGTAAAGTGCGATTTTGTTTGTACATATGGTTTGAATTTGAGTCATTGTAATCTTTCGTTGACAGCTATTTGGGGGGTCCTCATCAATAGACACCACCCTTATGGAACATTATACAACTAAGACACATATTTTAAGGTATTATTCATTTCTAAACTCTACAGAATTAAAAATTTTGCACCCCCACCACCGCAAAAAAATCTACAATAATAAATTTTAGAAAATAACTAAAAGAAAACCATAAAATTTTTATTGGGAGAGTTTGAAAATAAATTATTACTAATGATATCCATTTTGAATGCTCCATTAAAAAGAATAATATCTTGACATCTTAGATTTCGAGGAAAATTAGCATTCTATAAAAAGTTAATAAGAGTGTTCTTAGTGTTTAATAGAAATACTTACAACCCTTTAGCTGTGTGCAAACAAAGGAGTTCTAACAAGTTGTTTAGTTTAGATAAAATTGCCTAAAAAACTCTTCGTTTACAATATATATATATATAAATATATATAAAGTAAGTAAAGTTGGCGACCGTAGTCGAGGGCGACCAGAAGGCTCCCTTTTCTATAGCTACTACACCGAGATGTAAGGGAGGGCGCTACTCCTTTCCATGGATTGCTCCACTTAACCCTTGATACGTACCTTACATTGCCGAGTGTTAAGCCAGGAGGTATCATTTTTAAAGTCTTCGGTATAACGCGACCAGGGATTGAACCCAGGTCTCCCGGACCACTGGCGATCGCTCTACCCATATATATATATATATATATATATATATATATATATATATATAAACAGCTTGGAAGAATAAAATTAGCATATTAAACAAATGAAAACTATAAGTAATAAATTAAAAAAAAACAACTTTTCTTGGGTCTACAAACATTAAGTATTTCTGATCTTTGATTAAGTAATTCGTTGGGATTATTTTTGGAAGCTGCGACAATTTTGTACTCCATGCATAAATCGCAATATTTATCTCCCGCTTTATACTTACCACATTTTTTATTATCTCCCATTTTGATATGGGATCTGTACCGAGTGTTTTCTTAATATATCAAACATAATTCAATAAATTACTTCTTTGTCTATATATTTCATCTGCAAAGCTACTTCTACGATTATGATATCTTTTTTTAAATGGCCCCGTGCGGAGCCGACATACACCTTTTTAAGATTTCTCTTAACGTTAGTATTGTTAGGTCCATGACCATATACCACCACCTTATACACTATACACTCAAATTAGCACATCCCCTTGAGGGGCAATTAGTTGTATCAGTGCGATTGTATTTACGTTGGTTATTCCTAAGTTTTGAAATAATACTTTTATTAATTAAACTTGCCTTATTAGGCATAGTAAAATGAGTTGGCGACATAAGTCGAGAGTGACCCGAAGGCTCCCTTTTCAATTGCTACTACACTGAGGTGTAAGGGAGGGCATTAGATATATATATATATATATATATATGTTTTGTGGTAGGAAAATGAGTATATCCTCAATATATCTAAAATATGTTTCTAGATAGTCTGATTTTAAAGGGTTGGATTCTCAAAAATTTTTGAAACATATATATATATATATATATATAGTATTTCACAATTCTTGGAACAAAGAAACAACATCTCATGTTTTCTCTATTGACTTTTTCTTTTTCATTTTTCAGATTATTGTTGGGAAATTGTTAGCATTATGAGAAAGCTAATCAAACTATAGCAAAATCATACATTTGAAGATGGAGTGGAAGATCTTTTGTGTGCTGACATATTGTGTGATGACACATTTTTAAGCAACTGAGGCTTCTTAAAGAACATCTATCAGCGCAACCATCACACCGTTGCTGCACTGAAGGTAGCCATTAATGAGAAAATATAAGTGGTCACCGAAGATGATGTGCACGTATTATCAACAACTTTACACGCTGCATTCAACAGCACCTTCAACTAAACGGTGAGCATCTGGAGTATGTACTCTAGAAGTCCACTCGACATTTTTGGTTCTTATTTCACTCTAAATAATTTCGGATCTTAACATGTTATCCGTTTACTCTTGAATTATTTTCATTACCCTATTATTTTTTGTCATTATCTAAACCCAATTATTTTGATTCAAAAATTGTGAAACACCCCGTGTAAGACTTGATTTGGCATTAAATAACTCACAAGTGTTGATATGCCATAAAAAAAACTAACCAAACAACCAACTTATTCATGGGTGATACCCTAACTTTCATCTTTTCTGTGTAGACATTTCTTTAATTTTACTTTTTTTTTTAAAAATGAACACACTTTTTACTTGTTTTTATTTTTGTTTCTGATTCATTGTTCTAATACATCTATTTTTAAAGATATTTTTGGGATCTCTTTTTCTAACAATCATATTGCAAGTTTGATCTTCACATCCAAATCATTGTGCATTTCGTACAAGGATGCCATTTCGAAGTTTTGTTCTATATAATATGTTGCAATTACTTGCTAAATCAGATTCCATGTCTAAAAATCATTCCGAACTTTCTCCCGTAGTTTCTTTGTTAGTCCCGGAGCACAATATCATATTAATTCCCAAGACACCAAATTTGTCTTCTTACTTATACCAAAAAAAATGTTGATCTAAATGAGCCATTATTCTGTCCAATCAGAAATCTTCAAAGTAAAAAAGATTAACAATCATCTGACGCGGTGCATAGTTTGCCTTAGGATCTTATCTACCAAAATGAAAACAATCACAAAAGAGACAGTCGGCTCTTACAAACGACTGAACACTTTCATGTCCTTCTACTGAAATGTACCTCCATCTAGGCTTGCCAATTATTACGTGATAGGTATCTTGTCCTGAAGTATATTTGATTTTTTATAAAAAGAACTCCGGCATTGTGCAGCGTCGTGTGAATAGACTGAGTCACTTTCATAATAACATTCCGAGAGAGTAACAACTTTAATATACTTATAATGGAAATATAAAAGCTTCTTCTTCTTCTTCTTCTTCTTCTTCTTCTTCTTCTTCTTCTTCTTCTTCTTCTTCTTCTTCTATACAAGTTTTTCCCCACAGTTTATTTGGTGATTTTTTCCCTGAAGTCTGAGTGATAGTCCCCAGGACTCTTCTGAGTATTCTAGTTGATTTCAACAATGATGTGGTCTATATGGTTCGATTCATCCTCTGATCTCTAGTTCCACCGGTCTCCTTTTTAAGCCCTTGAGGACCGTTCCAAGTGCATCGACTTCCCTTGAGATGACCGTTATTTTCCTGCACAACATTTTCAGCTCTCTGGTAAGATCCAGGTATTTGGATAACTTTTCGCTTTCTTGTATTATATGATCCGTTGGTACAGCAAAATCTATTAGATGCCAATTTTCCTTTTTCCGTGTTAATTAATACTTGGTTATTAATCATTGGTTTAAGTGGAGACGGTGAAGAATTAAAAGTGTAAGATATATGGCGATAGAGATGCAACAGTTTATTACATTAAAAGGGGATTCTGAAAATTGATACAAAAGAAATACAAACACAGGAAGGACTAGGTGGAAAAGGCAATGTACCGGAAATTGTGTAAGGGGTTCAAATTTGAACATACTGACAAATCGTATACGCACAAATCAGAATCTGTTTCTAGAATATGAAACCTATTAATTTCTTTGAGGTTGTGTGATACAAACTAATCACGTCATCCCAGCCATTTGACCAATCAATTAGAAAGTTTGTTTTCTTTTTCTTTTGTAGTCCTAAACTAATAAATCTGGTCCATTGCTTTTTATTTTTCTATCAGATTGGATAGCAAAGTTCCAAGGAATAGTTGCTTCTTTGTATTCCCTGACTGGTTCTTGTTTGTGTTTATACCATTTTTCAGAATCCAGTATTTTAAAGTATTTACATATTTTCCAATGACTATAATATCCTGTTTTTCCAGCCTTTCTTCTTTTTTGATTATTTTACTCATGGTGAGTTTTTTATACAAGCATTAGCTGATGGTCTTTCACTGAGTAATGAAAGGTAGTAACTCTCCTTTGGGTCTCTAGGACTCTTCTCGGTATTCTAGCCACTCTCAGTAATACTGTAGTTTGGATAGTCCTCTGATTTCCAACTCTTTCAGTCCCCTTACCTTTGGAGACCATTTCTTGTGCATCAACAATTAATTAGTGTCATCGTCACTTCCAAGTTCCATAGCTTTTTTAATTCTCTGGCTAGGTCTAAATAATTGTTTCTCTTTTCGTTTTCCTTGGTTTTAACTCTGTGGTCCGTCGGGACGGTGAAATCCACAATTCAGGAGTTTCATTTTTTTTTTTTTTCGTTTTTGTTAATTATCTCTAGGTTTTGTCATCTGATAGGGATTAGGTGATCTGTTTGTATCTCCAAATCTGAGACAATTCTATAAATTTTATTCTCAAGGACTGATTCGGTTTTTTAAATAAACAATTTGGTAGTATGGTTGACTTACAGTATTTTTCTTCTTTTTTTAAAGTTTTTCCCACCAGCGTTAGCTAATGGTTTTTCCCTGGAGTTTGAGTAACAGTAATTCTCTTCAAGTCTCCAGGACTCTTCTCAGTATTCTGGCCGATTGCAGTGATGGCGTAGTTTGGATGGTCTTCACTCGTCCTCTTATTTCAAAGTCCTCCTCTCTCTGTACCAAACCATTAGTGACTGTACTGAACGCACCGGTTACAAATGGTATCACTGTCACTTTCATGTTCCATATTTTTTCAGTTCTCTAGCAAATCTTGGTATCTATCTCTCTTTTCGCTTTCTTTCGGTTTTTCCTTGTGGTCAACCGGAACAGCAAAGTCCATTATGAGGCAGGTTCGTTTTTTTCGTCGACTATCACTACCTCTGGTCGTCTATATTATTATTATGTTTGTTTGTTTGTTTGTTTGGGTTTTACAGCATATCAACCTTTGTCGGATATTTGATACCAAATCCATTTTTATACAAATAAACAGTTCTGTTTCAAACAATTAGTTTAGTATAAGTACAATTTAATTGTAAAAATCATTTTTATTTCAAGCTATTTAGTTTTGTCAAACAGATCTAATTCAAAATTTCAGTTTTGTATTAGTAGTTTTTGTTTACATAGTTAAATGTGAAAACACTTCTTTTTTCACACAATTCATTTTAGCGTAAGTGGAATTTCAATGCTAAAAACTATTCCATTTCAAACAATTCAGTTTAGCATAAGTACACAGTTTAAGCGAAGTTCGCAGTTTAAATGTCAAAACAGCTCTGTTTCAAGCAATTAAGTTTAGAATTAGTACACAGTTTAGTTCTATTTGGCCCATATATAGGACCCTTTCAGGTGCTACTACTCCTGACCAGAGTGGACCTGGAAGCATTGGCAATGAAGAGGTACGATTATTATTTTGTTATTGTTGGTGGTGGTGTTTTTCTTGCAGTAGAGCAGGGTCAGAACACTATTCTTAAGGAACTATGGAGATTTCTAACTTGCTAGCACTTCTAGCTCAGTTGGGAGAAGGGGGGTAAAATACGCTGATAACATCTCTGCAGAGGTGTGTGACCCCAACTAATGAGTGTCCTGTTTATGACGCTAAATTACATTTGATGATGTGGCTCCAGTTCTTGAGCTTTGCGGAATGTGGAATATTCATTCATTGCCATTATTCCCAGGTGCACTCTGACCAGGAGTGGTAGTACAAGCAAGAATCCTATCAATGGTTTAAATTTAATTATTTAATCATTTTCTCTAGTTGAAATCATTTAACTGTGTGTAAATAAATTACTGTTAAATTGAATTGTGGGGATTACATAGCAGTATTTGAAACCGTTTAACTATGTATAAATGAAAGAATAATGTTGAATTACTAGCCTTAAATAGCAACTCTAAGCAAATAAAATTATTAGTGTTCGATTGTAATACTTGAAACTATTTTCCTGGGTGCAAACAAATGGGCTCTAAGACGTCGTTTAAATTTTTTTTCCTACAAGCTATTCCTTTACAAATCATACATCAAATATATTTGTACAAAGAGGATTTGGCAATAAATAACCATCAAGAGTTGATATGGCATAAAACACAACAAATTATTGACTGCAAATGTGTAAATATAGATGTAAAACGTATATTATTCCCAGACAGGTTGACATGCAGTTAAAATCTATCAACCAACCAACCTTAACAGCACTTTTTGAAACATGTAAGTAAGTAAAAGTAAAATTGGCGAACTTAGTCAAGGGCGACCCGAAGGCTCCCTTTTCAATAGCTGCTGTAGGGGAGGGTGCTACTCAATTCACTGGATTGCTCCACTTTATCCATAATGCAAGGCGGCATCAAGTACCATTTTTTTAGGCTTTGGTATGACTCGAGTTGTGATTGAACCCCGGTCTCCCAGACCATTTGCAAACACTACTCTCGGTCAATCTTTTGGACAAAAAGATTGACAGGAATTTTGATAGGTTATGGTTAGTAAGACTTTTCTTTTCTTTATGAGATCCAGGAATCGATAAATCATTGGTACCATCTAAGTTTTCATTATCACAATGTTGTTAATTTCGATCTTTGCATTTAGATAATTTCTCATTATCCTTCGCAGAAGTATAATTAATTCATTATTAATTATAATATAATTATGTCAGTTAGAACCCACATCTTTTCTTTCTTGTCTTTTATAATTACGCTCGATTTTCTTTTGTTTTCATCTTCCTCTCATGAAAGATGATAATCTCTTAATGTGGTGACTGTCATGTCCAGTTGATGCTCATATCATTTGCAGAGTTGTCGTCGTTTAATTCTATGTCGATGATTATCATTTATTGGTTAAGGAAGGAAAAAAACACACAAATCTCAGATTTCTGTTTGTATTAGTGTTTTTCAGTGTTTAATTCTTTCCGTTCTGCCAATGGAAGCAGGAAGAAATAAACGGTAGATATCGCATGGGTAGCCTCATCGTTGTTTGAGGAACAGGACTCTTCTTTCTTGAATCTTTGGTTGTTCCTCGTTCTCCGTTCAATGTAAAAAAGAGAACGAATCACGAAAACCATAAATATATTTTTTCTGGGGTTCAGCGAGCACCCCATGCCTTAATTCAGCATTTGGTGGATTGCATGGCCAGCTTCCGCCACCACTTATACACGGTGCCGGCGTACTAGATCAGGGATATCATATTACAGCTTTCACACGAGGAGAGGCGTTAAAGTGATTTGCTTACAACGTTACACATTTCTGGGCTGTTCGTAGTTTCTAACTTTCATATCTTCCAGTGTGGATATACCCTTTATATACCATGTGTGGGTGTAATCAGTCAGTTCAGGACACTTAGACAATGTGAGGCATTGTTTCTCCTTAACTTCCACATATCCTACGAATGTTTCTGGCTCATCATCAATCATTCTAAGGCGATAAGATCTTATACCGAGGCTCATCACCTCTGCTTAAAACTCAAACATTAAAATTCGGTCTTCCATTCTCCATTCCATTACATTATTATGGGAGATCATGAGTAGGATGGTGGTAAATTGCTGTCACTTAACGCCTATGGCAGTGAGGAAACAACAGATATATTGATCACCAAAAAAAAAAAAAGAAAAAAAAAAATCACGCTTATTTTGATGATTTTATTTAATTAACTCTTCTCCCACAGATGGGGTGCGATACGGGGTCAATTTCAAAAGAGAGTAAAGCTGGTTTTAATGTACAGTTTTCTCCTTCCAGACTGGTTGCTTAACCAAGGCTAAAAAACCAAGCCTGACCTACTATCTACTTATAACTGGGGGAAAGGTTATGGATTAATGCGTTTTCCTAGGGCATTAGTGTAAAGGGAAGCTCAAACTGCCTCGTCCAGAATTTAAACTCGGGTGGCCCTCTCTATTTCTTACGATGGTAACTGTTAGGATTCGAGCTTATTTCAATGTTTCATTTTAAGGAATCGTTCTCACAAAAAGGAATATACGGTGTGTGCTTTTTTAATCAATGAAAAAAAGAATCGTTCTTTCATTTATATGAAATCTCTCCTCTTCTTTGTCAGCAGGAAGTTTCCTTTGAGCTCCGAACTAGTTGGCGGGTTCACTTTGCGTCTTAAACTCAATTTACTAGCTTTTCAAATCGAACTCCAAACCTTAAAACTCTCATATGATGGGCTCTAACCAATGAATGAACACCTGTTATGGTTTCCCATAAATTCTCACACTACCCAGGTTTCTCCCTGCGGCGAGTTAACCCTTAACATGTCCCTGTTAATCACTGCTACTGAAAAATCCAAGCATATCCACCACACCAGAGAGACTACCTCATAACGATATTTCAATTCATTTACGGTGGATATTTTTTTTACCAGCCTTTATCTGCTTCTTTAAATTTTTGTGACTGGAAGTAATGGCAAACGTTGTGAGAAATAAAGATCAAAATCACATGACTCAAAATATATTTTCCATTTAAAACTTAATCGACAGAAACTGCATGTAATATCTAATATATATTTGCTGCAAGCAAACCGAATTGTATTAAAAGTAACAAATATAAGAATATCACTTTGAAGATATCACTGGGTTAAAATAATGTTTTACTTTGACAAATAAAAACAACCATCAATGCATATATATTCAAACAATATAATATGCATTTCTACAGGTACGGAAATAATTTCTCTAGAAATTTGTTATAGTGAAGATAGGTACAATCAGCGTAACGGTTGTCGTCATAAAAAATGAAATCAGTGACTTGAGTTCAAATTCTGGACGAAGCTATTTGAGTTTCTCTTCAAGCTAAAGCCCCTGGGAAAGGCAGGCATCCTTCTCTTCTTTCTTCTTTTTTTTTTCGTAAAATAGTATGGTAAACTGGGTCCTCTAGCATTTGGACTGGAATCAATCTAGGAGAATGAATTAAAAAAAGCTTTACTTCTATTAAAAAGTGGCCTGCTTCTGGCGAAGAGTTTAAGTAAATACATTCAGAGAAGATGCAATGAAAGATCCGTTTTTGTCTTAAATCCTGAGAGAACCCCTACTCTTGGTATTTAAAGATTTTTACGGGCAATAGTATCATTTGACACTCAGGTCATAAGTATATTATTTAGCGTTGCATAATCTTAAAAAGTAATGGTTAGTACTAGATAGGTTAGGTTAGGCTATTTGCTTAATGGTATATCAACTTTTTTGGTTATTCAATGCCAAATCCTTTTTATACATAGATATGATTTAAAGGCGGATATCTTGCTGATAACTTTATTTTTAAGCGAGTTAGAGGTAAATTATTTGAACACATTTAAATCATTTCAAGTATTGGTATTTAACATTAATAATTCTATTCATCGAATATTTCTATCTAAATTATTACTAATCCATATTTACCAACCCCTCCGCTCGGACAGGATAAGACACAAGGTCAATTTTTAAGCGGAGTTTAACAGGTTTGAATTCAGAGTTTTCCTTCTCCTAGACTAGTTGCCTCGCCAAGGCTGAAGAACTTAGTCTGTCCTACTATTTACCCATAGCTGGAGGGAGAATAACTGGATTCATACCTTTCCCAATGGTATTAGTGCCATGTGAAATGCAATCAGTCTCGTCCAGGATTTGATCTCGTTTTGCCGTGTCCATTTCCTACGACGATAACCATTACACCACGGGCACCTCTAAATTATTATTAATCATTTGTTGGCACATAAATAATGTTATTCATTTATTTACACACAGTTTAAGGAATTCGAATATTGTTCTTTACTATTAATAATTCTATTCAACATATGTTTGCACACGTTTAAAGGGTTTTAAGCATTGCTATTGACCATTAGTAACTGTATCTCTCATGTATTCCTATCAAATACGAATAACTTGCTCAGAGCTGTATGGTCTAAAAAAAGAACGATAATAATCCTGAGTAAAAATTTGAACTGTTCTACTTGACCGATAGATAGGACTCTAACAGGTATTACCACTCGGAGTCAGAGTCTACATGACAGTAAGGACCATGAATGGGTAATACAATTCTGTAAAGCTCCACGAATGGAACCTCAGAATTAAATTGTCTAGTATTATACTACCAGTACACTCGTTGATGCAATTAGCGTATTTTACACCTCCCGCAAACTCGACGCGAAATTGGCTGTTTTAAAAACAAACGCTTGTGTATTTTTTTAAATGGACAACTTTTCCTGATGTATATGTTTGGTATAATCTTTTAAACATCTATCGTTGGTTTAACATCACCCTTATTATCTCTCTCAGTTTTGATGATGGTTCATTATCACCGAAATGCAATTGTATCAACTTCATTTCTTAATAAATCTTCTCCTGCTTCGATTACCTTATTACCAAATTTTTCTCTCTCTCTCTCTCTCTCTATATATATATATATATATATATTAGAATTATCATGAATAGAAAATCCGGCAAACGCTTACGTATGACATACAGATAACTGAACAGCTGTTTCAACCTTATTGGGTCTCATCAGCAGTAATCTCCACCACTGGAGATCGAACCAACAACCACAGTAGTCAGAAGCCGAAACTCTACCACTAGGCCACCGGTTCATGTCAAACATAAGCGATGTCGAATTAACTAGTCATGGTGACAATGCACTTGACCTAATGGGTCTTGAAGGTACGTATTAATTACAGAGGACACGGCCACCTCCAGGGCTACGTCTTCCCAAGTCGGAGTTATGAGTCCTCCCAAAATTACTTCATGGACAAGAAATTATATTATACTTATTTTAAATGGAGGAATTAATGATATATTAGAATTATCATGACTAGAAAATCCGTTAAACACTTACGTGCGACATACGGAACGGTGATTATATATATATATATATATATATATATATATATATATATATATATATATATAATCGAAAATAAATCGTAGTTCCCTCTTTGGTTGGTCCATAACTGTCAGTTTTATGCAAATTTTGGTGGGGGTGTTTTTTTTTTTTTTGATGAAGGAAGAAAAATAAAAAGAGGTTTTTCATTTGACAACTGCAATTTCTTTCTTATTTAACTGACATTAATGACATGAAATTTTTAGTTGTGGCGCAGTCAAAGACGGGTGACTCAACTACAATTTATTTTAGGTTTTATCTAGTGATAGCGATCAGTATTGAGCACTTTTTTGATTTTTTTCAAAATAACGTTTTTCTTTTGCGAAAATTTGATAAACCTGATGCATGCAAGGCCCAGCTGGTTAGCTACCATTAACGTGTCGATGTGTAGGAGTCCATATGAGAACATCGCATCCGAGTTTCTCCTTACTTATCTAACATTATCCAGCACATCTTGATCGTCTTACTTCAATGGTTTTGAAGATGGGAGATTAGTGGCAATACAGCTGCTATTTTGTGGGTCATTGCTCCCAGAATTTGTTCAAAACTGTATGTAGAATTATTGGGCAGTTTCCATCAAGCTTTTTCTCCCTGCGTTTCGTTAGTCTCCAGGTACGACATTTATATACTAGTCCTAACACAGTCACAGCTTGGAAGAAATATATATACATTTATATATATATATATATATATATATATATATATATATATATATATCCAAAGAACATGTGTTAGGAAGGATTCTGTATGAGAATATATAAGAAGATTCTTATAAATCTCCGAGAGTGAAGTGCTCAATGTATGAAAATTATTATATCAATTTCATACTGATCAAATTTCCATAGAATTGAAAAACTCCACAAACTGTCATTTGGCTATGATAAATCTATTTCAGCTAGCAACTCAGTAAGAGAAACCAACCTCTTCAGATTGTCATCACACAATATAGAGTTAAAAAATTATATTTTTCTAATGGATTCTTACTCGTTTAAAAAAAGTGAAAAGGCCAAGAAGACTTGGGCTAGAAGTTTGTACCAAAAACGGATGTAATGTTATTATCTAGAGTCATATATCCTTATGTATCTATTATATAAATCTGGATTGTGAATATATAACAATAGCCATAGATTTATATGAAATTCCTCATATATTCTATTCACGAATAATCCACACCCATTGTCTTTGGAAGCCGAGTGGATATTACTGATATATATATATATATATATATATATATATATATATATATATATATATATATATTCAAATCAGCACAATATCCATATGAAAAACGGAATAACATAATTCATACTAGCAAATATTGACTGAAGAACGCAAGTCATTATGACAGAGAAATATTCATTTGAACACACGCTTAATCATAAATGAATGTTTGAGATAGAAACACACGCCTTTTAAAAGTTAAACAATTACGACGACACACCCTTGCAGACAAAACGTAAAGATATCACCGACAGGGACTTCGTTATCTAGCATCTTATCCGAGACGTTATCCCACCGAGATTTCACCACTTCGTCACGTGGTTTAAAAATCAAGAATTGACTTGAGGGTATAGATGGTTAAAATACAAATGGAAACTTATTTACCACTCTTTTCTTTTTGTCTTTTTTTCTTTTCCTCTTTCTTTGCCTTTTGTTCTTCATTCTTTATTTCTTTTTCAAAGACATTGCTGCTTTGTCTCTTTTCCTGCCGTAAAAGTGATGAGCGTGTGTACGCAAAGTAACTGTGCATTTTCTCAGTGATCCACCTTCTCTTCTTAGAACGACGTCTTTCAAACAGACATAAACATTCGTTAATAACTTGCTTAGAAGAACAGATGCTATCCACGTAGTGTTACCGCGGGACTTTTTGAACTGTGCGAAAACACATACAGAAAACTACTTCAGCATACTTTTCCTTAAAAATACTTGCACACGGATACACACTAATATATATATATATATATATATATGTGTGTGTGTGTGTGGGTGTGTGTGTTCGTGTGTGTGTGGACATTTGACTGTCACTGCGTCTCTATGCCGGCATCCATTGCAAAATTAGATATATATGTTGGTAAAAATTAACTTACTAAAGGGCTTAATCATATGAGTTTAATTCTCGTAAACGCTAAATGGAATTACAGGAGGCAAATTTTTGTTATCATTTGGTTCTTCTTATTCCTATTTTTCGTTTTATAAAGTTGATTTTTCAATTTTTTAAAAAAGTTCGCACAAATAATTAGCATTGTCAGATTTTTGCTTCATTTTGCTTTCTTCTTCTTCTTCTTCTTCTTCTTCTTCTTCTTCTTCTTCTTGTGATATAAATTCCTTCCTTTGAAACTTATTTATTTATTTTCTCATTTTCGTTCATGCATTCATTTGCATACCATCTTACTCTACTTTAATTCCTGATTTATTTTTTCTTTTACTAACCGTATTTTATTTTTTCCGATTCCTTCCTTTTTCAACTTTCTTTTTCTCTTTCAACTTTCTTTCAAATCTTGCTCATCCTAGCCCCTTCTTTTTTCTTCTTTCCATCGTTATCTTTCATTTGCGTCTCATTTCTTTTACTTTTTCAACATTCTTTCTGCTTCAACTTCCGTTTGCTCTTTCATTCTAACGACCTTCTCTTTCATTCTATTTCCAGCCAACTTCTGCCTTTCCATCTCTTTCATTCATCACTTCCTATCAATATTCTTTTCATTCTTTCACCTTTTTCTTCATTTTCTTCACCTCATCTCTGTCATCTTATTTTTCTACATTCGAAAGCGTAATAAAGTTACAAACCCCTCCATCTTGACTTCGTTTTGCAAATTTAAGTATTACACCTTTGCCCCACGTACGTTATTCAATTCAGACATTTTCCTATATTTATTTTTCTTTTTTATGCCCCATGAGGTTTCGACTTCCTTATTTAATTGAAAGACAAACTTACCTTTCACTTACACATTCGTGCCCCCAGTTCCAATCGTTGAAAAGTGTTTTGAAAAGAAATTTGATAATCGGAAAAGACAGAGCAATTTATCTAACTCGGTACAGCTTTCGCGAATCATGTTAAGTCATCTACAAAAGCCGAAATCAGAAACCAGATGGTGCTTGATTTAAAGCTTGATAGACCAGAAAACAATCACGAGACGCAAGAAAAGAGTCCGGCTAAAACAAAATGATGCAACATGCTTTAATATCAAAAACGGTTAAGGGGGAATAAAATTTAAATCAACGAAACATGAAAAAGACTGAGATAGAGCAAGACTGGAGGAATGATTTTTTATTATTTTTTTAGTAAGTTAAAATAATGCGCACACACACACACACACACACACACACATACACACACACACACACACACATATAAGAATATATATATATATATATATATATATATAGATATTGATATACATATGCACACACACACACACACACACACATATATATATATATATATACTCACGTACGTATAAACACGCATTCATATATATACGAACATATCATAAATATATATAAATACATATATATATATATATATATATATATATTTCAGAATATATATGTATATATATATATATATATATTTCAGAATATTTCGACATTGCAGCAGGAGTACTACAAGGGGACATGCTTGCCCCATACCTCTTTATCATCTGTCTAGACTACGTACTTAGGACATCGATCGATAACATTAGGGAAAACGGCTTCGTGCTGACAAAGAAAAGGAGCAGAAGGTACCCCGCAAAAACAATTACCGACGCCGACTACGCCGATGACATAACGCTACTGGCCAATTCACCCAACCAAGCCGAAACACTACTGCATAGTTTGGAACGAGCCGCTGCAGGCATTGGACTCTATGTTAATGCACACGAAACTGAATTTATGTGCTTTAATCAGAAAGGCAGCATCTCCACACTTGACGGAACCTCCCTGAAACTGGTTGACAAATTCACCTACCTAGGAAGCAGCGTCTCATCAACCGAAAAAGACATTGACACACGGCTAACGAAGGCATGGACAGCAAACGATAGGCTTTCGATCATATGTAAATCAAACCTGACCGACAAAATAAAACGCAGTTTCTTCCAGCCTGAGGTCGAGTCGATACTGCTATATGGATGCACTACTTGGACGCTGACTAAACGGTTGAAGAAGAAGCTAGACGGCAATTACACAAGAATGTTGCAAGCACGACATGATATATATATATATATATATATATATATATATATATATATATATATATATATAAACAAAAACACAGAGGTACTCACACATACTTATCATATAGATAACATAAATATCATATTACATAGGGATACACACATTTACGTTAAGATATATAGAAATTTTGCTTGTTTGCACATACACACATACGCACACACACAAAAGCATATATATTTATATATATGAATATTTGCACGTTTAATTTTACATATATGTATACATAAGTGTATATATATATATATATATATATATATATATATATATATATATATATATATTCCTGTATAGATTAAAAAAACAGATGTACACGCACATACACCCATATACGAGGATCATTAAATATGTTTCCAGACTTTTTTCATATGGGCACTTTTATTGATAGTACACACATGAAACTCTCGTCGCCTTCGAAGTAATCTCTTCCGGCTGCAATGTACTTCTTGTACCGTTCCAACAACTTCTGGAAGGTCCCATGCGTGAGCATGTTACTGACCTTCGTCGAAGCCTTTTTCATCTCCTCACTTGTCTCATAACGAGAGCCTCTGAGCTTAAGGAATAAGCAAGAGTCACAAGGAGCAAGGTCTCGACTATAGGGAGGCTGAGAAACTGTCTTGATGCCCATCTTGGTCAAATAGTCTGTGACAATGATGGTGTTGTGGACTGGTGCATTGTCCTGGTGGAAACGCCACTGACCCAATTTGAAGAGTGCTGGCCGACGAAATCTATTCCTGAACTTCCTTAAAACCTCAACATAGTAACCTTAACCCAAACCCTAACCCTTTGGCCAATCAACTCTGGTGTATTGACATCCTTACTCCTCCCATACCTCTCATCATCCCTCACAGACTCCGTGCCTTCCTTGAATCTCTTATGCCGCTCAAAAACTGATGGTCGATTCATGCAAGATGCTCCAAAAGCAGTCTGAAGCATTCCATACGTTTCTGTGGCATTTTTTCCAAGTTTAAAACAGAATTTTATTGCGTATCGTTCTTCTAACGTGTTATCACGTCAAGGTTGCATTTTTGAAATTCACCAGCTGTGACAATCAGGCTTTAGTAGGGTGTATTCCAATTGCTGCTGTAGCAGTTCATTTGAACCTGAAATCATGAAAATTGGTCATTCATCTCATAAGATCGTAGCAATAACATACTGAATTTTCAAGAGTCTACGACAATTTTAAATGCCTGTACAAAAAGTCTGAAAACAAATTAAATGCACCACTTATGTGTGTGTGCATGTGAAACACTCATATATCTATATATATATATATATATATATATATACTAACAAAGAGAAACTCACACATACGAAGGATTATATATATAGATATATAGGTTTTATCTGCATAATTTTTTTCATTAATTTTATGTATGGAATTGGTTTATTACACAAAGTAACTTAATCTTGCGAAAATATCTATTTTGAAGCTATCTAAAATGGTGACAAATTCAACGGAGTCCACCTAGCTTGAACAGAGGTCTGTCGTCACATTTTTGTTGGCTAAGAAGTGCAAACCATATGAAATTTACTGACAGATGCGTGATGTGTATTGAAAATTATGTTTTAATCAAGAAGATGTTTACAAATGGGCAAAATTGTTTTGAGAAGGTCGAAATGTTATTTAGGATTAAAACGAGTTAGGTTGGTCCAAACCAGCAGGCACACATGAAATCTCAAATTCCTTTGATGATCTCATTTTAGCTGATAAAACAGTTACAATAAAGGAGGTATCTGAAAAACTATGAATTTATGTGGGTACCGATCATATGATTGTGCAAGATGCCCTTGTTTCTTTCAAGATCAGTTGTCGTTGGGTTTCCAAAATGTCGACGCCAGAGAAGCAGAAACAGAAGCAAAGGAGAGATCAGCTGTTCCATCTGTGTCTCTCTCAGTCTGCAAAAGATAGGGAGGACAACCTAAAAAATAACCACAGGTGATAAAATTGGTTTTTACCTTGAAAAGACAATCCATGTAGTGGAAACCCACTGACATTCCAGTTAAGAAAATAGCCAATAATAACGAAAGAACAGTAGATACTATTAGTCAATTTCATTGCGAACAGTTGCCCTATTATCCTTACATTTTAAATCTGGCTCTTTCTAATTTCCACTTTTTCGGAACCTTCAAGCGATGAGTTTTCAAACGATTATGACAATATGAGGTATTCACTTACGTTAAAACAATACGGAGAGCATGAAACGTTTTTTATTGGAAAAATGTTGGTTGGTTGGGCTTTTATGGTATATCAACTTTCCTAGGTTATTTGATACCAAATTCATTTTTTTTTTACAGAGAATCTGCTCTATTTCAAACAATTTAGTTCAGCATAAGTACACAGTTTAATTATCAAAAGCATTTCTATTGCAAGCTATTCAGTTTAGTCAAACAGTTTTAATTCAACCAATTCAGTTTAGTATAAGTATAGATTTTGTTTACTCGCAGTTGAATGTCCAAACAGTTCTATTTCAAACATTTCAGTTTAGCGTAAGTAATGTTTCAGTGTCAAAAACAGTTTCATTTTAAAGGATTCAGATTGGCAAACAAAAACACTTCTATTTCAAACAATTCAGTTTAGTAAAAGTACACAGTTTAGTTCTATTTGATCCATTGATAGGAAACTATCATGTGCTACCACTCCGAGCCAGAGTGGACCTGGGAGCAATGGCAGTGAAGAGGTACTCCACATTCATCAAAGCTCTATCATGAGTGGAACCTCACAATCGGATTGCTTAGTGTCATAAACAAGACACTCCTTGGGGCGGTCTCACCCCTCTGCAGATATGCGGTCGGTGTATTCTACAGCCACAGCCGATTGGGCAATCAACAGATTAAGATGTAAAAACAATTCTATTTCACATAATTCAGTTAAGCATTAATACTCAGTTTAAATGTCAAAAATTTCTATTTCAAACAATTCAGTTTTGCATAAGTACAAAGTTTAGTTCTTTTTGACCCATAGATAGGACGCAATCAGTTGCTTCCAGTCCGAGCTAGAGTGAACCTGGGAGTGATGGCAATGATAGGCTCTTCCGCATTCCCAAAAGCTCCAGCATTACAGGAACCTCACCATCAGATTGATTATTAGTGTTATATTCAGGACACTGGTTGTGGGTGGGGTCTTACCTCTTTGCATAGGTGCAATCCGTGTATTCTACAGAACCAGCCGACTGAGCAATAGGAAAATGTAATTTTCCCTTTATAAAAATATAAATCAAATTTTTTTGAATGAAATTCAAAACTTAATTAAAAAATTCAGTTAGGGACTTGTACTGACCATATTTTCAAATTGTGAAAAGAAAAATTATATTGGCTCTCAAGGACCTTGAGGTTTTTTTGTGAATTGACTTATTTAAAACCATGATATCTCAAGTAAAAAACTTGCCCACTTGTTGTGGTTAAAAGTTTCCATCTGGGCTTCGGGTAAAATACTTAGACCTTTGATTTTTGTTTTAGTTAATGGGCTGACCAATCAGAAAGTAGTATTAGAAGATGAAATGATCAGCGATTGGTTAGCCAATCGGGAATGTTCGTTCCCAGGGGAACCCTCTCTGAAAAATATATTTTTAGGGTTAGAGAGAGAAAATCAGAAGGCCTTACCGAAGACAGGAGGATAAGAAAAAAAAAAACTTCTACCTTTAAAGCCTCTTCAGCAACGCCTCACTCTCCGAGAAACTGAGTACTATAGAAAGCCCGTAACATCAAGATATCTCATTTCTCTGTATCTCAAATAGGACAAATAACAATACTATTTCCATATATATATATATATATATATATATATATATATATATATATATATATATACGTATTTCATATATTATTTTAACACCATTGTGTTCCTATAAATAGTTGTTATTTGTAAACGGAGAATTTTACATGTCTTTGAGTCGCGAATACCCGGGTAGTTTGCTTCAACCCACTACTGAGATCTTTAGATGTTCCGCATAGATTGTGTTATCTCTCTTCTGTGGAGCTTTCAAACACAACGATAAAACAACTAGCCTAAAACGTATGTAGTAGTCACGTAAATAAGGCCACATCAAGTACCGTGACTTGTGTCTGACTACACAATGATGAAGCGAATGTTACATAATAGACTGGCAATATCTATTATTGATATTAAGCCCAGCTAAGTTTAAATAAATTCTAACCGCTAAACTTTGGTCCCCCAGATTAATTGACGATTCATAACCTATGGATCATTTGAGACAACGGCTTCGATTGGACAAAGGGTCACGTGGTCAGATGACACTGGAAGAAGAAAAATATGTTACGTTAGTAAGTGAGAATCGGTTGACTGGAGTGGTTGTAGAATTACAACGATGCTTTCCAATTATCCGTAAGGTCGTGATGGCTCATGAAGAATTGTCGTAAGAAATAAAATGTCTACATACATAAATGGTGTCTGAGTTGTTTG
Source organism: Sepioteuthis lessoniana (assembly GCA_963585895.1). Taxonomy (NCBI): domain Eukaryota; kingdom Metazoa; phylum Mollusca; class Cephalopoda; order Myopsida; family Loliginidae; genus Sepioteuthis; species Sepioteuthis lessoniana. The sequence goes on along the minus strand of OY757909.1, from coordinate 63,800,095 downwards.
TCATCCGAGCAATGAAGAACTAAGACTTAGCCAGCCCTAAAATAGTTTAACTATATTCCCTGCCTTCGTGAAAGGATTGAAATATTGCAAGCAGCTTCGCAAAGCAACCAAACTTCGATAAAATCATAAAAAGATAAAGATGGAGCTTAAAATAAGCTGTTTATATCCCCTGCTCTAAATAAATTTTATTGAGAAACCAAACTTCCTTAGCTCTTTCCATATTCCAAGCAAATTAGAGGTGTCTACTCAAACGTTTTCACGAGATTTTATCGTTTATTCTAAACGTGGTTTGAGAGCCACATATGAATCTCAAACGTGTGAAAGGGTTAAAATGAAATTAAAGTAAAGGCACTAAGCTTAAGTATCAATATATTAATTTTTCACCAATTAAATGTTTTTATTCAGTTCCTTTATAATAGAAACACTTCTGCCAGTGTAATGTTTTTCCTTTGTTATAAATTAAATAAAAGCCTACAGTTACTATTTTTTAAAAAGTAACTTCAAATAACTCAGACAACAGTTTGTCAAGTTTCCCCCATTCATGAAGTTAAGAAAAAAACTGGCTGGGATTAAACTTTAAGAAATTTAGATAGACATTGTCAATCGAACAAAATAAAATGTCTGAAGTCAAGGGAATTCTTTGAAAACCTATTAAATAAAACCCTATAGTTCCTATTTTTAATAGGTTACAGATGTTTCAAGCTTGTTCGGTGATGTATACATTTAGAAAATAAGTTTCTAAGATTTTGCTACTTTTGTTCTTCTGTACTTCAGATAACTCAGGCGACATCTTCTCAAGCTGAGGCCGTTCACGAACCAAAGAAAAGAAAAAAAAATCGGATAGTATCAAACTTCGTGAAAGTTAAATGGACGTTGTTGATAAAAAATGTCCGAAGCCAAGAAAATGCTTTGAAAGGAAAAAAAAATCTTGAGATTTTGAATTTAAAAAAGAAATCTAAGTGTAACTGAAAGAAATTGCCTAAAATCTTAAAACAAATTTGAAAAAAAAAGTCAAAAAGCAAAACAATGTTTGAAATGCCGCATTGAAAACAAAAGGAAAAAAAATTACAAAACCAAGATTGCAACAGCGATGCTGAGAAAAATAATGTAAAATTAGATTGATTGATCGATTAAATTCAATGACATGAAAATCCTTCTAGGATTTTTATATCAAGAGGTTAGGGAATCATGTTCATTGTACATTCATATTTACAATATTTCTGTTGCTGTTACTTTAGTTTTTTTATACACTATGTTCTATTGAATACTAATATTTTCCAAACATTTATTTTACCCATAGGTGGGACTATAACAGCTACTACCAGTATTTATCAGGGTGAACAAAGGAGTAGTGGCAATGATGGAACACTCCCACTCTCCAGAGTCCAAAAACAGGAACCTTACCTTTAGATGGAGTTTAGTGTCATATCCAAGATAACTCTTTGATTGGGGGTTCTTACACTTCTCGAGGGGATACAGTCACCGTATTCTAAGCCTCTCTGACAGGAATTGAATATAAAATTGGATAAATGCAATAGAATTTTGAACTCAAATCGGCTTTATTCGCTTTAAACATTTGTAATATATTGCCTTGACTTACGATGAACCCGGCGGATAGAGCTGACAGGTACATTTGACAGTAGATAAAATCAATAAAGTGTCTACCGGAAAACAAACAATACATGGGTGTAAGCAGTGACCAATGGAGAGCAAGCTTTGCGTTTGTGTAAATCATGACCAATGAAAAACAAACAATGTGTGGGTGTAAGCCGTGACCAATGCAGAACAAGAATTGCGTGAGTGTAAGCCATGGACAATTAAAAAAGAGGCATTGCGTCAGTGAAGAAGCGTGGCCATGTGGCTTGCGTGGGAGTTTTAAGACTTTATACGGTCTAGAATTGTGACTGAAGTCAGTTCCCGCTGGTTATTCCGACTCCTAACAGCCCCTTTGAGTGAGCGAACTCTCTCCAATTGCTCTTATACTCTACCCCAGCCTCACTGTCGAAGAATAGAAACTCAAGATTATATTTTTTACATACACGTGTTCTTCGTTGTTTATCAAGATCCAGGTGTTGTATAAAACACACTGACTTAAAGTGGAATCATTCCCTGGGTAGACAGATTGGATAAATTTATACAAAATCTATATAAGAACAAAACTGCAGAAAGTTTATTAGAAATAAACGAGAGAGAATGTGAAAAGATTTAAAAAGTCAGGCTAGTAAAAATGAAAACTTAGATAATATAAAATTGTAAGCAAATCGCATTGGGTTTGGGGAAGATAAGCTACCAAAATAGCCAGCAGACAGAAGAAATTCGAGTTGACAAAGTTCAACATCTTTTCCCATGGGCTTTGTGTTATAAAATATGCTTGATCTAGAAACTCCGGACAAGGTCTTGCCGAGGTCACTTTCTAATGACGGAACCTGGCTGGAAGATATTACCAAATCAAAACCCCTATATAACACGATGGATTTCGTGATTCTCCTTGTTTTTCTCTTATGGCTTATGGTCACTGTCTGTATCCCCTTCAAAAATAAAAGAGCTGACCTGAGTATAATATTCATCTTCATCTGGTGGCGAGGCTCCAGTTCTATAAGTGGAGAGTGGATTACCTCTTCATTGCCATTATTTCCTGGTTCATTCTGACTCAGAATAATTAGAACAATTACGGTTTTATCTAGGGGTCAATTTCATCCGCTTGAAGGTTATTCCTGTGACACAATGTGCGGTTAAATAATTAATATGTAATAATTAAAATTTATGAAATATACGAGAATTAATATATATATATATATATATATATATATCAAAAACAAAAAGATCCCTAAAATAAGTATCTTTTTGTTCATTGACCTAAAAATCTGGTTGATTGTTCCTAAAGGCCCGTTTGGTGCGAGACAATTGTTTTGGATTTTAAAGGTCAGCGAATTTATTTAATTTTTCGGTTATCATCTAACTCCATCGATCATAATGATGAGAAGAGTTATTTCATAAAACATATTTTTCTGGTCCTTATTTTAAAGGTCAATGTTAAAAGAGAGATTAATTTTGTTCCACCCTAAATAAAGGTGAGCTTGGGAAGGCTCATCCAGTCGGGTAAGGCTGAGAATTTTTAGTTCAACCCCATTGTTCCAAACCTGTCCTCATTCGTCAAAGAATCTAAAAAGGGTTTTCCCTATAACTGTAAAATATAATCCTGAACTAGGATGGGGAAATGACTCCTAATTGTCTCTTATTTGACTCAGAAAACGTCTTAGTCAAGATTTTGATCTATAAAAACTGGATGCTAAAACGAACCATTAGAGAGGTTGAGGAAAGAGACAAAGAAGAAACTCAAGACTGCCAAAGAAGCATCCCTTCCATTCTAGATGCGAGGTACTCTGAACAACCTGCAGACTTTAAAAAAATTCAAAGTCCCAGACTTCGGAGACAAGTTTCATACTAATTGCACCTCATCGTCGCTCTTCCTCTCTCGGTATCCTTTCTTCTTTTTGCCAAGAAAAAAAACATTGTTTGCTTGTTATTTATTGTCTCACAAACGTGTTTCAATAAAAACCATCTTTGTCATTTGTTAACAACGGGTTTTCTCTATTCTTTGAGTTGCAAGATAATCTAGTTACTCGTATCACCTGACCGTCAGAAGAAGATCCGAATGAATTGTGCTAACCTCGCTTCGTGGATCTTTCAAACACAGCGTGGGTACGGAAGAACTTGACAAAGTAAACGGAAGCAAATGTGGTAGTCACGAACCCAACAGCCACAACAAGTACTGTGACTAATAGTCACACCACATTGGGCACCGTCATAGCATAGGACCACAATTCATAGTAAATTGGATTATCAGATATATATATATATATATATATATATATATATATATATATATATATAACCATGCGCATAAACTTAAGAAACTACAAAGAAAAAAAGAATACGATAAAATAAATACAAACGTTCAATGTATGAACTTTCTTAACCTTTATGTATACGACTATACCAAACAGATTGAAAGGCAGTTAAAATCAATAAATCAATCAATTTTTTTCTCTTTTGTTGCCTGGGGTACAAGGAGAAAATGTTTGCGGAAACGAGGAACATTAAAGATACAAGAAAAGTCGGTTTCTAAGATTTGCTGTGCGTTATTGATTTCCCCCAACTTTCACAGCCTCAGAAATTAAACGTCGAGAAAAACACAACGAGGTCCTTAACGTTTGAGAGGAATTGTGTTTTTTAATGTCCTCCCTTTTTCATCCGAGGGTCAGCTATCTTCGACATCGTAGTCTTTGCTGATTACGCTACAATAGAAAAGCAGAGAAAAACATAACATAAAAAACCAAAAAAGAATATATGTATAATTACTACAACTGACAACCCACCTACGAATGTCCCAAGTATTTGACGTGCGTCTGGCTAATGAAGGTAGGTGAGAAAGCATCTCAGTCAAATCAAACTTTCCATAAACATTCCACGTGTATTCTTTTATTGCACTGGTCAGCATGCGAACCAGATCGAGAAATTAATTTTTAGCACTTTAGTGTTCGTGATGACTTCGAGTATAAAGAAAGCTCCTTGTCGCGTTTTTTTTTTTTCTTTTGCCAAGCACAATAGCGTCAACACCTAAAAAGCGCCAATTAAAAAAATCAGTGAGTTTTTTAGAAAAAAATTTTGAACGAAAGTAATAAAGGAGTAGGTTTTTTTTAAATGGACTTTCCTTTAGAGTTTTGGGAGGTGAAAGTTTTTTCATGTACCAACTACCATTTAATCTAATCATTCTTTGATATATATATATATATATATATAAAGAAATATTGATAACAAGTTAATCCAAGTAGAAGGAGAGATTTATTGAGAAGCAAAGTCGACACTAGTGAACCATAAGGGGTGATATTAGCGATGTTAAGTTAACGATAGATATTTAAAAATGCAAAATACAAAAACCTAAGAAATTTTTTGTATAACAAGAAAAAGTTGGCCGTTTAATTTGTGAATCAGCGTTTGTTGTTTTAACTTACGTCATTTGACTTATTAGCGATATTGTATAGAATTTATGTTCCATTTGTTTATCGAGAAAGATTTCGAAACAAAAGGAAGAAAAAGAAGAAAGACAAAAAGAAAAGAAAGCATAAAATTATGATATATATGGAATATATTAACCTAAGATGGAATATATTGCAGCTATGCAAAATGGATTCGCTCAAGTAAGGAGAAATATTATAAAGCCAGGTCGAGTATTTAGGGAATTAAAGAGTGAAATAGCAGCAGCTTTAAAAAATATATATGCGTGCGCGCGCGCGCGCGCGCGCGTGTGTGTGTGTGTGTGTGTGTGTGTGTGTGTGTGTGTGTGTGTGTGTGTGTTGGAGGTACCCATAGAGTTACGGCTATCTTCGTAGTTTGTAGACTCGACTACCAGAGTTCAAATCCTGAACGAAGTCGTTTGCATTTCAAATTGCAGTAATACTGTTTGGGAAAGATATGACTCCAATTATTTCGTCTCCAGTTATGGGTAAATAGTAGGAAACGTGTGCTCATTAATATTGGTTTGGCAACCAATCTAGTAGAAAGAAAAATCTGAATTCAAACCAAATGTAAAACAAGAAGAATACGTCCCGACTGCCTATTCCTTTCTAAGACACCCATCATGAGTAACGCCCTGACGACCTAAACAGTTAAGGAGTCCGGTGAGACATGCATATATATATATATATATATATATATATATATATATATATATATATATATATATATATATATATACATATATATATTAGTGTGTGTCTATGTGTGTGTGTATACAAATTGGGAAACAAATTTTTTAGTACTAATGTCATTTTTTACAATTCACCAAATGTCTATCCTTCTGTACAGCTAAAGATTCATTATTCTTGGCCTAATTTAAAATAGAATTTTCGCCATGGTTAGATTAATGTCTAGAAAGGAATGAAATTATTGCAAGATAAGATCTAGTTTTCATTCTCTCTTTTACTTTCTACCGAGCTTCAAAAGATTTACCCATTATTTTGATCATCATCTCTCCCTCTTTCTCTTACTCTATCTCTATCTTTCTTTCTTTTCTCTTTCTATCATACCCTGGTGTTAAGCTGCTAAGAAGGAATTCATTTTATCTAAACAGTTTAATGGTGTAAATAAAGGCTTTGAAACTCATAAGCGTGGAAAATAGTTATATATATTTACAGAATGATTTTTATATAATTTGAAAAAATAATTTGTTATGATTCTTATCAAAAATTAAAAAAAGATTAATCGAATTTCGTCATTAAATTGTCCATATGGGTTTGATAGGTCATTAAATTAAACAAATCAAACCAAAATATTGCTTAAATTATATAAATGAAGTGTCTATCGACAGATTTTCTTTGGGAAGAAAGAATCTCATGTTTAAAGATTCCTTCATTAATTTTTTTTTTTTTGCATATTGTAGCAATTTTCTAAGCTTTTTGCTTAGATGTGGCACTTGGCCGTAGGAATGGGGCATCAAATGAGACTCGAACTCACTTGTGAAGTTTGGCTAGTCTAGCTCTCTAACGTTTACGCCACCCGAGATGTCTTTTTTTCGTTTATTGTTGGAGCACGTTTACATTTAATATGGATTCAATAGCACTATCCACACACACACACACACACACACACACACACACACACACATCTATATATATATATATATATATATACATTTGTAATGAGAGTTTCAATATATATTTGACAATGATAAATGACATGTAATTTCACATAAACACACACACACACACACACACACACACACGCGCGCGTGCATGCGAACATGAGCAGCATAAAAAAAGGAATGTTTACTTACACCTCCCTAGCAGTCTCATTACTTCGAGTTTCTTGTATTAAGTCTCAAAAAAATTCCTATCTGATATTTGTATTTTTCAAAAGTACATAAAACCGGCAATTATGAAACAACCACTTACTAGTGGGTAAACATTTATCTATCTATCTATCTATCTATCTTGTGTGTGTGTGTGTGTAAGCACATAGATGTCAACACCCTCAAATTTTTCATGGGACGACGTAATGAAAATTAAAAACTGCAATTATGCGTGGAATCAATAGTTCTACAGTATAACCAACAGAGAAGAAAGATAAGAAGGGTATATGTAAGTTTGGTGGATTGGTAGACGAGTGCCAATTTACTGCTTTGACACGAGACGCGTGTGGGACAAGCCCAAGTTTCTAAGTTAAAACTGCAGAGGTCGCTTTCTTTAATTTTCGAGGTGGAGAGCGTGAAAGTCACGGGGAAGTCAAGGAATCATGCCGAAGTTGATGAAAGAGTTTTACCGACGAAGATGGTGGGTGTTAGAAAAGCCAAGGCGCCGTACAAGTACGGTTAATCAAATCAGCTACAGTCCCAGAGAGAGGGACACTCCTGCACGATGAAATTTTTAATTAATTAAATAAATTATCCTGCAAGTCTCTGAGGGTTTTACTTTGCTTCTTCCCATGTTTTTTTTTTGTGGTAGGAGGGGATAAAGAGACCTTATTTTCTCAGGTTTTTCAAAAGAATTACTTTATATGAAGGTGCCGTTCATTTAAGAACTATGGCTGAAGCGTTGATGATGATATTATTAAAGATTTAGAATGCCTAAAATGGGGTAAAAGATTAAGGTAATCCCGAAAAGCATGTATATATTAACCAATCACTCCTCCACAGGCAGAAGGTCAACTTTTAAAAGCAGAGTACGGCTGATTTAAATTTTGAGTCTTCCTTCTCCTCTAATGGTTGTCTTAACTAGGCTAAGAAGCCCATTCTGTCCTACTATTTAACCATAGCTGGGGAGAGAGAGAGGATCCATGCCTTTCATAAGAGCACCAGCACGTAATGTAACACAAACAACTTCGTCTGTGAAATGAACCCAGATCATCGATACCATTTACTACGATGATAATGGTTGCTCTAGGTGCACCTCCAAGACATGCTTGTAGGTAATCCCCACATGATAACAAAAACATGGATTCTTTGATATATCCATGTTTATTTATATTTTCACAAGAAAATCTGATTGCTTATAAGCTACTTTCTCGGAGTAACCTTCGTCTCTCTTTTACAAGTTTTAAAGAATTTCCTGCTACGTATTTTCCTTTTTACTTGCACAGCCGACCTCTAGGAGATCAAAGATAAATAACGTTTTTGTATTATTTTTATTCATCTGGAAAACCTATTCACGTGTTTCAAATACTCCTGGTGTGTGACAACATATATATTAGCTATATAATCTGTTAACACAATTTGTTGATACAATTTTTAAATGAGCCTTAGCAAATTTTAGCACAAAATTAAATGGTTAAGGATATTTCTAACATGAAATATTATATTTACTATTTATCAATTTGTAGAAGGTTAATAACTTTATTATGTAAAGTTATTAAATTTAGTATCTATAATTATTTAACTCAGCAAATATTTTCCATTAAATTGTTTGTTTGGTGAAGGGGATCTCAATGGGGGAGACGTCTAACAAAAATCAGTGTTTAGTAATATTTTTACGAGCTGATATTTATCGTTTAGTATTTATATTTTCAAATGAGAAAAGAAAAAATGAAACAGTTACCCTCATCTGGCCTCGTGGGTAGAGTGTTCGCCCATGGTCACGGGAGACCTGGGTTCAATCCCAGGTCGCATCATACCAAAGACTTTAAAAATGGTACTTGATACCTCCTTGCTTAGCACTCATCAATATAAGGTACGTATCAAAGGTAAAGTGGAGGAGTAAAGTAGTAGCACCTTCCCCTACCCCTCGGTGTAGTAACTACCGAAAAGGGAGCCTTCTGGTCGACCTCGACTAAGGTCGCCCTACAAATAAATTTTATTGCTGTCTTACATGAAAAATGAAATGATTTCAAATCAGTTTAAAAGAAAATGGTTCTTTAAAAATCCTTGGGATTTTTTTTACAGAAAACCCATTGTTTGTAAATGGCATCAATGAATCTGCAAACAATGTTTTAGACGTGTTTGGCGTAACGGGAAATTGTATGAGCTCTTGTTTCTACGTCTTGGACGAGGCTGTTTGAGTTTCACCTCCTGTTCATACCCTTGATACAGCTATAAATAAATCTTTGTTCCCCTGCCATCTATTGGTCAACAATAAGGAAGACTTGGTTCTTTAAACTTGTCAAACCATCTAATCTAAGGAAAGAATTAGTCTCTTGTCAGTCACTGCTCGTGATGTAAGGGTTATTAGGTAAGTACTCACAAAAGATTATTTTTAGCAAAAATTCTTGAACATTACAGAGTTGGGTTTTTTAGTACATGGACAGAAACTGAATTTCCCAAGAGACAAGTGATCTGTAAATGAAACCGTACTTTTTCAAGATTGGCTTCTTGTTCTTTAAAACAATTATCCTAGCAAGTTTTCCTTTGGTTGAGGCATCTATGAATCTCCTCTTTTAATAGAGTGTGAATCTATAGAATCATATTTCTTTTAATGCGCGCCACATGCTGAAAATTTCGCTTATCGGTTTAGGAAATAAGAGTAATATTCAGACAGTTCGATTTAAGGATTATGGAGAATGTTATATAAGTAAAATCCTGTGTTTCCATGTTTATTCTAATTTTCAGGAAACAATCTTATTTCAACAAAGTTGGTGTATTTTGCCAAATGAATTGGCAATTGAAAGCAATGATTACTGTTGCACCTTTTGTGACATAACAGCATCGAATAGACATTCGCACCTCAAAGAGCTTGTTGTAATCCTGCCGTGGAAAAAGTTGATGAACACTAGAAACTCTGTTTAACTACCCAAATGTTTATCTACAACAACAAATTGTAGGTAGTCACCGGGAGAATGAAAAAGCGTATGGAAACTGAGACACTGCGTTGGCTAGACAAAACAAGCAACCACATCATGGTGAGACAGAGAAAGCAGACAGAGACTTTGAGATTTCTTCCCGTTTTTCTGTTGTATTTCTAAGAAGCTTGTCTGCTGGGTCGCATCAAGTCTAAGACCTCATGGAGTGTATCCCCCCAAATGGGGCTCGTAAACTTTCGCCTTCTCATATCTTTGTGGCTCGTGTTCAACTGTCTTTACCTCATCACGTCTCGCTGTCAACTGCCAACAAAACATGAGTCGTCTTCTCCCTTCCACCTACTGTTGGCGAAGGGCACATCCACTTCCGCCGATTCCACACATGCGCAAAAGTATTTTTAGGACCTCCAGTTTTCCGTAGTCATTTTAACTACAAGAGCCTTGGCCCGGCCGTTCGGAGACTGTCTGCTTTTTTATTCGTTCATGATTTTTCAATTTTTTATGAACCATTTAATTACGATTCACTTTTTCAAGAAAACTAACAGTGTGGCCTTCTTTACTGGAAATTTTCCTTTCTGTAGCGTCATGAACTGTTCCTATTGTCAATCACATATTTAGCCCATTTTCTAGATATTTATTTGATAAAATAGATTTCGCTATAAACATACGTTCTTCACTTGCTTTCCACTTAACAAACACCAAAAATTTGATGACAGACCCTGTTCAAGCCAGGAGAACTTTGTTTGATTCACCTACACCCTGAATAGCTTTAAAGCAAAAATTATTTTTTGTAAAATTAGAATAATTTTGGTAATAGAGCAATTTAAAGTCATACCGAGTTTATTGTTATGGAAAAAATCTTTTAAAAACTAATTTTTTAAATTCCTCTTAATCTATTTAATGACCCATCTATATATAAAGCAGCTTCTTCGGTTGGGAAAATTTTGTAACTTTTTCTCTAAATGGCCGAGTCATCTTAAATGAATTGGTAAATATCCCAAATGTTTATTCTTCATTGTAAAAGATCCCACTTATAAAATCTCAATGAAATAAAGACAGAACGTGTATAAGTTTTGTGTTTTAAAAGAATTAACATCGGTTTCTCACAATTATTACAAATACACCAGCACAAGCTGAATCTTTGCTGCATAGTCTGGAGCTTTTAATCGAGATGGTGTTATCAACTCATTAAATGGCAAGTTTCTGAAGTTAGTAGAATAGTTCGTAAATCTCAATAGTTATATCTGATTCACTGAAAACGAAATCAACTTACGTATAGGTAAGGCGTGGATTACTATGGACCGATGGTCGACGATATGAAAACATGATCATTCTGATAAAGTAAAACGGGAATTCTTTCAGGCTGTAGCCTTGACAGTACTACTGCATTGCTGCACGTCATAGTTTCTGACAAAACGCTTGAGAAAATGCTAAATGGGAATTAAATACTGATGCTGAGAGCTGTTTTCAACAAACTCTAGAAGCAGCTGCCAACAAATCAGCTGTTGTAGAGCCATTTACCTCCCATTTGGAAAACCATAAAAGTAGGGCGCGAAAGACATTCTTAGGACTGTTGGAAAAGTAAGAACGAATTCTCTAATGGACTACTACACGTGGACACACTTATGTTAGCCGACGTGTAAAAGGTTACATTTATCAGCAGAGTATAAACAGTGGGTGCCATCTAGTTGCTATTACGAGCAATAGCAGATAGGGACGAATGGCGAGAGAGATTCTCAGGAATCTGTACAGTCTGAAGAGATTGTTGATGAATTTAAGACTTGTGGTTGCAATTCAATTTTGGCTAGAGGTTTGGCTTCTTTGTTTAAAAGCATATAAACTTTTGTGACTTATTTAATGCTGAAGTTATCATTGTAGAAGAACAGCAGTAATAATATAGGTATAAAGAAGTTCAATACCTTGCCCAAGGGTATTAGTATGAAAGTGAACGTGAAAGAGTGACTAGAGTTCGAACTCGCTTACTTCTTGGCCTCAGTTCAGCACTTTAGCCATTACGCCACGGGGCCAACCCTATCATTGAGTTTTGTTAATTAGATTATGTTCTAGATTAACTACATGTTTGCAAAATGATAATAGTGACGCTAATACCAATTAGAATTGCTCGCTTAGAACGGTTTTCAAAAGCTTAGAAAGGTGACTGAAAGAGTTGAAAATCGGAAAATGAATCTAGAGTATCAAGCATTATTAAGATCGGCTTGAATAAGGAGAAGTGCTCGGGACACCTGAAGAGAGTTGCTGTCACTTAGACTGCAGTGAAATAACACCTACGTTAGCTGGTGTGAACAACTCACTAGGGTTGATGTTTAAAATGTTTACAAATATGTTAAATTCGTTCTGCCTATAACTGTGTCTGAAATATTAAATACGCTCAGAATATGCCACATCCCCTGCAGAAGCGTAAGCTTCCCTAAAACAAAAAAGGCACCCTAGTACGGTGCATTCATACAATCCTATGTTTCCTCAAAAACGTTTCGTTTAAAAAGTATCAAGGCAACAGAATAAAGAGAATCGGAAATTGTGAAATCGTCTGAACGTCTAGACAGTTGTCTAGACGTCTAGACATAATTACTTTTGTGAACAATTTACTGAGCTGTGCGCACGTCTTCGATTAGATTGATAATTCTAGATCTTAAAAATACTTTTCAAACGTCAATTTTTATCGCACCTTATATATATATATATATATATATATACTGTTCATATTGAAATTCGGCGAAACGAAAAAGAAAGGAAGTAAATTTTTAAAGTTAGATTAACATATTTCGCTTGAAGCGTCGCGTTATCAAATAGCAAATGATTTCATTACTAAAATCGATTCTACATTAAAGTGGCTGTAACTTAATTTATGTAAATAAACAAATAACTAAAACTTAAATCTGTCTTCGCGTAGAGGTACAGTTAGTTTCCAAAATTAAACTCTTAGACGCTTTATATAAACTTTATTTACTTTCTCCTTGGGTGCACATTTATTTTTGTAGATAAAATCATTTGCATACCGATAACCTCAGACCGCTCGTAAAACATTTTAAGTAAGTAAAGTTGGCGACCATAGTCGAGGGTGACCCGAAGGCTCCCTTTTCGATAGCTTACTACACCAAGGTGTAGGGGAGGGCGCTACTCCTTTCCCAGGATTGCTCCACTTTACCCTTGATCCGTACCTTATAATGCTGAGTGTTAAGCAAGGAGGCATCAAGTACCATTTTTTGAATCTTTGGTATGACTCGACCTGGGATTGAACCCAGGTCTCCCGGGCCATTGGCGAATACTCTAACCGCTAGGCCAATGTCCAGTTTTACTTTTTAAAACATTTTAATCTGCTCTAATTTTCCGAATTGTCTTTTTCTCATATATATATATATATATATATATATATATGTGTGTGTGTGTGTATGTGTGCGTGTGTGTGTGTATGTGTGTGTGTGAGAGAGAGAGAGAGAGAGAGAGAGAGAGAGAGAGAGAGAGAGAGAGAGAGAGTTAATAATAGAAATAAATCCGACAGTATGAAGAAAATAGAGAATCAAATAAAATAAAAAGAGATTAATTGATATGGAAAGTCAACGTTTAAACGTTTCGGTTCTAGGGAACCTTTATTAGGGCTTTAAGATGGTGAAAGATGTTGCTATAACAGCGATGGATGTTTCAATAAAATGACAGGAAAAAAAAAGAAAAAATATATTTACAAAGAAAGATCATACAACCGTTCGATCAGCGTTCTTTTTTTAGAAAAACTATCTCGTGATTGGCGCAAGCAATCATGTTCAAACAGGTAAAACCTTTATGGAAAACAACGGATTGAAAGATGATAAAAGCAAAAATTGACAAAACACTTCGCAGAAAAAAGAGAAGAAAGGAAAGAAAAGAGGTGTTTTTGCAGTTTTTGCTTTTGTCGTCTTTCAATCCGTTGTATCTGCTTGATGTTTTATAACTGAAACATTCGATTTAAACTTAAACATCAAGTATAACGAAAATACATTGCAAAGACTACCTCTTCTTATCAAATGAACTTTAAAGAAAAAGTTTATTCATCTTTCAAATTGGACAGAAAAAAAAATGTTTTGCATGCAAACTTAATAGTTTGGAAGGCTTACAATGAGAGGACAAAGTTTTTCTTATTTTCTGTTGCTGGATATTTTAAAAATAATTTTACGTACTTATAACGCTAATTTTAGTTCTGAAAACGGTTTTCTAATAGATTTCCTACTTTTTATGCAATTTGAAATTCATGATTTTCCCAACATATATATATATATATATATACATATATATATATATATATATATACTCATTACTGTTTACACTAAGGATAGATTGAGAAGTGGGTAAGTGGGGTTAGGTTTATCCTAATCATGAAATAATGAGGCTCTTTTTGTACAAACATCAAGTTTTTTTTTGCTGTAATTTTGGATTATAGAAATTTATCCGATCAACACAGATATCACACAAAGTTGTCTTTGTTTCAGATTTTATCATGGCTTTTTCTAGTTGGGAAATCTTTAAATAATCTTGATCTTACTGTTATATATAGGGTTGCTTAACACTTTTTCTGCCTAGAGAAAGATGAAATCGCTTTTGAAGCGTTCTATAAAGCCTATTTTAAAGTTCCCTTTAGTGACCAAGAAAAGGAATATACTCCTCCAATTATTTGTCATAAAATGATTTCTGGCTGGTCAAATACAAGAGTTTCAATCGCAAATTCTTGCATATGATTTCTTTTCATTCTATTATTTTCAATTTTTCTGATTTAGCAATCTTTTTAATGTCGAAGTATGTATTTATTTAAAGAAAAATGTATTTGTCCATACTCATATTTCACTGTAGAAGGAAGGCCCCATGACATATAGTGGCTAAGGTGCTCACTGTGACATTTTAGTAAGCGAGATCGAACTCTAGTCACGCTATAAAGTTCGCTTTCGGACGAATATCCTTGAAAAAGGTATTAAATTCTTTATCCCCTTAATTATGGGTTAAAGGCTTTGGAATTATATAACCTACGAACGTTGATATGTCATTAAATAAGTAAACAAAAGACATGAAAAAAATCATTCTTGACTATAAGAGATATATACTTGAGATTTGAGAACCATTATTATTATCATTATGCCTCCTTTGGCATCATCGGTTTTTTTAAAAACTTTTTTCTCACTTCAACCTGAGAAAAAATACTCTTCGGACAGAACTATACAATATTAATAAAATATACAGATCAAATTCTGTTTAGTAATTCATAGTTTCAAAAATGCCTTTGTAAGTTTTTTTTCTTGTCATTATTTCTGAAATCGTCTAATTTAATCTCTTCTTTTGTTTACTCTATTGTTGCTTTTAATCTGATTGGGCAATTTGTTCCAAAAATATATGACTGAATTAGCAAATAAATCCAATTGGCTATTATACTTGGTTTTTGAAATTTGCCTGGACTGTAAATTTCCAGTTCAAGGAGAAATATAAAAAATGTCTACTACAATTAGAAGTGCCATTGATTATGCTGAGAATTGGTGACATTTTCTCGGCAGAAGTAATGATTTTACTTTTGTTATAACTTCAATGTATACACATTTTTGTGAATACATAAACAATATCTTTGCCAAGGCGTTTGCTTTAAGCCAAATGTTAACACTGTATGATCATAAATTTCTCAGATAAGCCGTGTCATCATGCGAGAGGTGTCCAAGTTATGTGAAAAATAAAAATTCTGAATTACAAAAAACATAGAGCTAACAGCGATAAACTAATTTCAAGTGTGGATTCAGCACGCTCATATTAAGTAAGGACATGTGCTTTTATCAATGCAACAAAACTTTGTTCCTCAGTATTATTTGAACAAAAATATTCTTTTTTTATCATCACGTTTTCGTTTAACCTTTTGGCCCAAATATTATATTTGGGCCAAAAGGTTGTGATAAAAACAATAGAAATGTCGATCTTCGCTCGAAGAACAATTCAAGAAATGATGAACATTCTTCATTTCAGTTCAGAAGGCAACGCAGACAACATTTAGCAATGATAACAGATGCATGGGTACAAATATTCAAATTCAAGGGGTGGGGTATTAATTGGTTATTGCGTAACGAAGCTTCCATACATGCTAAATTCAAAGCTTCGTGTTAACAAAAAACAAAAAAATTATAAAAATTATAGCGGATAATTATTATTGATGAAACTTTTTATTCTCGATTATTAAAGCACTGTAGTTATTTAATAACATTCCAGGCACAACAGAGAGAGAGAGAGAGAAAGAAAAAAAAAGAATAAAACAAAATTTGGAACATTTTTTAATTATTAAAACTCCGATTAAATTTTTGAAAAGAATTATGAAATATTTTAGCATGAAGATTAGTGCGGTCAGTAAAATATGTTAGTAACAAGTCGATACATACACATACACATACACATACACGCGAGTGAGAACACAGTTGCACACAAACACAAACTAATGCACACATTTCGAAAACGTAATTTACGAACCACGTTCAAACCTGGATTTGACTGATTACTTTTCTCTTTGTGCTAATGTCCAAGGGAAAGGTATTAATCTTGCAGTCCCCTTCCCGGCTGAATGTAGATAGTAAAGCAAACTGGGCGCTTTAATCGTGGTAAGACAACCAACAGAGAAGAAGGAAAACTCTGAATTCAAATACGCTGTACTTGACTTAAAAATTGACCTCATATTTATTATTATTAATTTTTTTTTTTTGTGTGTGTAATGCTAACTTGAGCAAATACCATTTTTACTATCTTTTCCTATCAATCTAAAAAAAAAAAAATATTTGCGCAGAATAGATACAATATAATATTATGTGAGTTAAATCATTTCGCAAAAAATATAGTATCAAGAAACCAATAATGTATACACAATTAGATGGCTTCAAGGGTCAATATATAACAATAGTTACTATCACTCCGGTTCAGAGTGAGCCTGGAGACGAAGGGTACTTCATACTCTGCAGGAATCCAGAACTGAACCCTCACCAACGAATACATTTTCGTGTTATACCTACGAAACCGCTTTTTTTTCTTTTTTTCTGCAGGGAATAGGTTTGGCGTATTATAAGCCCATAGCACTGACTTTTTAGTAAAAATGGTATTTGCTCAAGAACAGTGGTACATAATCTTCTTGCCCTTGTTTTCTTCTATTTTATTTTATGTCAGAATAAGCTTGGTTAACTAAATATTAAGTATAACGTTTTAACAACACCTTGCAAACAGGGGTTTATGCCAATCGTATCACTTGAAGACGGGTAAGATCTCCCCATCACATTATGTACCACTGTTCTTGTTAGTGAAAAACAAACAAACAGACATACTTTATTTCAATGGGCACACCTACCACTTAAGACAAAGAGGAGGTGTCCTCGTGGTGTATTGGTTAAAGCGATGGACTGCGGAATCGTAGTAAGCGAATTAGAACACCATTATAACGTTCACTTTCGGACAAATACCATTGGGAAAGGTATGAATCTCTTTATCTTCCCAGTGTTACATAGCCATATACGGATATGTGAAACGTACATAGAATGTTCGTAACATATATACATAGAACATAGGAATCCCGAAACACAAAAAACACTTACGACTTCTTAGTTCAGGTACGAAAATTTTATTACCTTTGAGTTAAAAGGTTTTTCGACATAAGGAGAGAGGCACCATCTTTCTATGCTGGCTTTTCCATCTGCCCCCTCAACACCTGTGGCACCCGCCACAAGGACACTGCGAGCTAGCGAAAGTCACCCTTCTTCTTCGGACCGCAAGACTCAACTAACTGACTTTCTTCAAAATTCCCCAAATCCTCCAAGCACTTCGGGTGCATGACGTCATTCCTATCCCCAAGTCACAATTTTCTGTGATTTTTATTTTGACATCTGTGAACAACACATCCTCCCCGCGTGCGTGTTAACACCTGCGCCCAAGTTTGGACCGAACTAACCCATGTGCTGAGCCGAAGGGTTCTCATCCTAACTAAACCCAAAGGCAAGATATATATAACGAAATCCCTCGGCCATTATATTACACCAGCAATAGGTTAAATAGTACCATTACTCTTCTTCTAGAAGAATGGCTTTGGCATTAAATAACATACAAAGGCTGATATGCCATTAAAAACTAAGAAACCAAACCAAACCAATTAGGGCGAAGAGAAATGTGTATCTATTTCAATAGGTTTCTTTGTTTATTGACATTCCATACTTGGTGTTTTTTTTAATTCCAAAGCCATCCTTTTAGAAGAACATTAATGTTACTATCTAACCCTTAGCAAGGGAATAAGGCACTTCATATTTTCCCAAGCGTATTAGTCCGAAAATGAACGTAATAGCGTGGCCGAAGTATTATATGTCAAAATATTACGAAAATACATACCAGCGTATATATATTAAGCAGAAGTAACTGTACTCAATAAAGATACATTTTTAACAACATTGTAACTTCTACCTTGACACACATATACACACACACGCACATAGACATACACACACACGCACACACACACACACACACACTCACCTATATATATATATATATATATAAATGAAAGTAGGTTAGCGACCGTTGTCAGTGGGGACCCAAAGGCTCCCATTTCATTAGCTGCAGCACCGAGGTGTAGGAGTGGGCGCTACTCCTTCCTCTGGACTGCTCTACTTTACTCTTGATCCGTACCTTATAATACGGAGTGTTAAACAAGGCGACATCAAATCCCATTTTTTGAGTCTTTGGTATGATTCGACCTGGGATTGAGCCACGGTCTTCCGTGCTTTGGGCAAACACTGTACCCGCTAGGCACACATGCTTTTGTGACTTAAAATACGAATCTGATTGGACCTGGGAGAAATGAAGGTGTATTTCGCATTCTTCATATCTTCAGAATTGGAGCCTCTCAATCAGATACAGTTTATAATTATAACCAGGACACGACTGGGAGGGGGTCTTATTTTTCTGCAGGGGATACAGTCTGCCTATTCTAAATTCCATCAACCGGGCACAAGATAGATAACGAGAAAGAGAGACAGACAGATAGGCAGTGACAGCTACGTAAAGACAGATAAAAAGAGAATATTTACACTCACACACACACACACACACACACACACACACACACACACACACACATATATATATATATATATATATATATATATATATATATATATATTCTCTTCTGTATATTCTAATACCCTAATAAGGATAATTGGACACATTTTGCTCTCCAACTGCTTCATGGTATAATATTTACAGTCTAAAGAACTGTACACTCAGACCCAAGTTCAAACCCTGGATGAGGCTGTTTGTATTTTCCATAGCGCTAATAACCTTGGGAAAGGTATGAATCCAGTTTTTTCCCTCTAGTTATTGGTCAATAGTTAGGCAGACTGGGCTCTTTAACCTTGGTATGGCAACCATTCTAGGAGAAGGAAAACTCTTAATTAAAAACTGGTAAACTCCCTTAAATGACCTTGTGTCACATCCTGTTTATACAGAGTGGTTGGGTGTATATATTTATACGATTAATGAACATTTGCTTAAATATTTACGTCTATTACTAATAGAAAATATTATCATAGAGAAAATCTTACCGTGCTAAGCGGCCATTATGTTCTCCAAGAGGAATTAACATTCTAAAAGACAAGACAACACGTAACACTCAATGCAAGCATCAGCAATATCACTTTTTAAGTCGAGTAGCCGGAAGGTGGTAACTTCGAAAGACGAATAACAAGTAAACATAAATAAATGAATAAAAGGATAAAATTAAATAAATTTTGAAATTGAGATAGAAGCTGAGAAAGACAGGGGAAAAAAGAAACAGGATAAAAAAAGACAACAACAACAAAAAGAAACAAAAGCACAACATCAACAACAAAAAGCGAAGGAAATCGGAAGGAAAAGAAACTAAAAATCACCTTGGAACCAAAGAATTCTATCAAAGCTGTGATAAACAATTTGACTAATTTGTCTCAAACTTTAATTATAAAGGTAGGAGTAAATTGATTTGCATCGACTCGGTAACTTTTTAATACGGCTAATGTGCGGGTGTGCACGCATGCGCACAGAGGTGTGTGAATAAGAATAATTAGCTGTGTGTTTATATGCCAATGTTTTTTGTTGCGTATTTTTATATGTGCAGAGAGAGAGAGAGAGAGAGAGAGAGAGAGAGAGAGGGGGGGAGAGAGCTGTTTTATTAGAATGTGCAAGTATATTTTAACAAGAGATATCATTCTTCAGTTGATTACAGGACGGTCAATACGGTTTCAAACACTGGTTGCTCGAGTGAATATCTATGATTTCTAAAGAATATTTATGTTCACTGAAGGACGAACATGTAGCATGGTCTCCTTCATATTTATCAACCCCTCCGTTCGGGCAGGATATGACACAAGGTCAATTTTTAAGCGAAGTTTAATAGGTTTGAATTCAGAGTTTTACTTCTCCTAGACTAGTTGCCTTAGTATGGTCTCCTACCCATGGAAACAATAGGGCTGGCCGACAAGCACAAATCAACTTTGATCTCTTTGTGCAGCCACTAGATGCCAGCCAAGAGAACGTACCAGAAGCAATGGCCGATTGAGGTAGATGGCGAGGTAGAGAGAGAGAGAGAGAGAGAGAGAGAGAGAAAGAGAGAGAGAGAGAGAGCGTGCTTGTGTGTGTCAAAGTAATCCATGCAGTCAGTTCATATGGATAATGACTGGCAATGAACTTAGGTTGGGCTTTAAAACACTGGTTTCTGTGAAATGCAACTATTTTATCTTGTTCGTGACGGAACGGTTATCTGCGTAGGAATTGAACTAGGCTAACCGTATTCAAATCCTGAAAGAATCTAATTGCATTTCAAATCATGTTAATAATCTTGGGAAAAATGAATTCAACTATTCTCCCTCTAGCTATAGGTAGAATAGTTGGGCAGACTTGCTCTTTAACCGTGTTATGGAAACCAGTCTAGGAGAAGGTAAACTCTGAATTCCGTGAGATTATTCCTGGCCAAGAGACGACTTGAGTAGCGCCCCCATGATCAAAATAGGTAACAGTATCAGTGTTCGAGTGTGTGTGTATGTGTGTGTGTGTGTATATGTGTGTGTGCGAAAGAAAGGCAAGAAACAGAGACTGAGATTGATGGACTTTGCATTTTTTTCGTCGGTATGTATGTTTGATGATATACCAGAAATGAAATCGGACATGAGGTTTCGAATTCTGACTATGGTTGTTTATATTCTCATCAAACAATACCAATTGAGAAAGGTTGAAATGTGTTAAATAGTATCACTGCTGTTCTTCTACGAGAATGGCTTTGGTATTAAATAACCCACAAAGTTTGATATACCTTTAAGCAAATAAGCCAACCAAACTGAAGATATGAATTTCTACATACTTATACAATGCCATGAGGTTTGATATAGAAAGGAATTAGTGAGTATAGTTGCTGTTACCTTTTTAATCAACCTTGACAATGTCCAATCACATTGATAAAACCTGCATCCTTTTGATGGCGCGCACAATTAACATCTAATTATCATAATTTTACTTTGGTTGTGTGGGCGCCACTCTTGGATGTATCTAACCAACCCCTTCACCGGAGTGAATGGTAACCATGAAAACGTTCATTATAATATATGGTCATCTGCACAGAATTTAATTTACAATGTTTCAAGTAGCTGTTCCATGGCTTTTCTTAGTTGTTATATACTGATGCTCTTAAAATATTCTCCATGTCTTGGTAAATATTATAGTCACAAATTTGCAGTTGTTGTTCTCTTTGGACTTCTTCGGCTGTCTGTTATTGCCGGTAAGCTTTTTTGGAATTAAACCCTCATATCCAATCCACTGGGATAAATTCCATTCCATTGTTTATACTTTGAGAATATCTTGTATCTATTCTTTCTTGTCGTTTTGTAATGTCATTTTTGTCTTTCTGAAGCAAAATATGAGTTTTAAGAAAGGCTTGGTTTGATTTGGTTTTATGGATTGGACGTACCCGTGGTGTAATGGTTATCGTCGTGGGAAATGGATATGGCAACACGAGTTCAAATCCTGCACGAAGCTGATTGCATAGCACTAATACCCTTGGGAAAGATATGAATCAAATTATTCTCCCTCTAGCTATGGGTAAATAATAGAGCAGACTGGGTTTTTCAGCCTTGGTGAGGCAACTAGTCCAGGAGAATGAAAACTCTGAATTCAAACCTGTTAAACTCCGCTTAAAAAATGACCTTGTGTCATATTCTGCCCGAGTGGAGGGGTTGGTAAATATGGTTTTATGGCATATCAACCATTGTAGAATATTTAAAGCCAAATATTTCTTATACCTATACAATAAATAGATGATTTCTAAACACATTTTGTAGATAACATTTTAAACGAGTCTGAGCCCATTCTTTTTCACGGCGTTAAATGGTTTCACTTATTTCTATTAAATACGAATAATTCTATTTACTATCAATCATTTGTTTGCACACAGTTTAATGTTTTCAATAATTGCTATATATCACTATGAATTCAATTGAACATCAATCATTTGTTTACACACAGTTAAATGATCTCAGCAGCTCTTTTTCAAACAATTCAATTTAGCATAAGTACTACCTTAAAATGTCAAACAATTCTATTTGACCATCGTATTAGATGCTACAACTCCGGGACAGAGTGGACCAGGCAACGATGGCAATAATGGGGTACTCTGAATTCCCCAAAGCTCCAGAAATACTAGAGCCTCACCATCAGATTGTTTAGTTTCATATTCAGGACACTCGTTAAAGGCGTCTTATCCTTCTGAAGAGATACAGTCGGTGTATTCTGCTGCTCCTGCTGACTGGGCCATTTAAGAAAGGTTTAATTAGGAAGAATTCTAATGGGTAAAGTGTTTGCCAATGGTCCGGGAGACTGGGGTTCTATCCCAGGTCGAGTCATACCAAAGACTTTTAAAAAAGGCTACTTGACGCCTCCTTGCTTACCACTCAGCATTATAAGGTACATATGAAGGGTAAAGTGGAGCAATCCAAGGAAAGGAGTAGCGCCCTCGCATCCACATCAGTGTTGTAGCTATTGAAAAGGGAGCCTTTGAGTTGCCCTCGTCAACAGTCACCAACTTAACTTCTATAAGATAACCCCTAAGCACGGTAGGTGGAATGAAAAGTTTTGAGTCATATCTTGCAAAAAAGTACCCTGCTCTGTCTGTTGGGGTTGTAAAGTACACCGACCGCACCTCTGCAGAGAAGAAAAATACATTCACCTTTAACGAGGTCACATATTGGCTGTGGATTGCGATTCGTAATGCTTCAGGACAAGATTCTGGTGGTTGACCAGTTCTTGATCTGGCGACTGAGTTGTCAAGTAACTTACGACACCCCTTTTTGGCCCTTACTGGGTTAGACAGGCGGTTGGAGTGGCCCGATAAGATCAACCGGCTGGGTATGTCCAGTGCCTATCACTTAAATGATTGTCCCGACCATATTCTTTATATAACTCTTGTAACAAACAAAACCTTTTTATCATAAAAATGCTTAAAGGCGGTGGTTGAGAGTCAATAGCGAAAAGAGAGCATTACTTGAAACCATTTAACTGTGAGCGAATAAATGATTAATATTAGTTAGAAAAATTAATATTGGATTGCAGTTGAAACCATTTAGAATTATAGGTGTTAGCAAAGCTCGTAACTATTTATCTATCAACAAACGAATGATTTATATTAAACAGAATTATAGTGTTGAATAACAATACTTGATATAATGTAACCGTGTGAAACCAAAAAAGCGATGGCTCGTTTAAAAAATGTTACTAACAAATTATTCACTTACAAATCATATATATATATATATATATATATATATATATGCAAGAAAAGATTTGACATTACATGACCCACAAGAGTTTATATGTCTTCAGATACAACTAAATGAAACAAAACCATGCCTGACGAGAACATACTGCGGCTGACGTTTTGAGAAAGTCGGAAGGTACGAAGACAATCGAATCGTAGTGAATAAAATAACAAAAAAGTAAAAAAAAAATATGAATGTGAGTAAACCATTGAATAATATATTTCTTCAGTTCAAAAATTCATATTGATATATTAATTTTAACTGCATGTCAAACTGTCAGCGGTTCTTTTATGACAAAAGGTTAGGGAATCGTGTTCATTGTATGTTCTTATTTACATTTTTTGCTGTTGATTTTTAAAGATTCCTATCAAATATGAATAATTTTTAAACAGATTTATTCGACCCATACATGGAACCCTAACAGGAACTACAACTCCAAGGGTCTTATTCAAGATCATTGAGTATGACAAAAAATTCGTCATCTGAACAAAAGTCATCGCTGTTGTCCAGCTGATATGCACCAGAAAATGTTTTTCATGTACGTCGATTTCAAGCAATTAAGGTGGGGGTCCTCGTGCTGTTGTTGCCAATTTGTTACAAACCAAACTGGACAAAATCAAGTAATTAAGTTACTTGATTGAAAGGATGACCTCCTTTAATACATGCCCCACCTCTGATAGCCATTGTTGGCCTCCGCCACGAAAAGAATGGCTTGGTTTGGTTTGGTTGGCTGTTTTGTTTTACGGCGTATAAACCCTTTAAAACCGGATTTATAGTACCTGCTTGGTTCTCATCTTGTGCTCAAATATATATGTTTGAAAATTATTCATTGGACCTAGTTGAAAGAAAATAAATAAAGAAACAAATAAACAAAGAACTCTAAATAAACAACCAGAGAAAAAAATCTGTGCGTAGAATAAATGCAATTATATAATATCTTGATATAAAATAACCCTAGATGAATTGACATGCCATTAAAATAATCAATATAGAAAATTGAATTTAATTTTTAATTTAGCATCTTGGAAGTAATTGCAATGAAGTGGTATTCCATATTTTCAAGATTTCGAAAACTGGGGTTTGACCGATTAGTGTCATACTGAGGAAACCATCCCCTTTTTGGTGGGGCGTAGGAGATACAGTTTAACGTATTCTAAAACCAGCCGACAGGGCGTTCAGAAATCCAGGCTTATCTTCAAAAGACAAACACAGCTGTCAAGACACACAAACGTGGAAAGGTTTCAAACTCCATTTCACTGTCACGCAGTCGAAGCAACTATGTCTATGCAAAAATTCATAAAGGTCAATTACTTCGCTGCCACCCTCCTAAAACTGACAGAGCCGCCCCACCACCCGTGTTAACTCGGCGTGCGTATGCACGTGTGCATGTCTCCGTGTCTATGAACGTTTGAACTCTTGGCGATTTCATTATTAATCCGAAATGTGTGGAGCATGTCGATTAAAATCCTAATTACTTCTTTATCTAATTAACGAACAAAGGTAACCAGGACGCACCTGATTTGAAGGAATGGAGTTCTTACAAATTACTAAATGTGACGGGGTTTCAGAATAAATAAGCGCACGGGTAAATCACAGCTGTATTTACCACGATAGAAATGAACAATGAAAGAAACCTTCTCTGTCGGTGAGGTTAATATTACGCTGACTGAATCCCCTACTGAGTGCTAACACCCCCTCAGAAGATGTATACTGGGTATGACATAAAACTGCTTCTGATGGTGAGGATCCAGTTGTAGAGATCTGGGAAGTATGGAGTACCCATTCGTTTTCCATTACTCTCAAGTCCATTCTGGCGTTAAGTTTGCAGTACCTATGAGGTCCCATCGAATAGATTTGTTTAAAAATGATTCTTATTTAATAGGACTATGCACGAAACAGATAAACTTCTTTAGAAACACAGCTCTGTCGGCCGCGGCTGTAGAATACGCCGACTGCACCTCAGTAGAAGATCAAGACCCTCCTCACCAACGAATGTCCTTGGTATGACACTAAACTGCATTTAGTGGTGAGGCTCCAGTCGTAGAATATTGGGGAAAATCTGGGGTACCACTTTATTTCCATTATCCCCATGTCGACTCTGAGCCGAATAAGTATTTATTAGGGTCCCATCTATGAATTAAATAGAACTGTTCAATCATGTACTTAGGATTTTTATTATTGTTTTTTGAACATATATTGTGTGAAATTTTATATTACATTGGAATATTTGGTAAATAGAATCACAGATGTTGAAAAGAAATATCTGAAACAATTTAACATTGTGTAAGCTTATGATTGATATTAAATGGACTTCCTAGTATTTGATAGAAATACGTAAAAACATTTTACTGTTTGCAAAAAACGAGCTCTAACAACTCGTTTGAAAATAAACCTTGGACCAAACTATCTGCTAAGCAAATTATATTCATAAAAACAGGATATGACATTAAATAACCTGCAAGGATTAATATGCTACAAAACATTAACCAACCAACCAACCAACCTTACATAACAAATGTAAATGTGAAAGGACACTAAAATCAATTCTCTGACCTCTTGCATCAAACGGGTTGATATGCCACTAAAATCAATCAATCAATGAAACCTTAATTTTCTAACAAATTTCCTTTTGGCATTCTGTAACATATCCATGATACGGATATGTGAAACGTACATAGAATGTTCATAGCATACGTACATATAGAATATAGGAATCCAGAAACACGAAAAACACTTACGACTTCTTAGTTCAGGTACGAAACTTTATTACCTTTGAGTCAAAAGGTTTTTCGCCATAAGGAGAGAGATACCATCTTTCTATACTGACTTTTCCATCTCCTCCAAACCACGTGTGACACCTGCCACAAGGCCTCGGCGAGCGAGCGAAAGTCAACCTTCTTCCTCCGAGGCAGAACTCAACTCACTGAGTTTTCTCAAATCTCCCAAAATTCTCCGCGCACGCTTCCGGTGCCTGACGTCATTCACATCCCCAGGTCAAATTTTTCTATCTGGGATTTTTTTATTTTGACCTATCTGAATGACACATCCTCCTCGCGCGCGTGTCAACATCTGTGCTCAAGTTTGCACCTAACTAACCCATGCACTGAGCCAAAAGGTTCTCAGCCTAACTAAATCCAAAGGCAAGATATATAAAACGAAACCCCTCGGCCATTATATTACAATTCAACACACGTATTCCAATTACTTTTTCCTAGATCTTTGGTTTGGTTTATTTCTTTTGATGATATATCAGCCCTCATAGGTTATTCAATGCGAAAATAATCCTTATAGAATAGCAGCAATAACACTATTCAACCCATAGCTGGGAGTATTAGGGAGTTCATACCTTTTCAAAGAGTATAAGTCCAAAAGTGAACGTAATAGCGCGACTAGATATTGAACTTCGTTACTTTAAAACCGCAGTCATAACGCCACCGTGCCTACCCCTTCCCTTGGAGTTAGAACCTATGAAATTATTCTTTTTCAACGTCCTCCGATCTTGCTGTCGATACGAATTTTTGTTTAGAAAACAAGGAAAAGTCCTATAAAGCGAGGTGTGACAAATATGAAAGTTACTGTGAAATATATAACAAAATTTCCCCAGTATTCTATGTACAGGGGTTTTCTTTTCTGTTAAAAGTTGAAGTAAAAAAAATGGAAAAAAAGAGAGATGCCCAAGGGAGCATAAAAAAATAAGCAAATAAAATCATCGATACAACCTTCATATATATTTCAAATTGGTACTGATACGTCGACTGAGCATTTTACATGCGTTGACATCATCATAAAATCATCGATACAACCTTCATATATACTTCAAATTGGTACTGATACGTCGACTGAGCATTTTACATGCGTTGACATCATCATAAAATCATCGATACAACCTTCATATATACTTCAAATTGGTACTGATACGTCGACTGAGCATTTTACATGCGTTGACATCATCATAAAATCATCGATACAACCTTCATATATACTTCAAATTGGTACTGATACGTCGACTGAGCATTTTACATGCGTTGACATCATCATAAAATCATCGATACAACCTTCATATATACTTCAAATTGGTACTGATACGTCGACTGAGCATTTTACATGCGTTGACATCATCATAAAATCATCGATACAACCTTCATATATACTTCAAATTGGTACTGATACGTCGACTGAGCATTTTACATGCGTTGACATCATCATAAAATCATCGATACAACCTTCATATATACTTCAAATTGGTACTGATACGTCGACTGAGCATTTTACATGCGTTGACATCATCATAAAATCATCGATACAACCTTCATATATATTTCAAATTGGTACTGATACGTCGACTGAGCATTTTACATGCGTTGACATCATCATAAAATCATCGATACAACCTTCATATATATTTCAAATTGGTACTGATACGTCGACTGAGCATTTTACAT
The DNA here is from genome assembly GCA_963585895.1 of Sepioteuthis lessoniana. Taxonomy (NCBI): domain Eukaryota; kingdom Metazoa; phylum Mollusca; class Cephalopoda; order Myopsida; family Loliginidae; genus Sepioteuthis; species Sepioteuthis lessoniana. Next base: position 63,772,047 of record OY757909.1, on the reverse strand, counting down.
GCGTTGACATCATCATTTTATAACATGTTATTCAGCTATGCATATATCTAAATGTAAGAGAAAAGATTCAGTTTTGATACTTTTTATCATGCCTGTTTTACCATGTCATTTGTAATATTATTCAATTATGCCTTTCGGTTCAATGTTATAATAGTTGAGACACTGAATATTTAAAGTCTTTATAGACTGATAAAAATGTTCATAAAATTCGGGAAGTAAATATTTTGTGCTAAGCTTTGCTCAAGCTTATATAAGTTACGCTCTGATTGTATCGTCCAGTGTTTAAAAAAAGCGACTCACAGAATATTGCTATAGTCAAGATATTTATATGGTATCATGCGAAAGCAATGAGGGGGTGTCCTCGTGGTGTATTGGTTAAAGCGATGAACGGCATCCTATTAATGTTGGTTGTTGACAACCTAAGTAACTACAAAAACCAGAGACGCCTAGACAAAAATGGACTAGAGAAGACAACAATCTTGAACTTCTCTGTTAGCTTAAGAGCAACCTTGTGCAAGGAGTATGCAGGAAAAAATGATAGAAATCTGGGAATAAGGCGGCAGATTTCAGACAATAAACCAAAGTCTTGCTGACCAAGTTAATAGAATAATAAAAAGGATCGATTTTCTGACCTCGAAATATAAGAAATACGCCAACAAATAAATAGGGAATCAAGGCAACTTGTCTCAAATACAATAATCAACAGACCAAATACTGATAAACAAGAACAAATTCACACCAAAGTAATTACAATCGAAACACTACCTACCCAAACCTCACAGAACAAAAACTAACACGAAAAAAAATGAATCCAGAAATTTTAAAGATAATGATGTCTGAGAAGAAGACTAGATTACCATAGCTAAGAAACCATACCTGGAAAACAGTCAAGACAAAAACTGAAAAATTAAACGAATTATTAACATAACTAAACAATCAATATCATAAGATTAATCTATGAAGGAGCGAAATTGATATGAGATATAATCAGCGTTACCCTAAAGAACACGAACAGAAACTAAAAATGGGAATATGGAAGGGAAATTCGAATGGAAACGCAAATAAGAAATCTACGAAAATATGCAAAATGATAAAATAGAGGAAGAACGCCGGATCATAACGGGACGACAAAAAAACAACACAAGCAAAACAAACAATACAACCCGAGGAATTAATTCAGAAGGTACTGGCAAAAGAAGGGAGATAAAAAGATACTGAGACATGATAAAACAATACAAACAAAACTGGACATTCCACAGCAACGGAAAAAAATTCTACCAGCAAGTAGGAGGAGAATGCACGGAAACATACCAACAAACGGATGACAAGAAAACAAAACAATTTTGGAGCCAAATATGGGAACGAAGAGTATATAAAAGACAAACCGAAAGGATAAACAGCAAAAGAAAATGGAAGGACTCGATGAAGGACCAAGAGCAAAAATACACATCGATTCATTCGGAGCAATACTGAATTTGTAGCAAATTTGAAAACGCCAGGCCATGATGTCATACATAAATACTGGTTTTAAAAATTCGCTTCCATTCAACACAGATTGATTATCGAAATGAATAAACGCTTATAAGAAACAGAAATTCTCAAATGGATGGCAGAAGGAAAATCCACTCAGATTCAACCCCCCCCCCCAAAAAAAAAGGAATCGCCCCAACAACTACAGATCTATGCTTTCCCCAAGGAAAAGAAAGAATATCACAAGGGAACAGGTTGAAGAGGAGAAGTACTATATATTTATTAACACCTCAACGAGATGGAAAAATCTATCTATGGCGTTGGCTGACAACAAAAAGGCATACGATATAGTCGCACTAAGATGTTTCAAAATGTCATAGATATCAGAAGTCATTAGGTTTATCAAGAATACCATGAAAACCTGTAGAGTGGAATAGACAGCAGGAGGAAAAAGCTTAGCTGAAGTGAAAATCCTGAGAGGTATCTTCCAGGGAGGTGCACTATTGCCGTTACTATTTGTAATAAAGATGATGCCAATCAATCGCATACATAGGAAACGCACAGAAGGATACACATTTCATAAATCTTAAGAAATACATCGACCACCTAATGTACATGGACAATATCAAACTGTTTGCCAATAATGATCACGGAATTGGTAATCCTAATACAAGTTGTGAGGTTATATATTGATGATATAGAGGTAGAATTCGGCATAAAAAATATGCCATGCTCTTAATGAAAAGCAGAAAACAGCAAATGTCGGAAGGAATAGAACTATCAAATCAAGAAAAAAAATCAAAGCACCCGTAGAAAATAAAACTTACAAATACTTGGAAATATTGAAAGCGGACTCCATTAAACGAGTGGAGATGAAAGAAAAAAAAAAGAATACCTCAAGAGAACGAGAAAACTACTCGAAACCAAACTGCATAGTAGAATTCTCATCAATGGGATAAAGACTTGGGCTGTCCCCTCGTAAGATACCCGAGACCATTCTTAAAGTGAACGACAGAACTCCAACAAATGAAATTGAAAAAAAGAAAATTCATGACGATGCATAAGGCCTTATATCCCGATGGGGATATAGACACATTGTCTGTGTCACGAAAAGAAGGAGGAATAGAACTGAACAGGATTCACGATAGCGTCGATGCATCGATAAAACGACTAGAAGACTACATAAAAAAGTGCGGGGAAAGACTGATTACAGCGACCAGAAACAATACATACAACACCAGCATCAATAGAACAAAAATAACCAGAAAGCAAAAATTTGAAGAAAAACATATCTATGGACATTACAAACGATGAACAGGCGAAATTTCAAACGAGGAAACTTGGACATTGTTAAAAAAGGGAAACCTTTAAAAATAAACTGAATCTTTTCGGATAGCAGTACAAAACAAACCCATATAGACTATGTCAAACCAAGAATAGACAAGACGCAACAAAACAGCTAATATAGATTATGTGGTGATATGTGAAACGATAAATCACATAAGCGAATGCAATAAGTTAGTGTAAAAAGTGTATAAGACTAGATATGACTATGTAGGGAAGCTGATCCACAGGTAACAGTGCAAGAAGTTTAAAATTGACCATACGATCAAATGGTATATGCACAACCTAGAATACGTCTAAGAAAATGAGGCACAAAAAATTCTCTGGGATTGAGAGATGAAAATGGCTCCTCTAACCTCGGCCAGACGACAAGTTCTTGTGATAGTAAAAAAAAAAAAAAAAAAAAAAAAAAAGGAAGAGAACCAACTGAGTCGCGTAATGAAAAACCATCAGCTAACGCTGTGAAAAGCTCCCAAAAGAGTAAAAAAAATATATATACTGCCTGCTTATACCAACAGATAGTTGATCTAAATAAGTGTAGTTAGCAAAGCTCAAACTTACTTATCTCATTATACTACTAGTATATATATATATATATATATATATATATATATATATATATATGTATGTGTGTGTATGTGTGTGTGTGTGTGTGTGTGTCAGTTGTAATAGGATGATTGAATAGCAAATATAATTTCAAATCCAGGATGATTTTGTTCTAAGAAAGATGCATTTTCTTGAGGTAACATCGTGCTTGTGTACTGTGACTATTAAACTATTTGGAGAAAATTAATCTTAAATAATTCATAAAATATTAATTGAATGAATTTAATTCATAATTGGCTTCGACATGGCAGATCGCCGATTTAGATTTTTCTTCTCGTCGTTGCTTTCGATACTGAGGTATCTTGGAAATTGTATTCACCACTGATTTTAATAAATCTTTTCAAATTTGATTATTTTGCTAATTAATAAATGAATGAATCCCAGGGAGATGCAAAGGAAATTTTTGCAAAAATGAAGCAAAATCATTTCTGTTACCTAAAGTACATATACCTAGGTACATATCAAAGACAAAAATAGATATGTGTAATTATATTGTATTAATTAGAATTTAGTAGAAAGGATTCATCTCTCTCTCTCTCTCTCTCTCACACACACACACACACACACACAAAGTTTTTGCTTTGTTTAATGACATACCAATGTAGATAAACAATACTAGTAATATTTAAGCCATAGCTAGGGGGATAAGAGGATTCTGTAATATAATGGCCGAGGGATTTCGTTTTATATATCTTGCCTTGGGTTTAATTAGGCTGAGAATCTTTCGGCTCGGCACATGGGTTAGTTAGGTGCAAACTTGAGCACAGGTGTTGACGCCCGTGCGGGGAGGATGTGTTGTTCACAGATGTCAAAATAAAAATCCCAGAGAGGGGATGTGACCTGGGATGTGAATGACGTCAGGCACCGGAAGCGTGCACGGAGGATTAGGGGAGATTTGAAAAAGTCAGTAGTTGAGAACTAGACTCCGAACAGGAAGGGTCAACTTTCGGGACTCGCTGAGGCCAGACGAATTTGTGCGCTATGGGCACCGCACGTGATGGGAGGCAGATGGAAAAGTCATCATAGAAAGATTGTGCATCTCTCTTCCTTATGTCGAAACCTTTAACTCAAAGGTAATAAAAGGTTTCGTACCTGAACTAAGAAGTCATTACGTGTTTTCCGTGTTTCGGGATTCCTATGTTCTATGTATATATGTTATGAACATTCTATGTACGTTTTCCATATTCATGTATGGGTATGTTATGATTCCCCCCTATCTTAAGTGAAAGGAATAGCCCCAAAAGAATTCTAACTCTGTATGATGTCACAGTTCAGCACGTTCACCATTACAGTGCATGGTCTCCTGTTTATATATATATATATATAAGCAAGTGTTTCAGCTCTGCATTCTGTGGTCGCTGGTTCGATCTCCTGTGTTGGAGATACATTGCTGATGAGGTCGAAACAGCTGTACTGTGGTTCTCTATGTCGCATGGAGCGCTTGCTGTATTTTCAGGTCATCTTAATTCAACTTATAATATATAATTCCTCTATTTAAAAATGTATATATCTTTCCTTTCCCGTGAGGTTTAGTTTATGTGGATGCGTATCGCCAACTTGGGAAGACGTGGCCCTGAAAGTGATCGTGTCCTTTGTAGAAGTGATGATGTAACTATAAAACACATCAGGTCAAGTGGTCACGCATTTGCCATGACTAGTTAATTTGGCATCGCTTGTGTGAGATGTAGGTCAGTGGCTTATGGAAGACTTTTGGCTCTGCATTCTGTGGTCGTTGGTTCGATATCCAGTGGTAGAGATCACGGTATACACTGCTAATGAGACCTAATAAGGTTGAAATAGCTCTCAAGTGTTTCTATGAGTCACACGAAGTGCTTGCCGTATTTTCCGGTCATTTTAATTCAATTTATATATAGATATAAAATTTTGTTGTAGGTCCAAAGAGAGAAAGAAACATTTTGAAATTAGTAGGTCCACGAAGAGAGGAGTGAAATCTATATAAACCCACCACAAACTGAAAGCCATTAAAACTGCAAACACACACACACACACACACACACACACACACATATATATATATATATTGTATACTTAGGCACCAAATCCTTATCTAAACAGGTTTGTTGGAAATCCGTGGATTGTTTCTTTTTTAAAATCTTCCTGGTCAAGTTGATAAAGAAAGAAAGCTATATGAGCCCAAGCACTTTCGATCATTTCGCCTGTCATCTTCGGGGGTCGTGTTAGATCGTTTGTGACAGTAAGTTTGATATTTATTCAGAGAGTGTTTTTTTATTATATATATATATAAATTATAGAAGGGGTTGGTTCATTCTGTTAGGATGGGTGGTTAGTTATTGTATACGTTTAATATGTTTATACTTGTGGTGAATGTTAATTTATTTATAGTGTTTGTTTTTAATTTTTCCTTTACCAACTTAACCTAGAAGTAAGAGGACTAGAGAGAAGAATTAAGCTTATTTTTGAAAAAGAATCCATCTGCGTTATTCCACCAAACCTATTTAGATATATATAGTAGCGATCATAAAGATCAGAAGGATGTTACGAAGAATCTAAATGTGCAATAAATTCTTATTTTAAAGCTTCAGAGAACATTCTATCAAGGAAAAACAAATATATACAGGTAAATTATACGCCAATGACATAGTGATACTGGTGAATACACCCAACCGGGCCGAAACACTGCTGCATAGTTTGGAACGAGCCGCCACAGGCATTGGCCTCCATGTCAGTGCACACAAAACTGAATATATGCGCTTATAATCAAACAGGCGACATCTCCACACTAGACGGAACCTCTCTAAAACTGGTAGACAAATTCACCTACCTTGGAAGCAGTGTCTCATCAACCGAAAAAGACATCGACACGCGGCTAACGAAGGCATGGACACCTATCGATAGGCTATCGATCATATGGAAATCAAACTTGACCGATAAAATGAAACGCATTTTCTTCCAGACAGCGGTCGTATCGATACTGCTGTATGGATGCACTATTTGGACGCTAACTAAACGGTTGGAGAAGAAGCTGGACGACAATTACACAAGAATGCTGCGAGCAATATTGAACAAGACCGGGCGGCAACACCCCACAAGGCACCTACTATACGGCCACCTGCCTTCCATCACGAAAACTATCCAAGCTAGATGAAGCAGACATGCAGTACACTTCTGGTGAAGCAGGAACAAGCTCATAAGTGATGTACTCCTATGGACCCCCAGATATGGCCGAGCAAAATCAGGTCGACCAGCACGAACATACATACAGCAGTTATGTGAGGATACGGGATGTAGCCCTGAAGACCTGCCGGAGGTGATGAACGATAGGGAGAAGTGGCGAGGGAGGGTCAGGGATATATGTGCTAGCGGCACGACGTGATGATGATGATGATGATTATATAATCCCAAAATATAAAGCTCAATATACTATTCGAAAAAATAGATGATCAAAAGCATGAGAACGATTAAATAAATCCGAGAAGTTGATAATTCTTTTGCTTTATTAAAAATAAATTCTATGGTTAGAATATAAAATAGGGTATTTTACTAAATTACACCGGCTCTTCACTAGCTCTTGCATTGTCAACATCGCGAAAAAATCTATGATATCATTGGAACTTAGAAAACTGAGAGTAAAGTTATGTAATGAATATAAATTCTCGATTGGGGATATTTCAAAGACTGTGGGGAAATCTAAAAGTGTTATTCAGAGTATTCTAAGAAAACTTGTGGAAACTGGGTCATATGAAGCCAAGAAACCACCTGCTAGGCACAGGAAAACTACTTCAGAGGAATGCAGATGGATTGGTAATGAACCAAAAAAAAAAAAAAAAAGATCGATTTGCGACAGCAACCACTATCTCAAGTTCAAACTTGACTCTCGGATTAATACCCTTTGGAAAAAGAGGAACTCCCTCATCCACAAAGCTTTAAGTTAAATAGTTTCTCGACATTTTTTTCTTCACGGATGGCTTTGAAATTAAATAACACATGAAAATTGAAATGCTATTAAACGTAGAAACCAAACCTAAACAGGATTTGGGATCATTATTTGTAAAATTAAATATCATCCAAGTATCAGTTTTCAGTCCGTATTTATCAAGCTGGTCCTAGTGAATCTTGATATTATAATTCACTTATGAAGTTGAAATTTAATTATTCATATCTTGTTTCCTTTTAGCTTTCTTTATGTCTCAATCACAGGGTGCAAACTTCTGGAACTTTTGAACCAATAACTCCATTCAGCTCACACAGGTAAACTGAAAGAAAAGAGAGTTCGCATGTTAGACTACAATGACATTCTCATGGGTATAATATGTAAACGAAAATTATTAGCAAATCTTTATATCGGAAGTCCTTTTTCATACAAACATTACACCACCATAAGTGTTAGGTACACCGAATATAAATTAAGCACCAACTCTGCTCTGTTATTTCTTTTTTTTTTTTTTTTTTTTGGTTTCTTCTTTTAATGTCATATCAACCGTCGTGGGTTATTTACTGACAAAGCCATCCTTGTAGAATAACAGTAGTACATATTTACCAACCCTTTGGCACGCTCAATTTTTGAGAATTTGAACAGGTTTCCATTCGGAGGTCTTGGGGTCCACTCCATCGGGGCTTTTCCGAGGACCCCCTCGGTCGGGTGTGGCCTTCCCTACCACATCTCGTCTCTAACTCTCTAGGAGTCTGCTGGCAACTGCTTTGGGACCCAAACTCAACTGAGTTAAATAATAACTCAACGCCCACACGATCGCCTACTGGATCTTTGAAATCGAATGTTTAATCGTCATCAAGCGGAAATAACTGTCATGCAGTTCAGAGGTTACTCTCTTCCGGTGCATGACTGTAATGGCACAATGGGACCTTCACCTTGTCCCATACCATAAGCCTTAATCCGCCCACGCGATCTCTTTTGATTACTGGCCGTTGGAATGTGTCACTTCCTTCCGGTGTATTACCTTCGAATAGTATTTTTGGGCCGGGTCAAAGGTCAAAATATAACAACAGTCTATCTCATTACCCACTACGCCTCAAGGATTCTTCCCTCCCTAAACTGCTCTGAAACTCCCTATTAGTTTAAAAAAACAGTGCCAATTCTTCATCTGATAAATGGCAACTGTCACCGTTAAACAAGTCTATATATTTATGGAGATTGTACCACTGTGGTTGACAAGCTGGTATATCTCAAAAATATTTAGTCAAACCGTCCACCAAAGGCAGAATCTGACATAAGATAAATTTATAAGCATAGTGAAGATGGTGGGAGTTCATAGGTTTTCTTCTCCTACACTGGCTGCCTTACGAAGTTTAAATAACACAGTCTGTCCAACTATTTATTCATATCCATAGGAATGATTGTTGGATTCGTGCCTTTCAGAAGAGCATTACTGCAAAGTTAAAGTGAACACTCTCCCTCAGCATTTTATTCGGTGGCCGATTCCATTTCCTTCTACGATAACCGTTACATTATGTTCACTACGAAAAGCGCACACCAAGTGGTGACTAAAGTCATATAGTCTTGTTATTTTGAAGAAATAAATGAGTGACATTCAAGTTTCAAATTACTCTCCCCACATTGTCCTGTAGGTGACGTTTTAATTGATAAAAGTTTTCGTTCACGTGTCGTCATTTACTTACCTTAGCTTAGGTCAAAAGTATGGAGTAACCACTGGGAAATGAATTTATTAACAATAGTCTTCGAAGACAGACAAGTGATGTCACAACCATGAGAATTAACTAAAGAGATATATCCTTTGAGCTTTGAGAGAAGAATCAGAACAATTTACCCTCGAAGATTGGATAAAGGGTTTTGTTAAAAATTACCATTTATTATTGACTTTGACCGACAATGGAAATTTTGAGACTTAAACAACAAAGAAATTGACACCCATCCAACAACTTTATCATAGGATATGGCCATAGTAACACGGGTTCAAATTCTGGACGTGGCTGTATTTCACATTACACAAGTAGCCTTCGGTAAGGTATGAATCCAACTATTCTCCCTCAAGTTATTGGTAAATAGTTGGGCATACTGGGTTCTTTAATCTTACTATGGCAACCAATCAAGGAGAAGAACAATTCTGAATTCCAATCAGCAGTATTTCACTTAAAAAATGACTCTGTGTAACATCTTGCTCATGGTGGAGGGGTTGGTTATAATAGCGATGATACTATATATAAAAAAGATTTGGAAAGTAGATGTATTCTAAATTGGCCTTGAGCCAGACAACGTTCTCCTTTGTAAATATCTCTTTCATATCCTGTTTTCGGTCTTTAGAAAATGATCTCGTGCAATATTATAAAGTTTTATACTTATTAATATAGAATATTGCTTACTCAGCAATATCTATAAAATTATTATTTTTATACACTTGCGTTTCCATTCTTTTGTTACGTCATCTTTTATGTCATTTTTCTTATTTTTGGAATAATAAAGTCGCTGTGTCTATTATTCGAGAGGTGGTATAGAATTTTAAAATTTGAATCAGAAATCGTACTGAAAGACATTAGGTTAGAAGGGTTCGAATAACAGGTGATGACCCTGAGATCAATTTGAGACCTTGCCTGAGATTGGATAATCTGAGTCAGGAGACCAATATGTTCTAGAAGCTAAAAATAATTTGAAATTTATCAGTTGGTTCCGAGGAGTTGAAGAGCACACATGAGTGAAAGTGAAAAACAGGGCCATCTCCCCGAATTTAGTCCGGTTAATAGTAAGGGAAAGACGTCTTAGATAAGAAAGTAATAAAATAAGTGGGTACAAAAATGTGTCTTGGATTTTTTCTTATTCACAAAAGACGGTTTTTTTTTTGTTTTTTTTTTTGTTTTTTTTTGTTTATCAGAGTACAGCAGCCTGAAGGTTGGCGGCCATTGAAGAATAAGCAAGTAAATGAAAGAAAGGAGATAGTCCATCCAGAAAAGTCAACCCTGATTTGAAGTGACGCGATTATTCACCATCTACATTGATTCGGAGTGTTGTGACCAGCACCATTTGATAATATATATATATATTAATTAAACACTGGGTTGCTTTGATGAAGAGAAAAAGAAAGAAAATACACAGGATGCTAAGAAATCTTGAGCAAGAAGACAAAAGAAATAGAACCATGGCGGAAAGAAGTAGAAGAAGAAGAACCATGATAGAAAGTGAAGAACAAAAAATGCACTTTGATGCATACACACACGCGTGCATACCCACATTAGCGAATTAGACAATGTTAAAAAAAAAGAAAAGAAAAGAAAAAGTAAGTATTGAGCCAGGAAAAGGGGGGGAAAACAGAGAGAACAACTGTAACGAACAGTCTTTTTTTTTCTTTTCTTTTATTTTTAGGGAAATACGGAAATGAACTTAGTGTTTTTATTTATTCTGACTCAGAAAATTGAGAAAAGAAAAAGACGGGACATTTTTAGAGATATTTTTCGCTTGTTTTTGCATGAGTGTTTGGGGGTGTATAAGTTACTAGTGGAATTTTTTTTCGAAATTATCTGTAAAAATGACATTTTTTATAATAATACATTATAGAGGTAATTTTTTAAGAGTTGGGAGGAGGTCTTTTTTATTGTTATGCATTGAAGTAGTAATTTTTCGTGTGATGGGTGTAGATTTTTTTCAATTGGCTGATACCATTTTGACTTTGGGATTTTCCTTCGAAGCCACCACGTGATTTTTTATCTGCAATTTATATATTTTTTTATTCATTTATTTTGAATTTAGTTTCGAACCCCCACCGTGAAATATTTCATATTTTTTAATGTAATATTTCTGTATGATTTTGCAGTTCATGTCTGCTTGTTTGTTTTTCTTTTTTTTTTTGTGTGTGTGTGTGTAATGATTTTACTTTTCTGGTTAAATTTCATTGAGGATAATTGGTAGTGAAATTCGGAAAAACACATTGGAATTTTAAAAAATCTTTAGTTTGCCTGGCAGACTCGATGCTTGATTCAAAGAGCCTTTGGTTTGTACACTGGGAGATCTTTGCCTATTTTATTTTGTTAATGAATGAACGGATGAGAACTTTAGACAAAGGCAGAGGGAGTGGTGAAGGATAGGTTCTGCCTGATAAAGACCCTGAAATGAAACACAACGAGAAAATTGAAGTTTCGAAAGGAAGGGATATGGGGAAATAGCAAGGAGCTATATTCTAAGAGAAAATGGCATTTTAAGGAAAATTAGTGTCCGACGCCGAGGATGTAAGGAAAAAAACAAGAGTCCTGCTCCGAAAAAAAAAAAAGAAATTTGCGTTCAGAAACGCAACAGTAGGATACCAAAAGAATGGTCCGTAAATTAGTAAAGGGACTTCATTGGAGAGCGCCAATTTTTTCGGTGTGTTGATTTCCAAGAGATGAGTGGATGGGTACGTTAAAATAACGAGGTTAATTGCATTCAGAGATGATTGAGTTACAAGAAATACGTGGTACAAATTGAGGTATAATCAGATATGCGATACCTTTGTGTGCAAAGGAAGTATTCTGGATATTGGCTTGATGGAAATAAGGATTCGGTAATATTCTGAAATGGGTATTGTGAAATGAAACAGATTAAAATTGGTGTTATTCATCTTTTGAGAAAACGCAGTTGGTTGATTGGTTGGTTGTTTGGGTTTTATAGCATATCAACCCTTGTTGGTTATTTAATGCAAAATCCATTTTTATACGAATAATCAGTTCTATTTCAAAAAAATTCAATTTAGCATGAATACACAGTGTCATCATCATCATCATATCGCGCTGGTAGCACGGATATCCCTGACCCTCTCTCGCCACTCCTCCCTATCGTTCATCGCCCTAGGTAGGTCTTCAGGACAACATCCCGTATCCTCACGTAGCTGCTGAATGTATGTTCGTGCTAGTCGTCCTGCTTTTGCACAGCGATGTGTGGGGGTCCATAAGAGTACATCTCTTATGAGTTCATCTCTGCTTCTCCAGCAGTGTCCTGCGTGTCTGGTTCGTCTAACTTGAATAGTTTTCGGGGTAGGTGGCCGTACAGTTTCTGTCTTTCCACAGTGTAATGGTCAAAAACATTTCTACTTCAAGCTATTCGGTTTGGTCAAACAGTTCTAATTCAAACAATTCAGTTTAGTAAAAGTATAGATTTTGTTTACATACACTTACATGTCAAAACAGTTCTATATTAAACAATTCAGTTTAATGTAAATACAGTTTCAAAGTCAAAAACAGTTATATTTCAAACAATTCAGTTTTGCTTTAGTATGCAGTTTAAATGTAAGTACACATTTTGATTGTCAAAAACATTTTTATTTCAAGCTTTTTAGTTTAGTCAAACCATTCTATTTCCAACAATAAAGTTTAGCATAAGTACGCAGTTTAGTTCTATTTAACCTATAGATAGGGTCCTATCAGGTGTTACCACTTCGAGATAGAGTGGACCTGACAGCGATGGCAATGAAGGGGTATCCACATTTCCCAAAGCTTCAGCTTCATTGGGACCTCACCGTCAGATTTTTTAGTGTTATATCCTGGACACTCGTTGGCGGTGTCTTTCTCTGTAGAGATGCAGTCGGTTTATTCTACAGCCTCGGCCGACTAGGCAAGCAGAAGTTTGAGTAAGATATTTTTTAAAATGATCTCTGAATTAAATATGTTGCCATGTTGCGATGAACAATGAAGGTAAGAAAATTGTTAATAGCAAGAATAGTTTTAAAACTCATAAAAGGCGACTCAAGTTAAAAGTCAGTAAATTGTCCACTTTTTTAGTTTCGTCATTCCATACCAATTATTAAAGTAGTGTATTGTTAATATATGTATGATGTTGTGTGTTGGGCTAAAGAAATTTATTTTGAAGGGGAAGATTATGTACACGTTTTTTTTTTTGTTTTTTTTTTGGTTACTATTGTCTTTATGTTAAATGTGGAGGACTTGACGCTGCGAAAGAAATAGGATTTTGAACTCAAAGGTCACCACAAGAAGTGACAAGAATTCAAATTAAAGGTCATTTTAAAGTTGACCCAATCTTACGTAGGTTTATAATTTTGATTTTTTGGACAAAGAATGATTCGGAAAAAATGTTTTAATGTTTCTGAAAGGATACAGATGACTCTGATATTATTTTAAAAATTGTAAATGTGTTTTGAATGCATGTCATAATAACTTTGAGTAGAGACAACTGCCCCATAAAAGGAAAAAGGATAAAAATTTAAATCAATAATAAATAAGCAGAAAATAATTGTAGTCTCTGAAACTGAGGAGAAAATTTGTGAGAAATTCATAATTTGACAATTATGAATTTGACAATAATTATTGTAGGAAAATTTAGATAGGTTTCTTTGTTTAATGGCATATCAACCTTTGTAGGTTATTTGATATCAAAGCCATTTTCCCAGAAGAACAGCAATGGAACTACTTAACCCATAGCTGGGAGGATAAGGGGGTTCTTACCTTTCCTAAGAGTATTTGTCCGAAAGTGAACGTTATAGCGTGACTGTAGTTCGAACTCACAACGATTTTGCAATCCATCGCTTCAACCATTACACCTGGAGGATACCCCCGGAAAGTTTAGAGTAGATACATGTATTATTTGAAAGTTAGTATAGAATTTGAAAAAGCGAATTAGAAATCGTAGAGGAATTGGTTCAGATGTGTGGGAGTGACAGGTGATTACCACGAGATCACTTGAAGAACTTGGCAGTGATTGAATAATGTGGTATGTGACCAAATAGTTATAGAAGGTAGAAAAATTGTTTGAAATCTGCTCAGTTGGTTCTGAGGTGTTGACGAGCACACATGAGTGAAAGTTGTTTGTGCATATTTTTCTCTTCCTGGAAAACAAGGCCAGTCTACCGAATGTAGTTTGGTTATATGTAAGGAAAAGACGTTTTAAATAAGAAAGAAACCTAAAAACACACAAAAGTAACTTCGTATTTATTCTTCCCGAGAAAAGATGACATGAATCCATACTTCCCCTAATAATGGGTTAAATAATGCCCTTACCGTTCTTCTCTTTGGTATTAAAAAATATACAGACGTTTATGTGCCATTAAACATAGAAACAGAAACAATAAAAGATCTCTCTGTTCATCCAAAAAAAAAAAGCGTTGGCCTACAAGAAAAGAAAGGAGATGGCTCATCGAATCTACTCAACACAGCGTGAGAATCGAAATAATCATCACCAGTGTCCAAAGAACATAGTAGTCTTTTTCGCGTTCTGTTTTGTCTTCGATGGCCTTTCCAACCTTCTTCTGCTCATTATTTTTCAAAATCTTATTATAACTTAATCTTCCTACCTTAACGTTTTTTTTTATCTTCTTTTCTCCTCTTTCATCTTTTTATTCTCTCTTCATTACACATCTCAATTTCACCTGCTTTTCTTGAGAGTTATATCCCTCCACCTCTATCAATTGATTCATTACTCTTTCGAAGAGTTCTTCCGAATCCTATTTGAAATTATTTCATTCAATCTTTCCTCGGGTCCTGACACCCTGTACATCAGTCCTGCTCCCCCAATGCATATCTTCAACCGATTAAGATTTTCCTAAGATGACATCCGAAAAATTTGTAATAACATCTCATTTCCCAACTGTCAATTTTGTTTTATTCCTATTCTCTCATCGTTTTTTTCCTGCACTCCTAATTTCCCTGTCTCTATTTATCCTTACTTCTTTTTTGATCGCTGACTAGGTGCGAACAATCATTCCGGCGGCAAATATAAAGTTTAGGCGGCATTTTGCACCCATCGCCATGTTGCTATTATTCTACGTCATATTCGTTTTCTGCTCTTAATTTTTTTCGTACATCTATTATTATTATTATTATTATTATTATCTTTTTTTGTTCTATGTTCCTCGTTCTTTTACATAATTTCAAACCCACTTTTGTTCATTCTACATAGATGCTACAGCATACGCGCTTCTTCTTTTTTGCCACTAAACGACCTATTCTTAAATTTATCTGCATTTTTTCATTTTTTTTCTACATATTATAGGAAAATTGATTCCTATTAAACAATATCATATTAGAAATAATACTATGCACATTTCAGCACATTCTTAAGTTTCTACCATTAAAGTTACGTAATAATGTGTAGTGTTTTAGTTAATATATCATCTAATATATATATATATATAGAGAGAGAGAGCGAGAGAAAGAAAGAGCGTATGAGTTGAAATCCAAACCATAATCTTCCAGCGAGACCAATTCTGACCACGATTATTTGTCTGAGAGATGATATATATGTGTGTGTGTTTGAGAGAGAGAGAGAGAGAGAGAGAGAGAGAGAGAGAGAGAGAGAGAGAGAGAGAGTTTTAAAAATCGGATCGAGATTTTTTTGCCAGATGGCAGCAAAGCATCTCAATCTCGTTGTTTTTTTTTATTTTGTATTTCATTGGATTAGATTATAAAATGTCCACACCTCAACGCAGTAAATTGTGCTTGGTGACTGCTTAGCGGCGATATTATCACCGTACCAATGAAAAATTCTCAATTATATATATATATATATATATAAATATGAAACTGGAAATAAAGATACATCATTGTTGTATGTTTATTAAAACGCTTAAATTGATCTAACATAGAAAATAAAACAACTTCCGATCCAATCATGAGTGAATAATTATTATCTCGGTCTTCGTTCGCGCTGAACATCATTTCTTAATTATCGAAATCTTTAGTGAAATGAGTCTCAACTAATTTTCATAAATTTGTGCGTTTTTATTTATTTAAAGTAAAGTAACCGGGAGACTAAGGTTTAATCCCAGGTCAAGTCATACCAAAAACTCCAAAAATGGTACTTGATACCTCCTTGCTTAACACTCAGCATTATAAGGTACGGATCAAGGGTAAAGTGAAGCAGTCCAGGGAAAAGGAATAGCACCCTCCCGTACACCTTGGTGTAGTAGCTATTGAAAAGGGAGCCTTCGGATCGTCCTCGACAACGATCGCCAACTTTACTTTACTTATTTATGTAAAATCTGCAATATCTCACTAGTAGAATATATTTCTATTGAAGTATGCATTTAACCAAGCCCTCTATTACGAGCAGGATTCGACTCAAAGTGTAACTGATTTGAATTCAATGTTTTTCTCTCTCCTTGATCGGTTGCCATACCAATATAAAATTCTTTGTGTGCCTGTGTGTATGTTTTCCTTTTTTTGCACAAGGTTATATGATATCAAATATTTCTTATACAATTAATTTGCACACTGTTGTATGGTTTCAAGTAAAAATAGTAATCTATTTTAAATAGTTCAATTTACTCATCGCTGGATTCATAACATTTCAAAATGAATTAACACTATGTGAAATACAAAGTAAATCGTTTGGGATTTGAACTCGGGAGGCGGAGTCCATTTACTACAACGAAAACATTTAGCCACAAGCACCTTCAATATTTCTATTAATGTATATCTAGCACAAGCCCATCTGTCAATTCACGTTCAGTCCATTTTTCTGCCTATTTACAACAGTGGCTGATTGCTTTGCCGTAGGGCCAAGATAGTTTTCCGTATCTTCAATGGTGAACATCAGCCATTACGCCAAGCAAGATATTAACGGGGAAATCAAATTGCTGCCATTGAATATTGAAAAGTAAATAGGCCCGTCACGCCGCTTAACGATAGAGATGTTGGCGGTGAAAGAGCAGACCTTTTCAAACTCAACCGGTCACAGATGGCTCAGCCAAAAGACTTCTGCAGAGCCCACAAAATTTAGGTATTTTTCCAGAATAAGCTCTAGAGACAAATAGTCGGTTTGTTTGGTTTGGTTTAGTTTGATTTTATGGCATATCAAACAGTGTAGGTTATTTAAAGCTAAATTCTTTTTATAAACGTATAAACAGTTCTATTTCAAAAAATTCAGTTTTCCATAAGTACGGTTTTTCGTTTACACACAGTTAAATTTGATAAAAAAAACAATTCTATTTTAAATAATTCAGTTTAGTGTAAGTGCAGCCTCACTGTTAAAAATCAGTTGTCTTTCAGTTTTGCATAAAAGATAGTTTCATTTCAAACAATTCAGTTTAGCATAAGTACGCAATTTAAATGTCAAAACAGTCCTATTTCAAGCAATTCAGTTTAGCATAAGGACACTGTTTTGTTCAATTTGACCCATAGATAGGACCCTATCAGGTACTACCCCTCCTGGCCAGAGTGGGCATGTGAGCGATAGCAATGAAGGGGTATCCACATCCCCCAAAGCTGCAGCATTACTGGAACCTAACCATCAGATTATTTAGTGTTATATCAGGACACTCTTTTGGGGAGTTTCCCCACTGCAGAGAAGCAGTCGGTGTATTTTACTGCCCCAGCTGACTGGGCAACAAATAGTCGGAGTAGGGAATAAAGTGTTCGATTGGTGAATGTGATGCAACAATAATATTGGTTTTATTTTCATAAAATAAAACCGAAATATTAGTCAGGTAAAGTGAGGGGAGGTATATACAATTAAATTGAGAATAGCAAACGAAAATATGAAGATATGAGAAAAAAACGTGTGTGAATATGGCACTTTATGGAGTATACACTGCATTCTCCTTCAAGTATCAGCTATTTTCGCAATATTTTAACACTACTTAAAAGCAAATATCATGGTGTGTGCCGACACTTCAAAGACGTAAACAAACAATGAAAATAGTTTTTATAGTTTGTAAATAATTCATTTCTCTATCACTAATGATTGCAAAGCTTGAATATTGGCGATTTTATGAAATTTTCTGATTTAAAAATGTAAAAATCAGACCGAAAAATTGCTATTTAGTGCGTTTTTCCGGCGATACTTACAAAAAAAAGGATTCTACGACAAATGAGTAATTGTTATCCAAACAATTATTCATACCATCATTATTATAATATTTTATTTTTACTGGATGATATTGATTTTAACGAAATGTCAACTCATCTGTTTTTTTTTTAACTAGTGGGTTGGGAATCGCATTCCCTAACGAGGCAAGACCATCGAAATTTCAGCATAATGAGGATCGGCCGGAATAATGAGAAGAGTCCTGGAGACCCCACTGAAAGACGCTACTGAAAGATCACGGGTGAGAAAAATTCAAAATCGGTAATACTACTAATACTAATACTAATAAAATAATTATGATAAGAAAAGACGATCAACAGGTAATTTTGCAAGAGATTAAATTGTAACCATACTAATAAATAGTATATACATAAAGCAGAATCCGTCCCAGGAAATCACACAAAAATTTCTCTTGGATTTTGAGATACAAACGAATCACCCAATTTCGGCCACAGAGTCAGACTTAATTCACAAAACTTTTCATCGTCTGGTGGACTTGGCTGTTCCAGTGGATCATAGAGGGAAAAAGGACAGAAAACGAGAAGATATGCTTAAAATATTTTTTGAAAGTCTTGAAGACCTGAAAAGTAATAGAAAAGCTCTTGAAAACACACTCTGTTGCAGAAATCTAATCAAAAGAGTAGATATCTGTGCTGTCTCTCGTTTAACATTCTCTGGATCCTTCTTAAACTTATAAAAATTTATTTCTAAGAAAAAAAATCAAACCGACCACGTGCAGACTTGATTTGGCCTCAGAGAAAAAGGGAAAAGTAATCACAGTCAATACGGCGCCAAAAGCTACCTCCCTCTCTTTGTCGAGAACTACTATTGAGATCCTTTACGAATTCGGGGATCGAACTGATAGCACGAAAAACTTGAGCTAGCAGATGGGTTTCGTCTCTCGCTTCTTGAATGGAGCTTCACAGGAAATAAAAGTAGAATTAAACGAAAGTTGACTACTGAAATTCTACCAAGTTAAACAACTGAAAGAAAATTCAACCGAGAATTCTGCTGAAAAGAACTTTATGGAAAACTCGCAATTAAATGAACTCTGAAACGTTTCCACAACAAAAAAAAAATGCTCAAATTCAGAGAATTTTGTTTCTCGGATACTCTCAGTTCCAGCAAATTGTACAAACATTTTCAACCCTTTATCTGTTCTATTCCTTTCTTTTTTGTTTCTTTTGTATAAAATTCTTTTTTTAAACTGTGTTATTTTTTTTGAACCAGTATCCGAACTAGAAAGCTACGGAACTTACTGTTTAAACTTGCCGTACTCAGTTAAATACTTAGCTTGTATTTAGTGTCACTCCCATTCCTACAAATTTTATCCCTTAAATTTTCTTTATATTGCAAATTCTATCTCTCTCTTAAATTTCATATAAACTGGATAATAGGAGAACTCTGAACTATCGATATCACAACAAAGAAATTGATATCCATGCTATATTATCAAACTAATTATGCATACCAACACAATATAATGTTTTGTTTTTACTGGTAGATAGATTGATTGGTTTTAACGGTATGTCAACCCGTCAGGCGTTTTAATACCTATAGCTTATGGAATTGCATTCAGTCTCGGTTCATATATACTATAGGTGTCCGTTCATATATGTACTACCATCCCAGGTCAGAGGGAACCTCGAGTAATGATCACGAAAAGGTACACCATAGATATGCAGAGCAAGAGCCTCACCATCACATGCATAAGCCCTACAAAAAGAGGATATTTTAACTTGGATTCATAATGATTTGTCCAGACGAAGTAAATAAAATTATAAGTGATGTATCTGGATAAATTCTTTCTTTAGAGTTGTGGTAAATCAAGTACAGTTGTATTTACTTAAGGAAGCACTGACAGTGATCTTCGGAAAGAAGTTTCAAGGATCTTGCACGCTAAATGGTTTAGTTTAGGTTTTTTTTTATTCTTAACCAGGACGATTGGACAAAAACACAATGAACTGTGAAAACACCAGAAAATTAAATAAAAGTGGACAGAAAATTAATAAACGAGAAGATTTGGCTAAAAATAAATAAATAAATAGATGAATAAAGGAGAACGAATATAAAGTAAGAAAAGTGGGACTTGATTATAACAAAAGTGATAATGACGAAGAAAGAGAAAAAAAAAGAGGAAGAAGAAGAGTGGAGAGCAATGGACAAAGATGTTATAAAAAGAGTAGAAAAATAAAGTGTGAAATTGGAACGAAAAATAAGAGAGTGAATTGATGGAAATAGAATTGAAAACGGAAGTTAATAGAAATGACTAGGTCAGTAGCGAAAGAAACAGTGTTAATTGTCCATTAGGAAAATAGGATTTTTATCAGAGAATTGATATAAAATAGGAAAAATGAAGGGTTGGAAAACAGAATTGGAATACAAAAACAAAATTAGATACACAATAACAAGGATGAAGAAGAATAAAAAAGAGAAAGAATAGAATTAAGTAAGAAACTATAAAATGAACCCCAAGAATGAAGGAAAGACTAGATATGAAAAAGAAAAAGAGAAGAAGAAATGCTTGAATGAATTT
The DNA here is from genome assembly GCA_963585895.1 of Sepioteuthis lessoniana. Taxonomy (NCBI): domain Eukaryota; kingdom Metazoa; phylum Mollusca; class Cephalopoda; order Myopsida; family Loliginidae; genus Sepioteuthis; species Sepioteuthis lessoniana. Next base: position 63,751,357 of record OY757909.1, on the reverse strand, counting down.
TAATCTATCATTAAATTGATATTAGAAAGAGTAGGATTAGACAGAAATAAACGAAAAGAATTTCTTCATTGAAATGTAGGAATGAACTAAAAAATAAAATTGCAATAACTGAGGAAAAATGAACTGGGATTTGGCGGAAAAAATAAAAACGAAATCGTTAAAATAAAAAGGGGAATGAAAATAAAAGCTAGACTGAGAAAGCAAAACGAAGGGTTAACACAATAGGCAAAAATAAAGGGATCATTTCAATAAAGAAAATTTACTATGTGCGTTCTCACTTGTGACGTGTCGTTACGTCGAGCTATTCATTCAGGTCCTTTTAGGTTTGGACCAAGACAGAAAATGACGGACAGAAAAACCTTTACATGAATAATCCCATATTACTAGCTTCTAAATTAGCTCGATTATCGCCAATATGGTCCAAAATCAGGATTTATTCGTAAAGACTTATTTGCCACAATATGGGATTTTTATGGTGTATTGTTCAAGCTACGTGATAAACATTCACCGTTTAAGAAAAACATTGAAGGAAAGATCGGTTGGGTAGGACATTCGAGGAAGAATTTTAATTGTATAAATCATAATTGGCAAAAAACCTGCGCTTCTTCGTCTTTAATGATATTGATAAAATAGTATCAAATAAAAAAGTCAAGGAATAATAATAATGATAATAATATCTATAATAGCAATACGACTGGAAAGAGAAGGTGATCTACTGGTAATTGTGAAAGAAATTAAAATTTGACCATACTACCAAATAGTTTAAGCATAAGTTTTGTCTTTCTTGTCCAGGAGGACGAGAAAGACAAAATTATCCGGGATTTTCAGATAAAACCGAATACCTGATCCCGGCCAGAAAACCAGAGTAAGTAATAATTATCAAAAAAAAAAAAAGAAAACAGCAAAAAAGGACCTTGCCGAATACTTGACTTTGCTGTCCCGGCGGACCACAGAGTGCAAATTAAAAAAAGGCGAAAAGACAGAAAAGTACTTGGACCATGCCAGAGGACTAAAAAATCTATGGAACATGAAGTCGATGATGATACTATTTATAACTGGAGTTTTGTGAAGGATCTACAAAGGTTTGGTAAGGGGATTGGAAGAGTTAGACATTAGAGGACGAGCCGAAACCGTCCAAAATTAATAAGATCGGCCGAAATAATGAGAAGAGTCCGGGAGACTCCACTGAATGACAATCAGCTAACGCTTGTGTGAAAAATTCACAATCGGTAATAATAATTATATTGGAGAAAGGTGGGCCACGGGTAATTTTGCTAGAGATTAAATTATAACCATATCAACAAATGATATATCCTATTTACCAACCCCTCCGCTCGGGCAGGATATGACACAAGGTCAATTTTTAAGCGGAGTTTAACAGGTTTTAATTCAGAGTTTTCCTTCTCCTAGACTAGTTGCCTCACCAAGGCTGAAGAACCTAGTTTGCCCTACTATTTACCCATAGTTGGAGGGAGAATAATTGGATTCATACCTTTCCCAAGGGTATTAGTGCTATGTGAAATGCAATCAGTCTCGTCCAGGATTTGAACTCGTGTCGCCGTGTCTAATTCCTACGACGATAACAAGTACACCACGGGCACCTCCCTGTAATTTACGAAGGTCTTTACTTCGATATAGCACAAGGCCAAATGAATGGGGCACCCAATGAGACTCGAACTCACTCGTGTAGTTTTGCTAGTCTAACTTGCTAACCATTACACCACCAAATGGTATATACACAAAACAGAGTCTGTCTTAGGAAATTACACAAAAATTACTCAAGTATTTTGAGATACAAATGATTCAGTCAATTTCGGCTAGTTAGTCGTGCCTAATCCACAAAACATTCCCTCATCTGGTGGACTTGGCTGTTTCAGTGCATCATAGAGTGAAAAAGGAAAGAAAGCAAGAAGATACATACAAAATACTTTTAAAAAGTCTTGAAGACCTGAAAAGTAATGGAAAACTTCTTGAAACCAAACTCTGTTGCATAAATCTAATCAAAAGTGTAGATATCTGTGCTGACTCTCGTTTAACATTCTCTGGATCTTTCTTCAACTGGATAAAAGAGGAACTCCGAAATATAGATATCACAACCAGGAAATGGATGACTATGTTCAGTGGTTTACACCGGAGAGATGAGGAAGGGGAGAACTGTGGATGGAGCGATAAGAAAACATTCACTTAATATTGTGTCAATATGAGTTTTAGAAAAATCCGAATTGTCTTTTACTGATACTCAAATGAAAAACACAGGAATTTCTTTCTAACTAAAACGTGTTATATAATATAATAAATCTTACATAATAAATCGCAAAAGCTGTGAAAAATTGCTAATACGTTTCATGGTGAATGCGCAAACAATTAAAAAAAATATATGATCATTTTTTTCTTACGTCAAATTTTTCATCAGTTTTCAGTGATCATTAAATTTTGAGGCGTGTTCAAAACGTAACATAAGAAAAAGGAACTCTAAGGAACTTTTCTTACAAATAATTCATAGGGCTTTCAGCCTATTTATTTCAATAGGATTTCTATCATTGGACTAAGTGATGCATCGATTGATTTTAACAGCATTTCAGCTCGTCCAGAGTTATCTAATGCCTACACGTTAATGAATCGCATTCATTGTCTGTGTATATGTACATTTTTTGTGCAATTGTTTCTTAAGATATTTTTCACACGGTTATAGAATATCAAGTATTCCTCTTTATTCCAAATAATCTTTACATGGTTATAGGCTTTCAAGTAGCTAATTATAATAATCGTTAGTAAATCATTGACCCGATCTATTTGACTCGTGGTAATACCACTCCGGGTCAGAGTGGAATTGGGAGTAATGGAAATGATGTTGTACTCTATACCACAGTTCAATAACTTGAGTCACGCCATGAGATGCAGTTTGGTGTCATATCCTTCAAGACAATCCTTTTCTGGGGAGGCGGTGGGTTTTACCCCTCAGCAGGGAACACAGCGTATTCCAAGACTTGTCGATAGTGCATCAATTTAAATTCAGTGAAGATGACTAGACGGTCTAGATTGTCATTTAGATGTCGAGACCAAGTATAATATTGCTATCAATAAAAAAAAAGACGATTTGGTTTGTTCTTGTGGTGTAATGGCTAACGTGTTGGACTGTGGTCTCGAAATAAGTGAGTTCGAACTCCACTTGCACTATCATGTTCAATTTCAGACCAATAGCCTTGGAAAATGTATGAACCCCCATTTCCACTCAACTATGGGTTAAATGATACGACTGCTGTTCTTCGACAAATATAGTTTTTGCATTAAATAACTCCCGAAGTCTGTTATGCTATTAAAGAAAGAAAGAATTGAAGGCAGTCTGGATACTTTGTGATCAGCTGGTTAAGGCAAAACACTGAATTACATGCAAAGGAAGAAACCTCCATACTCACAATATCTCGTTTTGTGCTGATTTTTTTGTTTTTGTTTTCTAAACGGGAAATTCATATCAAGAGTAAGATTTGAGGATGTTGACAAATTTAGAATAACTATGACTCTTTATTGACAAGAAGGGTTTCAGATGAGCAAGTAACAGTGGGAAACTAGCCGAAATAATTGTGTTGAATGGCAATTGAGCTCTTTCGAAGAAAAAGACCGTTTTGTTCATTATTCTTCGGTCTTCATATTTCTTTAATATAACCTTCGATGAAACAAGCAGTTATGACTAAAAAAAGCAAGCAGTTACGACAAATTTCAAATAGACCTTCTACCATAATGAACATATGCATCCAAAATAAAGAGCTCATTGTCAGGTGTCTAGACAGCAGATAGTGTTCAGTGAAAGAAAATTGGATACCTGAAAATAATTTTCATTCAAATAGTGGATAAGCTCTGTCCTAGTGGATCTTTCGTCCGGTCTCTTCCAACATATAAACTTCTTTAAAAATTTCTAAAAGAGAAAAAAAATTCGAAAATATTTTTCTTCTAACGATTTTCCATAGTTGACACTAGTTTAGTACAATAAAAAAGACAAATAAAAGAAAAGAAATATTCCTATTTGTCTTATCACTTTTGTTCATCTTTACACACACACACACACACACACACACACACACACACACATATATATATATATATATATATATATATATATATATATATACGCCTTAATACATTTGGCGCTGGAGGGTGTCGTCAGTGATGTGTTTTACTTGGTTCTTTGGGGAGTCTCTGGTCTTCCAACATCATACTCCCCTCACCAAGCAGAACTTATCAGAGATGATCAGTCCCTGATACGCCCTCTAGTTTACACAAAAGTAGAAAGAAAAAAATTGGCTATTTATTTATTTGGACGATTATAGACCACTCATCTGAGCTTTTGATTAATTGTTGCAAACAACCAGTCAAATGTTCGTCACAGTCTATTTTAGTTATCTGCAAAGACATAAGCACTTTTTTAACATATGGATTGTTCGTAATTATTCATTTGCACAGCTGTCTTCCTGTCCAGTGCACAGCTCTCGCAGGACCAAGGTGTCTGGTTTTGTGTGTGTGTTTTTTTCTTGTTCCTTCCCCACCTAAAAACATTTCCCTCTATACAAATTCAAGTTTTTCAAATTTACTAAAGTTGAATTATCTCTGGCACCGATCTAATCAACTTATTAAAGTTAAAATAGCAACTGGAAAAAAATTTTCCTCAATTTTATGCCTCCCCGACGCTAGCTAAAAAAAGAAAAAAAAGAATCCCTTTTAAGTATTTTTAGTAAAACACATCTAAGCGCTTGAAACAATGCTGGAGAAATATCATGTTTAAAAAAAAAAACAGTTTTATTGAAAGATTCTATCTTTTTATGGGCTACTAAAACCCATCTATGCAAAGTCTTCGTTTTCCCAACTAAAAATAAGATGAACCATATCAAAGAACGACTTAATTACGCCGGTAATTGGAAACTTATTTTTCCATACGGAAAAAAATTATTAATTAAAATAAGATAATAAGTAAATGACAGTGAAAACTTTGTAATTCACTTTAACTATTTACTATAGAATAAATCATTGACACTTGAAACATTGATCAAGAAATACTAATTTTTAAAAAATTTAAAACTATTTAATTGAAAGACAAATTTCAAAAATTTCTGTATTCTTTTTCCATTTGATCAAAAAAGTCCCTTCTATACAATTTCAACGTTTTCTCGACCCCCCCACCAAAAAAACAGGGGTAAATTGATATACAACGGTAATCGGAAACTCCTTTTTTTTCTTACCCCTTTTTACTTCCACATCTTATGCATAAAAAAGGAAAGAAAATTGCAATAACGAAATCGCCCTCACTATCTATAGTAGAGCAAATCAATGACACTCAAAATACTGATGGAAAAATATTAGTTTTCAAAGATTTGAAAACAATTGAAAGATCGAAACTGCAAAACCTGTATTCCCTTTTCCTATATAACACACGTACGCGCACGCATGCACGCGCACGCGTCTACACAAATCTACCTGCACTTACGAGAATCATTAAATAAGTTTCCAGACTTTTTTCGTATTGGCACTTTTATTGACAGAACACACATGAAACTTTAGTCCCCTTCGAAGAACCGTTTAACAGCTTCTGGAAGACCCCATGGAAGTCCGCTTGTGTGAGCGTGTCCATAACCTTCTTCACAGCCTCTTTCATATCCTCAATGGTCTTATAACGACAGCCTCTGCGCTTAGGGAATAAGCAAAAGTCACAGGGAGCAAGGTCTGGACTATAGGGAGGCTGACGAACTGTGTTGTTGCCCATCTTAGTCAAATAGTCAATGACAAGGATGGAGTTGTGAACTAGTGCATTGTGCTGGTGGAAATGCCACTGACCCGATTTGAAGAGTGCTGGCCTCTTCCCTAGGAATCTCTTCCTGAACTCCCTTAAAAACTCAACATAGTAACCCTAACCCTAACCCTTTGGCCAATCAACTCTGGTATATTGACTTCCTTACTCCTCCCACGCCTCTCATCATTCCTCACAGACTCCCTGCCTTCCTTGAATCTCTTATGCCACTCAAAAACTGATGCCCGATTCATACAAGGAGGTCCAAAATCAGTCTGAAGCATTCCATACGTTTCTGTGGCATTTTTTCCCCAGTTTAAAACAGTATTTTATTGCATATCGTTCTTCTAAAATGTCCTCACGTCCAGATTGCATTTTTGAAATTCATCAGACTTTACCTAGGGTGTATTCCAATTGCTGTTGTAGCTGTTCATTTGAAGCTGAAATCATAAAAATTAGTCAGTCATCTCATAAGATGGATAACAATAACATACTGAATTTTCAAGAGTCTACGACAATTTTAAATTCCTGTACAAAAAAGTCAGAAAACTTATTGAATGCACCACGTATGTATTATATTAGGAAAGATGCCGATTGCCCTAGGAACTATTACACCAAATATAAGACGAAGTCACTAATTTAACGCATGAAATATTAAAATGTTTAATGATTATAGATATTTATAGAGTCACTATTAAAACCGTTATTTTCTGAAAAAAGCAAGCAAACAAAAAAAACCGTGAAAACTACCATCGAAAACTAATTAAAATGTAAAACAAAAATTCGAAAGGTCGTGTATTCTTTTTCGTATGATGCCCAAAGAAATGATGTATACACAGATATATCTGCACTGAACCACGTATCCTCGCACCAACCCTTATTTATATTTCCAAACACACACACACACTCAGCCACGCACATACACACGCAGACACAGGCACCCATTTATACAATTATGTTCCGATTGTTCGATTAACTATTATAACAAGATTAAGAGGAAGTCAATAATTTAATTTGTAAAATATGTCAATTACTCGTTTATAAAACCGGTCTCACGAGTAAGTCTTGTAACTAACTAACGATAAAACCTACAGATTATCGTGTAAAATTTTTATACCGTGTTTGTGGGTATTTACAAAAAAAGAAAATGAAATTAAAAAAAAAACTTTAAAATTATTGTAAAGATATGTACATTATATTATGTGTTTATTCGGTAGCTCATAAGATACTTATTTTCAACCACAGCTATCGGGCTGTTCACTCTATCATCTTAATTATGGTTTCAATGACTTTCTTTTTTCTGGTTCCTGCCAAACCAATACCTGACAGGGCCTTGCATATAGACCTTGCAACTAACCCCCTTCAGCCACCCTCTATTGGCGCACAGCCTTCACTCCATCCATTATTTTTGCATGTCTCTAGGAGTTCATCATATTTGAACTTCTTCCGTTCAAGGGCCTCTTCTACGTGTTTCTCCCATGGAACTGTCAATTCTCATATTATTATTTTCTTTTTGTTTGAAAATATCAATATATCGGAGCGTAATGATGTTTGAGCAATATGGTCTGGGAATTTTAATATTGTCTCTAAATCAGCCCTCAATTCTCAGTCTGTTGCCTGTAACAGTACATCTGGTGTGGGCTTTTCATTTGGTTTGGATTTTACTCCGGCCCTGACAAACCTCATTAAGTTTTTTCTCGTAATTTGGTGTATTTGTACTGATGGCCGTACTGACTACCTACACTACTTCGTTTAATATTTGATCATAGCGCCATCTGTAACATCCATCGGCTAGTGCTGTTTGGCAGCTACTCAAAATGTGTTTTAATGATCCAATACAGCCGCATAACTGACACGAGGGGGAGTTTGTTTTCTATAAGTAGAGATTCACTCACAGGACTGGTGTCATATAAGGACCGTATTAGAAATGTTATGGCTACATCGTTAGGCCATAAGTCAGACCATTTGACTTTCAGATTGACCATAGACTCCCATCTTGTCCAGATACGTTGTTGTCTCAACCCTACCATTTTCCCGATTATGTTTTCCTCTTCATCTTATCTTATTTCGCCTTGTAATAACTGATGTTTCTCTTTACCTGCAGCATTGTCGACCCTAATAGTGGGGGAAAAAACCTGGCCCGTGCGGCTAGTAGCTATTACCACTCGGATTTCTTTTTCTCGAAGTCGTTTCTCTGCAATTTTTAATTCCTTTGCCACTTTCCATTTATTTCCTATATAGACTTCGATGCCTGCTCCAGAAATTTTAGGATCTTTCAAGAACTTAAACTGCATTGTCGTTCTCACATTTGCGACTTCATATTCCTCAACTAGACTTTTAAAAGGTAGCTGTAACATGTTGGAATTGCCGTATAGGGCTGTGCTGTTAAGACATTTTGGCAAACCTAACCATCTGCACAATCTTGAATTAATCCTTTTCTCTTGCTGTTTACATTATAAGATGAGAATTTGTCAATGGTTAATGGCCATAGAATTTTTGGTTAAACAAAGTCCTGGTAGACCTAGGCTTTAAAACGACCAGGTAAACTGGACCTGTCAATTTTGTTTAACCACTTCTCCACACTGTCTCTAGTTTCCTGGATTGCCACCACATCCTTCAAGGTGTGATCGAAGCGTTTTCCTAGGCTCTTCACTGATTTATTATGGAGATATATTCCCCGGAAATTTTTAAGTGATCGTCGCATAGTTCACCCTTTTTTAACATGTGGGATCTCGATTTTGCTGCATTGAAGCTCATTCCTGTCCATATGATGAGCGTTTCAATACTTTAGTAGCTATCAAAAACAGCTAAAGTCGTTATCATCATGTCGTCCATATATACGCGTATTGGTAGGTTCCCTAGATTGGATCTAGTTGTTGAGCTTCTTCATTCTACTTCTGTGGCTTTTATCAGCATATTCATTGTTAAGGCAAAAAGTGTTGCCGAAATGGTACAACCAACAATTATTCCTTTTTCCAATTTACGCCATCCTGATTTCATATTCCTCGATGCCGTTCTCATTTGAAATCATTGTAATAATCCACAATGAACTCGGTTGATTTTGGTAGGGATATGATGGCGTTTGAAACCCTCTTCAACCAAACTATATGGGATTGACCCGTATACATTTTTAAGGTCCAATCATAAAACGGCTATATCACCCTTGTCCTTTCTCCCACCTTTTAAAAGTTGCAATCAAACTACTGTGTGCTCTATAAATCCTGGTATGCCTGGGATTCCTTCTTTTTGTACAGCGGTGTCTATGTACTAATTTTTTGGAGGTAATCGGATAATCGTCGATTTAAGAGGCTAAAAAAGATTCTCCCTTCGACATAATGCAGCAAATCTCATCTAAGTTGATTTATCCTTTCATACTCCCTTTCATTCTCCTGACAACTACTTGTGACCTAGTAGTAAATAAACCACTGTGGAGTTTTACAGAGTTTCGCGTTCGTCAACTTGTTACCACGGCGGGGTCGCACGGGGTTGAAAAATTACTTTAATACAGCTATGGTACAGAAAAGAGACTTACGTGCATTTCCCAAAGCTCCAGAATTACTGGAGTCTCAGCATCAGATTGTTTTGCATCATATCAGGACACTCGTTGGGGGAGTTGGTGTATTTTGCAGCCCCAGTCAACTGGGTGTGTGTGTGTGCGCGCGCGCGCGCGTAGTGTATGTGTGTGTGAATACTTTCAAAAGCTGCTCAGCCTTTCTGCCATATTTCTTTCAATGTATAATATAATGTTTATATCTTCCTTTTGGAACACACCCTCTCTCTCTGCATTTCTCTCTCTCTCTCTCTCTCTCTCTTTCTGGTTCTCTCTCTCTCTCTCTCTCTGCGTTTCTCTCTCTCTTTCTGGTTTCTCTCTCTCTCTCTCTCTCTCTCTCTCTCTCTCTCAGCAATTTATTAATCAAATCTCTAAAAGTGAGTGTAATGTACTGTTCTTTGAAATGCTTTTATTATTGATCTTTCCAAAAGTTCCAAATATTTCGAATAGGTGCATTTTTAAAATCCCTTACACATCAATTCTTCATGATAATTCAAAGTGTGATTGCTAAAAGGGAAAATATCATTTCTCGCATCTGATTGATTGGAGTTTCGATTCCTTTCAGATATATACTACCGGCTGACAACAGCCGAGCACTTGATGAAAGGAAGATTTCTAAATAATCAACACATAAACAACTTCTATTTGATGGTGATGGTAATATTCCTTTTGCTTGTAAAATCAGCATTACTCGTGAGAATCGATTTTTATACGAGTAAATGTCTGCGTTAGTCAGTCCTGACATTCAATTTAACCATTTTGAGTATTCAGACTATTTTCTTCATCTTTATAGGTATACTCCCAGTGCATCCTTCGGCCTTCTTCAGATGTTCCATGTCGAACTCGGAAGCCTACACGGAACTTCAAACCAAACGCTATATTTAATCCACAATGGTAAGTTGTTATAATTCCATTTACCGGGTACAAGTGTTAAGCTATAATAAATATTCTTTGTTATTTACCTGTTGTCAGGATTGAACCTGCTGCCTCCAGATGATTTCACTTACAAGCACTTTTGATTGTAAAAGATAAAAATTATTAAGTTTCTTCTCAGAAATTTAAACAAGTTCAGTTTCATATATACATGTAAGTAAAAATAAATATTCCTGAAAGTAAACCCACACATATTTATAACTTCGTATGTATTTACATTATTCCAACGTAACGTCAATATATCTAAAGCTGAAAACAACAGTAATTTGTCATATTTTTTAGATTAAAAAAATCTAAAGACTCATTTAGAACATGCTCATTCGTAGCGACAGGTTTTAAAAACCTTCTAAATCAGTAGCACTGAGCAAGCAAGAAACGTACACAAAAATATTTGAATAAATAAAATCAATTATTAATCTTCGACAGACATATGAATAGAATTTGTCAAGTGAATATTTGATGACACTTGAACATTATAACTTTTAAACTTAGATTTTTTTTAAACAAAACAAAATCTCTATGTATTTACAACTGGTAATCTACGATAATTTCTAAAACTCAAGCAATCTCTCTCTCTCTCTCTCTCTCTCTCTCTCTATATATATATATATATATATATATATATATATATATATATATATATATATACATAAAATTTCACTGGGCTGGTATTGTAAAATGCACCAACTGAATCTCTACAGGAGGGTGACCTTCCCAACGAATGTCCTGTATATGACATTAAACTAACTTATGGTACCCGCGGTGTAATGGCTATCGTCGCAGGATATGGACACGGTGACACGAGTTCAAATCCTTGACCTGACTGATTACATTTGACATAGCACTAATACCCTTGGAAAAGGTATGAATCCAATTATTCTCCCTCCAGCTATGGGTAAATAGTAGGATAGACTGGGTTCTTCTGCCTTGGTGAGGCAACTAGTCTAGGAGAAGGAAAAGTCTGAATTCAAACCTGTTAAACTCCGCTTAAAAATTGACCTTGTGTCATATCCTGCCCGAGCGGAGGGGTTAGGTAAATAGGATTAAACTAACTTATGGTAAAACTCCCATACCAGAGCTCAGGCAAATGTAGAATCCTCATTCATTGACATTACCCCTAGGTCTAATCTGGCCTGGAATGGTACTACCTATTAGGATCCTATCTATGGATCGAATAGTACTGTTTAACCATTTAACTGCGCACAAACAAATGACTGATGTTAAATTCTTAGAGCTACACAGCAGTATTTAAAACCATTCGACTGTATGCAAATAAAATTTTTGGTGTTTGATAGCAATACTTGAAGCCTTTTAACAGTTTGCAATGAAATGATTAATACCGTCGTGTAATTGTTATCGTCGTAGGAAATGAACACGGCGACACGAGTTCAAATCCTGGGCGATCCTGATTGCATTTCACATAGCACTAATACCCTTGGGAAAGGTATGAATCCAATTATTCTCCCTCCAGCTATGGGTAAATAGTGGGACAGACTAGGTTCTTCAGCCTTGGTGAGGCAACTAGTCTAGGAGAAGGAAAACTCTGAATTAAAACCTGTTAAACTCCACTTAAAAATTGACCTTGTGTCATATCCTGCCCGAGTGGAGGGGTTGGGTAAATAGGATGAAATGATTAATACCTTTAGTATTAATCATTTCTTTGGATTATTTGTGTTAGAATTATTCGTGTTAGATTTATTCGTGTTTGATATTATTCGTGTTAAGAATTATTTTTGTTAGATATGAATGAATCATTTAACTGTGAGACAATAAAAATATTGGTGTTAGATAGCAGTCCATGAAGTCATTTAAGTGTAGTTAAACAAATGATTTATAAATAATGGATCTATTTTTATTCGATAGGAATACTTTAAACCACTCAACTGTGTGCAAAGAATGATTTATACACATAACATAGAAAACTGGAACCATTTAACTGAGTTCGAAAAATAGCAATACCTATATGGAAACAAATTAGATATCATCATCATCATCATGTCGTGCCGCCAGCACGGATATCTCTGACCCTCTCTCGCCACTTCTCCCTATTATTCATCGCCCCTGGCAGGTCTTCAGAATTACATCCTGTGTCCTCACATAGCTGCTGTATGTAAGTTCGAGCTGGTCGTCCTGCTTTTTCTTGGTCATATGTGGGGGCCCATAGGAGTACATCACTTATGAGCTCGTTCTTGCTTCTCAAGCAGTGTCCTGCGTGTAAGTCCTGGCGACAACACCCCACAAGACACCAACTATACGGCCACTTGCCTCCCATCACGAAAACTATACAAGTTAGACGAAATTAGATATAACTGATTTAAAAATAAGATTACCAACAAACTATATATATATATATATATATATACATTTAGATGTGTGCAAAAATAACTGATGTTAAATTGTTTGTGTTACTTCGCAATACTTGAAACTCTGTAGCTGTGTGCAAAGAAATTATTGATAGTAAATAAAATTATTACTGTTCGAAATAACTGAAACCATTTTACTGTGAGCAAACTCTTGAGCTCTGGTTCATTTAAAATCTTACCTGCAGCCATTTTGTTCACAAATCAAACATGTTTAGTATATATAGTAACTGTTATAACTTTTAAAAAGAAAGTGATCTCAATCCTGCACAAAATATTAATTTGGCCTGATCCATCTCAAAATGGGATAGATCAGGCCAAATTCATCTTTTTAAGCCCTGTTGCATATGTAACAAAGAGAAAAAAACTCTCTTTGGCTTTGATATCTGCTATGTGAACTCTCATACGACTTATCAGAACGGCTGTAAACGACTGTAAACCGACAAACTTTGTCACAGAATTGACATGAATTACCTGTAGAGGACTGCAGAAAGACCTGTGTAAAATCAGTTTAAGATTGTTTGCTGTTATGAGATATAATGCAAGCAACTCCATATTTGGATAAACACATTCTACTGCAGATATTACAAATACATTAAAACTGAAAGGGATCAGGGGATCGAGGTTAAGTCCAGTTTCCGAAGTGCTTGAAACAAACACTTTATATATATATATATATATATATATATATAGACTTCCTGATGATCCGATAAGGTGAAACTTTAGTAGAAGTTTTCCGACTCGCGATTTAAGTTAATTTTATAATTGGCTCCACTCGTGTTGAGCACTCTTGTAATTGTAGCATTGCAGGATGCGCGGAAGGTTTTAGTTTTCTTTTGACCAACTGACTGCGTATCCCTTGATTTTTTTCAAGGGGTCTGACGAGTTTGGCCTTTTCTTTCTTTTTGACCTATAATATTTTTTCTTTTTCCCCCGGGCGGTGATTGGAGATACTTTTATCTCTTTTTCCTGGCGGGTTTTTTCTTCTTTTTTTTCTGGTACCGTGAATCCTGGTAGATATTAGATTAGTGAATATATATATATATATATATTAAGTATCCAGTATCAGAATTCGAAAGATGCAAGATAAAGATAACCAAGTTCTAAAGATTATATCGTGATAAGAATTCCAGTAAATATTCTTAAAGTGAGCCTTTGTGGAATCTTGTCGAAAGTGCTGGACAGTTGTTTCGAAGTGAGTTCGAACTTCAGTCGCTCTATAACGTTCACTTTTGGACTTCTACCCTTAAGAAAGATAAGAATTCCCTAATCTCTACAGCAAAGGCTTAAATAATATCACTGCTGTTCTTCTACGAAGATATCATTAAATAACCCACTAAAGTTGATATGCCGTTAAACAAAGAAACCAAACCAACATATTTTAATTACGGTTGGTTGGTTGGGTTTTATGGCTTATCAACCTATGTAGGTTATTTAACGCCAGATCCATTTTTATGTAAATAATTAGTTCTATTTCAAGCAATTCAGCTTAGCATGAGTACACAGCTTGTCAAAAACATTTCTATTTCAAGCTATTCAGTTTATTTAAACAGTTCTAATTCAGCTAATTCAGTTTAGTATAAGTAAAGCTTTTGTTTATACACAGTTAAATGTCAAAACAATTCTATATTAAACAAATCAATTTAGTGTAAGTATACTTTCAATGTCAAAAACAGTTCCATTTCAAATAATTCAGTTTAGCATAAGCACACAGTTTGAATGTAAGTATTTAATAACGGGTTCTGCACGATGGAAATATTGCATATAAAAGAAATATAGATAAACAAAGTCATCGCATCGTCCAAAATTAGAGAGATTGATTGATTCTAACATTCATATTTAAATTGATATGTTGTTATATCAGAATAGGTTTTTTGTACATAGACCTGTCGAATACTATGGATTTTTAAACAGATCTATTTGAGAGTGGAATCTGAAAGATACTATCGATTCAGGTAATTTTGGTAACTGAGAGTAATGGAAATGAAGGGGTACTACATACTTTCAAGTACACTCGGATTTCAGCCTCACCATAAGATGTAGTTTAGTTTCAACACTAGAAAGCGTTTTAGTTATTAATTTGTTGTAAACTTGTTTTCAATGAAAGTGTTTTACTTTTTCGCGTGAATACGTTCTTGCTTTTGCATTAGATACTATATTGATTTTGTCTTTCCAAAGAGTACCGATATACATTTTCGATATACACTATATACATTCTTATTTTTAGTTGATACAAACTGAATAAAAAAATTGAAAAAACTGTTAAATTTTGTATAAATTGAGCTAATACAAATACTAAAAATTCAAGGCGTATTATACACAATAAATATTTTGCCAGAATTTCGTCGTCAATATTTAGGGAGCGTATTATATACGAATACATATAAACTTATAACTATTATTTTACAATTATCCCAAATTATTTTAAAATTTGAAAATATGATTTAAACACTTAGGGTACATTATTTAGTACCATGAGAGAAAGATATATTTTTATTAAAAAAAATAGATAATTAAAATATGAATATAATCAGTTTAAAACTGCTCATTGAAAAGATAACTTTTTCAGAATTTGTTTCTAAATTTACTGTATAGATTTGCGTTTCATTTGAGGTTCTAAGACTAATATTTTAGCATGATATTAAGGGGTTGCATCATATGCAAGATACAAACTAGGCCTAGCCTTGGCCAACTATTTAATCACACTAAGTGAAGTATATCATTGATTTTTAGAATTGCAAAACTGAAAATAAGAATCATATATTCATTTCAGGTAAAATGTTTTGAAAGTTTCACGCAACAACATATAACTTCTTGAATCCTAGTCTAATCAGCTTTGACTTTTACGTAGATATGTATTAAAGACAGAAAAAATAAAGAAAAAAACTTGTTAGAATGTAATTTTGTTATATCTTTGACGTGACTCATATAATTGGAGTTGTTTTCAATTTCACTTGAAAGAAAC
>OY757909.1:63718273-63730773 GCA_963585895.1 Sepioteuthis lessoniana | reverse complement strand
CACACACACACATATATATATATATATATATATATATTAATATCAGAAAATAGAAATTTAAATGTATCTAAACACCTATAAGAATGTTGCAACAGAAAATTTTAAACAATGCCTGTATATCAAACTAACGAGTACACATTACTTTAAACAAAAGAAAAAAAATCTTTATAGAACAATTGAACCCCACAGTGAATAAAATATAAGCTATACCCACAAAAGCATACGTATATATATATATATATAATTCAAAAGCAAAAAGCTTCATAAAAATAATTGATCCACTCTGAATGAAGTATAAACTGCACACACACACGCACGCATACACACACAGACAGACAGAGGAAAAAGTAAAAACAATAGCTGTTAGTTAAATTCTAAATGACTTTTTAAAAAAGCAACAAATAAACTCTATAACGTATCAACTATACACACACAGACACATAAGCATACACAACGACTCTGAGTAAAACAACAAAAAAGCTTGATAGCATAATGAATATCAAAGACTAATTTGGAAAATAAAAATGTTCCCACACGGGAGAACCAGAGACATACTGTGAGAAAGAGAACGAGAAGAGGATGATGAGAAAGATACGAGGATCATTAAATAAGTTTCCACACTTTTTTCGTATGGTCACTTTTATTGATAGTACACACATGAAACTCTAGTCCCCTTCGATGTAATCTCCTCCGGCTGCAATGCCATTGTTGTACCATTCCAACAACTTCTGGAAGGCCCCATGGAACTCCTCTTGTGTGAACGTGTCAATGACCTTCGTCACAGCCTCTTTCATCTCCTCAATTGTCTCATAACGACAGCCTCTGCGCTTAGGGAATAAGCAAAAGTCACAGGGAGCAAGGTCTGGACTATAGGAAGGGTGAGGAACTGTCTTGATGCCCATCTTGGTCATATATTATGTGACAACGATGGAGTTGTGGACTGGTGCATTGTCCTGGTGGAAATGCCACTGACGCGATTTGAAGAGTGCTGGTCTCTTCCGACGGAATCTCTTCCTGAACTCTCTTAAAACCTCAATATAGTAACCCTAACCCTTTGGCTAATCAACTCTGGTGTATTGACGTCCTTACTCCTCCAACACCTCTCATCATCCCTCACAGACTCCCTGCCTATCTTGAATCTCTTATTGAACACATTCCCCAAATCTCCACATCATATTTTTAATGTCATGTATAGGACACTCGTTGCAGGTGGGGTTTTACTCTTCTGCAGAGATGCAATTGGTGTATTCTGCAACCCCAGCCGATTTGGCTCTTTTAGTTAGTGAAATATAATATTAAGCAATTTACGGCAATTCAAATAATTCACGTGTTAGTTTATATACTTTATAATAAATCTTCCTGATATGCGATGAAATCGATGGTGACGCTTATCTAATGTTTATAACTATTGGTTTTTATTCAAAAGTCATTGTAGCTAAAAATGTTGGAAATTTTGCTTTTTTGAAAAATTTCTTAATCTTTAGAGCGAAATATTATTCTTCTTGTTGACTAAAATAACGTGATAAATATTTAACAATAGATATCACCTCGTGCAAACCGGATGCTGGATACCGAACAAAAAAAAAAATCGTATAACGTTTCAAGTATGCATTTGTCCAAACTAATCAATGTTGTTTGTTTAGTCGTGTCGTTTTACGGCGTATCAACATTTTCAAGACATTCAACGCCGAATTAAGTCATTTTGAAGAAAAATTGTAAGTTATATTTGATTTTATGGCACATCAACCATTGTTGGTTATTCAAATCCATTTTTATACATATAAGCAGTTCTGTTTTGAACAATTCAGTTTAGCATAAGTACCCAGTTTAAATGTCAAAACAGTTTTATTTCTAACAATTCAGTTTAACATAAGTACACAGTTTAGTTCTATTTACCCCATAGATAGGACCCTATCAGGTGCCATTACAATGATGTGGTACTCCACATTCCCCAAAGCTCCAGCATTGCTGGAACCTCACCATGGGATTGTTTAGTGTCATACCCAGGACAGACGTTTGGGGAGTTTTACCCCTCTAAAGCCGACTGGGCCACTAAAATGATCAAGGCTTTATGTATATATATATATATATATATATATATATATATATATATATATATATTGGCAGTATTTCTTCGTTAATACATATTTGGTTGAACATAATAGACATTTTTTGCATACATATTTTTTTGTTAATCGTTTCCAATTGTCCTGTTGATCTTATGATATTCGGCGGGAATTGGTTGATAAATCTTCCATAATTAGTTTTTTCCCCAAGTACTTTCTACTCAACTTTGAGTCATCATCAGGGGAGGATATATTATAAAAGTAATGTGACTTTTGTATTTACATAACTACTTTATAAGAAGAGTGTCTGTACTGTTTTATTGTGTAGCGTTTACTTTCCAAATTTGTTTCTATAAATAGCGTCTGTAAACTACAGATTCTTGAGGCACTACATTTTAAGAACACACAACCCGAACATAAGAGAATTAATTTTAAAACCAGAGATAATGTGCTTAAACGACTTTAGCTACTGACGCTTTTTATAGAAACAAATTCGAAAGGTACTATTTACCAACCCCTCCACTCGGGCAGGATATGACACAAGGTCAATTTTTAAGCGGAGTTTGACAGGTTTGAATTCAGAGTTTTCCTTCTCCTAGACTAGTTGCCTCACCAAGGCTGAAGAACCTAGTCCGTCCTACTATTTACCCATAGCTGGAGGGAGAATAAGGGGGTTCATACCTTTCCCAAGGGTATTTGCCCGAAAGTGAACGTAATAGCGCGACTGGAGTACGAACTCGCGTACTACGATTCCGCAGTTCATCGCTTTAACCATTACACCACGATTCGAAAGGTAAACGCTACAGAATACAACAGTACAGACGCTCTTCTTACAAAGTAGTAATATACATACAAAAGTTACATCACTTTTGTAATACATCCTTCCCTGATGATGGCCCAAAGTTAGACTGAAAGTACAAGGGAAATAATTAATTATGGAAGATTAATTAACCAATTCCCGCCTAATATCATATGATCAATACGGCAATTCAAAAGGATTAACAAAAAAATACGTAGACAAAAATGTCAATTATGTTCAATCAAATATATATATATATATATATATATATATATATATATATACCAAACCAACTCTGACACGGACAGGTTAGTACACAATCTTAAGTTTCAAGCCGACTTAAAGGGAGTTTCATACACAAAAGTATTAATTATTCAAGTTATGTTGGAAGTTAACAATATCCGGAGAAAAAAAAGTCACCTTTTCTATGCAATTCTATTCTTAGGTTATTTATAGAATTGATACAGTTGAAAAAAAAATCTTAGTTTGATTTCAGAAGAAAAAAATGAATAAAAAGAAAATTACATGTTTACAAATCTGATGATATATTTTCGTTTCCAAAACGATCTCGACTGAAGCCTATATTTACAAAGTCAGAAATTGAAAATGAATGAAAACTTAATTTTCATCGTAATATTTCCCATGGCATTCTACAAACTTATCCCAATGAGTTTTCGATTCATCTGAAATTGCATCTTTTGATATAAACTTTTTTTTTTCTGTCATATTTCTTTTAATGTTCTTCACGTTCTTAAATCTTACAATTGAGAGGAATTTTTGGTTTAAAACGATTGGCCAAAATTCCAAAAACATTACACTCAGCTGAAATCTTTCAAACTGAGAGAGAAAGACAAATCAAACAGAAAATCCCTCAACAAACACTTGTACCACTGCCAAAAAATATCTACTAAATTTAAATCTCTAACTGAAAAAGTACAATGAAGGGAAATTGCACAGATCATTGATCCACCTACCAATTCCTAAAATAGATAACTCTCCAAACCCAAACACCAAAGCAAAAATGAAAAAAAAATTCCTCAGTGAAATTCGAACGTTCCTTCAAATTCAAAGCAAATAAAAGTCAACCAATCACTGGACAAAAACAACTGATAACATCAACTCCTCATCATCTTAGTCTCTAAACCTCTCAACCTGAAGAATAAAATCACAAAAAAGTAAATAAATGAAAAATAAATAAAATAAACACGACCATACAAACTAAAACAATGCAATGCCCAAGGATCACCCAAACCCTATAATCATCCTATAGTGTAAAAAGAATGGATATTTAAACCGACGCCATAATTGCAATCTAACAAATATATATACAACATATAATATACATCTACGAAACAATACCATCTACGAAGAATAGACCTGTGAAGAAAAATTTTTCAACTAACTTTTCGCATTGAAACTATTGATTTAAAAACAAAAATATTCATCAACAAACCATTCGTTAACAACTCGAATATTGATAAAACAAAAGATTTGGTATAGATTAACCCACAATTATTGATATGTCATTAAACACCAACCAACCACCAACCAATCAGGAATTGTCGGACGTAGCATAGTGTGGTTAGAATAGATTGTATTGCACTCATACAATCATGTCTTTTTCCCTAAAAAATTACAAGTATAAATGCCAAGAGTGGCTAACCGCCTGAACTTCGAAAATCATGATAACTGAGTTCGAACTCCATAAGCAATATTGTGGTCACTTTCGGACCAATACTCTCTTGAATGGTATGAAACCGTTTACCCTTCCAGCTATATGTTAAATAGTACGACTTCTGTTTTTTTTACAAGTCGTTTGGTTGGTTGTGTTGTATCTCATATCAAAAAGGTATTTACATCCCTATCCTGTTTAATATATATTTAAAATTCTGGGGGTTAAGTACATCCAACAGCTGGAAAGCATGTGGGAAAATTGCTAATCTCAAAAACGTTCTAACTGGATGTCAGTATTCCCTAATAAGTTACACGTGGTGACAGAATGAAATCTTAGGGCTTATTGCTGAGATTGCAAAAATGTATTGTGAAACTGCCAATAAAATTTCACTTATAATAACAAGTATACAGTTTATTAAAGAAGGAAACGTTTCGAAAACTCCACATAGAAATAGGCACAAACCATCATTTCTTGTTTGTTGCACGGACAGGCGCGTTATTGCTGACGGAGATCGGCAACTCGCTTTTCCAACAGAAATAACATCAACTCGCCAGCGTCCAGATCTCGTCATTTGGTCAGTTAATTCATATAACATTTTTATAAATAAGCCATATATTCTAAATAAAATCATTTATTCCATTCGGGGTTTTTAGGTGGGTCTTTTCACGGAGCAAGTGTGGTATTTTGGTATTTGTGGCGTGATTGGTTATTGATGACTGTCTATATATTGAACTGCTGAATGGATCGGTGAGTGCGGCTAGCTGGGGTTCCCTTGAAATATTTAGATATACATGATCGCTTTCTTCCCCTCCCCAATAAAATTTTAAGGCTTCATTCCTTCCTTAATGTAAATTTGGGGAAATAAACAGTTAATTCAAAGAAAGCTATCATTGCTGAATTGACGATTCTATTCGAGATCAACATTGACTGGGCGCATCGGTGTAAATTGGAAAAGTACGAAGACTTGCAGGAGCAGTGTGTTAAGAATGGCCGGTCAATAGACATATTTCCTCTTGAGATTGGATGTTGAGGTCTTTTTTTCGAACTCAACATCTACATTTTTAACCAAACTCGGACTTCCACCAGCAGAGAAGAGGGAATATATAAAAAAGATCCAAAACAAGACTGTATCTGTATCTGTGCGGATATGGGATTCATACAGAACAAACACCATCGAATAAAGTCTGGTAGTATTTTGAGATACTACTGAAGCGCCTTGGTTAAGTGGTAATGATGCTTCGTCCTTGAAACCATGCTTGAATCCAGGGTCATCATCTAATGAAGATTTTATTGGAAGCAAAACTGCTATCTTATGCAGCAGTTTTTCTATATATATATATATATATATATATATATATGATTCGTAAACAAATAGTTTGGAGGAAACAATTTTTTAACGAGCCAGATCTTATTTTCGGGCACACAGTTTAACGTTTTCAAATGTGGCTATTTGACAGTGATAGTTCTCTTTGCATGCATTTAAATGGTTTCAATTATTGCTATTTATCACTAATAATTCGATTTTATATGAATAATAACCGCAAGTAAAGATTGAACAGTTCTTTTTTACCTATGAATAGGACTCTAACAGACACTACTACTCCGAGGTAAAGTTGATCTGAGAATAATGATAATGAAGGAATCCTCCACATTCACTTAACTCCATACGATTAGATGCAGTTTAATGTTAGACTTGTGACATGATCTTCCAGGATGGCTTCGATATTTAATAACCCACTTAGGACAATATTCCATTAAACAAAGTAACCAAAAAAACCGATTGCCTAGTCGGCTGGGCTGTAGAATTCGCCGACTGTACCTCAGCATAGGGGTAACCACCCCAATGAGTGGCCTGGTTATGACACTAAACATTCTGATGGTGACATTCCAGTGATGTCTGGGCTTTGGGGAATTCGGAGCACCCCTTTATTGGCATTTATCGCAGGTCCACTTTGGGCCGGAATGGTAGCACCTGATATGCTTATGCTAAATTGAATTATTTGAAATATAACTGTTTTTGGACATTGAAACTGTATTTACACTAAACTGAATTGTTTAACATAGAACTATTTTGACATTTAACTGCGTGCAAACAAAATATGTACTTATACTAAACTGAATTAGCTAAATTAGAACTGCTTGAGTAAACTGAATAGCTAGAAATAGATATGTTTTTCACAATTAAACTGTACTTACATTTAAACTGCGTGCTTATGCTAAACTGAATCGTTTGAAATTGAACTGTTTTTGACATTGTAACTATTTACACTAAACTGAATTGTTAAATATAACTGCTTGAATAAACTGAATAGTTTGAAATAGAAATGTTTTTAACAATTAAACTGTGTACTCGTGCTAAACTGAATTGTTTTAAATAGAACTGATTATTTACATAAACATGAAGTTGGCATTATATAACCTACAAAGGTTGATATGCCATAAAACCCAACCAACCAACCAAACAAACAAACAAACAAAAAAACGAAATGTCTAATGAAGATTATTGAGACTGGTTTCATTTTTCAATTTTTTTTATTAGAACTGATTGATCGTGACATCTAGTCATTTACGTTTTCATTTAAATTTTTAATTTTAAATTTTCAAATTAAAAAAAAATTCAACTTCGGTATTTTTTTATCAGACTTCGTATTCATCACTTACTTTGAACCCTTTCATGTCATCATTTTGGTTCTAATTCTTATTGGATGATTGAACCTTTTGTGATTTTAATCTCCTTCAGTGACCCGAAGCCAAGTCACATTCATGTGGACATTAACAGTTATTTATTTTTGTTTGTTTGTTTGTTCGGGTTTTGTGGCATATCAACATTTGTAGGTTATTTAGTGTACAAATCCATTTTATACATATAAGCCTATTAAGTAATGTTGGCGGCCATAGACGAGGCTGAACCAAAGGCTCCCTTTTCGATAGCTACTACACTAAGAAGTACTGAAGGCGTCACTCCATTCCCTGGATTGCACCATTTTATCCTTGATGCTTATCTTATAATGCTGAGTGTTAACCAAAGCGGAATCAAATACTATTTTTTGAGACTTTGGTATGTCTCGATTTGGGATTGAACCCCGCTCTCCCGGACTTTTGTTGAACGCTCTACTCATTAGGCCAATGACCTGGTTATGCATATATACAGTTCTATTTCAAACAATTCGGCTTAGCATGAGTAGACGGTTTAATAGTCAAAAACATTTCTATTTCAATTTAGTCAAACAGTTTTATTTCAAACAATTCAGTTTAGTATAAGTATATTTTTTTGTTTACATACAGTTAAATATCAAAACTGTTCTATTTCAAACAATTCAGTTTAGCATACAGAAACAGTTCCTTTTCAAATAATTCAGCTTAGCATGAAAACGCATTTTAAATGTCAAAACAGTTCTATTCTGAACAATTCAGTTTAGCATAAGTACGCAGTTTAAATGAAGCGCACAGTTTAAATGTCAAAACATTAATTTTTCAAGCAATTCACTTTAGCATAAGTACACAGTTTATTTCTACTTGACCCAGGTGCTACCACTCAGGACCAGAGTGGACATGGGAGCGATGGCAATGAAGGGATACTCCGCATTCCTCTAATCTCTAGCATTACTAGAACTTCATCATCAGATTGCTTAATGTCATATCCAGGACACTCATGGAGGGGGGCTTACCTCTCTACAGAGATGTATTCTACATCCCAACCATTGGTTTTAAGAAATCAAACCTGGTACATTTGTCTAAGTTATTTGCACATGATATCACAAGCACCTGATGAACTAAGCAACTTACAAATCCTTTGATAATAATAATTTTCTGGCCTAAATGTGGGGGTGTTAAACTGCATCAAAAACATATTCAACATCCTATACCCGTAGGGAAATCATTCTCGTGGACCCTAACGGTTGGTTTTCAGACGTTAAACCTTGCACCATTGTCAGAGAAATTTACACATGGCATCACCAAAACAAATCCCTTGATAACACCACGATTTCCTGGATTTCGAAAAACCACACCGTGAAACTTACCACTTTGTTGTTACATTCAACGAAAGTACTTCAATAACAAATTGGGAGTGTCCTCGTGGTATAATGGTTAAATCGCTAAACTCCGGAATCGTAGTTA
Organism: Sepioteuthis lessoniana; assembly: GCA_963585895.1. Taxonomy (NCBI): domain Eukaryota; kingdom Metazoa; phylum Mollusca; class Cephalopoda; order Myopsida; family Loliginidae; genus Sepioteuthis; species Sepioteuthis lessoniana. Next base: position 63,722,114 of record OY757909.1, on the reverse strand, counting down.
GTGAGTTCGAACTCCAACCTCGTTAAAGGCATAAACCCTTTTATCCTCCCAGTTATGGGTTAAATAATATCACTACTGTTCTTCTAGAAGGATGGCTTTGGCATTTAATAACCTACAAAGGTTGATATGCCATTAAACAAATGAACCGAATCAACAAAAAAAAATCAAAGCTTTTTTAAAAGTCTTGATCCATATTTGCAGCATCTTGCCCTCCAACAAAAAATAGATAGATAGATCGATCGATAGATAGATAGATAGATAAATAAATTAATAAAATCTCCGTGTCTTATTAAATGAAACATATAAAATAGAATGACGCTGATTAATAAAAAATTAGAATTAATTTACTAGCAATTTTTAAAAACTAAAGAAATCAATATCAAGCGGTAAAACCATCTAATCTATGTTAATACTAATAACTAGAATTTTCTTTCAAGATTTTCACATTCTAAAGCGATTTCCAAGCAATTAAAAAGTCCTTTATTACTTAATGAGCCAGGCTGTCCGATGTTCATCACATCGCCAGCCACTTCCATTTCGCTCTTGCTTTCGAACTTCTTCTCCATGTTATTCCGAATGGTTTGAGAGTTTCGTCATCTCATTGTCCTATAGGTTTTCCAGTTGATAGTTTCCTGACTCTCGGACACTTCTCATTAACTGCACGGGTTCACCTCTTGTTTTCTTCCGGTGCTTCACGATCACATCCTTCTTTCTGTCAAGGAATCACAACTGAAAATAATTAAACATATCCTTGCCTGGAGATATTTTAAAGCACGAAACTCTGAGTATCAATATCAATACTTTGAATTACCAGAGATTCCAAAACTATTACTTGCAATATATGGGTTTGATTTTCGTTATTCCATTTATATATCCAGTGTTATCTTTGTAGATACTGTAACCTTTAAAAACACTAACGATATTTATATATATATATATATATATATATATATACGTGTGTGTGTGTGTAGTGTGATTTTTTTAAAGATTTATTGAAATTTTGCTCTCATTCAAATACAACAATAAGAAATTGTTCAAAGAACTCTCAAATAATGGCATATCCTTTTTTTTCTAATTTTCTTTCTTCTTTATTGAAAGAACCACATTTTATTATTTTTGGCATAAAAATACCAAATGTCGTAATGTTTCTAGCATGTCCCTGCGGAACTATGCAACTAAAAAAAGAAAAACTTGAAAATAAACGAATGAGTAAGAAAAATTAAAAAAAAAACGTAAATATACATTTTTCTTTCTCTGTTCTATTTTATCTCTTTTTTAAATATTTTATTTTATTACTTTTTTTTAATGAAATCTAAGCAGCAAGTGTGAAGCACATTTGTAGATTTTCCCAATCCGAGTGCATATTTCTTAGTTAAAATATTTTTTTGGAGAAGAGGATGAAAAATGTTTAACAAAGCATACATGAAATGATTTGGTTGGGAAAAATCCTGTTTCGTTGTCCTACTGATGATAGTGGAATATTTTTTTTCGGTTGAGTTTTTTTTTTCTTTTTTTAGCTTTCTTAAACTCTCACTTCTTGCAGACAACTGCTGATTCTTCGAGAATGTTGTTCATAGTATCACGTCCGAGAATTTCTTCATTTTTATATCAATAAATTTATCAAAATTTAATATACTATGTCATTAGGTTTGGTTTGGTTTAGTTTCTTTATGTAATGGCATATCAAACTTTGTAGGTTATTTAATGCCAAAGCCATTCTCCTAGAAGAACAGCAGTGGTACTATTTAACCCATAGCTGGGAGGATAGGGGATTCATAACTTTCACACAGGTAATTGTCCGAAAGTGAACGTAATAGCGCGACTGTAGTTCGAACTCGATTGGTACGATTATATATATATATATATATATATATATAAGTAAGTAAAGTTGGCGACCGTAGTCGAGGGTGACCAGAAGGCTCCCTTTTCAATGACTACTACACCGAGGTGTTGGGGAGGGCGCTACACGTTTCCCTGGATTGCTCCACTTTACCCTTGATACATACCTTATATTGCTGAGTGTTAAGCAAGGAGGTATCAAGTATCATTTTTAAAGTCTTTGGTATGACGTGACTTGGGATTGAACACATGTCTCCCAGACCATTGGCGAACACTCTACCCACTATGGAAAAGTTGATGTATGATAGTAAAGACATCGTGGTGGGGGTTAATGGTTAAGGCGATGGTCTGTAGAATCGTCGCAAGTTCGAACTCCAGTCGCGCTATTACGTTCACTTTCGGACAAATACCCGTGGGAAAGGTATATATATATATATATATATATATACCTAAAATCTTCGCTCGAGTAGGATGTGAAAGAAGGTCAATTTTTTAACCAGAATTTAACAAGGTTGAATTGAGAGTTTTCCTTCTCCTAAACTAGTAGCCATACTAAGGTTAAAGAACACAGGTGGACCAACTACTTAATCTTATCTAGAGGGAAAATAAATGGATTCATAATTTTCCCAAGGGTAATAGTGTTATTTGAAATGCAAACAGCCATATCCAGGATTTTAAATCGAGTTGTCGTTTTCATTTTATACTCCGATTACCATTACACCACGATCGCTTCAACATTAATTACGTAGACCAGTGTTCATGTTTTCGAACAGGAATACCTCAATAATTGATTGGTTTTTACGGCATATCAACCCATCACGGGTTATTTTATGGTTAGAAGTGAGGGAATCGAGTTGATTGTTCGTTCATATATACATTTTTTCTGTAGTTGTTTCTAAAAAGGTTTTTTTCAAATAAGGCCAATTAGATTTGAAATAGATCAATTTGATCAACTGATGAGACCCTAGTAAGTACTACAACTTCTGGTCTGAGTGAACCTGGGAGTAATGGTAATGAAGATGTGCTCCATTACTCCATAGATATCTAAAACCGAAGCCTGTCCATTAGGTACAGATTAATGTCATACTTAGGAATCCCTTTTTGGGAGGATTACTTTTCTGTAGAGAACACAGTCAGCTTATTCGAAGACACACCAACTAGTCTAGAATCAGTTTGAATAAGGAGTTCATGAATCGTGTGTTTTACAAATTCATCGGAAACTAGCAATAGTACTTGTGTTTTATTGCCATCATTTTAAAGATAGGTTTTCTTATATATGTATATTCAGTCAACACATTTTTCGACTTCTTTTTTTGGACGTTTCACCCTAGAGACAAGTATATATGTAAAACAAACAGAATATCCTACACTCAAAGCGAAGTCACATTCTAGTAGACCCTAACGGTTGGTTTTCAGTCTTTAAACCTTGGACCATTGTCTAACCCATTCACACATGTCACCAATACATTATAATAACACCCGTTTAGAAATTCCTTGGTAACACCACCATTTGCTGTATCTAAAAAACATACCATAAAACTCACCTCTTTGTTGGAGCTACTAACTTGAAATAAAATCCTAACAATTCAGCCAACCGTTTCATTTTTCCTCGATACAATTGACAAAATATGATTGTCATTTTTAAGTGTGTCCTCAAAGCCAACTCATGGATCGCAGTTCTCATTTATTTTTTTGATTTCTCTCGTGCTTTATTCATATTTAATTTTAATGTTTTGGATCCAATATTTCGTACCGTACATTTTTCTAAATTAAATTTTAATTTCCGAATATTTTTCCTATAAGACAATTTCTTTAAATCCATCGGTATGATTATTGTTTAACATCAGTAGCGAATTGTTTCATTGTTGAATTTATATCATTAGATATCATTAATTTTTTTTTCTTTCTGATTTTCGGTAAATCATTCATGAATATCAGAATCCACAGAAGTCATAGTAATGATTCCTGAGCAACACCGGGGGATATATTCTGTGTTTCAGAA
>OY757909.1:63690773-63713273 GCA_963585895.1 Sepioteuthis lessoniana | reverse complement strand
TCAAAACTTATAAGTTATTTACAGCCCTATCCTGTTTAGTATATATGATTTGTAAACGAATAGTTTGGAGGAAACATTTTTGAACGAGCCAGATCCTGTTTTCTGGCACACAGTTTAATATTTTCAAATATTGCTATCTGACAGTGACAGTACTTTTTGCACGCAGTGAAATAGCTGCAATTATTGCTTTTTAACACTGATAATTCTATTTGATATTAATAATAACTCCTAAAAGTTTGAACAGATAAATGGTTAAACAGTTCTACACATCGGACCCTAACATGTTTTACTACACCAGGTTAGAAAAGACCTGGGATTAATAGCCAAACATGGGTTCTCGACATTACCCAGAGGTCAATGACTGAAGTCTCATCATCAGATTATTTAGTTTTATATCCTAAACCTCGGTGGATGGAAGGTCTTACCTCGACTGTGCTATATATCAATAGTACATATATTCTGGGCAAAGATTTTCTTTAAGTTTGATGGGAAAGGATTGTAGAAAAGGGAAATGCCCAATGATTAATAATAATAATGATTGTGGACTTAGCTGTCCCAGCTGACCACAGAATAAAATTAAAAGAAAGCTTGAATAATGATAAGTACCTGAACTTCGCTATGTAATTGGTTTGGTTTGGTTTCTTTGTTTAATGGCATATAAACCTTTGTAGTTTATTTAATGCCAATGCTATTCTCCTAGAAGAACAGTAGTGGTACTATTTAACCCATAGCTGGGAGGATAAGGCGGTTCATACCTTTCCCAAGGGTATTTGCCCGAAAGTGAACGTAATAGTGTGACTGGAGTACGAACTCACTTACTACGATTCGGCAGTCCATCGCTTTAACCATTACACCACGAGGACACCTCCTCTATGTAATTGAAAAACTTTGGAACATGAAAGTAACGGTTAAAATAATTGTCGTTGGTGCTCTTGGTACAGTCATGAAAGGTTTGGTAAAAGGACTTGCAGACTTGGATATAAGTAGACGAGTGGAGACCATCCAAACTACAGCATTGTTGAGATTGGCCAGAATACAGTGAAGAATCCCGGAGACGACGAGATTTGTTGTCTTTCTAACTCTAGTGAAAGACCATCAGCTAAAGCTACAGTGAAAAACTCTCCAAAAGTAAAACAATAATAATAAATCTGACCGTACTGCTAAATTGTACATGCACAAACCAGAATCCGACCTGAAGAATGAGATGCATAAAATTGTCTGAGATTTTGAAATACAAATAGATAACCTAATTCCGGTCTGAAGACCAGATCTGGTGATAATAAACAAAAAAGGAAAACTTCTATATATGTGGACGTTTCCATCCCAGGGAACCACAAAGTGAAAATTAAAGAAAGTGAGAAGAGAGACAAGTACTTAGACATTGCCTGAGTACTGTGAAATTTGTGGAACATGAGGTGAACGTGATACTTATTGTGATTGGCGAGCTTGGAACGGTCCTCAAAGGGGCATGGGGTCGTTGAAAATTGGAGGACGACCCAAGACCAACCAAACTACTGCATTGTTGAGGTCGGCCAAAATACTGGGAAGAGTCCTGGAGACCTGAGGATATTTGCTGTCATTTAGACCCTACTGAAGGAACATCAGCTAACACTTGGAGGAACAACTCGTATGATAATAATCTGTATTGCTACGCAAGTTTTCGCACTGGATTTTAAGACCACAAATTTTGCTGATTTCACCACCGTTAATCTAAACATACAAATAATAAATTAATTGTGTTGCAAATTGCCCTGCAAATAGATTCGAAGACCTGGGCAAATTTCAGGGTTAATTACACAAAACGAACAGATCACGAGTGGGTGTTGGTGGGAGGAATTAATTGTCGTTGAGAGACTGTCCGGCATAATCATCTGGGGTTGAGAAACGAATAAATCTTGAATCAACATTTGAATAGACATAGATTTTCCTTATTTCCTTTACATTTATTTCAGACTTTGTTGGAAAGGTGGAATACGTGAAAATTGTAGTAAAACTATAGAGTTAGTGCAGCATTTGTGTCATCACTAGCTCTGGCGTTCTTATCCACTATTTTGGTAATATTTATAATTATAAGCACAAATAAAATCTTATATGATTGATTGATTTTAACATGTTGAACCATTTAGGGTTATTTTTTGTCGTTTAGATAGGGAATCATAATAACTGTTACATTCTTGTGTGGTTGCTTTTAGGAGTTGTACACCGTCCAATTGAATACAAATCATTTTTAAACATATCTGTCAATGGGGTCCTGACTGGTAGAACCATTTAGCATCAGGGTGGTCTTGGGCGTAATGGAAATAAAAGGGACTCCATATACTTCAGATCTCCAAACTAGAGCCTCACCATTCGATACAGTTTTGATTCATAACTAGGAAACGCCTTTTGTTATAAGGTTTTACCTATTCGAAAGAGATATAGTCAGCTTATTCGAAGTCTTGCGGGAAGAGCCTATCCGATTACCGATTGAGTTTATGGCTCATTAACTAGTTGGTATGTGAGTGTGTCCCCATTAGTACGTCCAGCGTATATTTGCTTAGAAAAATATTCCCTTTGTTTTAAAATTGGTTATCTTTCATGTTATCAGTGGCAGATATTCAGTTTTTAATTTGGTTTGTTTGCATTGGATTTTATGGCATATTAACCATTGTAGGTTATTTAATGCCAAATGCCTGTTTACACATATATATTGAACATATATGATCTGAAAACATTTTTTGGAGATAAAATTTTAAAACAAGCCTGAGCTAATTCTTTTGGCACACAGTTAAATGGTTTCAAGTATTTCTGTATAAAAAAGCAAAGTTGGTGAACATAGTAGAGGGTGACCCGAAGGCTCCCTTTTCAATAGCTACTACATCGAATGGTAGGAAAGGGTGCTACTCCTTTCTATAGATTGGTCCCCTTTACCATTGATCAGAACCTTATAATTCTGAGTGTTAAGTAAGGAGGTATCAGTACCATTTTTTGAGTCTTTGGCGTGACTAGACCTGAAATTGAAACCCAGTCTCCAAGGACTTTGGCGAACACTCTCATCCCTAGGCCAATGGACTGGTCCATGTACATTTAACAGTTTAACATCAGTCACTTCTTTGTCCACATTTAAATGAATATCCATATGATTTGTAAGTGAATAGTTAGTAGGTAATTTCATTGGAAATGAGTTAAAACTAATTTCTTTGATCACTAGTATTGCTCGTGTTTTAGTCATTTAAATGGTTTCAACTATTGCTACCTAACATTTGTAATTCTATTCAATATTAATCATATTTTGCCAATAGTGAAGAGGTTACAAGCATTGCTATTTAACACGAATAATTCTGTTCGACATTGTTCATTCATTTGCACTCAGTCAGATAGTTTCAAGTATTTCTATGTATCAGTAACAATTAAATATTTTGTTTACACATAGTTAAATAGATAAATAATTCTACTTCTAAGAATTTGATTTAATATGAGTCATTTGTTTGCACAGTTTAAATGTCAAACAGTTCTATTTGACTCAAGGATAAGACTCTATCAGGTGCTACGGCTCCGGGTCAGAGTGCACCTGGGGCAATGGCAATGTAGAGGTACTCTATATTGCCCTGAGCTCCTAGACGGGAGCCTCACCATATATCCATAACAATAACTGAGGCGGATGTCTTACCCCTCAGCAAAGATGCAGTCGGTGTATTCTATTACCCCTGCCCACTGGGCTTGTTCGGTTTTTAAGTAAAATAGAAAAAAGAGGAAAAAGGGGGAAAATCTTATAATTATAGTTTCTAAGGCAAGCAATCATTTTTTGAATGGAATACTTAATATAAAATTATCTTTCTAAAAGTCATCTAACTTGTTTGTTACATATAGCCGTCTTGTCATCTTCTTCGACATGGGGTCCTTGCTGTTTCATCTTTTTGGCTTCTAAATTCTTTCTCTTGGATTTAGTGATTGCCCCAGGAACTTTGATGGAAATTTCGACTACAACATTTTGCTTAAGCGTAAATTTCAGTGGATCTCTGCTAACTACTTAAAATCAAACTTTTAGAATTCATAATAACATAACTTTAAAGTTTTCCAATGAGACCCAAGGTCATATGTGACCTCCAGGAGTCTATCTATGTCTATCAAAATTAGGTAACCCCAATCAGAGACAACACTTCTGCTCTGAGGAAAACGGTTTGCATCTGCTTAAAAAAAACTACACTTCATTCTGAATGAAAGATTAGGACTATCTATTATTTAACACACGGTGCGAGGCATTTTTTTTTTAAATGATGGGATGAGAAAAATTGTCGAGAGAATGGAACATGCCCAACACCTAAAAGAAATTGATCTCCCTATCTCTCGCTACAAAATGTAAAATGTTTACTATAATTTATCAATGGTTTAATTTTAACAATAGTTTGATTCGAACTCATCCACCATTTGTAGTTGAGTGAGTTACAGGTGGACAACCGAATGCTTGTGGTCAAACTGGTGATGTGCAGATGTGATCTGCATGTTGTATTACCATGAAAAGATAGCGTTTGATGACGATTTTTTATTTGGGTTTTATGGCATATCAACTTTTGTATATTATTTGATGGCAAATTCATTTTTATACAAATAATCAGTTCTATTTTAAACAATCCAGTTTAGCATGAGTACACAGTTTCAATTTCAAGCTATTCAGCTATTCAATTTCAAGCTATTCAGTTTATTCAAACAGTTTTAATTCAAACAATTCATTTTCGTAAGTACAGTTTCAATATCAAAAATAATTCTTTTTCAAACAATTCAGTTTAACAATTCAGTTTAGCATAAGTACGTAGTTTACATTTCAAAACGGTTCTACTTCAAGTAATTAAGTTTAGCGTAAGGATGCAGTTTAAATATCAAAACAGTTCTATTTTAAGCAATTCAGTTTAGTATAAATACGTAATTTAGATCTATTTGACCTATAGATAGGACCCTATCAGGTGCTTCGGGACAGAGTGGACTAGGGATGATGACTATGAAGTCGTACTCCACATTCCACAAAGCTGCAGCATTAATGGGACCTTACCATCAGATAGCTTAGTGTCATATCCAAGACACTCGTTGGGGGGTGTCTTACCCCTCTGCAGAGGGGTAGTAGGTATATTCTACCGCCCCAGCTGACTGGTCAAGTTTGAAGACGAATGAATATGACGCAAGGCTACGTGCGATTAAGTTTAGGGCATTGTTTAGAGACAGTCACTGGGAAGACAGCGAACAAGCAATGTCATAGTGTGCTTTTTTTTTTTTTGGTCGAAACTAAGACCACATTCTCTGAGATGCAATTCAGTATTGAACCATAAAAAGACGAGGCTAATAAATAAAAATAGTTAGTGCTAGGGATGCTGACATTAGATTAAGCATCTTTCCCTGACGTAAGAGGGATAAAAAAAAAAAAGGTCAACTTTTACTAGTGGTTCTGTTTCTTCAATTCAAAAGTTCGGGCATCAATTACATCCCTAGGTATCCTTTTCGAAGTTGAGCCTTGGACGGACTCAGCAAATATAACTATTTAATGACAAACATGCTTTAACTGGTAATTTATGTCCATTCTGTAACAAAAGTTGTGGGTCTACAGCAGGTCTGAGAAGCCACGTAAGAGTGCGCGGAGTTAATTTCAGTATTAAGGAGAATTTTGGCTTGTAACAGTTGCGACATGATTTGCAAGGATGAATTTGGCTTGAGGGATCATATGCACTCTCGCTTTTTGCGGGATTGAGAATCACTATCTATCTATCTATCTATCTATCTATCTATTCGTAGTTTTGCAGCAGTCGTTCATGTAAGCATGTTTCATTAAATAATAAAGATAAATTTCGTCTATATATTTTTTTTAAGATCCTTTAAAGTTTTCTGATAAGTGTCTTCGTTTCAGGTTGGAATTAGTAGATGAGTTTCTCAAAAAATCTCTCTCTCTCTCTCTATATATATATATATATATATATATATTGAGAGAGAGAGAGAGAGAGAGATTGATACATAAATAAATATTCGTTTGAATTGATCAGAAAGTGATTATAACAAAAAAGATTTAGAAAACGGGAAGTGAATATGTCATTATTAACATTTCTTTGAATAACGTTTTAAAGTAAAGGATAAATATCTATCAATTTATCTCTCTCTCTCTCTCTCTCTCTCTCTCTCTCTCTCTCTCTCTCTCTCTATCTATCTATCTATCTCATTGTGTTCATATCCCTCTATCTCAGTATTTTCATATCTATTTCTCTCTCTATCTTAGTCTGTTCATATCTATCTATCTATCTATCTATCTATCTATCTATCTATCGAACTTGAATAGTCTCACTAAATGACTCTTTTTTCTGGTATTTTCGATTTTGTTTCTCTTTGCTTCTGCTTAACCAGTTCGAAGTAATGAAGAAACCCGAGACACTGCAAAGTAACTGACTTTTTTTCACAAAAAATACCTCAAAATGTCCCTTTATAGAAGCGGACTACTAAAACCAAAATAAATAAAAAGAGATAACATGGAAATAAGAAGCTTAATATACAGTAGTAGACAAACTTGAATAGCTTTTATGATCAGTAAATAGACTGCAAGCGACAACGATATGCTGTAAGTGCAGAGCAGCAGGCACCACAACAGCAGGAGAAGCAACATTTTCTTCTCATATGTTTGCCTCTAATTGCGTGAGTGTTGTTAAAAAGGCAGGAGTCAGTTTTGAGGCGTGGTTGTAACTATGACAATCCTTCCTTGTACAATACGCCTTTTTCCCGCCTGTTTTCTTTTTTTATTTTTTCGTTTTTTTTTGTTTGTTTGTTTGTTTTCAGTCTCTCCTTTCTGCTTTTTAGTGGGTGGTCGTCTCTTCTTGTCTTTACGCCATTTATTTGTGCTGATAAAAATAACAGATACATTTCCATCATTTTCATATTGTTCTTTGTCTCGCTTTTATCTTTATAGACTCACATTTTTCTTTCTTTCTTTTTTTCTTCTTATTTCTTTTAACTCCTCATTTTTTTTTCTCTATTTTTTGATTTTCATTTTTATTCTTTCTTGGCACCACTTTTGTCCTTTTTTCAATTTAACAACTTCTACATAATCACAGTCATTTCAATCCACCCGCTTACTCCTTAATTCTATTCATATTTCTTTTCTCTTCTTCGACGGAGATAACCTATTTTCAACCTCCTTCTTCCTCAATCGCATTATTCCTAACTTTTCCTCCTTTTCCTTCTCATTTATTACTTGCTCTTTCTTTTTCTTCTCCTTCCTCTTCACATCTCTCTTTTAAATACATTCATTCTTTCCCATTATTCCTCTAATTTTTTCATGAATATCTTTTTTTTTAATCCTATTTATTTCTCTCTTTCTTTTTTTTCTTCTTCTTTTTTTCGTGAATAAAATAAGACTAGTGTCTTAGTTTTGTTATTTCAAACCGTCAATAATTTTCTTCTTTTTTTCCTAATATCTCCCTGTATTATCTAATATATTATCGGTTGTATACTTTTTAAATACTGTTATCGGGGGATGTCCTCGTAGTGTAATAGTTAAAGCGATGGATTGTGGAATTGTAGTTAGTGAGTTCGTCTCCAGTCGCTCGATTACGTTCACTTTCGGGCAAATACCTTTGGGAAAGGTATGAACCCCCTTATCCTCCCAGCTATGGGTTAAATAGTCAACTACTGTTCTTCTAGAAGGATGGCTTTGGCATTAAATAGCCTACAAAGGTTGATATACCATAAAGAAACCAAACGAAATACGAATATCTTGCTTTCCATTTCGTTTTCTTTATTGGTCACCTTACTTTCTTTTCTTTATCTTTTCTTTTTTCCCTTATATTTTTTATTTAACTATTAATTCTGATCATCTTGTAAAGTAAGTATTTTGACGGGAGCGGGGAAACAAAAACCAGGGTGTTTTTATAAGTAGTGAAACGCAGTTTCTTCCAGGCAGCGGTCACATCGATACTGCTATATGGCTGCACTACATGGACACTAACAAAACGGCTGGAGAAGAAGCTAGACGGCAATTACACAAGAATGCTACGTGCAATCTTAAACAAGTCCTGGCGGCAAAACCCCACAAGACACCAACTGTACGGCCATCTACCCCCTATCACGAAAACTATTCAAGTTAGACGAGCCAGACATGCAGGACACTGCTGGAGAAGCAGGGACGAACTCATAAGTGATGTACTCTTATGGACCCCCACACATGGCCGTGCAAAAGCAGGACGACCAGCACGAACATACATTCAGCAGCTATGTGAGGATACGGGATGTTGTCCTGAAGACCTACCTAGGGCGATGAACGATAGGGAGGAGTGGCGAGAGAGGGTCAGGGATATCCGTGCTACCAGCACGATATGATGATGATGATGAAGAACTTTTAACAGTAGTGCAAGATAATGGTTTTACACTGGAGTCTGAGTGACAGCAATCTCGTCAAGTCACCAGGATTCTTCTTAGTATTCTGGCCGATCTCAACAATGCTGTAGTTTGAATGGTTTCCACTCGTCCTCTTGTTTCCAAGTCCTCTAGTACCTGTACCAATACTTTGGTTTCTTTACAGAACGCATCAATTACTATGGGTATCACCGACAACTTCGTGTTCCAAAGATTTTTTCTCAATCCTTTATCAAGATATAGGTATCAATCTCTTTTTTCGGCTTCCTTTAGTTTTACCTTGTGGTCAGCCGGAACGATCATCATCATCATCATCATGTCGTGCCGCCAGCACGAATATCCCTGACTCTCTCTCGCCACTTCTCCCTATCATTCATCGCCTCTGGCAGGTCTTCAGGGCTACATCCCGTATCCTCACAAAGCTTCGGTATGCATGTATGTTCGAGCGGGTCGTCCTGCTTTTGCTCGACCATATGTGGGGGTCCATAGGAGTACATCACTTATGAGCTCGTCCCTACTTCTCCAGCAGTGTCCTACATGTCTGGTTCGTCTAACTTGTATAGTTTTCGTGATGGGAGGTAGGTGGCCGTATAGTTGGTGCTTTGTGGTGTGTTGCCTCTAGGACTTGTTGAATATTGCTCACAGCATTCTTGTGTAATTGCCGTCTAGCTTTTTCTCCAGTCGTTAAAAGCTAGACGGCCGGAACGATAAAATCCACTAGTCGGCAGGTTTTTATTTATTTATTTATTTTTTTTCTTGACTATCACTAAGTCTGGTAGTCTGGCTGAGATTAGATGATCCGTTTGTGTCTCAAAATCCAGAGAATTTTGTGCGTCTCATTTTCCAGAACGAATTTTGAGTTATTTTTTATTTATTTATACACCTCGCGAGTTTTTAACCCTAACACTAACTGATAGTTTGTCACTGGAGTCTGAGTAACCGCAAATATTCTTAGATCTCTTGCGGATCTTAACAACCCTAGTCTGAATGGTTTTTACCTTTCCTCTGATTTTCAATTCCGCAAGTCCCTTTTACAAGTGCTGGGGCACTGTTCCGAGTGCGCCGACTATCATTGGAATCACTTTCACCACATTATGTTTTACTGATTTGATAAGATCCAAATAAGAGTCCATCTTTTCTCTTTATTTTATTTTTAATATAGGGTCCACTGGAATTGCATAATCCACCAGGAAACAACTTCTTATCTTCTTTTAATGAACACTAGCTCCGGTATTCTGGCCTGGATTGGGTGATCCGCTTGTATCTCAAAATCCCAGAGAATCTTATGAGCCTCGTTTTCTTGGACAGCAATACTACTACTACTACTACTACTACTACTACTACTACTACTAGTACAACTACTACTGTTTTAACGAGATCAATGTTTGGATCCCATTACTTCCGCGCTTTTCAGTCATCAATTCCATATTTTTACTTGGTTCTTTTTTTTTTTTTTTTATCTTCCCGCTTTCTTATTAATGCGTAAATGCTGATATTATAAATAGCAGTATTATTAATTTCTGTAATCATTTTATCATTATTATCGACATACCTCTTATTAATTTTTACAAAAATTATAATTAATATTATCTTGGTAATTTGATTATTATATTAACATCATTACCCTTATTTTTATTGTTAATAGCGAAGATAGTTATTATGATGGTGACCATATTTCAGCATTATCCTCATTATCGCATAAACCTCATCACTACTATAACTACTACTACTACCCGTATAATAATAATAATAATAATAATAATAATAATAATAATAATAATAATAATAATAATAATAGAACGAATCAGTTGATCAAAGGCACCGTAAAAACAATATTTCTCAAATAAAGAACGTGGCTGCCTCAGCGGTCACAGATTAAAATCCAATTATCTCAGCCAAGAAGAAAATGTTCTGCATTATTTGTACACTTAGAACATTTCCGGAGACCATTGCAGAGAGACAAGAAGAACTAAACTAACTCTAAACTAAGAAAAATCGAAATCTATCAAGACAAAAAATTTATTTATTTATTCAATTTCAATTTCAAGATTCAAAAATTTTAATGATTTGTTCTCATATAAGCAATTTATATTATAAAAAGACGCCAAGAGTTCAGGATGTTTTTTTGTCAGTTATCTTCATCATCAGGCTTTTAGTGAAACACAGAATAGAACACGAGTAATTTTTTTTCTCGTTTACCAAATTCAAAACTCATTTCAACAGCAATATTTGAATACAGAGAAGATATCAACATAAATAAGAAAGCAAAGCTTCACAACATATAAAAATTAGTTTCAGAGGTGCTTCCACGAATGAAAAACTCGATGGAATAAATGTGTTGAATACTAAGGGGATTATTTTAAAGAAAATTAAAGTTTCATCCAATTTTCTTTTGTTTCTGTCTAGGTCAATATAGCTGAGATATTGATACTTTTTAAAACATACTTCGCATTCAGAAGAATACTCACTAGGAAGCTGGAGTAAAGAGTTGAGATTTTGCCAAATAATTATCATTTCACCTATCGCAAGTTTTTCATGTCAGTATCAGCTGGTGATCTTTTATTGGAGTCTAAGAGACAGCCAGTCTCCTTGGCTCTCAAGGACTTTTCTGAGTATTCTAGCCGATGCACTAGTCTGTATGATCTTAATTCTTCCCCTGATTTCCATTTTTGCCAGTCCCTTTTCCAGGCCCTTGGGGACTTTTCCCCAGTACATTGACTATTATTGATTGATATCACTTTCCCATCATGTTCCACAGCTTTTTCGGCTATCTGGAAAAATCCAAATATTTTATCTTTTCGATTTCTTCCATTTTGACTCTGTGATCTGTTTGAATGGCAAAATCTATCAAATGACAAGTTCATTTGTTTTTAGAGAATTAATACTAGGTCTAGTCTTTTGACCGGAATTGAACCAGCCGTTTGTTTTTCAAAATTCCAGACAATCTTCTTCTTCCTCTTTATGATTGGTATAATTGTCACCTTCTTGTTTTTTCAATTCCCTCGCAAGGTCGAGGTACTTATCCTTCTTTTCACTTTCTTTCAGTTGTATCCTGTGGTCAGCCAGGACAGCAAAGTCGACAATTTTGCAAGTTCTCTTTTTTTGTTGATAATTGTAAGGTCTGGTCTTCTGGCCGAGAATAGGTGATCCGTTTATCATTATTATATTCCATCCGAGTTTTTCATGCCCGCTCAAGCACTCTTAGAGACAGGAAATCTCTTCAGGTCTCCAAAAACCTTATAATTATCTTAGCCGATTTTAGCAACGCTATTGTCTAGATGTTCTTAATTTTTCCACTTACACCCTGTTCATTGAATCTCTTTTCCACGTTGCTGCGAACTGTTTCAAGAGCACTAACTACAATTAGTATTACCGTCATTTCCAAGTTCCACGGAATTTTTAGCTCTCTTACAAGAGCCAAATATTTGTCTATCTTTTCTTTTACTTTCTCTCTTTGGTTTGCTGGAACAGCCAAATACTATGAGATAGCAAGTTCTTTTTTTTCTTATTAATTAACACTTAGTCTGGTCTTCTACTTTGGATTTTCTGATGAAAAGATTATATCTAGTGAGTTTTTCACACCAGAGTCAGCTGATGGTTTTTCACTGGAGACTAAATGACAACAAGTCTCCTCAAGTCTCCAGGATTTTTCTCAGTATTTCTGACGGTCTTAACAGAGATGTGCTCTAGATAGTCGCCATTCTTCAACCAATTTTCAACTCTTCCAAGCCACTTTCCAAGCCTTTGGGGACCATTCCAAGCTCACAAATTATAATTGGAATTAATGTCACTTTCATTCATGTTCCACAGCTTTCTTAGAAATTTGGTAAGGTCAAAGTACTTGTCTCGTTTTTTTTTTCTTTTATTTTCACCCTGTGGTCTGCTATTATTATCAATGATTTCATTATTAGTGTTAGTATCATTATTAAATATGTCAAAGCGGATATGACTATAACTGAAGACAACAAAATGAAAGTGAAAGTACTTGAGAGAGCTAGGAAATATCAAAGTATTGGCAAAGAGTTGTGAATATTTTAAATGATGGTGGAAATGATGTACATAGAGAGTAATTTACTGAGATTAATCTAAAAAAACATGGAAGAAAGGATGGCAAACTGAGACAATGCAGATAATTGGTTTGTTGAAAGTGATGACAATACTGAAATTCAAAGAGACGTTCGACTTCCACCAGAAATAATTGTTGTGAAAATTAGAATTATACGAGAAATGAGAATTAACGTAACCAAGAAAAGGAAGTTGTGTCAGACAGCAGATGTAGCCAATCCAGTAGACTTGGATGTCTAAAGAAAGGAGAATGAAAAACTGGAAAAATAATTGTGATTTGCAGATGTGAATATATATATATATATATATATATATATGCATACATACACACAAACGTACATGCATATATATATATATATATATATATATATATATATGTGTGTGTGTGTGTGTGTGTTTCTCTGAGTATGTGTGAGTATGCTTGTGTGTGTGTGTGTTGAGCACTCGCAAAAGTCCCGAAATTATTTGCTAAATTATCGCAAAAAATGTAATGTAGAGGAAGAATTAAGTAAGTAAAGTTGTCGACCGTAGTCGAGGGTGACCAGAAGGCCCCTTTTTCAATAGCTCCGAGGATTGCTCCACTTTACCCTTGATACGTATCTAATATTGCTGAGTGTTAAGTAAGGAGGTATCAAGTACCATTATTAAAGTCTGTGGTATGACGCGACCTGGGATTGAACCCAGGTCACTCGGACCATTTGGCAACCACTCTACCCACTAGACCAATAAACTCGTATAAATAAAACGAACTAGAATATAAAAAAAAGATCAGAGAAATACTGAGGAATTTTTGGTCATTCAAGCCAGGTACTTTGATGCGATTTCAATGAATTCCTTCTTTCATCATATCCTTCATCAAATTAAAGTAATTAATCTCTAATTAAATTAAATCTTGTATTTTACTGCAATAAACTTTTTTTTTCCAAAATCATTAAATACATAGGCATTACTATTTCATTACATTTCCCTAAGTGCTTTTATATGTTAGATTTACGCGTATATTTCAAAGTAATTTTATGTGAAGCTTTCCCTGAGATTAAGAAATTAATGAAAATTGGTTTGGATTGATGTTTTCTACAATTTCAAGAACTGATGAATAACCTTTAATACAAAATTGCTTATTCGTTTCATTTCACTTTTTAGATTACCAAACAGTTTGATTTCTGCTAGTAAATTTCATATTGGACCCAGAGAGGTATTACAATTTAAAATGTTTCTCATCGAGCATCAAACAATATGTAATAATCAACATGGAATCATGTTGTTACAAATCTTGCATAATGCTACTCAGTTTAATTTTTTTGCCCAGTCGGCTGGGGCTGTAGAATACACCGACTGCTTCTCTGCAGAGGGGTAAGACCCCCCCCCAACGAAGGTCCTGATATATGACACTAAACAATCTGATGGTGAGGTTCCAGAAGTACTGGAGCTTTTGGGAATGCGGTGTAGCCCTTCATTGCCATCGCTCCCAGGTCCACTCTGGCCCTATCTATGGGTTAAATAGAACTAACGGCATACTTATGCTAAAATGAATTGAGTAAACTGAATAGCTTAAAATAGAAACGTTTTTGACAATTAAACCGTACTCACACTTAAACTGCGTGCTTATGCTTAACTGAATTATTTCAAATAGAACTGTTTTTCGACATTAAAACTGTATTTACACTTAACTGAATTATTACATATAACTGCTTAAATAGTTTGAAATGGAAATGTTTTTGACAATTAAACTGTGTACTTATGCTAAACTGAACTGTTTGCAATAGAACAGATTATTTACATAAAAATGGATTTGGCGTTAAATAACCTACAAAGGTTGATATGCCATAAAACCCAACAAACCAACCAACCAAGCATCAGTTTAATTTTTGAAACTTCCACCCCACTGAAACAATTATTCATATCTAATTAAACGTTACTAATTAAGTTTATTGGGAGCCCTACAAGCTGGAGATGAAAAATAATTACTTGGTATTATTGGTTTATTTAGATTAAAAATGGGTATCAAACTAAAATACTTAAATCGATAAATCTCTTAAATGTCATTAGCTGAAGTTAAAATATATTTCTCGACAAAATTCTGTGAATCTCCCCGCTAAAATATTAGCTTAATAAGATCTTATAAGATCTTAATTACTAGATTTATTTTCGGTTATATGGTTTTGTGTCTTATTTGATTAATTGATTAATCTCAATAGCATGTCAATCCGCCAAGGATTATTTCATGTCTAGAAGTTTGGGAATCACGTTCATTGTACGTTCATATTTACATTTTTTATGTAACTGTTCATAAAAGATTTTTTAAAACACAATCCCAATCAAATACAAATCATTTTTCAACAAATCATATACATAGGACCCTAACAGGCAGTACCACGCAGGGAGAGATTAATGGTAAAGAAGAGGTACTCCACACAACCAAAATCTCAGAGACAGATTGACTTTTGTGTCATACCCAGGACTATCTTTTCGCGTATTCATCACTGTTTGAATGTTTGAGTGCAAATTTGTCAATGTATAATAATTGTACAATAGAGAGAGACCATAGTCGAGGGTGACCCGAAGGCTCCCTTTTCGATAGCTACTACACCAAGGTGTAGGAGAGGGCGCTACTCCTTTCCCAGGATTGCTTCCCTTTACCCTTGATCCATACCTTATAAAGCTGAGTGTTAAGCAAGGAGGCATCAAGTACCATTTTTTGAGTCTTTGGTATGACTCAACCAGGGATTGAACCCAGGTCTCCCGGGCCATTGGCGAACACTCTAACCGCTAGGCCAATGTCCGATTCTTGACTTCGTCATGGATCTTCTGTTCTTACCAAGGGTATTTTTCTTTTAAATACCCTGTCCGGTGGCAAAAGCTGCTTGGTAGCGCCAGGAGTGGCAGTACTGCCTTGAGCTACCGAAACTGTGGTAGGCGGTTGGTGGCTGATGAGGTTAGGGTATCGCACGTGCTTTCACACGTTGTATGATGAAAAAAAAAATTACATCTTGATTTCGTCATAGGTCTTCTGTTCTTACCAAGTACTATGAACTAAGTTGCGTTGTTTTATTGTGTCAAATTTTCGATTCCTTTATATCGTAATCAAAATATAGTTTGCTTCATATATGTTTTTTCTACAGAAGTACTTTCGGCGAATTTCTGTTTTGTTGAAAATTTTCCGTATTTCCGTTATTGTTAATCTTTTTGTTCTGTACATCTTTATCCGGATCACGTTTCAACGACGTAGCTAACGATGCATTCAGCACTTTCTTACCTGTTGTCAAGGGTTACAAGGTGACTTTTGCAGTATAGGAAGATGAAGCATACTTTTCAACTGAGTTTAAGAGAACTTTTCGATGAAAGAAAGTACAAATCGAAAAAGGGGAAAAAAAATCCAATGAAACGAGAAATAAAGATTGAGACTTCCAAAACAATTGATCACCCTTGAATTAAATGTGTTAGAACGTAACAATCATGTAATTATTTAATTATTAGATTAAATATCCTTAGCACAATAGATTCAATGTTTGGAGAAAATATTAATCAATAAATTATTATGTAAAACGATATTTTTCTATTAATTTTAATTTTGAAAATGGCGGAGTTTTTGCCCTAATCATATACAATGCAAAGTACCTTATTTTTTGGAGTTCAATAAGATACATTTTAGGGTTATACACCTTCGGGGTCATATATATATATATTATCATTAGTTTTTATTCTTTAATCCTGATGCATGAAAAAATGTATACAGGGTGTCTCAAAATAGAAGCAACCCATTAATATGACAATGATTTATTACTGTGACAAGCGCATGGGCGGCTGTATGAAACACGTCCTATAAAAATGTATCCTTTCAGCTAAACATATCAAATTAATATTTTTAAATTATTATTATATCAGCTTCCAGGACATACAATCTTTTTGAGTTTCTTGTCTCAGTAATAAATCATTATCATATAAATGGGTTGCATCTATTTTGAGACAGTATTGAATAGATTTCTCTCCAAATAAGTAGTGACGCAAAATATTTTTTTCGTCTCTTGTCCAAGGCATTGTAATCAAGGATTAATAGTTGTTATAGTATACTATTTTTCAAATGCGTAACGAAAAAGAACGC
Source organism: Sepioteuthis lessoniana (assembly GCA_963585895.1). Classification (NCBI taxonomy): domain Eukaryota; kingdom Metazoa; phylum Mollusca; class Cephalopoda; order Myopsida; family Loliginidae; genus Sepioteuthis; species Sepioteuthis lessoniana. Next base: position 63,696,745 of record OY757909.1, on the reverse strand, counting down.
AACTAGCAGTCACATGGGTCCCATGTATATTGAGACACCCTATGTAAGGGTAATTTGATAAATGAGGCAGTTTTTTTTAAAAAGCGAGATGTTATTTTTCAGAATTTTTTTCGTAAATATAAACTTGGTCTTGTTTGAAATTCGTTAATTACAAAATAAATATTTTAATCTCACAAAAAAAAAAAAAAAAAAATTGTTCTAAAACTGTTCAAAACAGTGGAAAATCAGAGTGTTCCAGATGTCGAGAGAAATCTCTCATCAAATTTTTGGTGGCTGAGAATTTTCACCTATGTAAAATTAACAGAAAAATGTGTATTTGTCCGAATCATAAAGTGTTAAGTGCCAAATTTTCTTAAGTTCAATAAGCTGCATTTATTTAATGCATCATTAGAGAAAAGAAAGTCTATTTAAAAAGAATGTTTACGAATAGGATCAACATGGATTTCCCGCATAAGTCTTAGTAAAAAGAGAATCCATGTGGGTGGCAACACATTGACTTGCCGGTAAAGAAAAAAGTTCAAGCGCAGCAGTCACTAAAGAAGGTGATGTTGACATTATTTCAGGACATGGAAGGACCCATCACTATTGATTTCCTTGAAAAAGGTGCAACAGTAAATGCTGTTTCCTGTTGCCAATTCCTTTGTATTGAATTCACCTTTTTTATAGAATGACACTCGGATATATATATATATATATATATATATATATATATATATATATATATATATATAAATTTATCCTTTTTTACTCAATATTTTTAGAGGAGGTCCTCAGATTTCATAAAGCTCCAAGACTCAGCAGATAAAATTCCAGTCCTAACAATATTTATTCATATAGAAAACACAGTGTCATTATACTAATCATACATTTATACGTGTGTGTGTGTGTGTGTGTGTGCAGAGAGAGAGAGAGAGAGAAAGAGAGATAGAGAGGGAGAAGGGGGAGGATATTGTTGAATATGAGAATGAAAAGGATGTCCAAAAAATGAAATTACAAAAGCCGATGAAAAAAAAAATCTGAAAAACAGAAGACGAACTGAAGTTTGAATGACAGCAAGTCCCCCAAGTCTCCATGACTTTTCTCAGTATTTTGCCCGATCTCAATAGAGTTGTAGTTTGGGTGGTTTCCACTCTTCTTCTTATTTTCAAGTCCTCAAGTTCCTTTTAATAATCATGTACTTATAGCACCAGTTACAATTGGTATAATTGTCACTTTCATGTTCCACAGATTTCTCAATTCCCTAGCAAGGTCAAGGTACTTTTTTTTTGTTGATTATTATAAGATCTGGTCGTCTGGCCGAGATTAAGTGATCTGTTCATATGTTAAAATCCCCTTGGAGTTTATGTGCCTCATTCTCCAGGACAGATGCTGGGCTGGGCGTGAACCGTTTGCTCGTATAGTCAAATCTCAATTTCTTGCACAATTCTGAGGGATCACCTTGCCCACCCAGTCGTGTCTAGAGTTATACTCTCTCTGTGCTTATTTGCTGCATTCGCTTATTATTATTATTATTATTATTATTATTATTATTATTATTATTATTATTATTCCTTTGAGAGGTTTTGACACCAGCGTTAGCTGATAGCCCTCCACTGGAGTTTGTGCGACAGCATGTCTCAAATCTCCAGAACTCTACTCATTATTCTGGCCGATCTTAATAATGGGCGCCACTCGTCCTCTTATCTCAAAGTTCTCCAGTCCCTTTATCAATCCTTTGGAGACTTACCGAGTGCTCCAATTACGATTGGTATCACCGTCACTTTCATGTTCCATTATTTTCTTGAAAGGTCTAGATTATTATCATTATTTTTATTATTTTGCTTTTTGCGAGTTTTTAACACCAGTTTTGAGTAGCGTTTTCTTCCCTAAAGTCTGAGTGACTGGAAGTCTCCTGAGGTCACCAGAACTTTTTCTAAGCATTCTGGCTGGTTTTAGCAGTGCTGTGATCTGGATGGTGCTAAGTCTGCCCCTAATCTCCTGTTTCCCCAATTTTTTTGCATTATCATTTTACTCCTTTTCGAGTTTTTTACACCAGAGTTAGCTGATGGTTTCTCACTAGAGTTTGACTGATAGCAAGGCTCCTCAAGTCTCCAGGACTCTCCCCAGTATTCTGGCCTATCTTAATAATGCTGTAGTTTGGATGGTCTCCTCTCGTCCTCTTATTTACAAGTCTCCCAGTCCTTGTATCAATCCGTTGGTGATTGTACCAAGAGCACCAATTACAATTGGTATTATCGTCACTTTCATGTTCCACAGCTATTTCTATTTCCTACCAAGATCGAGGTACTTATTTTTCTTTTCGTTTTCTTTCAATTTTATTATGTGGTCAGCAGGGGAAAACAAGTTCACAATTCGATACGTTCTCTTTTTCTCGTTGATTATGACCAAGTCTTGTCGTCAGGCCGGGATTATGTAATCCGTTCTTATCTCAAAATCCTAGAGGAGTTTGAGCGTCTCATTCTCCAGGACCGATTCTGGGTTGTACATATACCATTTGTTCGTATAGTCAAACTTCAATTTCTCGAACAATTCCCAGTGGATCGCCTTGCTCAAGTCGTGTCTAGCCTGATACACTTTCTGTACTAATTTGCTGCGTTCGCTTATTATATGATTGATCGTTTCGTCTCTATCCCCACATAACTTACATCTGCTGTTTTGTTGCGTCTTATCTATTCTTGTTTTGATATGATTGGTCCTTATGGCGTTGTTTTGAGCTGCTATTAGAAAAGATTCTTCTTCTTCTTCTTCTTCTTCTTCTTCTTCTTCTTCTTCTTCTTCTTCTATTATTATTATTATTATTATTATCATTATTAATAATTTACTACTTTTGTGTTTTTTCGCACAATTTAAATTGATGGTTTTTCATTGTAGTCTGAGTCACTGATAGTCTTCTTGAGTCTTCAGGACTCTTGTCTGTATTTTAGCTGATCTTCATAATACTGTGATCTATATGGCCTCCATTCTTGCTCTGATTCGCATTTCCTCTTTTCTGTTTTCCAGAATTTTAGGGGTTGTTCCAAGTACTCTAACTGTGATTGGTATCACCACCACTTTCAAGTTCATCAACTTTTTCGACTCTCAAACGAGATCCAATTATTGTCTATTTTTTCAGTTTCTTTAATTTTTACTCTGTGATCTGCTGAACAGCAAAATCCACGTGGAAGTTAGTTCCTTTCTTCTTTTTTTTTTCTTAAATGAATAACACTAGGTATGGTCTTCTGGTTTTCTCATTGTGAGTGAGTGATCCGTTTCTATCTCAAATTCCCATAAAATATTATGAGCTTCATTTTCATGGAAAGCGTTTAGTTTGTGCATATGTCATTTGTTACTACTACTACTACTACTCGTAAGTAAGTAAAGAAAAGTTGGCGACCGTAGTCGAGGGTAACTCGAAGGCTTCCTTTTCGATGGCTACTACACCAAGGTGTATCGGAGGACGCTACTCCTTTCCATGTACTGTTCCACTTGACCCTTATAATGCTGAGTGTTAAGCAAGGAGCCATCAAGTACCATTTATGGAGTCTTTGGTATGACTCGACGTGGGATTGAACCCAGATCTCCCGGGCCATTGGCGAACACTCTAACCACGATGGCAATCACCAGTACTACTACTACTACTACTACTACTTCAACTTAAATGTGATCAATATTTGAATGGTATTCATTCTTCGTTTTTCACTCATTAATTTCATCATTTTACTTAGTTCTGTTTTTTCATCTTCCTACTTTCTAATCTATGCACGAATATTATATTTGATTTGATTTTAACAGTGCTGTTGGTCACATGGTCTATTTTCTCAGTCTTCTTTTTTCAAATGCAATAGAGTAAGTAAAGTTAGTGACCTTAATCGAGGGTGACCTGAAGGTTCCCTTTTCAATAGCTATAACACCGAGGTTTATGGGAGGCCGCTACTCCATTACCTGGATTGCTCCACTTTACTCTTGATCCTTAACTTATAATGGTGTGTATAAAGCAAGGCGGCATCAAGTACCATTTTTTGAGCCTTTGGTATGACTCGACCTAGGATTGAACTTCCGGACTATTGGTGAACACTCGACTCATTAGGCAAATTGCCCGGTATCAACACAGTAACAATATAATCATCATCATCATGTCAAGCCGCCAGCACGGATATCCCTGACCCTCTCTCGCCACTTCTCCCTATCATTCATCGCCTCTGACTAGTCTTCAGGGTTACATCCCGTATCCTCACATAACTGCTGTATGTATGTTCGAGCAGGTCGTCCTGCTTTTGCTTGGTCATATGCGGGGGTCTATAGGAGTACATCACTTACGAGCTCGTCCTTGCTTCTCCAGCAGTGTCCTGCATGTCTGGTTCGTCTAGCTTGGATAGTTTTCGTGATGGGAGGCAGGTGGTCGTATAGTTGGTGCCTTGTGGGGTGTTGATGCCAGGACTTGATCAATATTGCTCGCAACATTCTTATGTAATTGCCGTCTAGCTTCTTCCCCAGGCGTTTAGTCAGCGTCCAACTAGTGCATCCACATAGCAGTATCGACACGACCGCTACCTAGAAGAAACTGCGTTTCACTTTATCGGTCAGGTCTGATTTCCATATGATCGAAATAACAACAACGCAATAACAATATAATAGCAATATCATTACCAATGTACTTTAGTCCACTTTGATCGGAAGTTCAAGTACCTATTGTGGTTGGTTGGTTGGTTGGCTGGTATTTATAGTATATAAATCTTTGAAAGTTATTTCATGCCGCATATTGTTTTTACTTGTATGATTTTTACTTGTATGATTTGCTGGCATTTTTAGGTAATTTTATTTTTAAACGATTGGTTAGAGTTTTTTTTTTCGCACAAGGTTGTATGAGTTTTTTTTCGCACTAAGTTGTATGCTTTTTTTTTTTACTTGTATGATTTTTAATTGTGTGATTTACAGGCATTTTTAGGTCATTTTATTTTTAAACGATTGGTTAGAGTTTTTTTTTTTTTCGCTCTAGGTTAAATGGTTTCAAATATTCTTTTCTAATACTAATAATTCCATCTAATAAAACTCATTCATTTGCATACAGCTAAATGGTTTCAACTTTTGTTTATACGAATAATTCTATTTAATATTAATCATAAGTTTCCATGCAGTTAAATGGTTTCACGCATCGCCATTTAAGAACAATAATTCTATTTATTAAGTTTTCTTATGCAATAGGAATAATTTTCACCCGGCTGTATGCTTTCAAATTACTGATTACTTAGTAAATCATTGAACAGTTCTGTTTTACTCATTGATGGATCCTTACAGGTATTACCAATCTGAATAAGAGTTGACCTAGAAGTAATGGTAATGGAGTAATATTCCACATTCCACAAATCTCCAGAACGGGAGATTTACCATCAGATGCAGTTTAGTGTCATACCCAGGATACTCGTCGTCGGGGTGGATCTTACTCCTCTGCAGAGATGCAGTCGGCGAATTCTACAGCTCCAGTCAATAGAGACGTAGTACCTATAGGAACACATTTATAGGTCGAATGGATTTGTCTGTCAATATTAGATCTATCGACTTAAAACAATTTAACTGCGTGCAAACTATTTTCATTGAAAATGCGGTTTTTTCAAATCAGTTTTTACAAGTCATTTTTTAATGAATTCTGAGTGACAGCAAGTCTTTTTAAGCCTTACTTACGGGGCAACGTTATCTAATTAAAGTTGGAGTATATAAGAATAATCAAACTTTTATTAATCGATAAATTCTTTGTTTTTGTGTAATTATGATTTTAATTTTTTGTTTTGTAGTTCTAAAACTAATCGTGAGATTCATAAAGTTCTTGATACAATAACTTAGCTGATATCACCAACTCTACTCCTATCTTATCTCGATTCTGCGATAAGCAGATACTATGGTCTGATTTATACTTTAGTCAGACATACATATACGTAAATAAATGATCATTAGTTGATTAAAAAAAAAAAGAAAGAGATTTAGCTGTTACATGTATG
>OY757909.1:63683273-63685773 GCA_963585895.1 Sepioteuthis lessoniana | reverse complement strand
AGGTAATTTAGTATTCCACTTGGCAGGATTTTATCCAGTTCAAAATCTTTTATACAAAATATATTTTTGCAATAGGAATCTATCTATCTATCTATCTATCTATCTATCTATCTATATGGATGATTATAGCTTATACACAGAGTCACCAACACTTATTAGCTGTCAGTTTCTCACCTATGCATTCATCAGACCTGATCAATACATAGACGAGAAACTGACAGTTTCCAAGCACCATTGATTGTTTTTACTTTAACGTACCTTTAAAAAATACCTACGTTCTATTAATGATATTGAGTACTCGTTATTTATAAATAAAAGAAACTATATATATATATATATATATGTGTGTGTGTGTGTGTGTGTGTGTGTGTGTGTGATTACACCCCTCTGAATTTATTAGAGCTAAAATCCCCAGTTAATAAAACAGGGTTATTTAAGTGATCACGTATATAAATCAATACATGCACTGATGACAAACCACGATTTCAACGCTTTTCTGGTCCATATTAATGCATTAAATATTCTCTTTGGTATCGAACACGTGTCTGTGTTCTCGTATCTATAATATATATTGCACTCGTTTGGGTGTAAAGCCATCGCAAAATTTCCGAAGACTAAAAATTTCCTGTCTCCTACCCCGTTAAAAATTGGCGTAGTCTCTGACAGTTTTAATGATGAAATATTATTAATACGGATAAAACAGATATTATCACACCTGGTACTTAGTGTAATATTCTTGAAATTCTAAAAATGTATCTTTGAAAATAAACGCGCAAAAATAAATGTCTCAGTCTTTGGAATGAAGTGCAGGTAAGTTTCCGTCTTAGTGAATACAGCTACAGTACTTTTTTAAAACATACCTCACATGTGTGTATGTGCCTTTGTGTCTGTGGGTGGGTGGTGTCTGTGTGAGGAGAGCGCTTTGCGAATTTAATCGGATTCTATAATGTCGAAGATTTAAATATTAATTTGGTGAGATATTGAGCAATCACAAATAGTGTTAATTCTATTTATCAAATATTTAGATAATTTACATGACAGACTAAATAAGAAAATAAACCATTTTCTTACGAGAAATTAATTGAATGTTTTCAGTTTAGTTATTTGTAATCCCTGAATATCTATAAAAGCCACACAATTAATTCTCTTGATATTTTACGCAATAACATATATATTTTTTCATAATTCAGAGATCGTTCTCAACCTTTTAATCCTTAAGAAACCCTTGAATTCGTTTTCATATCTCAAGGAAAACTTAAATAAAAATGATTATTAACCGTTATTGATATCTATCTCATATCTTTTATTTTTGTTCACACAAAACCCATACGACTTTTTGCGGGGCCGTAGAGGTTCCGAGGAACACCGGATGAGAAATGTTGTTCTAGAATGTACACTTAACACTACTCTTCTTAGATCAACGGAAGATACAAAGCTCCCAGATTAAACGACTTAATTAATTCGAGTTTGTCTATGTTTAATATCACTTGGGAATATCATGAAGAGTAAGAAAAATTTTGTGTAATTTTATAAGGACCTTTTATATCGGTCGCTTCGGTTGCCTGTCGTTAAATTTTGTTCTGCCAACAATTCTCGCTATACTAATACTGACGTTGTAAGTTCGATTTCCACTCTATCCAAAGCTCACCTTATTTAGCATTTTTTAAAGTTTATCTGTGTGTGAGTGAGTGAGTGAGTGTGTGTGTGTGTGTGTGTGTGTGTGTGTGTGTGTGTGCGTGAGAGAGAGAGAGAGAGAGAGAGAGAGAGAGAGAGGCATTAGTGTACAAGTGGTGGATATACGCTGAAAACCTCTGTCCACTGTCGGAGCTGCTTACGTCTGGATAGCCACTTCTTGTTGATGGGTCTTTGTAACCGCGAGAAAGAAAGAAAGATATAAAGAAAGAAAGAATGATTGTATGCGATGAAGAAAGTGAATGAAAGGAAATTAAATAAGACGGGAAGGATGTGAAATTGAAAAAGAAAAAGAAGTTAGGCTCAGAAAAGAGATTGAAATATGAATAATATGATAAAAATAGTGAAAAATCCAAAAGAAATCAATGCACACACACACACACACACACACATACACACACACACACACACACAGAGATAGAGAGAGAGAGAGAGAGAGAGAGAGTGAGAGAGAGAGAGAGAGATTTGTAATATTCATTGTAAAAAAATACAGACTTATTCCAATTTCTAAAATGCTTCTGGTTAATAATTAGGGAATTTATTATGGGTCTGTCAAAAGCACTTTGCATGACCCCACCCCATATATTTATATATATATATATATATATAATATATATATATATATATATATATGGATAGCCTTTGTAGGTGTGTGGTCTAATGATGATAATATATATTACAATGTGTTGAGTGTACTTGATGACTCGAGAGTCGATAGCTCGAGGCGCCCTTCGGGGCAAATCGCAATTGGGAGCAATTGATTCTATTAACTTAGAACCAGCACAATATATATATATATATATATATA
>OY757909.1:63664868-63667368 GCA_963585895.1 Sepioteuthis lessoniana | reverse complement strand
AGCTGAGCAGGATAAAACCTCAAATAATTTTTATCATATATATATATATATATATATATATATATGGAAGTAAATAATGGAGTGTAATCCGACAATAAATAAAGACAAATTGATAACAAGGTAATCCAAATAGAAGGAGAGATTTATTGAGAAGCAAAGTCGACACTATAGCGTTTCGGTCCTAATGAACCATCTTCAGGACTGCAGGGATGATATTAGTGATTTTAAATCAACGATGGATGTTTTCAAGTGCAAAATACAAAAACCTAAGGAAAAATTTGTATAACAAAAAAATGTTAGCTGTTTAATTAATTTCTTGTTATTCAAATTTTCCCTACGTTCATATATTTTGCACTTTTAAACATCCATCATTGATTTAACATCACTGATATCATCCCTAACAGTCCGGATGATGGTTCATTAGAATCGAAACGCGATAGTGTCGACTTTGCTTCTTAATAAATCTCTCCTGCTACTTGGATTACATTGTTATCCATTTTTCTTAATATATATATATATATATATATATATATATAATCAGAAAATGAGATAGGTCATATCTGATGATTGAAAGCTTATGTAAAATTCCTGAAACTAATAATCATGAGAATGTCATGAGTAGATGAATAGATAACTTTTCATTTTTTCTTCTTTATTAACAATTTTGAACTGACTACAAATTTAAATTCAAAGCGACTTTAAAAGTGACTTAAACCCTAAATAAAGGCGACCGAAAACTTATCTAATCGGTTGCAATACCTTTCAATAAAAACGATCCGGATTTGATAGCGTATCCTTTTCTTTCTCTCGGAAACATTGATATAAAAAGGAAAATATTCACTGAGTTTTAAATAGGCTTAATTGATTAGCATTGCAAAATCTCGGCATTTAATTTTCTATTTATATAGTAGATCTTCCAATATTTCACTTGACTCAAAAGTAATATTTTAAATACAATAATTCATAGCTTGCATAACGCTCATAGTTCTTTTTGTCAGCAATCCAAAACAATTTTTTAAGGTTACAACAATTATTATTTAAGTTAAAAATCACTTTAATTTATTTCTAAAAAATAGTTTCAACTTTTGTTCTTTTTTTTAAATTTCGGATATTGTACTGCTTCATAAGATTTTAAAGTTTTATAATTGTTTTACTGAGATAAACCTTTGGGACATTACTTCTGTTTTTTTCCTAAAATTCAAATCGTTTCGATATCTGAAAAGAGGCCGAAACTTCATAATGATTATATAAACACACTATTAAATTGGTTTTCACATTTTTCATTGTGTCAGGTATTCATTTCATATATTAAATAATAATGCTCTTATTCTTTTCAACGGAAAACAATTTATATATATATATATATATATATATATATATATATATATATATTGCTAGAGGGAGAAGAGTTAGATTCATACTTTTCCCAAGGGTTAGCTCTCTCTGTGAAATGCAAACAGCTTCGTCCAGGATTTGAACTTGGTTCACCGTGGGTATTTTCACACATGAACCTTATCTATGTAATGGAGGCGTTCGTGGTGTAAATGGGTAAATAGGGCAAAATGGGTTCTTTGTATGTCATCTGATATAAGAGAAGGAAATCTGATTTTACAACGATAAAACTCCACTTAAAAACTGGGCTTTTCTCTCGTCTAGCTCGTGCAGAAGACTTGTATATATATATATATATATTTATATATATATAAAGTTGACGCCCGTAGTCGAGGGGGAACCGAAGGATTCCTTTACAATAGCTATTACACCGAGGTATAGGGAAAAGCGCTACCCACTAGACTAATGGGCCGGTATAATCGTTAGGGTTTTCAACTATGGCCCGGGAGACCAGGGTTCAAGTCAAGTTGAGTCATACGAAAACTCAAAATATGATACTTGGTACCTCTTTGCTTAAACTCAGTACATACTAGAGTAAAGTGGAGCAATCCAGGGAAAGGAGTAGTGGCCTCACCTATACCTCGGTGATGTAGGGAGTCTTCGGGTCACCCTCAACTACGGTCGTCAACTTTATATATATATATATATATATATATATATATATATATATATATATATATATAAAATATTTGGCAAAACCATACTTAACAAAAGGAAGATGGTAAATGAGGCGTTCTTGGTTTCACAGTTGGTTTTGTGGCAGCAATTGTATATAATATTATAGTATGTTGTGTCTATAATTATAAATGTGTATATGTCTACTTACGTGTATATGTATACATATGCAGATGTGAACATGTACGTGTAGATATATATAAGTTCCAGTATGTATATGTGCATAGGTACACATGCATGTATATTAGCATATTACATGTATATGTATGCCTGTTCTTTAATGCATGTGTATTTGAAAGTATATTAGAGTATATTGGTGTGGTAGCTATTGAAAAAGGAGCCATGTTTGCCGACTTGTATTATATATATATATATATATATATATATATATATATATATATATATATATATATTGAAAGCTCCTTGTTACAAA
>OY757909.1:63572368-63657368 GCA_963585895.1 Sepioteuthis lessoniana | reverse complement strand
TTCGGTGAAAAGTTTTCGGTTTATCGTTTATGCTACGTAACTGCATCATGACAGCTAATAATGTTGCCCAGTATAAATAAAATTCTAATTACAACATTGATATCTTACCACTTATACACAAATACATTTTAATATTCGTAAAACGCATAGAAATATACGCTTTTTTATATTGAGCATTAATTTTTGTTATTCGAGGCTGCCAATAATATAATTGTCGACTACAATCTTTCAACTGAACTATTTCAATTTTGCCGTAAAACATTCGTCTGCATAATGTTTTTTTATTAACCATTAGTTGAAATTATGCAAATTTTTATTACTGAAAATGCCTTGTATATTTGCGTGATTTAAGAACACACACACGCACACACACACACACACACACACACACACACACACATATATATATATATATATATATATATATACGTCGAGAGAGAGAGAGAGAGACGTTTGCAAGAAAAAGTGCTTGACGTTACCATAGCAGAGAAGGTACACAACCCAGAAAATTATAAAATTTTAGACACTATAAGTCTGTTACTTGTGAGTGTGCATATGCGTGTGGATGTTTTCCCGCGTGTAAGTGCCACGTGCACTATCATCTTACCACATAAATTCCCACCACTATATAATTACAATTGATTGGGTAAAATAATTCTGGAAACTATATAAAACTTTAGGTAAAGGCCTCTTACTGTTCATAATTTATATAGAAATTTATTATAATTTTGTTTGTAATGACTAACAAGACTTAAAATGAGCTCGATGTTATAAAGACGGAGTTAACTTATTATTACTAAAATTGAATTTAAAACAAGTTAAGATGTTTACAAAAACAACTGCATGAAAGTAATAGTAGTTGTTATTACTGTAGTTGTTGTATCATGGTAGCTGTTTTTAATATGAATATTTTCAACTCGTTTTTAATATATATATATATATATATATATATATATATATATATATATATATATATATATATATATATATAATGTAAATGGAAGAAAACTCAAACTTGGTTAAATTGTCATTATCAATCTATTTCGGCGAAGTATATTATTATACTCTTCGTTTTCCCAGATAACTTTACACGCTTAATTTGAGGGTGGAAAACAGCAAATATGGATTACTATATATATATATATATATGAATAAAAAAAAACAATATAAATCTAAATTTTCCGGTGAAGAGGAAAGGGGGTTAAAGCCATAAAGGATTAGAAGCATTAATAAACAAGAAAAGGGGTGTTCCCTTAAATTGATCCATCTTCAATTGAACATATGCAAGATTTTTCGTAGCAGGTAAAATTATATATATATATATATATATATATATATATGTGTGTGTGTGTGTGAACAATATATATATACATACATATATATATAAAATAATCATCATCGTCCCCATCATCCAGTCGCACTGCCAGCACGAATTTCTCAGACTCTCTCTCCATCCATCCTCTCATCCACTACTCCCGGAAGGTCTTCCAAACAACATCTTGCGTTCGTACTGAGCTGTTGTAGTTAATTTCTTGCCAGTCAGCTAATAGTGGCAGGGCCATATCAATGAGTCGATAGGAGAATGTCACTTATGAGTTCGTCTCCTGCAGTATATATATATATATATATATATATATATTAATGATATTTACACACATACAGAAATGCATATATACGTGGGTGTGTATGTGCGTGTATTTACTCAATCAGTTCTCCAGGAACAGGGGCAGATTGAATGCTCAATTTTTGGCGGAGTAACTCCGCCAAAAGTTTCAAATTCAGAATGTTTCTTTTCTTCCAGTGGTTACCTAACCAAGGATAAATAACCAGTCTGTCCAACTATTAATCCATAGTTGGTCAGAGAAGAAAATGGAGAAGAAAAGGAAACATGCTTTTCCAAATGAATTAAAATGCAAACAATCCTCGTGCAGGATTTGAACTCGAGTTGCTTATCCTACGTCGATAAGCTTTACGGAAATCGCACCAACTGCACACACCAACACACACACACACACACACACACACACACACACACACACACATATATATATATATATATATATATTAGTAAAATAGCCAAATCCTTAACATTACATGTAAAGATTATGAGGTTTACGCAGCCGATCAGAGGCGTCTCTGACGAGCTTGCAAAGGGGTGCAAGCGTTGGCACCCACTGGCTCCTGGAAGAAGATATGGGAAGAAGAAGTCCTCTCTCTGAGATATGTTTCTCCATCTATCTCTGAAACAGCAACAAGCTGTGGGCCCTTTAGAGAATAAAACGAGAGATATATTTTCATGGATAAGTGTGTTTTGTTCGTCCATTGAAATTCGTAAATTATGTTTGATTATGTTTCCACGTATATTTGTATTACGGGTATACAACGATATTTCTACGGCTGAGTAACTCGTAAAATAATATAATGTCTGTTTTTTAGACGTCAAGACGAACCATCAAGCTTTTATATTCGATGCGTTTTAATCAGCGTTTTTGATACTCTTTCATTTAGTAGTTTTTACCGAAACACATTGTTGGGTATCGCCTACCTTTTCGGCATTATAAGCCAGACCCATCTGCTATATATATAGCAGTAGCTTATAAGACCAGTAAGCCTAAGCCTAAGCCTGAACTGGTCTGAGCAAGTCAGTGTCAAATCTGCAAGGTGAATAGTCACTCCTTATAACGGAAGCCAATAACTATTGTTGAACTATATTCTTATTCTAGCCACTAATCCTATGTTCTTATTACGAACAGCCTCTCTCTAGTAAATACTTGTTCCTGTAAATATAACTCTTTTTCCTCGTATCTCGTGGTTTGTCTTTTATTACTACTACCTGCGTTCATTAACCAGAACGCAACACACATGTTTATGCAAGTGATGCGAACTGCATTTTCACAGACATAGTCACAGTGTGCAACATCGTAGTTAGTGAGTTCAAACTCCAGTCGCGCTATAATGTTCACTTTCGGATCAATATATTTGGAAAATGTATGAATGCCCTTATCATCTCAGCTATGGACTGAATATAATCACTACTGTTATTCAACATAAAATAACCCACGGAGGTTGATATGTCATTAAATGAAGAAAACAAACCCTGTACCCTTGCACTATCACATTCTGACGACTTTTCGTTTCCTAAACTGAAAGTTAATCTCATCTGTAGATTTGAGAAGATGGAAAATATCAAAAGAAATACGAAGGTGTAACTTCACACAATTTCAAAAAGGATATTTATGGTTTCTTTTACGAACGGAAATGTCGCTAGAATAAGTGTACTGAATACCAAAAAGACTATTTCGAAGAAAATGTTCCGTTCATTGAAGAATATGGCTTTATTCTAGATACTTTTTGAATACTTTTGAAGTGAGCTATCGCCATTGGAAATGGAGTCGGTGACTTGCGATCAAATCCTGGACAAAGTTGCTTGTGTTTCACTCCGGGCTAATGCCCATATGAAAAGCATGAATCCATTTCTTCTCACTCTCTTCTGCTATTGGTAAATAATTGGGCAGAATACGCTCTCTGGCCTACGTAAAGCAGCCAATTTAGGAAAAGGAAAAATAAATTCAGTTCAGCAGTATCCGCTTAAAAAGTGAAATTGTATTACATCCTGCTCGTGGCAGAAGGTTTGGGTAGATTCATTCTTTTGTAACTTACCTCGGATTACAATAGACATCAATTTTACTTTCCTATATTCAGTGACAAGTACATATTCATTAGAATTTATATACTATGAATACTAGATTGATTGAATCTTTTTTTGGCATGTAGTGTAAAATTCAGATAACCCCGAAATCGGCTGGAAAGATACTGTGAATCAACTAAGCGTAATTGACAGGTAATGACCTTTAATGGCAGTTGACAGCTTGGCTGTGATAGGAAGATTGTTAGGTCAGCTATTTATGAGTTAGAAGTTATTAGTTAAACGACACTACTCGAAGTGATATGGCTTTTCCATGTGAGGCCTGGCGTTCCCGACTCCGTATTTATTATTCATCACAGCGAAAACAAGACAGCAACTAATTATAAAGATAGAACAGTGAGGCCGAAAGGAGAATCAATCCAGGCTGAAGAACAAGACATTTAGTGTTACTGCTATTAATTATGGCCCAGGTGTCATATGGACTGCAAAGTCCAAAAGTGGTTTTCAGAGTTTCTATCTGGAGATACGTCAGTGAGAGATTTATCCAGGCCCGTACGCTCATTAGAGCTCCATCAAGATGTTTGGTAGAATACAATGGCTGAGAAACTACTCGAGAATTAGCACGACCTCAATGCATCCCGATCTGCCGCCACTTGAAAAAGTTGGGAAAACTGAGTAAAACTATTCGCTTGACCTCATATTCTTACTCGAATATACATAACGAGAAGACTTCTTTCAAGACAGTGAAATGACCGATTTCTCAAGAATGTTATAACAAGTGACGATGACTGTGTATTTTATTACAATGTTTAACTCAAAAGGTAGTGAATTAACAAGGATGAATCTCTGCAGTTCAAATTATGCTGTGTGCATGATAGGATGATCGTATCATTATTCATTTTGAGATTGTAAACAGGAATCAGACTCTCAATGAAGACTTATACTCTCAGCAGATACATGTGCATGAAAATATCTTTAGAAAACGTCCGGCACAAGTTAATAGAAACGTCATGCTTCTTCTAGATAATGCAAGGTCCTATTCAGTAAGAACCATGCTTTAAAAATATTAAACTCAGGCTGGTGTGTTTTACCTTATCTACTTTGTTAACCAGACCTTGCATCAAGTGATTTCCATCTTTTTCGTTCTATTCAAAAAGCATTGGATGACAAAGCTTTCTCAAGAGGCTCAGGCGAAAAAGTTCTGGGAAAATTTCTTGAGATCAAAACCAGCTCAAATTTAATTGAGAGGAATCAATAAGCCACCTGATAAATGGCAAGATGTGATTGAAAACGATGGTGAATATACTATTAAGTGAAATTAATTCATTGTTAAATTATTCATAAATCAATAACATTTTAATTAAACGGAAATTATTCATGAGCGAACCCAATATTCAAGTTGCTCGATTTTAAAATCAAAAACAAAATCGAAACATCAGTCTCGAAGACATTTCTTTTTATCATTTCTCGTATTTTCTATAAAGCCGATATAAACAATGATTTTTTCGAATTTTTTCATATCGTAGTCATATTGTCTTGCAAATACATCTGCTCCAGCTAAATCTTCGCTGCATCGAAGCAAGAGGCATTGGTCTCTACGTGAACTCTGATAAAACAACGTTCATTATTTCTAATCAGGATGGTGCCATCATATTAAATGGCAAGCATCTGAAATTAGTTGACAGGTATATATACCTCGGAGGCAACGTTTCATCTACTGAAAGTGATGTCAATATACACAGTGGTAAAGCATAGTTGTACCACTTAGATTCAAACGAGACTTTTCGGGAAAAAGCTAGGATTTTGCGTGCTGTTTTAAACAAATCCTGCAAACAACCCTAAAAAACAGTCATCTACCACACATCTTACAAAGTATACAAGATGAGCAAAATATGCTGGGCACTGCCGGTGAAGTTAGAACAGATTAATAAGTTCTCCTATGGACTACTACATATGGACATACCAGTGTTGGTTAACTTGCAAAAAGTTAGATTCGTCAGCTTTATGAGGACACTGGCTGTTGTCTAGATGACTTACCAAGTGCAATGGCTGATAGGGAGTGAGAGTGAGAGTGCGTAAATGGAATCCATGCTGTCACCACTCTATGATATTGATAATGAATGAGTTCCATGTAAGTTCTCGCACCAAAATGGAACCCAATCAAATTGGTAACTTATACATGAAACATTTCCGAGTTTTACGCTTTTAAATGTTTGATTATGATACCTTATAATATCTATAGCTGCTGAATGTATGTTCCTGCTGGTTGTCCTGCTTTTGCACGGCCATGTGTGGGGGTCCATAAAAGTACATCTCTTATGAGTTCGACCCTGCTTCTCCAGCAGTGTCCTGCATGTCTGGTTCGTCTAACTTGAATAGTTTTCGTGATAGGAAGCAGGTGGCCGTACAGTTGGTGTGTTGTGGGGTGTTGCCGCCAGGACTTGTTCAAGATTGCTCGCAGCATTCTTGTGTAATTGCCGTCTAGCTTCTTCTCCAGCCGTTTTGTTAGAGTCCATGTAGTGCACCCATATAGCAGTATCGATGTGACCGCTGCCTGGATGAAGACCTGCCTAGGGCGATGAAGGATAGGGATGAGTGGCGAGAGAGAGTCAGGGATATCCGTGCTACCAGCACGACATGATGATGATGATGATGATGATAATATCTATGGAATTTAAAAATGATGTTTCTTGGCAGTTCAGTTTCACTTCATAACCGTATTTTCCTTTTCTTTTTCTACATTTTCTGGTACTATGATAAAATAAGATAATCCACTGTAATAAATAAATACAAACTTTGTGTTTTGCCAGGCTTAAAACCTATGTTAAATTTTTTTCAAAATTAATCTTTCCTGTGGAACCTGCATCACTATTACTAGCAAAAGGAATAAAGATGTCATAAAGGTTGGTTGGTATTTTATGGCATATCAATCGTTGCTGATTATTCAATGCTATATATATATATATATATATATATATATATATATATATATATATATCATTAAATAACCTATAAGGATTGATAGCCATAAGTTTGTTTCAGCGTCCTATAGAGTAGGTGACTCTGAGTTTGAACATCTCTGAGGGGATCGTTCTGGTGAGGGGAGTATGATGTTGCAAGACCCGAAACTCCCCAATGACCTAGACGATTAAACATCACTGACGACACCTACTAGCGCCGATTTAAGCGCGTATATTCAATGTATATATATGTAATTTTTGAGCAAATAGTTTGTAGGTAACAATTTTTAAACGAGTCAAAGCTCATTTGTTTACACAAGATAAATGTTTTCAAGTATCGCTATCTTACACTAATAATTCTATTCAACATTATGCATATATTTAAATAGTTCCAATACTTGCTAAGTAATACTAATAATTAAATTTTGCATCCATATTTATCAACCATTCCGCTCGGGCAGGATATGACACAAAGTCAATTTTTAAGCGGAGTTTAACAGGTTTGAATGAAGATTTTTCCTTCTCCTAGAGTAGTTGCCTCACCAAGGCTGAAGAACATAGTCTGCGCTACTACTTACCTCATAGCTGGAGGGAGAATAATTGGATTCATACCATTCCCAAGGGTACTAAACCTATGTGAAATGCAACCAATCTCGTCCACGACTTGAACTTTTGTTGCCGAGTCCATTTCCTACTAGATACCCATAATACCACGGACACCTTAAATTTTGCATCAGTTATTTATTTGCCTCCAGTTAAATCGTTTCAAGTATAGAAAATGATGATATATTCCTACTTAAAACTATTGATTGGACCCGAATGAGTGCAACCATTCCGAAAATCTGCCCCAAATAAATCCCTTTTCACTAATATAAAACATACCGGATAGAGCATTAAACAGGCGGTCATGAATTAATATTTCTTATTCAAATCTCTAATAAATCTATTTTGATTACTAGAAACAGTTTGGTTATTCTTTATCGATAACCAAACTATTCGATATGCGGCTATCACATTAAATATGCATACTAACAAGGGAAAAATGATACTTACTTTTACTATCAGACAGATACTTTAGTTGCTTTGTTTAATGGCGTATCAACCTTTGCAGGTTATCTAATACCAAGTCCATCGTTGGAGAATATGTGGTACTGTTGTTATATAATAGCGGAGGGATTTCGGTTCATGCCTTTGACTTTAGTTAGGCTGAGAACCTTTCGGCTCAGCACATGGGTTAGTTGGGTGCAACATTGAGGCAGGTGCTAACGTTGGCGCGCATGGGCGGATGGAGGTGTCACTCAGATGTCACAATACTCCGAGACAAAACGGGTGACGGAGTGCGAGTGACGTCACGCACCGGAAGCGCAAAGAGGTTTGTGGAGATTTGAACAAAGTTAGAGAGTCGAGAATTAGACGCAAAACGAGAATGATCGACTTTTGGAGCTCGGAGACGCGAGGCGAACGTGCGCCCTATGGGGGTCGCACGAGATGGGGGCCAAATGAATAAGACAGCATAGAAGATTGTGTCTCTCCTCCTTACGTCGAAACCTTTAACTCAAAGTTAATAAAAAGGTTTCGTACCTGAACAAGAAGTCGTTATGTGTTTTCGAATTCCAAGATTCCTATGTTCTATATATGTTCTATTGTTATGAACATTAAATGTCCATTTCGCACATGGCCATATTCGTATATATGGCTATGTAACACTATTTAACCGATAGCTGAGAGGATAAGGTTGTTTCCCCAGAGTGTTAGTCCGAAAGTAAATGCAGTAATGTGAATGGCGTTTGAACTTGTTGACTATAATGATGCAGTCCAGCACGTTAGCCATTACGCCAATCGGCTGGGGAGGGGCTGTACAATACACCGACTGCTTCTCTGCCTAGGAGTAAGATCTCCAACCTCAACAAGTGTCCTAGATATGACACTAAACAATCTGATGGTGAGGTTACAGTAATGCTGAAGCTTTGGGGAATGCAGAGTACTCTTTTATTGCCATTGTTTCCAGGTCATCTTAGAACCAGAGTGGTAGCACCTTATAGGGTCCTATCTATGGGTCAGATAGAACTAAACTATGTACCTATGTTAAATTGAATTGTTTTTTAAAAAAAGCTGTTTTGACATTTAACTGTGTGTAAACAAACAATATACTTTTACTAAACTGAATTGTTTGAAAAAGCACTATTTATATGTATAAAAATGGATTTCGCATTAAATAACCTACAATGGCTGATGTGCCATGAAACCTAACCAAACTATACCAAACCAAACCATACCAAACCAAACCATCGGGCTCATTTAAAAATGTTCTAAAGAAAATGTGTTTTACAAATCATATTCAATATATATGTGTTTTCGAATCACATTTAATAAATATGTATAAAGAGGGGTTGGCATTAAATAATCCACTATGGTTGATATGCCATAAAACCTAACCAACCAAACTAAACCAAACCACTACGCCAAGAAGATTCCTCCCCAGGCTGAATCGGCGGGACTAACAACAAATCTCAAAATAACTTCTATTAATTTTATTGGTAGTAAACATTATCTCTTCTAAAAACTGTTACAATAAAAGATAAAAACAGAAAAGACATTTGCCAATTGTATTCTTAATGAAATTAATAATATTCTGAGTTTTGTAGAGAAATCCATTTTTTGATTTGAGTGAGTGATACTAAATATATTCATCGATTAAAAAAAGATGCTTCTTGGTTCAAATTGATTGACTGATTTTAACTGTATATCAACCCATCAAGGGTTATTTTATGTGGTGACTTTAGGGAATAGCGTACACAACACATTCATATTCACAATTTTGACGTAGTTGTTTCTTAAGAAGCTTTTTTCTTCATACAGTCCTACTGAATACAAATAATTTTTAAATAGATCTATTCGACCCATTGATGGGATCGAACAGGTACTCCAACTCTGAGCCACAGGGAAAGTACAAGCAATGAAAAGTAAAGGAGTACTCCACTCTGTTGTGTAGTAATCAATGAACTAACGAAACACGTATACATAAAAAAGTATCTCTCATTTTATTCTCGAAAGGGGCCCACAGTTTGTTGTTGTTGTTTGAGAGACAGATGGAGAGATATACACTCAGAGAGGGGACTTCTTCTTATCCCATATCTTTTTCCGGGAGCCAGGGGTGCCAACACGTGCACGCCCTTGCAAGCCGTATCGTCAGAGACGACCTAACCATCTGATCGGCTGCTTGTCATTGGCTCGACTCTCGATTCACTGCACTCTGTCTAAATCTGATCGCGTGGTTATCTCGTGGTCTCCTTCCGGTTACACACCTGTTGGACCAGACTGCCCTGATTCGCTGTACCCCCCCTGTTGACTAATCACAACGTGACAGCTTGTTAAAGCACACGGGGTCACTAGGAACAATCCGAAAATCCTTGTCATGTATTATATAACACACTCTGCCAAAAACTCGAGAAATAGTGTATCGTCATTTGATGAAATTTAGTGTCATATGTAGGATATCCTTTTGGTGGGGAGGCGCTTGGGGAGCTTTTACCTCTCTGTCAGGGATACTATCAGCGTATTCCGAACCTCATCGACAGAGCTTTTTTTTTTCTCCAGATTGCTCATTCTGTTTAGAATGAGTAATCTGGATAACACTATTCAGTTCCTTTATATATCCAATTTTAAAAACTATCGATAAACTTAATTAGTAATGTTTAATTACGTGTAAATAATTATTTTCTTTTCTTTTGATTCTTGAAAATTTAGATTCCTAACAATGAGTTAAGACTGAGAGTAACATTACTTTGGGCAAAGAATTTTTAACCATTAAACACGTGTGATTAAACTAAGGAATAAAAAATTTCATTCATTGTTAATTTTCTTAGTGAACATATCTTCATTCTTTGTATGACACTAAACTGCTTCTAATGGTAAGACTCTAGTCCTGGAGTTTGGGGAATGTGGAGTACCCATTCATTATCATTTCTCTTTGGTCTACTCGAACAAAATCATTTAACTCTATGCATACAAATGATTTATATTTGATAGAATTAAAAAATGGTCGATAGCAATACTTGAAAGTATTTAACTGTAAGAAAAATGAGTTTAAAATAGTTACCTAAAAACTATTCGCTAACAAATTTCGTATGAAAATATTTGGCATTAAATAACCCACAAGAGTTCATATGCCATAACCAACCAACCAACCAAAATTAATTTATTCTTCATATATTTGAATGTAACTCGTATTACTGCAAGTGATAATATGTCTAATATCTCTTATGTGAAGACTAAATGAATAATGTCTATTTATGCTTTTCAAGTGTGGAGAATGAAGCTATATTCAACAGCTATGAAAGTGAAGGCCCCTTTTCACCTAGTAAAACCAAAGTAAATCAACACCCTCAATGGGTCCAATAAATATGCATACTTGATTTGATAACTGCAGTTTATCTACGAGGGTCATTTAATAAGTAAGAGTAATCGATCTATCTTCAAGGTTTATTTTGAAAATAAGGGAACTGAAAGGGGAAAAGCAATAGACATTGATTCTGATTTTTTGTTCTATAAATATAATGTTTGCATTGTCTGAAATTGGTTTATAGCGAAAATCATTTTGATTTTGCAAAAGAATTAGTTTTGAGACTATTAAAAATGGCGTTATTAGAGTACTCCAGGCTTAAAGAGAAGTCTGTCATCAAATATTTGATGGCTGAAAAGTACAAACCATGTGAAATTTATGGATGAATGTGAGATGTGTACAAAGAAGTATGCTTTAGTCAAAAAATATTTACAAATAAGCTGAAGCTTGGGTTGGCTCCTTTGAGCCAAAGTCGAAAATTTAGTCTGTGGAGTGGAAAAGCACAAATTTTACAGGAAAGAAAAAATTACAGGTGTTGCGGTCAGTAAAAATGATTTATGTTGACAATCTTTTGGTACATGAAAGGACCAATCCTGATTAATTAACTTAAAATATTCATTTGTGACTGTTCTTCCTATTGCCAACCCCTCAGATTATTTTTTACCTCATTTATTGAATGGCCCTTGTATAAAGGACAAACATACTGTTCCTAGTTATTGATATAAACTTATAAGACTGTTGGATAAGAAATATTAACTTATTATCTTCTGCTTAATACTCTATTTTCAATGTTTTATCTTGGTGTAAGGGAGATATATTAATAGCAGATTTTAAAAGTAAACGCTGATATCTTTGTTCATTTTGCTGGACACTGCAGAGCAGGTGCCAGTGGGAATCACATCAAATTTTGTAATTTCAAACATACATTATATATTGGCAAATCACAACGTTTGTATTCATTCATTTCTGTGGCTGCCTTATTTTTGTAAAGCACAAATACAATGTAAAAAATGGTTGAAAAATAGCGTTATGCTAATTTTCTAAGGGAAACTGTACTGCCAAGAAAATTAACATTTTTATTCCCCATGAATATAGATAGCTATCATTATAATCAAACATTTACGAATTGATCAAACTTCTGTATAATATAACACATAATGAGTTATTATTATTTACTCCATTAGAGTTTTTTACATCAGTGTTAGCTGACGGTTTTTCATTGGAGTTTGAGTGCCAACAAGTCCCCTCAAGTCTCCTGGACTCTTCTCAGTATTCTCGGCGTTCTCAATAATGCTGTAGTTTGGATGGTATCCACTCATACTTTTACCTCCAAGTCCCCCAGTCTCTTTAATAATCCTTTGATGACCGTACCAAAAGCGCCAATCATTATTGGTATAATTGTCACCTTCATCTTCCATAAGTTTTGCGATTCACTCGCAAGGTTGAGGTACTTATCCTTCTTTTCATTTTCCTTCAGTTTTATTCTGTGATCAGCCGGAATAGCAAAGTCCATAATTTTGCAAATTCTCTTTTCTTTGTTGATTATTATGAAGCGAAATCTTCTGGCCGATATGAGGTGATCCGTTTGTATGTCAAAGTCCCATAGGGGTTTATGTGTGTCATTTTCTAGGACAGATGCTGGGTTGTGCATATACCATGGTCAAAGTTAAATTTCTTGCACACTTCCCAGTGGATCACCTTGCCCATCCAGTCGTTTCTAGTCCTACACTCCTTCTGTGCTAATTTGCTGCATTCGCTTATTATGTGATTGATGGTTTCGTATCTATCATCACATATCCTACATTTGCTATTTTGCTGCATCCTATCTATTCTAGCTTTGATATGATTGGTTCTTATGGCGTTTTTTTTTTTTTTTGAGAGATTCTGTTTCTCTCTTAAAGTTTCCTTTTCTTAGCCACATCCAAGTTTCTCGTATAAGATGTTGTTTATTAGTCGTTTAAAACGCCCATAGAGTTGTTTTTCTTCCCATTATTTTTATTATTATTATTATTATTATTCTGTCCAAGTTTTTACGCCAGCAAAAGCAGACGGCCATTCTCAGGAGTCTGAGCGACAGCAAGTCTCATCAGGTCTCCAGGATTCTTCTCATTATCCTGTCCAATCTTATTAATGCTGTAGTGTGGATTGTCTCTAATTCTTCATCATCATCATATCGTGCTGGCAGCACGGATATCCCTGACCCTTTTTCGCCACTCCTCCCTATCGTTCATCGCCCTAGGCAGGTCTTCAGGACAACAACCTGTATCCTCACATAGCTGCTGAATGTACGTTCGTGCTGGTCGTCCTGCTTTTGCGCGGCCGTGTGTGGGGATCCATAAGAGTACATCTCTTATGAGTTCATCTCTGCTTCTCCAGCAATGTCCTGCATGTCTGGTTCGCCTAACTTGAATAGTTTTCGTGATAGGGGGCAGGTGGCCGTACAGTTGGTGTCTTGTGGGGTGTTGCTGCCAGGACTTGTTGAGGATTGCACGCAGTGCAATCCTCAACAAGTCTCTAATTCTTACAGTCCTTTTACCATGTTTTTTAGGATTGTTTCGAGCGCACCAAATAGAGTTGGTGTTACCTTTACCTTCATGTTCCATAATATTTTTACTAGGTACTTATGTTGTATCTTCATATACAGATTCATACACATATATACATATATATGCTGGATACATACTGGCACAATGAATAACGACGAGCGAAGTCTTCTTTAGAAAAATATGTACCTCTCACTTTATTTAAGGGTTCGAAAAGGGTTACTCAAGGTTTGCGTGTGAGAGGGAATTGGAGACCGAACAAAGACTGCAATATTTTGACCCCGACTCTTATGGCCGTCAACGTTGTGTCTTTCTCGTTCTCCGGGGCTGCTCAACCAGAGGCCCAGGGGCCCAGCTCTCCCCTGGATGATGGCTTTCTTTACTGCATCTTATCAGCAACTTTTCTGGACCCCAACTCAGTCGGGGACCCCGAGGGACCCTTCGGCCTACCACATCTCGTCTCTATAACTCCAACTGTCTCTAACTTCTTGTCTTGACTGAGTTATATATTAGTTCAACGCCCACTCAATCTTTGGAATGGCATGTTTGATCGTCATCAAGCAGAAATAACTGTAATGCAGTTCTCTTCCAGTGCATCAGTCTATGAGTGTACCATGGGATTTTTTTTACCTTGTCCCATTTCATCAGCCAAATCCCACCTACCCGATTTCTTTCGATTACTGGCCATTGGGATGTGTCACTTCCTTCCGGTGCATCACTTTGGAATGGCATATTTGCCCGGGTCGAAGTTCACAATACAACACTTATCTCTCTTTTCATTTGTTTAATTTTCATTTTGTGGTCGCCGCTACGGCAAAG
Organism: Sepioteuthis lessoniana; assembly: GCA_963585895.1. Lineage (NCBI taxonomy): Eukaryota > Metazoa > Mollusca > Cephalopoda > Myopsida > Loliginidae > Sepioteuthis > Sepioteuthis lessoniana. The sequence goes on along the minus strand of OY757909.1, from coordinate 63,643,058 downwards.
TCCTCTATTCGGCAGGTATTCTTTTTTGTGTTGACTGTCAATTGTTCTGGTCTTCTGGCTGGGATTACATGAACTGTTTGTATCTCAAAATCCCAGGGACGTTTGTGAGTCTCAATCTTTTGGAAGGTTTTTGGATTGTTTATATACCACTTCTTTGTATGGCCAAATTTCAGTTTCAGGCACAATTCCCAGTAGATCACTTTTCCACCCAGGGATGGCTAGTCTTTTATTCTTTTTGCATTAATTTGCTAATTTGCTGCATTCGCTTATTATGGATTGATGATTTCGTCTCTATCACCATATAACATACATTTGCTATTTTGTATATCTATTTTTGATTTAACTTAGTTGACCTGTATAACATTATTATTATTATTATTATTATTATTTTACTCCCTTGAGAGTTTTTCACACTAACATTAGCTGATGGTTTCCACTGGAGTTTGAGTGACAGCAAGTCTCCTAAAGTCTCCAGGATCTTTTCACTATTCTGGCCGATCTTAATAATGCTGTAGCCTGGATGGTCTCCCCTTGTCGTTTTATTTCCAAGTTTCCTCATTCTTTACCGAGCTTTTGGTGACTGTACTGAGCGCACCAATTACAATTGGTTTTACCGTCACCTTCATATTCCATAGTTTTTTTTAGCTCTCTAAGTAAGTAAAGTTTGTGGCTATAGTTGAGGGCGACCCGAAGGCTCCATTTTCAATAGCTGCTATACCGAGGTATAGGGGAGAGCGCTACTCCTTTCCCTGGATAGCTCCACTAATGGTGCTGAGTGCTAACCAAGACGGCATCAAGTACCATTTGGTATGATTCGACCTGGGATTGAACCCCGGTCTCCCGGACTATTGGCGAACACTCTACTCATGGCCAATGGTCCGGTTTAGTTCTCTAGGAACGTCTAGATATTTTTCTTTTCGCTTTCTTTCAGTTTTACCCTGTGTTCAGGCGGAACGGCAAAATCCTTTATTTGTCTTATTCTCTTTTAGTTTGTCGACTATCACTAGGTCTGGTCGTCTGGTCGAGATTAGGTGATCTGTTTGTATCTCAAAATCCCAGAGAAGTTTGTGGGACTCATTCTCTTGGACTGATTCCAGGTTGTGCATATACTACTAATTCGTTTAGTCAAATTCCATTTTCTTACATAATTCCCTGTAGCTCACTTTCCCCATCCAGTCGTGTCTCGTCTTAAATTCTTTTTGCGCTTATTATATGATTGATCGTTTTGTCTTTATCAACACATAGACTACACTTGTTATTTTCTTGCGTTTTGTCTATTTTTGCTTTAACGTAGTCTCTTCTCATTGCGTTGTTTTGTGCTGCTATTAGAAGAGATTAAGTTTCTTTTTTCAGTTTTCCCTTTCTCAGCCATGTCCAAGTCTTCTCGTGTGAGATTGTGTTTATTTATTGCTTGAAATGTCCATAAACTTGTTTTGCTGTCTATTTTTGTTTTCTATATAATAATAATAATAATAATAATAATAATAATAATAATAATAGAAAACAAAAATAGGCATTATTATAATATTTATTATAATATTATTATTATTATTATTTACTCATTAGAGTATTTCACATCAGCGTTAGCTGATGGTCTTTCACTGGAGTTTGAGTAATAACAAGTCTCCCCAAGTCTCCAGGACTCTTCTCAGTATTCTGGCAGTTCTCAATAATGTAGTAGTTTGGATGGTCTCCATTCGTCCGCCAAATTCCAAGTCCTCCAGTCCCTTTAGTAATCCTTTAGTTACTGTTCCAAAAGCATCAATCACAATTGGTATAATTGTCACCTGCATGTTCCATAGTTTTTTCAATTCCATAGAAAGGTCAAGGTACTTATCCTTCTTTTCACATTCTTTCAGTTTTATTCTGTGATCAGCCGGGACAGCAAAGTCGACAATTTTGTATTATTATTATTATTATTATATCTCCTTGGTGACCTCTTTTTGCTATTTTCTCACATCAAACATAAGAAAAAAATTTTTGCACAGAACCTTTGTACGATTTATATAATATATATATACACAGATCAAATTTCCTTAAGTAATTCATCCGATGGTTCCTAAAAATACCCTTTTAATTTTTTTTCCTTCCATTGTTTTTAAAATCATTTAATTCAATTATCAATTTTTTGACCATATCTTAATTTTTTATTGATCTGAGAAGCTGTTTGTTCAAAAAATATATTCTTTCTTAAGAAAAAAAAATGTAATTAGATGGATTGTAGACTTTGTTTTTGAAAATCTATCTTGACTGTAAATTTCCTATTCGAGGATAACTACTGAAAAGATGACTATCATGATTAGAAATTTCATTATTTTGAAAGTTCCAATTAGATACCCTGTAATTGCGATTCCTAGTAGTCTATTGAATACTCATTTTTCTAATCTCTCCCTGTAACTGTAATCTTTTATTCTTTTTATTACTTTTGTCATTCTTTTTTGTTTGCCTTCCAATTTCAACATTACTCTCCAATTTCCTTGTTTAGGCATTGGATATCAATTTATATGTGACTGAATTGACTAAAGTATACTTGACCTATTTTTTTGCGATCCTTACGTTTCACCTGAGATCAAAGAAAGATTTCTTTCACTGGAAAGATAATTCATAGTTATTCGTACGAAGTAGATATTTTCCCCAACCCTTTTACCAGATCCAGACACGTGATATAATACTGATTTAAATGTCTCTAATTCAACCCAGTAATGGCTGGTTGACTCATACAGTTTAACTCTGATACAATTATGCCTTGTCTGCAGAACTTAGAATACACTGATTGTACTCCTTGCACTAAACTGCATCTGATAGCGAGGCTCCAGTTCTGGAGATTTGGGGAGTTTAGAGTATTACTTCATTGCCATTACTCCATGGTCTACTCTAAACCGAACCTATCTCGATGTCATCTGTTGATCAGTAAGATATGTTTAAAATATTCATATTCGATGGGACCAAGGGCAAGCCTCCACGAAAAAAATCTCTTAAGAAGCAATTTCACGAATATAAATATGAACGTAGGACGAACATGATTCTCTTAGCATAAAATAACGGGTTGACACGCCATGAAAATAAGTCAATCAGTCTAATTTAATACACGGTGAGATATTTTGAATGAAAAGGGTAAACTAAGATACACATATCTTGTAAATATAAAGGAGTTTAACACTATAATTAACATGCATATATTAAATAAAAAAATACATATTTTTGATCCATATGGCAAAAATTTGGGAAAGTTATGTTCGACCAGAAGTGCCTATTTGAAATAATATTCCTTAGGTATAATAAGAATAAGATGCCGGTCCCTTTTTTCCATTTTCTTCCAAATTGGACGGTTGGAGTTACTTCGTGATCCCTCATTGCTTGATGTCTTATGCCCACCTTAATCAAGTGCCTTGTAAAGCCGCATAACAGTGGCTTATTCTTTAATATTCTCTTTCCCAATGAGGCTTAGAATACAGTTCAAAGGTGCAAAAAAAAGTTGGGTGTCTTCTGCATGAAACTAAACTGCATCAGGTGCTGAGACTCAAATTCTGAGTAGTGTGGGGTATCAAAAGAATATCCCAGAGGTAAACACTCGTACCTTTTATCTGAGTCCTCGTATCTTTCTTATGACAAAAAACTGAAGTCCATGCCCACCATTTTGGAACTATTAAGAACATAACGAACCGACTAACGGCTGTGTCAGTTGAACACTTGCAACATTTTTCCGAGATTCTTAACATCTTCATTAGTGTGTAGTTTTCCAAGGTGGCTATTTTGTAAAGTGATAAAGTTTATCTAAGTAATATTTTTAATACAATCTTATTACTTACTATACAATCCTTGTATCTAAGGCATTATTCAGATTTAAATACTCTGAATCTGATTCTATGTTATCTGCATTAGCAGCTTGCTTACAGAATAAGTAGATCTTTGCTCTTGGGTGATCCAAAGTTTTTGCAATATTTTGGTAACATGAGGCACAATTTGACTGCCCAGCTTGCTTTTCCTTCGGTAATGAAGGTGACAAGCCACACTGGACTATGAAATGTCAAGATCGCATGATTTCCTCCAAGGGCTTTTCGCCATATTTGCCACTGTTCATCAGAGCACGAGCACGGAAAGCATGGTTTTAGGCCCACCTAATTTTCCCTGGTTGTCGAGTGAAATTTCTGGAAGGATATGGTTTCTGTGCTATGATCACCAGGTTGAGCCATCTGTTTACTGTACTGTATTAATAGTATTGAGGTGCCCGTGGTGTAATGGTTATCGTCGTAGGAAATGGATACGGCGACAAGAGTTCAAATCCTAGACGAGACGAATTGCACTTCACATAGCACTAATACCCTTGGGAAAGGTATGAATCCAATAATTCTCACTCCAGCTATAGGTAAATAGTAGGAGAGACTAGGTTCTTCAGCCTTGGTGAGGCAACTAGTCTAGGAAAAGGAAAACTCTGAATTCAAACCTGATAAACTCCGCTTAAAAATTGACCTTGTGTCATATCCTGTCCGAGCGGAGGGGTTGGTAAATAGGGTACTGTATTAACAGTACTGTAATAATTTTTTACTGCACCGTAAGTGCACCACATGTGTTTGGTTGCTTCCACGACATTATTGGCCATTTCGTCCTCGTAAAGCATAAGTTCCAGAATTATCATTCGTTGTACGTTTATCTGTGAGGATTTCAAATCAAATACAGAGTGAAACAATGCACAATTTATCTGCACACCAACTACCATGATACTACCAACCTCTGCGCGTGAAATAAGTACCAAAAACTAACTGGCGTCAAAACCTTTGATTTTCGCTAGTATATCAGGTCGATTAGATTCATTATCATTAGTCATCGTATCCTTAAACGTTCGAGATACAAGTCGATAAAAATGTAATTTTTCTTTGGTGCTATTCTTTAGATTTCTATTTAAGTATCTTTTTTTTCTTTAATGAAACTTCAACGAAGTAACATCGTATTATGCAACCAGCCCAGGGCTCCAACCATCCATGATCTTAAGACAAGGATATAAATATAAAAAGTGGTTATATTAAAAACACTGTGATAATTGTTGGAGAAAACCTAAAAAATTACTTCGAGAATATTCTAGTATCAATGAAACTGTATTACCCCAGTTAACAATGACTTAGGAAATGTTAATGGCTTTAAGTAGTTACATCATAACAGGTTTTTGATAAGAAGACTTTGCCTTAAATGTCTGAAGAGGTATTTGCTCAGACTATTGAATTAATTTATGTGATTCTCTTTTACGGTACGTCAGAGTAACAAAGGAAGTAATTTATATTATTCCACGTTTGACTTAACAATATAATAATAGCAAAATATAAGTTTACGGTTTTCACTATAATAATGTTCTTGTCGGGTAAAGAGCCGACTTAATTTATAGCTATGTAAACGATGGAGTTCAGTTTGAAGTATGTATTTACTCAGCCCCTACGCCATGGGAAGATCTGACACATGGTTAAATCTGAAATGAAATAAACTCATGTACGAGTTTATTTTGACTTAATTGAAAGTCTTCGAGTGAATTTAGCCAACCCATCCACCGTGAGCAGGATATGACATAAAGTCGGTATTTAAATGGCGTAAAGCTGGTTTGAATTCAGGGTTTTCTTTCTCCAAGACTTGTTACTTAAACAGGGTCATAGGACCCATTCTGTTCTGCTATTTACCCATTGCTGGAAGTAGATCAGAGAGACGTATGCCTTTACCAAGGAAATTAGTGAAATGCAAACAGCATCTACCAGGAACAACTCGGGTCACCGATTACTTTTCCCACGACGATAATCGTTACGCTAAGCAAGTCTCTGTTTGATGTGGCAATAAGTTTGTGGGCACAAATCAGGCTGACAATATGTATTCAATAAAAATGAAAGGTTGAACAACAAATAACGCTTAATCATAGATTGATTGACTGATTGGTTGATATTTAGGGCATGTCAACTCATCTTGGGTTATTTTTGCGATGTTTTGGGAATCGTGTACATTGTACGTTTATACTTACATTTTTGTGTTGTTTCTTTCGATATTTTTGCATACGCTTATCTATCAGGGATTTATATCGAATACAAATAATTTTCATACAGATCTATTTGATCCATAGATTGGATCCTCATAGGTACTATCAATCCGAGTCAGAATGGAACTTGGGGTAATGGCAATGACGGTTCATTCTACACTCCCTTAGATATCCAGAACTAAAGCCTTAGGATTAGATACAATTTAGTGACATACCCAGTACACCCAATTTTTTGGAGGGGCAGTAGATACAGTCAGTGTATCCAAAGCCATTCCAACAGGTTAAATATACTGAGGAATAATTCAAGAATATTCATTTAAATGTGAATCCTGATAGCACAAGCATGAACTGAATGTTTTTCATTCGTGTTTAGTTTCAAAAATGATCAGGGTTCTCGACTTGATTTTTTAAATGAGTCTCATGACTTTCTTGATCGACTTCATAGTTACTAAATTTACTTTAATCTAATACAAATCCGGAGTAGTCAGATATTCAGTCGGCAATGTCCGCAGATCTTAGAATATACCAGGATGGGTGTACCTATTAGGGTCCCATCTATGGGTCAAATATAGATCTGTTAAAAAATAATTTGTTTTAGATTGGACAGTGAGCAAAAAGAATTAATAATCAACTCTACAAAAAATGTAACTATGAATGTACAATGCATGTAATTTCACAACCTCTAGACATAATAAACCTAGACGGGATGACATGCCGTTAAAGACATTTAAGCTACCAAAAAATCTATCTATTATTCCGTAAAAATTGAAAAGTATAGAGTAACCAGTTAGTTTACGAAGTGGACTTGCTAATAATGGAATTGTGGTAAAAATCTTGCATTTTCTATAAAATAATTGCCGAAAAGCGGGGGTGGCTACTTCCCATAGCGTAGCGGTTAACTTGCTGGACTGCGTCATCGTACTAAGTGAGTTTGAACTCCAGTCACGCTATTCCGTTCACTTAAAAGCTAATACCTCGAGGAAAGTTATGAAATCCTTATCCAGCCCCCACAAGTATCAAATAATACCACTACAGTTTTTCAAGGATGGTTTTAGCATTAAATAACCAACGGGGGTTGATATGCCATTAAACAAAGAAAGCATAATATAATTGTAGACCATCAACTGATGATCAATATTACGATAATAACAGTAGTCTTCGAGCTTAACTTGTTAACCATTGCGCCAAAGTAATCTCAATGAGTGCAGCCAACATTATTCATTTAAAAGAAAAGGAGATATTCACCCTGAAATGCCTGCTTAAAGAGAACTTGATACGGTAACACTTGATTTCATATGATGCGCTAAACAACTCATCCGTATTCATTTGTATTTATCATTTTTTATTTGATAGCTTCAGCTTTTCATTTATTGACTTTCCTTTTATATAAGGCAAATATCCCCTCCCCTATTCTCTTCTGTGAGTCGAAAGGTCGGGCATAAGGAGAAAGATGGATAAATAATATTTCCGAAGACTCACTTTAAAACCCACCACAGCTCCTTACTTTTATTTATTTATTTTTAAAAAATTTTTTGTCTCTTACCGCAATCATCTCCATCAGCAACCTAATTTTTCCTTTTCCTAGAGTCAGGGAAGAATAAAGAGGAAGTGCGCTCTTCAATTGTGGTTCTATGAACACGACCAGCGTACCAACGACATCAACTTGAGGAAGAAGGTTCCTGTTGAAGACGACAGTCCCCAATACCCCTTTCCTATACCACAACACAAGCCTGCCTTCCTGGTCGTTTCCTTTTGACACCAGCAACGACCTCGCGCACAAACAACACGGGCACAATAGCAGCTGCGAATAGGACAGGGTTTCAGGGCTTTTTTCTGGGATATAAAGGCCTACACTGCAAGCTGTGCAGTTGATAATGGCAAAACTATTGCGCGGGAATAGGTGACTCCATGTTGTTGTCGTAAGTGACATTAAGCGAATAAAGTGATCGCTGACCTTGTCTGCGCATGTCTAGCTTATGAGTTATTTTTCGTCCAGTGGAGTGGGCTGGAGACTTCTTTAGGGGGAAAGGAATTATGAAGTAGGAGTAGTACGCCTGGGACGCTAACATGGAAAGAGGCTGAGTTAGAGCAATGATGATGTGGCTAATGAAAAAAAAAATCAACTTGCTTTCTTCTTTCTATTGTTCTCTTTGTTTTAAAAATATTTCCTCGCTTCCTTTTTTTTTTTTCTATCCTCTTGTTTAATATTGCCATTTCATCTGAATTTTTCCCTCGTTCTTCACTCTTATTGTATTGTTTTTCTTTTTAATTTTTAATTTTTGATTTTTATCACCGCTTTAAAAATGTACAAGTTTTGTCTCTGGTCTGAGTTTTCATTTTTTTTTCTTTCAGAATTTTTGTTAATATGAATATTTTGTCTTTCCTTTACTCATTCTAAACTTCTTCTTATTGAACCTAATTCATTTAAATCTCTTTCCTTTTTTTCATTTCGCTTCTATCATATTTCTCTCATTCCTTCATACTAAGTACCTTGATATCCAATAATTCTTTCTTTCTTTCTTTCTTTCTTTTTTCGACCCTTTTTTAAAATCTCTTTCTCCACTCTTTCATTTCTTTCTTCAATCCTTATTCTTTTGCAATTTCTTTTCCTTTAATTAATTTTAACCTTCTTTATATCTTTGAATTTCATTCATTTCCTTCTCTTTCCTTTTTTCATTCTTTTTTTTTTGTCACACTCATCTCTTTCTTTCACAGGAAGCAATTTGATCTCCGATAATTCTTCCTTTCTTTCTTCCCATATCTTCTCTTTTTCTGCACCCTCTTTTAAAAAGTTCTTTCTCTTATTTTTTTATTTCTTTCTTCAATCATTATTATATTTTATTTCTTTTCCTTTTATGAATTCGAACTTTCTTTATATCTTTGATGTCATAGATTTCCTTCTCTTTCTTTCATTGTATTTTCTTTTCTATGATATTTTTCTTTCTCTTTCATTCCGAGAGTTTGATCACCGATAATTCTTCCTTCAACTTTTTTTTCTTCCACCTTCTTTCTTTATTTTCAACACTCTTTTAAAAATTATCTTTCTTCTTTTCTCTTTTCTTTCTTCGGTAATAATTCTTTTTTTTATTTCTTTACTTCTCATCAATTCTAACCGTCATATCTTTGGAACTTATTTATTTCTTTCTTCCTCCGTTTTGTTCTTTCTTTTCTACTATACTTCTCTTTTTCTTTTATACTTAATCACCAATTATTATTTCTTCATAATCTTTCTTTTTACCTTCTCTTTTTTTTTTCGCCTCTGTTTAAAAAAAAAATCCTTTTTCTTCTCTTTTATATTTTTTCAACGGTCGTTATTCATTCATATCTACTTACCTCAAATAGATTCTAACCATTATATCTTTGGAACTCATTCATTTTCTTCTCTTTCCGTTATGTTGTTTTCTTTTCTTTCTTCCCAACTAAGCAATTTGTTCACCGATAATTATTCTTTCATAATCTTTCTTTTCACTTTTTCTACTTTTCTTCGCCTCTTTTCTTAAAATTCTCTTTCTTCTCTTTTTCATTTCTTTCTTTGATCATAATTAGTTTTCTTCTTTTTCCTTTTCTACTTTACTGTTGACTCACAACTTGCTGTCTATCTAATTTTATCTCCCTTTTTCCTTCCTTCACTCATCCTCTCATCAATTTTTGTTCCCTCTCGTCTTATTCCCAGTAATTATTCTACATGCTTTGATACCTCAATTTCCACTGTCCAATTACCTCCTTCTCTTTCTCCTGTTGGAAACTTTTCTCATTCATTCAGGTTTAAGTAAGCGTAATAATAAACTGCCTCTTTAGCCTCAGGATCTAAATTCTCAACATCTCGTTTAAGTTTGGTTTCTAACTTTCTGTCTGTATTTTTCTTTCGTTTCCATCTTTTCATCTCTTACTTCTTACGGTTTTTACTGGTTTCTTCATTTTCTTTCTTTCTTTCTATTTATTTTGTCCTAACTCTTTTCTTTCTTTACGGATTCTATTTTAATATTCTATAAGCTTTCTATTTTAATATTCTGTAAGCTTTTTAAAATTTTCTCCTATTTTCATGTCAGTACTTAAGTCTCCTTTTTCTTCTCTTTTTCATTCTATTTCTGTTGTCCTGTTGTACACACTTGTAATCTGTACATATCTCTCTGACCTATCCATCGATCTATCGATAGCACACTGCTATTAATTTTGATACTTCTACAAAGATGACAACTCATATTAGTGAAGAATAATAATGATTATTTTCGTAAAAAATGCCATAGAAAATAGGGTTCAATAGAATATTTAATAGCTGAATAGTAGACTGAAAGACTACACTGACTGTGTTGCTTGCAGAGGGGTAAGATATAAACTGCATATAACTGGGAGATTCCTGTTCTAGAGATATAAAGAGAGTAAATTACCCTTTAATTTCTATTACATCCAGATCAACTCTGATTCAGAGCAGTAGTGCTTGTTAGGGTTCCATCTAAAGGTAAAATAGATATATTTAAAAATAATTCGTATTCGACAGAACCGTTTGCGAAAACCCGCTATGGATATAACTATACAGAAAATATAAATATGAACGTATAATGAACAAGATTCCCTAATTTCTTGGCATTAAATCATCATCATCATCATGTTGTGCCGCTAGCACGGATATCCCTGACCTCTCTCGCCACTTTTCCCAATCGTTCATCGCCACTGGCTGGTCTTCAGGGCTACATCCCGTATCCTCACATAGCTGCTGAATGTACATTCGTGCTGGTCGTCCTGCTTTTGCCCGGCCATATGTGGGGGTCCATAGGAGTACATCACTTATGAGCTCGTCCCTGTTTCTCCAGCAGTGTCCTGCATGTCTGGTTCGTCTAACTTGGATAGTTGTCGTGATGGAAGGCAGGTGTCCGTATAGTTGGTGTCTTGTGAGGTGTTGCCGCCAGGTCTTGTTCAATATTGCTCGCAGCTTTCTTGTGCAATTTCCGTCTAGCTTCTTCTCCAGCCGTTTTGTTAGCGTCCAAGTAGTGCATCCATACAGCAGTATCACTAAATCGTTCATTCTATGTTCCCCTTTCATATTTCAATTGCTTTTCCCTTTACTGGTTATTGCCATAACTTTACTCCTCGATAACGTCATTTAATCTATTTTTTCTAGGTATAAAATAATCCTAGACGGGTTTAGATGCCGTTAAAATAAATCAATCTATCAGTCAATTGTCCCAGTCTGAAAGTCTATATTCCAGTCTATCTATGACTAACAACTTTTATATGTTACTTCTTCAATAATAACAGCAGTTATGAGAGAACATCAATAATTATTATTTTCGCAAAAATGCCCAAAATAAAAGAATTACAGACATTGGAACAGTTACCCAGAATTTTTAGCGGGGATATTGGAATTGTTATTTGTTTGCTATGCCTCTTTAGGCATCTCCACTTTTTGATATATTTTCACACCAATCTTAAAAAAAAAAAACAATATCTACAAAGAATATACACATTATATATACAATATCTTTTAAGATATCAAAGAATATACACATTATATATAAAATATCTTTTAAGATATCAAAGAATATACACATTATATATACAATATCTTTTAAGATATCAAATTCTGTTTAATGATTCATCCGATTGTTACCAAAAACGTTCTCTTAAATTCTTTTCTTATCATTTTTTTCTAAATCACCCAATTTAATCTTTAATGTTTTACATTATTACATTTTTTGACCTGATGAGACAATTTGTTCCAAAAATATATCTCACTATTAGCAAAAAAAAAAAATTCAAATTTGTTTGTAGACTTAATTTTTTTAAACCTGTCTTGACAGAAAATTTTCATTTCGAGGAGAAACCTTGTAAAAATGTCTATCATAATCAAGTTTGTTGGTTGGTTGATAGGACTGGTGCTTAATCGCATATCCACCCTACTGGTTTATTCAATATCAAATCTTCTCTTTTTTGTTTTTTTATTGTTCTTTTTAATATATATATATGTATATATATATATATATATATATATATATATATATATATGTGTGTGTGTGTGTGTGTGTGTGTGTGTGTGTGTGTGTGTGCGTGAATACTTGTTAGTAAATATTTTGGTCTTTAAACGAAGTCGAAGATTAGTTAACAAGTTACTTAGTTACAAGAGGTGATCGGTGCGATTTCACTCGGAGATTTGAAGATTGCTGTAAATATTTTTGGCAGTTGTGTGTGAGTTTAATGTGGATTCTTTTTGTTTAGTTTGTGTTTGTGCCCCTGTTTTATGTTTGGTAGATTTCAAGTGGGTGTCGTTTTTTAATTATTCTTAGCATTATATACATTCATTTGGTCTACGTTCCAGTAGTTTTGGGATGAAGGCGCTGTATTTATCAACTTTATTTTTGTTGATGCTGTTGCAACTGATTGGATTCTTTTATACTTTACCATATTGATTTCCCTCTTCATTTTGTATATATTGCAAGTTCTTGAAAAGGTGGGAGTGGTTCTTTTATCAGTTTGAGCATTTAGTTTCGTTGGGACCACCTTATCCATAATTTTTGGCTACACTTTCACATATTAGACGTCCCCTGCTGCTCTCCTTGTAACATCCATATTTTTTTAGATTTAAAACACCCCAAGAGTGTGGGGAAGTAAATTTCTACACTTTCCAGGCAGTATCCAAGTTTGTTTCCTTGGGGATTATGGGTTTGTTTAATCTCAAAATGAATGTGAATGCTATTATTTCTTGATCATACATTCTAGTGGTAATCCTTTTGGAATCCCTGGCCCCTTGCTTACCTAAGGCTATTTTCAGTTTTTCTAATTTAGCCCGGAGAACTCACTGCTTTGAATAACTCCCTTTTAGATGCTAAACTTTTCCCGTGGTCAAGTTTTGCATTTTAAGTCGTGGAAAGTTTTCATTTTTATTAGATTTTTGGCGTGTTTTTTCTTATCTACCTCTGCAATAAACATTGCCTTATCTATTTGGTATTTTTTTCTTTTCTCAATTCATGGGTTCACCCGGCTGAAGATCCCTCTTTTAACCAAGAAACAGTTTTATTCTGGGGAGTCCCCGTGGTGTAATCTTTAAAGTACTAGACTGTGGTCTCGAAGTTAGTGAGCTAAAACCCCAGTTGCACTATTACGTTCACTTTCAAATTAATACTCTCGGGAAAGGTATAAAGTCCATCACTCTCCCAGGTATTTATTAAATAGTATCAGCGTTGTACTTCAACAAGGATGGCTTTGGCATTAGATAACGCGTGATGGTTTTAATGCCATTAAACGAAGAAACCAAACCGAACAATTCCCCAATTCAGTTTTAATAAATCTTGGTAATTCTGTTATTTCATTTTCTGAATCATATTCAGAGATGTTCTATTCATTTATTTATTTTGTATTCGCTACAAGAGTGTTAGCCGATGGTCCTGGGTTCAATCCCAGGTTAAAAATGGTACTTGATACCTCCTTGCTTAACACTCAGCAATATAAGGTACGTATCAAGGGTAAAGTGGAGCAATCTTGGGAAAAGAGTAGCACCCTCTGCTATACCTCGGTGTAGTAGCTATTGAAAAGGGAGCCTTCTGTTCGCCCTCGACAATATTATTTAACTTTACATGTGTTGTGCATTTTTTATTCTTTTACTGGTCCAGTGCCCCAGAAACAACCACGGTAACTAACTGCTTTAGTGGGGTGTCCTCGTGGTGTAGTGGTTAAAGTGATGGACTGCGGAATCGTAAGTGAGTTCGTACTCCACTCGCGTTATTACGTTCACTTTCGGGCAAATACCCTTAGGAAAGTTGAAATCCCTTATCCCACCAGCTATGGGTGAAATAATATCACTACTGATCTTCTGGGATAATGGCTTTGACATGAAATAACCTACAAAAGTTGATATGCCATTAAACAAAGTAAAAGTAACCAAACGATACTAAACTGCTGTAGTGAATTTACCAAGGGGTATACCCATTCACCTTCTTTACTCTTAACGGGAGTGAGATTTTGAGCCCCAAATGATTTCAAGTTTTCAGTATCTAATATTTATTCCTAAGTTTTAACAGTAGCCAAGGTCTTGTTTTTATCAACGCGATTGACCCTTAGCCCCCGCCTTCTACCAATGAAAAGATAAAGAAGTGTTGTGTGTTTGTTTACCACAAGAATTTTCAATTACATAGATGATATGAGCAACCGATTGATCTGATCAAGCCTCTCCAACTGCTAGTAATACACAGTGAAGTCCTAAGTGGAGTGTTGCAAGTCACTTGAATACTTTGGCATGCGGGTCAAAGACGAATCAGCAACAAAGTGCCATCCTCAAGAATTACGTGTTACCATTCATGGTCAACAAGTGGTCTCGTTGAAGGTGGGTGGGTCTTACTCTTCTGCAAAGATACTGTCGATCTTGTTCTTAGTTGTTTAATATTATATAAACTTAATGTTTTCAATCCAATATGTAGTACTTTACATTTTTCTGTATGAAATTTAGTTTTTAAGCATCTCCCTAAAATGACAAATTATTCACATCTATCTGTATCATTTATTTGGAAAAGGCTTTAACAAATACTTTGACATTATCGAGATCGAAATTGAACAACGTGCAACTAAAGGCATAGAATGACTGGAAGTGGATTTAAGCAAAGAGGGACTGAACCCTAAAAGCATACTTTGTGCATTTTGTATTATAGAGTCAACGGAAGAAGAAGAAAAAGTGTAATATAATTGGGAATCTTTGCAACCTAAACTAGCAAGTTTTTAATAAGGAATAAAATATGTTGGTTGGTTGTATTGTTTTACGGCGTATCAACCCTTTTTGGGACATCTAACACCGAATTAAGTCATATTGATAAAAGTTTCAAACAATTAAATTTAGTATAAGGATAGTTTTTGTTTAAAGACAGTTAAAATTCAAAACAGCTTATTTCAAACGATTCAGTTTAGCATACAAAATCAGTTCTATTTCAAGCAATTCTGTTTAACATAAGTAAGCAGTTTAAATGTCAAATCAGTCCTATTTCAAACCATTCAGTTTAACATAAGCACACAGCTTAGTTCTATTTGACCCATAGATATGACCCTATGAGTTCCTACCACTCTGGGCCAGAGCTGACTTGGGAGCACTGTCAATGAATGGGTACTCCGCATCCCCAAAGCTCCAGCATTACTGGTAACACATCATCAGATTGTTTAGTGTCATATCCAGGATACACGTTGGGGGATTTACCTCTCTGTAGAAAAGCGTTCGGTGTGTTCTACAGCCCCCACCCCAGCCGACTGGGCCAAGGAATAGGGTAATTTATAAGACTTGTAAAGCTTTATATCCTAGAAATGGAGCTTATAGGCTGTATGGGAAAACTGCACTTGTGACCGCGTCGACTTTGCTATAAGTTGTCTTGAATAGTATATTCGAATGATGGAATGTTAATTAATGGAACGAAAAGTTATCGGTCAACATAAAAGAGAATATATCAAGATTCAGAAATTTTCAAAACGAGAAATAGAAAATGAGAAGAAAAACTACAGAACGCTAATTTTTAAAAAAAATTTTGTTTCCAATATTCTTTTTATTTTATTATTATTATTTTTTTGCTATCTATGACTGCTTGTAATGCCCCATCCACGTGCTCCTCAATACTTGAGAGTCCTTTTCTTTTCTTGTCTTCTAGACGCTATCAATATCATCACTTATATATAAGTCATTGTACATTGTCATCAATTACTTTGTTCTATTTTCCATTTTCTGAGTTCCTTCCTTGTTCTGTTTAAGAAGGATCTAGAGTATCTTATAAGAGAAAGCGGTCAGATACTTTTTTTCCTTTGGTTAGATTTCTGCTGCAGTATTTTGTTTCAAGAAGTTTTCTAGGTCTTCTGATGTACATTTTTCTTACTTTTTTCTTTCATCGTTTGTTTGTTTGTTTGTTGGCGTTTGCTTTTAATATCCCCAGTTATTTGTAGTTTTCTTTTTCTTTTGTTTTTCTGATGATTTCCTGATTTGCCTGTTCTATTCCTTTCATTGTTTCTCTTTTTCCTATTTCTATCATAAGCAAGGTGATTTTTTTTCAATCTCAACTTCCATTCGTACATCTTCGATGAAGAATTCTAATAGCTTGTATGAGGGATTCTGATTCTTTTTTCATTCTTGATAAAATTTTGACATCGTCAATGTATATGAAGTGGTTTATCTTTTCAAGTGTCCTTCTCAGATTTTTTGTGCTTTTTACTAAGTATATAATTCAGTGGTGTCGTTGCAATAATAAATAATACTGGTAATAACGTGTCTTTCTGGAAGATGCGGATATAGATTTTTACCGTTGATATGTTATTTTACTTGCTGTTAGTTCTATACTACAGCTTTCCATAAGTCTCTTGATGAACTTTATGCCTTGCTTTGATATCTTAAACCTTTTTAGACATTATATTATTCAGGTTTACGGGAGCTTTTTTGTAGACGATCAAGGCAATGGCTATTTTGTCATCCGAATCTTTACTTTTTTTTAATGTGTTGGTCAATATATAATTGTTTATTTGTTCCTCTTGTTGCTTTGTGACATCCTTTTTCGTTCGTAGGAAATTGTCATCGGCTTTCAAGCGAATGGTATCTTTCTTTTGGAAGCATATTATTGACGTCAGTGGCTATAATTTCATGAGACAGAGAAATTCAAATGTGCTTTTTTTTAGAGATGAAGTCATATTTTCTTCTTGCTGATGTCGTCACCGAAGTAAAAAGTTGTGTGCATCGTCGTCAATTTTTCTCATTTTTCTGGATTAGAATATTTTATTCTTTAGTCATCCATTTGGAAATTTTTGCCTCTTGTAGGCAGTTTATAATAACGTAATAAATACGTTAGCTCACTCTCACTCACTCATTCTTTCTCTCTCTCTCTCTCTCTCTCTCTCTCTCTCTCTCGTTTTCCTGCTCTTATATCCGTATCCCCTTCAGATTATCGACTTTTTCAATACCTCTTTACTTTCTATCTTAAGTTTGTCGCATTCATATACCAAGTTCAAACATATATTATTTTTCAGTTTCCAGTATGCGCTGTCGAAACTGCCGAAGAAGTAATGACTCGAATGAGTGATGATAATAAGAAGCAGCAAAAATTAAAAAAAACGAATAGAAATGCAAGTGAAGATTTATAATTACACTATAATTATTATTGAACTTGACCAGAAAATTTATACCCGTCTTTACTCCCCCGCTTAAGACAATCCTTAAGCACGTTGAAAATAATTAAAAATTAGAAATAATCGAAAATATTGCAAACTACACAGTTACATTAGGTTCAATCATAGGGAGACTGTTGGAATATAATGAAGACTTATCATCACTTCCAATAAAAGCAAATCGATTCTTTTGCCCTTTCCCTAGGGCTTAGCATATGCTGACAGTATACCATGCAGAGGTAAGCTTCCACTCCCCGCAAAAAAGAGACGTGTTGGGTGTGATATTGCATCTGATGGTGAGGCTATAATTCTAGAGATTTGGCAAGAGTGGATTATCCCTTCATAGCCATTGATCCACTGTCTATTCTGGCCCCTAATGGCAGTATATATTTACCAAACCCCTCCACCACCAGCAGCTGTGACCAAAGGTCAATTCTTAAGCGGAATACAACGTGTTCGAATTTAGAGTTTTTCTTCTATTAGACTGATTGCCTACTGAAGAATAAAGAATCCAGTCTGCGCTACTGTTTAACCATAGTTAGAGGGGAAAACAGATAGATTCATTCCTTTCCCAAAGATATTTATGCAAAGTGAAACATAAACAGCTTCATCCAAGATATGAACTCGTTTCGACGATTTCATTTCCTATGACATTGACTGTTACTCAGATCCTGCCTCCGGTGTGGATTTATTTATTAGGTGTCCCATCTAAGGGTCAAATAGATCAGTTTGAAAAATGTTTGTGTTCGATAGGACCATGTGCATAAAAAAAAACTCTCAAAGAACAACACACGAATGTAAATATGATCGTACAATAAAGGTGATTCCTAAACAAGGCATAAACTAACCTAGACAGGTTGACTTGCCATTTAGTTTTTCTGCTTGTGAGAAAATTGAAATTCTACGAATAATAACTTATGTTGCATTTTAAGAATAGTTTTGTAATGCCTTATATTTCTCACTTTTCTAAACGGAAATTTTGAAACCACCATTCTATACTGAGATTTTATTCCAAGGTTTTATCTCTAAA
Organism: Sepioteuthis lessoniana; assembly: GCA_963585895.1. NCBI lineage: Eukaryota > Metazoa > Mollusca > Cephalopoda > Myopsida > Loliginidae > Sepioteuthis > Sepioteuthis lessoniana. The sequence continues at coordinate 63,624,906 of OY757909.1, read as the reverse complement.
ACAATATTTGAATTCCACTGTCTACCGATATTTATCTACTTCGATTGTTTTACTCCTTCTACATTATATTCTCTATCTCTGTCTCTCTCACATTATTTTTCCTTCTCTCGTATCCATATCCCCTCAGATTAGCAACCGTTTACCATACCCCATTACTTTCTATCTTCTGTTCTCCATCCCTCTATACTCCGTTATCCCATAACACCCTCCAACCAAGCACCACCCCATTATTTCCCAGCTTTTGCTACTCGCCCTGTCCGCTCTGCACCTTAACCATTCAGCCCCTCCCCCGTAACTTCACCCACAATCCCAACAGCATCTCGAAATCACACTGACGACATCTCTCAACAAATGAAATTAACGTGACGGACCGCCCCGCAAGCGGCTGATTTCTCTCGACGTAATTACATATTAGAATAGCTATTACGTGTTAATTGTCGATTTTATAACAATTTCAGAAAGGCATTTAATAGGTTACTTAGCAGACGAAAATCTATTTTGTTCAGGCCACTAGCCCCACGTAAGCCGACTCACCTTCTACCTCGAGTCATAGGAATCAATTTCTCTTGTGCCCAGTCTTCCTTCGTCTCTTCTTTATCTTTTCTTTTTATCTTTTTCTCTCTCTACCTCTTTCTGTTTTCTGTTCTCCCTCTCTCGTCGTTTTTCTCTCGTTCGCTCTCCCTCTTTTTGCTTCTAGACTTTTTTCTTTTAATTTCAGCCGTCTTTTTAATACAGATTTTCACCAACATCGATATGTCTTTTTTGTTTTTTTTTATATATCAAATGTAATTAGTTTTCATTTACAGCGGTCTTTCTTTCTTTCTTTCTTTCTTTCTTTCTTTCTTTCTTTCTTATTGTTTATACTTCTTTGTTTTTATGCCCCCTCATTCCTTTCTTTTAGTTACATTTTTTATATTAACCACGGCACAAGCCCAAATAGACGGGACGAGGGAGGTTTAGGTAGATTGCGTTGTGTCCATCCTGTGAGTGGGAAGGTCAGGATTACTTTGAAAATCAGCATTCTAAATTCTGACCTGAACTTGTTCTCAAACTTACTGCTTTGAAACTCGTGCATCATCGGCAATTATTTCAGTCGTCAAACGGACTAAGTCTCAATTTTCGTTTTTTTTTTTCTTATTTATTTTCGCTGCTGTTGTTTAATTTCTCACAGTTTTCGGTTTTACTAGTAGCACCGAAATACCAGTGAACTTCTTCTTCTTCTTCTTCTTCTTCTTCTTCTTCTTCTTCTTCTTCTTCTTATTATTATTATTATTATTATTATTATTATTATTATTATTATTATTATTATTATTAATAAGAAATAGTTTTTGAACATTTCTGCTTGTTTCATCAGTTCTTCTTTCTTATTCTATTTAAAAAAAAAACGTTTTGCAACACGCCTTTTGTCTAATGAACTTACAAAACACTTGATTTTCCACCACTCCTAAATATTTTTTTTCTTATTGCTCTTTTAACTTTAAAGAAAATCATCTTCCTTTTCATAAAAATGTCATTTTTCATTAGTTTCGACATCACATTTTACTGTATTTTCTTTCATTCTTCTTCTTCTTCTTCTTCTTACTTTATCATTAATATTTTCTTAAAAGAAAAAAAGGTGTGTATTTCCTTCCATGTATACTATAACTACTACTACTACTATTGCTACTACTACTACTTATAATTATATCAATAATAATAATAAGCCGGGGAATAATGAGCTTGATTTTAGACAACAATTCAAAGACTTGCCGATCAAGCTGGGACGATGATAAAGAAAGATTGTTTTTCTGACCTTGAAATATTAGAAATTCACCAACAAATGAATAGGGAATTATATCAACATGACTCGGATACAAGAATCGAGACGGTAAAAATTGAAAAGCAAGAACACTCTAAGCGAATTGAAACGCAGAGTATTAGTAATTGAAACAACACACACTCAAACATAGAACAAAACTCTAACACGAGAAGAAAAAATGAATATAGAGACGAAAAAGAGAATTATATCTGAAAAGAAAACCATATTTCCATCTCTCAGACGGGAAAAAACAATCAAGACAGAAAGTGAAAAAATAAACGAATTAGTTACACTTACCCCAACGAACAACATCACAGAATTAAACAAACTAATCTATACCGGAACAAAATCTAGTCTGTACTAAAATCGGCGTTCCTCTAAAGAACATGGACCGAAACTTAAAGCCTGGATGGGAAATCAGACTGGAAACACAAGTAAGCAATCTATGACTTCAAGCAAAAATGCTAAGACAGTCGAAAAGCGAGATAATATGTTGGGACGAGAAGAAAAAAGTAACACAAGTAAACAAACGATACAACTTGAAGAAATAAATCAGAAGGTACGAGGATCATTGAATAATTTTCCAGACTTTTTTCGTATGGGCACGTTTATTGATAGTACACACATGAAACTCTAGTATCCTTCGAGGTAATCTCCTTCGGTTGCAATGTACTTGTTTACCGTTCTAACAACTTCTGGAAGGCCACATGGGGGTCCTCTTGAGTGAGCATGTCAATGACCTTTGTCATAGCCTCTTTCATCTCCTTAATTGTCTCATAACGACAGCCTCTGGGCTTAGGGAATAACCAAAAGTCACAGTGAGCAAGGTCTGGACTATAGGGAGGGTGAAGAACTGTCTTGATGCCCATCTTGGTCAAATAGTCTGTGACAAGGATGGAGTTGTGGACTGGTGCATTATCCTAGTGGAAATGCAACTGACCCGATTTGAAAAGTCCTGGTCTCTTCCCTAGGAATCTTTTCCTGAACTCCCTTAAAACCTCAACGTAGTAACCCTAACCCTAACCCTTTGGCCAATCAACTCTGGTGTATTGACTTCCTTACTCCTCCCACACCTCCCATCATCCAGCAAGATGGTCCAAAAGCTGTCTGAAGCATTCCATACGTTTCCGTAGCATTTTTTCCAGGTTTAAAACATAATTTTATTGCATATCATTCTTCTAAAGTGTCCTCACGTCCAGATTGCATTTTTGAAATTCACCAGTTGAGACAATCAGGCTTCATTTGAACCAGCTGTGACAATCAGGCTTCATTTGAACCAGCTGTGACAATCAGGCTTCATTTGAACCTGCAATCATAAAAATTGGTCAGTCATCTCATAAGATGTATAGAAATAGTAAGTAAAGTTAGCGACCATAGTCGAGGGTGACCCGAAGGCTCCCTTTTCGATAGCTACTACACCAAGGTGTAGGGGAGGGCGCTACTCCATTCCCAGGATTGCTCCACTTTACCCTTGAACCGTACCTTATAATGCTGAGTGTTAAGCAAGGTGGTATCAAGTACCATTTTTAAAGTCTTTGGTATGACTCGACCTTGGATTGAACCCAGGTCTCCCGGGCCATTGGCGAACACTCTAACCGCTGGGCCAATGTCCCGGTCATGTATAGAAATAACATACTGAATTTTCAAGAGTCTACAACAAATTTACATGCCTGTACAAAAAATGTTTGGAAACTTATTGAAGGCACCACGTATTTGTAAAAGAAAAAAAAGATTTAGAAGATACCGAGGAAGGATCGAACAATACAGAATAGTCAAACATTTTTCAAAACAAAGAAAGAAGTTTTCCCACCAAGTAGAGGGAAAATGCACAAAGACAAACCAACAACCGGAAGCAAGTGAAGCAAATCCTTTTTGGAGGAAAATATAAGAACGGAGAACTCATAACAGAAAAGCCGAATGAATGATAAACATGGAAAAAGAGATTCAAGGACTCGTAGAAACTCCTTAGGCGAATATACACCTTAATTCACGTAGTGCATCACTCAAAAAGCTATTGAATTGGAAAACACCAGACCAAGATGACATTCATGTATACTGGTTTAAAAATCACTTTCACTCACAACAGAATGGCAATACCGGAATGGAAGACCAAAAGAAAGACCACACAGATCGAAAAAGAACTCCAAAAAATAAGCAACCCTCATTTACGAAAGACCCATATCTTGCTTACCGATGACGAGGAAATACTAACGGCACAAATTAGGGTTGGTTAGTTGTTTGGATTTTATGGTATATCAACCTTTGTAGGTTATTTAAAGCCAATTCTATTTTTTATGCAAATAGACAGTTCTATTTCAAACAATTCAGTTTAGCATGAGAACACAGTTCAATCGTCAAAAGCATTTCTATTTAAAGCTATTCAGTTTATTCAAACAGAGCTAATTCATTTTAGTATAAGTACAGATTTTGTTTACACAGAGTTAAATGTCAAAACAGCTCTATGTTAAACAATTCAGTTTAGAGTAAGTATACTTTCAATGTTAAAAACAGTTCCATTTCAAACAATTCAGTTTAGCATAAGCACCTAGTTTAAATGTAAGTACACAGTTTAATTGTCAAAATCATTTCTATTTCAAATTATTCAGTTTAGTCAAACAGTTCTAATTCAAACACTTCAGTTTAGCATAAGTACGCAGTTAGATACATTTAACCCATTGATAGGGACCTATCAGGTGCTACCATTCCAGGCCAAAGTTAACCTGGAAGCAATGGCAATAAAGGGGTGCTCCGCATTCCCCAAAGCTTCAGCATCACTGGAATCTCACCATCAGATTGTTTAGTGCCATATCCAGGACACTCATTGGGGGGGGGGTCTTATCCCTCTGCAGAGATGCAGTCGGTGTATTCTATAGCCCCAGCCGACAGGATAAACAAATTAGGGGGGAGATTCACTATTCACTAACAAGCCGCGTACTGTTCCCCGAAGAAACAAAAGGATCTACTAAACATTGATCAACATCCTCTAGGACAGCAAAACGATACAAAATTTTTGCTATGGTGAGAATTGATTAAAAATACGATATTCCCCCGAAAAGCTGGATAATGAATAAACAAGATCTCAGACGAAGTCGTGAAGTTTATCGAGAAAACTATGAAAAACTAGAGAGTGGAATTTGCGGTTGGAAGAAAAATTTAGCTGAGGTAAAAATCCAGAGAGTTATATTCCAGGGAGATGTGCTATCACCATTACCATTTGTAATGACGATGACGCCACTGAATCATATCATTAGAAAATGTACAGGTGGCTAAAAACTTTCTAACTCGCAAGAAAAAATTGACCACCTAACATACATGGACGACATCAAACTATTTGCCAGATATGAAAAAAGAATAGAAAACCTTAATACACATAGTGAGGAAATACAGCCAAGATACAGGGATTAAATTTGGCATGCTAATAATGAGAAATAGAAAGCGGCAAATGACGGAAAAATAGAACTACCAAGTCAGGAAAAAAATCAGAATGCTCGGCGAAAAGATAAATTACAAGTACGTGGGAATATTGGAAGCGGACACCATCAAAAAAAGCGGAAATTAAAGAAAAAATTGAAAAATACCATTTTAAGAGAACAAAAAACCAAGTAAATTAGCTCAAAAGAGTATAAGACTAAAATCGGCTGGGTGAGGAAAGTGATCCACTGGAAATTGTGCAAGTAAATGGAATCTGACCATACAAACAAGTAGTATATGCACAACCCTGAATCCATCCTTGAGAATGAGTCAAACAAACTTCACTGGGATTTTAAGATACAAAGGGATCGCCTAATCTCACCCAGATGACCAGACCTAGTGATAGTCAAAAAAAAAAAAAAAAAAAGAAAAAAAAACTGCCGAATTGTGGACTTTTACGTTCCGGCCGACCGCAGAGTAAAATTAAAAGGTAAAAAGAGGGATGCATATCTGAACCTTGCTAGAGAGCTGAAGAAGCTATCGAACATGAAGGTGACGGTGATACCATTTGTAGTTGGTGTACTTGGAATGACCCCCAAATGATTAGTAAAGGGATTGGAAGGCTTAGAAATCAGAGGAAAAGTTCAGACCATCCAAACTACAGCATTAAGAAGATCGGCTACAATACTGAGAAGAGTCCTGGTGACTTGCTGTAACTCAAACCTCAGTGAGAAACCATCAGCTAACGTTTGTGTGAAAAAAAAACTCTCAAAGGAGTAAAATAGTAATAAATGGGAAGAAAAACTTCAAGTAACAAACTAAGGAAATTGCTCATGAAATGACGTGCACATGGGTACGCAGAGGACATGTCAAGAGAGAAACTGAATCTCTAGAAGTAGTAGACAAATAATGCCTCAAAGATTATTGGAATAAAATCAAAAATTGATAAAATACAACAGAATAGCAAAGTGTAGTTTATCTCCTTTCTCTGGATTGCTTGATACGTACCTTATATTGCTGAGTGTTAAGCAAGGAGATATCAAGTACCATTTCTAAAGTCTTTAGTATGACGTGGCCTGGGATTGAACCCAGGTCTCCTGGACCATTGGCGAACACTCTACCCACTAGACTAACGTGCCGGTACGGATCACTGAATCCAAGTCAGAAGAACAGGCCTAGTATTAATTAACAAGAACATAAGAACTTGCGATTTCGTGAATTTTAGCGTTTTAGCAGATCATATTATTAAAAATAGAGAAAATGAAATGTTTGACTAATACGTGGATCTAACCAGAGAGCTAAAAATGCCGTTGAACAGGAAAGGGAAGGTGTCACCAATTGTAGATGATGCCATTAGAACTGTCTCCATAAGCCTGGAAATAGATGTGGGGGAAGAATAGAGATCATCGAGACCCTAGCATGATCGGCAAGAAAACTCAGAATCGTCCTGAAGAATGAGGAGACCTACTGTTACTAAGAATACGGCGAGAGACCATCGGTAAATGTAGGTGTGAAAAACTCGCGCAGCATTAAAAATGACAGGGATTCATCAAAATGAGAACTTGAAGACTACACAAAAAAAACAAAAAATCAGTAAGACTAATGACAGTGACTAAAAACAGCGTTCAGACAATAAGAACAAACAGAATAACTAGGAAATAGAAATGGGAAGAAAAAACAACTGTATGGATATTTCTTAAGACAAACTGGCAAAATCTTACACTAAAAGACCTAGACGTGGCTACGGATGGGAAAACTTAAAAGAAACTGAATCACTTCTAATAACAGCGCAAAATAATGTCATAAGGACCTCTTATATCAAAGCGAAAGAGGATAATACACAACAGAATTGCAAGTGTATGTTAGGTAGTGAGAGAGACGAAAAAATTATAAAAATACCATTTTAAGAGAACAAAAAAAACTACTCGAAACCAAGTCAATTAGCTCAAAAGAGTATAAGACTAGAAAGTGATCCACCAGTAATTTGACCATACAAATAAGTAGTATATGCACAATCCATAATCCATCCTTGAGAATATGTCTCACAAACTCCACTGGGATTTTGAGATACAAAGAGATCATTTAATCTCACCCAGAAGACAAGACCTAGTGATAGTCAACAACAACAAAAAAAAAAAAAAAAAAGAAAAAAGAAAAAAGAACCTGCCGAATTGTGGACTTTTACGTTCTGGCAGACCGCAGAATAAAATTAAAAGGTGAAAAGAGGGATGCATACTTGGACCTTGCTAGAGAGCTGAAGAAGGGATGGAAAAACTTAAAAGAAACTGAATCTCTTCTAATAACTGCACAAAATAATGTCATAAGGTTTTATCGTTTAATCATATAGTAAGCGAATGGAGCAAACAAGCACAAAAGGAGTATAAGACTTGGCATGACTGGGTGAAGAAAGTTATCGACTCGGAATTGTGCAAGAAAGTAAAATTTCAGCATACTTCCAAATAGTACATGTACAAAGCAGAATCTGTCTTGAAGAATGTCATGCATAGAATTCTCAGGAATCTTGATCTTGAACCTCTTAATCGTGACCAGAAACCAAACCTAGTGATAATTAAGAAAAATTAGAATATAGAGAACGAGCCGTATAGTGGACTTTGCCGTCCCTGCAGACAACAGGGAAAATAAAAGACAGAAGAAAGAGAGAAACCTACTTGGACGTTGACAGAGAACAAAATAGCTGTGGTACTTGAGAGTAGCGGTGATACCAATCGTAAGTGGCACTCATTGAACGGTTCCAAAAGACTTAGAAAGAGGGCTATAAGAGTGGGGGATCGGAGGACAAATCGAAAACAACAAAACTACAGCTTTGCTGAGATCGGCCCTGGAGACATGAGGAGACTTGCTGTCAATCCGACTCCAGTGAAAACACACCAAACGGAGAAAAATCGCTTGCAATGAATTGATAATAATAATGATCATCATCCATCGTCATCATGTCGTGCCTCTAGCGCGGATATCCCTGACCCTCTTTCGCCACTTCTCCCTATTGTTCATCGCCTCTGGCAGGTCTTCAGGTCTATCCTGTATCCTTACATAGCTGCTGCATGTATGTTCAAGCTGGTCGTCCAACTTTTGCTCGGCCATATGTGGGGGTCCATAGGAGTACATCACTTATGAGCTCGTCCTTGCTTCTCCAGCGGTGTCCTGCATGTCTGGTTCGTCTAACTTGGATAGTTTTCGTTATGGGAGGCACCAAGCCGAAAAACTACATAATAATGATAAATAATAATAATAATTGGAAGAATTGAAAATCAATAGAAGAATCGAGAACAATAAGACTACTGCATTTCGGAGACCGGCCAAAATACTGAAAAGAGTCACGGAGACCTGATGTGACTTGCTGTAACTCAGACTTCAGTGAAAACCCACCTGCAAACGCTGGTGAGAAAAACTCGCAAAAAAGGAAGATAATAATAATGTTTTCTTTTTGTTTTTTTAATCGCACAGTGAATATCTAAAAGCTTTTTCAGAATATGTAGTAACAGTAGGTTTGATGGATAGAGCAGGATTCTTCCTTCTGTTTGTTTTTTCTGAAATTGCATATTTCATGAATCTCATAAACAAATATTAAATAGGTTATTAGCATAATAAAATTATTACAATAATTGATATCATAGTTTTAATATCACATTCCCCAATTTCAATTGTTACGAGTTAACCCAAAGGTCGGCTCTCTTCTCAGGCAATTACTGTTGAGTGTCAGTGATGAGGTAATTTTCTGAAGACTGTAGGGATAAAGTAACATACATTTACTCTCTTTCTCTTTCTCTCTCTCTCTCTCCCTCTCTCGCTCTCCCTCCCTCCCTCTCTCTCTCTCTCTCTCACACACACACATGCACACATACATACATATACGTGCATATATATATATATATATATATATATATATATATATATATATATTCAGGTAGCATTTCTTCGTTGATGCATATTTGATTAAATATTATAGACACCTTTTGTCGACATATTTCTCTTTCTGTACAAACAAAACACTGCGTTGTACTTTTGCAATATACACCCTCCCGATGATAACCCAATAGGTATCCGAAAGTATTTGCAAAACAGTTAAAAACGGAAAATTTATCAACCAATTCCAGATGGATATCATAACATCTATACGGTGACTTGAAAGGATCGAATTAAGATATGTAGGCAAAGGAAGTCTATAATATATATATATATATATATTCTTTCAGAAAAAACAACGAAACCGGTCACATAGGATTATAAATTTATTTCAATCCTGTTACGCATTTTTGAAATTTCCAAAAACACGAAAAAAATTAACAGGACTTCTTCAGATCTTTTTGATAAAAAAAACTAGAATAGACACATAAGAGTGGGAGGGGATAGAAGAGTGGGAGGGGATAGAAGAGGGGTGAAGAGTTACCTCTTCATTAAGCCCACTTCCGTTTTAAATTTAAATTTCGGTTAGCAATGTAGTCAAATTATTTTTTTTTTAATTTTCTTTAATTAATAATTTTTTAATTACATTTAGACCTAAATTACAGATTTTTAACAGTAGTTTAGAAGAAAAAGAAAAAGCCTAAAATACCTAATGCTACCACAGTTCCCCCCTCAAGAGAAAGGGAAAAAAAAAAGAAAAAGAAAAAAAAAAGGAAATGAATTCCCCCCCCAGTAGACCGCCTCCAAAGCTACCTAAAATTCCAGTAGTAAATAAAAGTCCAAACGAAGAAGAGGCATTTGAACTCAGGAGCCAACTGGAAGAAATATATCGATATTGGTCAGTATGTCTTTAAGTCCTATCAATTTAAAATGCTGAATTTTACAAAATGTTATGCTGTATTTTGTTTGTGAAATAATGCTTAAACTATGCGTTTTAAATGTAAAGACACGCTTACTCTACTATAAAGCCAAATTGATGTTAGTCTTTCCAAAAGTCAGCGAACAAGGCAGAATGTTTTTGAATCTCTTCTATAATATAATTTAAAAATTCGTAAAGAAAGCCCTAACAGTAGTTTAGAAGAAAAAGAAAAAGCCTGAATTCCTGAAGCCTGCTAGGTTCCCAACTGTAGTATAAAAAAAAAAAAAAAGGCTAGGAAAAGTCCCAATACAGCAAAAAAAAAAAAAAAGCAAAAGTACCAGTGAAAGTCATACGAAAGTACCTTTATCTTGGACTTTAACTAAGTTAAAACTTAAGAAAACTTAAACAAAATTATCCCCCCACCTTTTCTTTTTTTTTTTTATTTCATTTTATTTTATTTTATTTTTCTTTATTTTCTTTTTCTTTTTCTTTTTATTTTCTTTTTCTCTCGTACACATGGGAAACAGCATGATGTACGTAAAGGTATTTGAATAAACCCATGGACGACCAAACTCAATACCTAAATGGGTCCTGGACGTGAGTTTGATGACTTTACGCCCAGGATCGTTATTTCGATCAGGGAACTACTGATGCTCCTCTATAAGAGTGGCTTCTATAGAAGAGAATAAAACAGCCATGGAAAGATAACCATGACTCACACTCAAACCACATACACAAACCGCATCGCTCTTCGCGCGGGTAAAAAAAGGGGCGCGTCCTGCTGAGTTTGGAGCCCTGGCCTCAGTGTTCGAAAAATCAGCTACAGAGCTCAAACAATCAAAACTACTAAAATGCAAGCAAACACTACAAATAGCCACATTTAACGTAAGAACCTTAAATAGAATAGGACAACTCCCAGAGCTAATCGCATCGGCCGAAGAACATAAGATAGACATAATATGCATACAAGAACACAGATACACGCACACCGAAGATATCAAATATCACGAAACTGGCAATGGCTGGTCGCTCGCCACTGTATCCGCATGGAAAAACTCTGTCAACGCCGCAGTAGGAGGGGTAGGATTACTTATAGGACCTAGAGCATTAAAAACGCTTAATAGCGTTGAGAAGATACAACCTAGAATGATGGCAGCAACATTTAACGGAAACCCCAGAGCAACAATCATCTCATGCTACAGCCCCACCAATGTTAGTGAAGAAGCTGAACTAGCCACCTTCTACGATGAGCTATCCTCATTAGTGCGTAGCATCCTGAAACACAACATGTTAGTCATTGGCGGAGACATGAATGCCCAAATCGGGAAAAACGGAAACAACAAATACAGCCTCCACAACACGTCAAATAGGAATGGGCAACATCTAACAGATTTCATGATAGAAAATAGATTAGCATGCCTCAATACAAACTACCAAAAAAGAGAGGGCAAACTATGGACATACACGTACGCAAACAATACTAAAGCTCAGATAGACTACGTCCTTATAAACAAGAAATGGAAAAATAGTGCACTGAATTGCGATGCATACTCCTCCTTTGAGGGTGTGTCCACCGATCACCGAATAGTAACGGCGAAAATACGGTTAAGCCTACGAAAAAACGCCAAACGAACAGCGACCACCAACCATATGACTGGGCCCTATTAAACAACAAAGATATAAGAGATAAATACGTATTAGAATTAAGAAACAGATTCGAAACACTACAAGAAAAGACGGAAAAAAGTACACCAAACGACGAATATGAAAATTTCGTCAATGCACACCTCGAGGCAGCAGCAAAATACATTCCAACAAAAATTAAAACTAAATATAGAGTCCCATGGGAAACTTTAGCGGTGAGAGAAAAACGTGCACTAGTGAAAACAGCCCCCAAAAACTATCGAAAAAACCCAACAAACACAAATGCTTTAAAACTAAAAACGGCACAATATCAATTAGCAGGCATATATATAAAGGAACAAACAGGATACATTCAAAATCAGATAGATAAAATTAGAGACTCGGTGGAAGATAGACAATCTAGAATAGCCTGGCAAACAATAAACGAAGTGAAAGAACACAACGAAAGCAAAACTGAAAGCAGCAAACCAACAAGAAAGAATAAAACTGTGGAAACAGCACCTCGAAAACTTACTTGGAAACCCACCAAAAATAACGCATGAACCAATCACCAGAATAATTAGCAAACAATTAGACATTAAACTAGGACCGTTCACACAAGAAGAACTCGACTCGGTTCTCAGAAAAATTAAAAATAGGAAAGCTGCAGGGCTGGACGAAATTCCCCCGGAAGTATGGAAGACCAGACAATTCGACGACATACTGCTCCGACACTGCAACGCAGTATACAATCAAAATCCGATAGATAGATGGATGAAGGGATGCATACTCCCCTTCCCTAAAAAGGGGGACCTCGGATTAGCCAAAAACTACCGAGGCATAACACTTACATCCATAGCTGCCAAAATCTACAATGCCCTACTACGAAACCGAATAGAACCCAAAATCGACAAGATACTTAGAAAAAACCAAAATGGCTTCCGAAGAAATAGATCTACGACCTCACAAATATTAACCATCTGCAGAATCCTTGAAGGTGTACGGGCAAAGAACCTACAAGCGACATTAATATTTGTCGACTTTACCAAGGCTTTCGACTCCATTCACAGAGGAAAGATGGAACAAATCCTACTAGCGTACGGCATACCTAAAGAAACCGTAGCGGCAATAACGATTCTCTATAGAAACACTAAAGTAAAAGTACGATCACCCGATGGAGACACAGAATACTTTGACATTGTAGCAGGAGTACTACAAGGGGACACGCTGGCCCCGTACCTCTTTATCATTTGTCTAGACTACGTACTTAGAACATCGATTGACAAAATCAAAGAGAATGGCTTCGAACTGACGAAGAAAAGAAGCAGAAGATACCCCGCAACAACAATTACCGATGCCGACTACGCCGATGACATAGCGATACTGGCAAATACACCTGACCAAGCCGAAACACTTCTGCATAGTTTGGAACGGGCAGCAGCAAGCATAGGCCTCTATGTTAATGCACACAAAACGGAATATATGTGCTATAACCAAACGGGGGACATCTCCACTCTAGAAGGAACCCCACTTAAACTAGTAGACAAATTCACGTACCTAGGAAGCAGCGTCGAATCAACCGAAAAGGACATCGAAACGAGGTTAACGAAAGCATGGACAGCTATCAATAGGCTATCGATTATATGGAAATCAGACCTAACCGATAAAATGAAACGCAGTTTCTTCCAGGCAGCGGTCACATCGACACTGCTATATGGATGCACTACATGGACGCTAACAAAACGACTGGAGAAGAAGCTAGATGGCAATTACACAAGAATGCTGCGTGCAATCCTGAACAAGTCCTGGCAGCAACACCCCACAAGACACCAACTGTACGGCCACCTGCCCCCTATCACGAAAACTATTCAAGTTAGACGAACCAGACATGCAGGACACTGCTGGAGAAGCAGAGATGAACTCATAAGTGATGTACTCTTATGGATCCCCACACATGGCCGCGCAAAAGCAGGACGACCAGCTCGGACGTACATTCAGCAGCTGTGTAAGGATACGGGATGTTGTCCTGAAGACCTACGTAGGGCGATGAACGATAGGGAGGAGTGGCGAGAGAGGGTCAGGGATATCCGTGCTACCAGCGCGATATGATGATCATGATTATTTGAGACATATTTTTTGTGCAAGAATAACTTATTTTCAAGGTTTTCCTATTAAATATTTTATGTAATATATTATCTTGTTTAAAATGTTCATCTATTAGTCTCAAAAAATATTTACCTACATCTATATTTGCTAATTTACAAAAAGCGGGGTTAAACCATATAATTTTCCTTTTTCTATTTTTATTTTTTTGATCGTAAGTATTATTTTCTTTAGTAATTTCATTTGTTATATCTTCTTTTAAATACCTAAAATCCTCCTTAAAACCACTATTTTTAAGGGCATCTATATATCTCTTACTACTCTCTTTGAAAATCTTTTCATTTGCAGATAGCTTACCTATTCTTAAATTTACTGCTTTTGGGATTTGCTTAATTATGTTTTTAGGGTTATTTGAATTAACATTAATGTACGATGGGTTCTGATTGGTCTTTATGAAAGGTTTATAAGAATTACTTGATAGATCTAAAGTCACATCCAAGAAATTGACTATTTTAATATTAGATGAGATTTCTATCCTAAATCCCAAAAACTTAAAGGCCCTTATAATCCTCTTTTGTATGCTAGAGCTAAGAGGGCCATTACTATTTGGGATATATAATAAACCATCATTATGGTACAAACCTAATTGCTGAGGACTAATGAATATATAGTGCTCAATATCAATGACAGAATATATGTGAATAAGTTTAGGTAAGCGAGAGTGATAGTTACCAAGTTTGTTTACCTTACGTCTACGCTATTCTCATATATATATATATATATACTCCTTTTGAAACGGAAACCGAAATAATGAAGTATTTCAGTCTACTATAAAAGCTGTCCCTAGGAGACTGATTATATAGGCTAATCTAGACTTGGAATAATTTTACTACAACTTATTAGCATGAAAACACTCTACCCCGATTGCAATAAGATTATTAGCTTACCATTTTAAAAAAAGCTTGAGCTTACAAGACGTCCCTGAATTTAGGTTGGCGTTTAAAAAATAGGTAACCGGTTTGAATTAAAAATGTCTGAAATGTATTCACCTGACATTCGTAGCCCGTCTCACTATCTGGTCATTTGTAAAGTTTCATTTGTATCAAAAGCTTGTTTACATTTGCGAACATGTGTAAGGTTCAATTTAAAGGCTATTGTAGCACTAGAAAAAAACTTGACAATAAGCTGACGTTGACTTAATAAAACACCTGGTATTTTTCAGGAACGTTTTTTGCAAACAACTTATTCCTTTACCCACATCATTGGAAAAATCTAAATAGCCTTGGTATCCAATCTTTTAAAACAATAGTTGGTTGGTTGGTTGGCTGGTTGGTTTTATGGCATATCAACCTTTGTCGGTTATTTAATGCCAAATTCATTTTTGTACGAATTTTCGGACCTCGTAATAAACCTAAAAAACTCTTTCAAAAACTCTTTAAAAACACTATTTATACATGCAAGCAACTCCTGACAATGGCCTAGGAAAGGTCCGAAAGCGCTCGGGACAATTTTGGTAAATTCATCTACCAATTCCAATCTGAAACCAAGACACTTATCAGGAAACTTAAAAAAATCTTAATAAAATTATATAGACAAAATGTGTCTTTATCATTTAATCAAACATGCTTTATATATATATATATATATATATATATATATATATATATATATATATATATATATATATATCCGTTATTACCTAGGTTTTCTAATGATTTCCACATTGCTTGCCATAGTGCGTTTCCATTTTGCTGACGATCTCTCCCGCCTTCTTGGCTCAAATCCATCGACAATTTCGTTTCTCGTTATTTGAGAGGTCTTCCTAGTATCTCCATCTGTCCTAAGTAGAGGTACTATTTCACCTATTCGATTTCATTGCTTCCTAACAATACATATATATATATATATATATATATAGAGAGAGAGAGAGAGAGAGAGAGAGAGATGAATTGATTGCAAGGTAATCCAAGTAGAAGGAGAGATTTATTGAGAGGCAAAGTCGACTCTATAGCGTTTCAGTTCATACCATCATCAGGACTGTGAGGGGTGATGAATGTTTTAAACAAATTGATAGCTTGTACTATCAACGAACAAATATTTTATTTATAAATATCACAAAAAACTAGTTGAAAAAATAGCAAAAATATATATGTTATTCGTTTTTTAAAACTCAATATTCAAATTAGTTATTCCCATGAATCAAGAATTGCTAAGTTGTGGCAATATGTCTCATAAGTGGCATGCAGTGAGAGGCGAGTGCGAAAAGTGTATGTCATTGATGCCTTGCTAATTGTCATATATAAATAATTTTTGTAAAGGAAACTATCTTTGGGCACCTCTGGTGGTGTAATGGTTAGCAAGCTTGTACTAGCAAACTTACACGAGTGAGTTCGAGTCTCATTGGGCACACCTTTCATTCGGCCTTATGCCACATCGAAAATTGTAAATTACTAAAGGAAACTATCTAAACGAGTGAGTTTGAGTCTCATTGGGTGCCCCCCATGCAAAAATCTTAGTAAATTACTATAAGTTATCTTATTTTGAGTAATATATGTGCTTACAAAATTAGCACGGAAAAATATTTGTTTTATGTAGAAATATATATTATAATAAACGTATTAACATTTCTACGTTTGAAAAAAATCAAGTTTTTTATGCTTTAAAAATGGTTATTCCTTTTCGTTTTCGTTACCTAAGTAGCAGCAGCAAAAGGATTTTTAATTCCGAATTTTGTTATCTATTTTTCAGTTTGACCTTATGTTTTGGGACAGGCGTGAAACAACGTCTCCCTGCAGTCTCTCTTCATCGCTATTTATTGTGGCAATATGTCTCATAAGTGGCATGCAGTAAGAGGCGATAGTGAAAAGTGTATGTCATTGATGCCTTGCTAATTGAATTAATTTAACGGTATGTCAACCTGTCAAGGTTATTTTATGCTAAGAAATTTGGGAATCGAGTTCATTGTACGTTCATTTTTACATTTTTTGCGTATTTATTTCTCAGGATTTCTTTGGTATACGTTCCTGTCGAATACAAAAGAAAATTGTTCTGAGCTATTTGACTCATAAACAGGGATCTAAGGGGCACTAGCCGTCCGACTTAGGCTTAGGAGTAATGCCAAGGAACGGGGTATTCTGTACTGATCAAATCTCCAGAACTGTAGGCTTACCATCAAATGCGGTTTGATATAGAAACCATTTCTGAGGGACGTTACGCTTCTGCAGGAGATACAATGAGCGTATTCTACGATTTGTCGAAAGAGCCTTCATTCATGCCCGAATGAGTATTTAAGACAATCTTCTTTCTTAACTATATTCCATAAGTTTAATTGATGAATTGAATTGATATCTGAACCACGCAGTCCTATCTTCTTGTTTTTCACTAACAATCTCTAGTGCAAATTTTGAAGAGTTCCAAGGCGCAACTCATGCAGTGTGCCATGGCACAACTCTTGTAGTGGGCCGTGGTGCTATTTTTACAGTATACAATGCTGTAACACTTACAATGTGCCATGGTGCAAATTTTGCAGTGCATTGACAAAAGACCTCACTGCCATTGTCGAAACTTCTTTGCATGAAGAACTTTACTCGATTTTTATAATGTCCTGGAAGGTTATACGCAGCAAAATACCTCCCTACATAAATTGTAATATCTTGTCTTTAGCAGTTAACTATCTCTGTAAGGATGATATATTATGTTTCACAAAAAAATCAAACAATCTTTATCTGAGAGATTTTGCTGAAAATATTATGACAGGAGTTCTCTTCAATTGTTGATCATTCGTTCTGTTGTTTGGAGGTGGCCGTGGTGTAATGGTTATCGTCGTAGGAAATGGACACGGCGACACGAGTTCAAATCCTGGACGAGGCTGATTGCATTTCACATAGCTCTAATACCCTTGGGAAAGGTATGAATCTAATTATTCTCCCTCCAGCTATGGGAAAATAGTAGGGCAGACTAGGTTCTTCAGCCTTGGTGAGGCAACTAGTCTAGGAGAAGGAAAACTCTGAATTCAAACCTGTTAAACTCCGCTTAAAAATTGACCTTGTGTCATATCCTGCCCGAGCGGAGGGGTTGGTAAATATGATCATTCGTTCTGTTGTTTCTCAGACATTCCATATTTTTCACGCTTAAAAATATAATAAGAATTACCAAATATTATTATTGCAAAAAAATATTAAACAAATTTAGCCTATTTTAATCTAATCTATTAACTCTTTTCCTTATGATAAGATTCCTGTCTTGATTTTAGTTTAGCTTAAAACAGTGATATTAAAAGAAGCCTTGCCGGGTTTTGGTTATTTGGAGTTCTAAAATAAATGCTGATTTCATTATATATCACTTTGATTTGTCTTGTGGTTTATTTGTCTGTTTTTTTTTTTTGTTTTTTTTTTTGTGTGTGTGGCTGCCAAAAGTATAGCCATCATTTCTTAGATGTTAACTCTGATGAAGGTTACACTACTCGGGTTCCGCAATCTAAAGATGTCAGAATGTCTAGACAAAAGTGTACAATATCGTATTTTCTCGACAGAAATCAACAAATGTGTGACATGGGCAATTGACAATTACTCAACGAGTGTTTAAATAGGAAAATGATATACTTTCTTTTTACATTTTTTAAGTGACAATATTCGAGGAAGATGACTTAAAATAATGCACACATCACCGGCGCTTCTATAAATATTTCGTTTTAGAATCTAAGGCCATTGATTGGTGTAGACCAGTGAGACGAACGTACTTTTAACCTTACATCCCGGTTGTCTAAAACAAACCCAAATATTTAGATATTCAGGGAATTAGACGAAACAACAAGCAATAACGATAGGAAAATTCAACAAAAAAATTATGATTGAACGATTATTCACTCATACGTAGGTTAAAATATCCGGTTAAGATACAGTACAGATATCCCGATATATGACACTTTATATATATATATATATATATATATATATATGTATATATATATATATATATACGGAGAACCAGGTGATTTACAAACTAGGGAAAGGTTAATTTTGTACAAAAATTGGCTAAAGAAGCTGTCATTTTCGTACTACTATTTTTGCTTTTAATGACTGATCGGGGCTTTCGTGCCCTTTTATAAATTTTTTTGAGATGTCACAGGTTAGAATATATGATTTGCTGCGCAAAATCTGAAGGATAATTTTAGATTGTTAAAATACATCTTTTTTTAACCAATTAGAATAATAGATAAATCATAAATTTTGTATCTATTTTCAAGCCTATCTAATTCTAAAAAATAAGCAATGAAATAGATAAATCTTCAGTTGATGTAGAGATTCATTCTGTTGATCTACTCAAAACTTTCGACTTTTTTTTTTTTAAAGTGAAAAATTAACATTCTCTTCCTTCAAGCATACATTTAATTTCACCATTGCTTTATTATTTAAAATTAAACGGAAATATTTTTGTTTTGATACATATACTGATACAACTATTTCATTCTTCACTTGCTCATAAATTTACCAGCTATATCTGCTAACATATTAGCGTTTAAATCTATTTTCCCTCCTACATAGTAATATACTCACACAAAGATCTCTTATACACAAAATATGTTAACTAGATTTAGACAAAGCAAAACTGCTCCATTAAACGTATTAGCTTTTCTTTCTTGTGATGTAAATGTTGGAAAATAATCACGCTCTAACTAATATTATCATTTATAACAAGAAAAGACTTTTTAACTTCTGTTTTTCCAAAATATTTGACTCAATTTAAAGAAATAAAAATTCTTAAATTGTACATCGGTGTTTTATTCAATCCCTTACACACTTTTCCGCCACAGACACAGACACACGCAGACACACACACACACACACACACACCATTGGTATAATGGTTAGAGTGTTCGCAAGCGGTCTGGATGATGGGGGTTTAAATCCTGGCTGAGTCATACCAAACCCTCAAAAATGGTACTTGATGCCTCCTTGCTTAACACTCAGCATTAAAAGGTAAGGATCAAGGATACTATTTACCAACCCCTCCGCTCGGGCAGGATATGACACAAGGTCAATTTTTAAGCGGAGTTTAACAGGTTTGAATTCAGAGTTTTCCTTCTCCTAGACTAGTTGCCTCACCAAGGCTGAAGGACCTAGTCCGTCCTACTATTTACCCATAGCTGGAGGGAGAATAAGGGGGTTCATACCTTTCCCAAGGGTATTTGCCCGAAAGTGAATGTAATAGCGCGACTGGAGTACGAACTCGCGTACTACGATTCCGCAGTTCATCGCTTTAACCATTACACCACGAGGATCAAGGATAAGTGAAGAAATCCAAGGAAAGGAGAAGCGAGAGAGAGAGAGAGAGAGAGAGAGAGTGTGTGTTTCTGTGTGTACATGTTTCAGAAAATTTAATATTATTTCATTTTAAAATGACTGCTATTATTTGAAATGTAAATATCTCGGCAAATGAAATTAAATAAGACTAATGTTGAACAAAATAAGTTATATTTTCCAAAATTTGGACGGAAAACCCAAAGTTTCAAATATGCGCAATGCCTGTGACCCGGAACAAGTCAAGATGGATTATTAAGTTCAATTAATCAATGAATTAATCCATCTCTTTGCACAACGTCACGATACATTTTGTTGCTAATCATATATAAATATTCCTTTCTAAAAATATTCTTTCATTCAGTGTTTAAAATTTTGAATAAAATCATTCTTAACATTTCAGAAAATTTCTCGACAGCTAAAACACGTTGAGTAAAACGAAGCTGTTTTTTCATAAGAACTCATCTCTCTCTCTCTCTCTCTCTCTCTCTCTCTCTCTCTCTCTCTCTCTCTCTCTCTCTCTCTTCCATACTTCCATCGAATGTTTCATTCTAACTCATTTTCAAGAATATGTGAATTATAAAACAAACTCTTTCATTGAAAAACCTCGGATTTTAAAGATCGGAGTGGATTAATGTATTATTCTGTCTTAGCTTAAGAGTCTAGTTTAACTTCTCTTTATGGTAATATTTTGTTACATTTCATTTGCCGTATCTACACCAGACATTACATCTAACTCTAATACGATTGCAGACACTACACGAAACTTCAACCGAAAAAGACATCGACACACGACTGACGAAGGCATGGACAGCTATCGATAGGCTCTCGATCATATGGAAGTCGGACCTAACTGATAAAATGAAACGCAGTTTCTTCCAGGCAGTGGTTGTGTCGATACTGCTATATGGATGCACCACATGGACGCTAACGAAGCGGCTGGAGAGGAAACTAGACGGAAATTACACAAGAATGTTGAGAGCAGTATTAAACAAGTCCTGGCGACAACACCCCACGAGACTCCAACTATACGGACACTTGCCCCCCATCACGAAAACTATACAAGTCAGACGAACCAGACACGCAGGACACTGCTAAAGAAGCAAGGACGAGCTCATAAGCGATGTACTCCTGTGGACCCCCACATATGGATGTGCAAAAGTAGGACGACCAGCACGAACTTACATACAGCAACTATGTGAGGACACAGGATGTAACCCTGAAGACCTGCCGGAGGCGATGAATGATAGGGAGAAATGGCGAGAGAGGGTCAGGGATATCCGCGCTGGCGGCGCGACATGATGATGATGATGACTTCTTTAGGAAATAATTAGATATTTTTCTGGTAACTATACCCGTTCTGCTGTCGGGTATTTTTTCTTTAGAAATTTTTTCATTAGCATTTATATTTCTGATATATATATATATATATATATACTCTTTCGGAAAAATCAATATTATTATGCAATTTAATAACTTGACCGATCCCTATTCAAATGAACTCAAATTTTAACAACATTAGTAGAATCAACTAAAAATTCTCTTTGACGTTTGCTGTCTTTTTTTAATTTTTCGGTATAAAAAAAAAGGCGTTTTTTGCGTTAAAGTACGCTTGAAAACAGTCGAATACGCCGGTGCATTTATTATTTGTGAGAGAATTAGCAAAAAATGCATCAACTGCGATGCAGATTTGAACACGGCACAAACATTTCCAAGAGGAAACGTTGTCTGTGCAGAGCAAAAGAATCTGGATTAACGACTTGACGTTCAAAATATGTATACACCTCTGAATTTCTCATTCAGATTTTAACAAATAAACTTCCTTCTGCTCAATCTCAGAAATCATCCAAATTAGACGAAGAAAACATGCTGGAAACTGCCGGGGAAATAAGGTCGAACTCATGCGGGACTTTCTATTATGGACTTCTAAACATGGATGCTTGAGTATTGATGGAACTGCAAGATGTAACAGCTCACCGTGTACCCGAAATCCAGTCGAGAAAACCTGTCAGGAGCAATAGACGAGAGAGAGAGAGAGAGAGAGAGAGAGAGAGAGAGAGAGAGAGAGAGAGAGAGATTAGAATGACTTGATGATGATGATGATGATGATTATGTAGTTATTTTGGCATTTACATTTCAAATTATATCAAAGTTTTGAAACATCATATATATATATATATGTGTGTGTGTGTGTGTGTGCGTGTGTGTGTGTGAACGCTTACAGAGTCAGAAAAAATCTACCTAGGTTTCACCTAAACAGATCATCAGGACATCTTTGACTCAAAGAGGGTTGGACCAAACTACATTTTATCGATTAAAAAGGACGCTAAGTAGAATGAAATTAGCAAATAAAAAGACTCTCTCTCTCTCGCTGTCTATCTCTCTCTCTCTCTCTCTCTCACACACACACACACACACACATACATACACACACGCACATATATATATATAACCAAATAAATAAACAAATAAATTGATAAATAAATAAATGAATGAATACACACATGTATACAGGAATAAATACACAAGCATATATATATATGTATATATATATACATATATATAACTAAATAAATAAACAAATTTATATATATATATATATATATATATATATATATACCCACACATCTATATATATATATATATATATACTCAAATCATTAAAAGCTTTACAGTTATTCTATTTTTTTAATATCTCCACACAATAGTATCTTTGATAGTGACTGGCCACCTTGTGTGCCCTCCTTTACTATAAGTACGGAAAAGAAATTAAATAGAAACAAGAACAGGCCACATCTGAGAAGCTTTTATTCTTTTATAAATTGAATTTAGTTGACATTATAGTCCGGTTCTTTCAGCTTTCTTTCATTTTTCCTTTATTAGTTTTGATTTATTTCAGTCCTCTTTTTATGCATATTATTGATTTTATTTCATCTTCTGATTCAACATAAATAAATAAATAAATAGATAAAAATTTAAAAAAAAATGAAAAAATATGAAATAAAAGAAATAACAGTTATAGAATCCGAACTCAAACCTGGACAAGCACACTGTCAACCATATATTAACCAAAGGCAGCCATTTTTTTCTTCTTAAATTATTTTTTCTCAAGTCTTTTTCTTTATTGACGAGAGAATTGCTTTAACGCATAATACCGGCATAATTGCAAGCAAATCATACGAGGCGTCTTCATATGCATACACTTTAGAGCACATCTCGTTTCTTGTCGATTTATTGAATTCTGTCTCGTTGAAGATGGCGAGATCGGAGTGCGTATGCAGGTGTATGTTTAGCACGGAACCGCCTTTAAGTGCAGGACCGGACGAAAAGCTGAAGCAGCTAATTTGCATAAAATTATCGGAGAGGAACCCAAAGACGAGATTTCTTCGTAATACGATGGAAATTAGAATTCGGCGCAGCTGAAAACGTTCTAATATAATCCAGAGGATTAAGAAAACGCGGGAAACTTCATCGAATTTTATTCTTTTAGAATATTTTAAAATTTTTATTCTTTTCACTTTGTGAGAAGAGGCTTGTTAAAAATCATTCTCACAAAAATGAATTTTCCTTTACCAAATTTAAAGAAAGGCTTCTTTTTTTGTTTTACTTGTCATTTGTTTTGATAAGTTTTATTTTATATTTTCAGGAATTTCAGGTCATCTATTTCTGCACATCGGCTGATTTCCTTCAAAGATTTGGCTTTCTCTATTTTGTCACCTTCCTTTCTTTCTTTCTTTCTTTCTTTCTTTCTTTCTTTCTTTCTTTCTTTCTTTCTTTCTTCTAGTTTTCTTCTCTATTTTGTCGCCTTTCTTTTCTTTCTTTCTTTCTTTCTTTCTTTCTTTCTTTCTATTGATTTTCTTTTCTCTTTATTCATTTTTCGTCTTGCTGCTTCTTTTTTCTTTTTTTCTTTCTTTCTTTCTCACTCCTTTTCTTTTCTTTTTCTTTTTTCTTAACTTTCTTTTTTTTAATGTTTTTCTTCCCGTTGTTAGTATTGTTGTTGTTGCTCGTTTCTTATCCTCATCATTTTCGTTTTATCTTAAATTAACTTATTATTATTATTATTATTATTATTATTATTATTATTATTATTATTATTATTATTATGTACGCCTTTAGAGTTTTTCATATCAGTTTTAGCTGATGGTCTTTCACTGGAAATGGAGTGACAGGAAGTCTCTTTAAGTCTCCAGGACTCTTCTAAGTATTCTGGCCGTTCTCAATAATGTAGTAGTTTGAATAGTCTCCACTCGTCCTCTTATTTCCATATCCTCCACTCTTTTTAATAATCTTTTGGTGACTGTACCAAAAGCACCAATCACAATTAGTATAAGTGACACTTTCATATTATTATTATTACAATTATCCTTGAAAATCTTTCACACGAGATCTAACTGATTATTTTCCTCTTGAGTCAAAAAGTGGAAGAGACTCGATGAACTTATGAACCATCCAGACGACAGTATTCTAGCTGATCTTTACAATGCTGTGGTCTGGATGGCTTCAATTCTTCATTTAGTCTCACATTCATTGTGTCTCTTTCCTATGTTCATGGAGACTGTTATAAAGGTTCCTACTACGATTGGTATCACTGTCAGCTTTATTTTGCGCAGTTTTATTTTAGTTTCTTTCACTTTCACTTTCACTTTCATTTTCACTCGGTGATCTGCTGATACAGTAAAATCCACTCTATAAGAAATTATTATTCTTATTACTCCTTGAGAGTTTTTCACACCAGCGTTAGCTGATGGTCTTTCACTGGACTTTGAGTGACAGCAAGTTTCTTCAAGTCTCCGAGACCCTTCCCAGTATTCTGGCTGACCTCAATGATGTTGTAGTTTAGATTGTCCTCTTATTTTCATGCCCTTTTGTCCTTTTATTAATCCTCCAGCGACTGTATCAAGAGCACCAATTACAATTGGTATTAGTTGTCTAAATTTCTGAGACGAAGCTCGATGATTTTTATCATTAAGGGTTTTCGGACTATTATCGTCATCTTTATTGTTATTTTCACAACGTTTCGGCCGATATCTCCTTTGGCCTTCTTCAGGTATTTGTCGAACTCGGGAACCTACACGGAACTTCGAACTACGTCCTTTACTGAATTCACAGGGTCACCAGTTCTGATTCCGTTAGCCATAACAAGGTACAAGTGTTAAGTGTTCCAGTATTATTACTCGCCTGCGATCAGGATTGAACCTGCAACCTCCAGGTGATTGTCTCCTTAGAAGCTTTGGGAACCAATGCCTATAAGCGTTACGCTATATGTCCTGCTGGACAATTGGTATAAACATCACTTTCACGTTCCACAATTTTTCTATTCCCTTGTAAGATCTCTTTTAGTTTTAATTCCTTATTACTTTGTAAGAAGCTGGGATAGCAGAGTCCACAATTTTGCAAGTTCTCTTTTTATTATTATTATTATTATTATTATTATTATTAATAACAATCATAATAATTTTTTATTATCTTTTTACATTAGTATCACATGGCTTTCGCTGAAAATGAGGTGACAGCAAGTCTCTTCAATACTCTACAGTCTTCCAATTGGTAACCTTACTCAAGGGTGACCCGAAGGTTTCCTTGTCAATAGCTATTACACCGAGGTGTAAGGGAAGGCACTACTTTATTCCCAGGATTGCTCCACTTTACCCTTGATTCTCACCTGACACTGCTGAGTGTTAAGCAAAGCGGCATCAAAGACCAGTTTTTGAGTCTTTGGTATAACTCAACCTGGGATTGAACCCCGGTCTGCCATGCTATTGGTGAACACTCTACTCATTAGGCTAATGACTCGGTATTGGAATGTTTTCAATCTTTATTAATATCAAATTTCATACGGCTTTTCTTCCTTGCGATTTTTTCCCATCACAGATGTCTGGAGAACTCTCACTTGAGTTTGAGTGACTGCAAGTCATCTCAGGTCTTAGCACTCTTCGAAGTAATCTGGTCGATCTCAAAAATGCTGTAGTCTGGATAGTCTTCATTTTACTTCTGATTTACGATTCTTCCAGTATTTTTTCAAACTTTTCGGGACTGTTCCAAGGGCGCAAACTCCAACTAGCATCACCGTTACTCTCATGTTCCAGAGCTTTTCATTATCAGTAGTCATAGCATCAGTAGTAAGTAAAAAAAGTAAAGTTGGCGACCATAGTCGAGGGTAACCCGAAGGCTCCCTTTTCGATAGCTACTACACCAATGTGTAGGGGAGGGCGCTACTCCTTCCCTGGATTGCTCTATTTTACCCTTGATCCGTACCTTATAATGCTGAGTGTTAAGGTAAAGCATCAGTAGTAGTATTAATAATTGTTGCAGTAGAATCAACAGCAACAGCAGCAGTAGTATTATACTTGTTAGTACGTGAAACAGCATCAAACTTATTGTTATCTTGTGTACACTTATTATTTTACTCCTTTGTGAGTTTTTTCCCTCTAATTGTTTTTCACTGTAGTTTCAGGTACAGCACGTCTCCTCGAGTCTCCAGGACTCTTCTCAGTATTCTGGCCGATCTTAGCAATACTATAGTCAATATGGTCTCCTCTTGTCTTCTGGTTTCTAAGTCTTTCAGTCCTTTTACTAATCCTTTGAGGATCGTTCCACGTGCACCAGCTACAATTGGTATCACCGTCTCTAGCAAGGTCCAGGTATTTATCTCTGTTTCACCGTTTTTTAATTTTACTCTTCGGTCTACCGGGATGACAAAGTCTACTTCTTGGTGGTTCTCTTTTTTGTTGACTATCACTAGGTCAAGTCGTTTGGCCGAGATTAGATTATCCGTTTGTATCTCAAAATCTTAGAGAAGTTTGTGCGACTCATGCTCTCAGACGGATTCTGGGTTGTGCAAATAATACTTATTCGTATGGTCACATTTCAATTTGCTGCACAATTCCCAGTGGGTCTCTTTCCTCACGCAATTGTTTGTAGTTTTTAAAATTCTTTCTGCACTAATTTGATGCATTCGCTTATATGATTGATCACTTTGTCTTTATCACCACATAATATACACTTGTTATTTGCTAGCGTCAAGTCTATTTTTGCTTTAACGTAGTTTGTCCTTATGGCGTTATTTTGTGCGGCTATTTGAAGAGATTAAGTTTCTCTCTTAGAGTTTCCCCTTTCTTGGCTATGAACAAGTCTTTTCCTGTAAGATTTTACTATTATTATTATTATTATTGTTGTTGTTGTTGTTGTTGTGGTTGTTATTGCTTTCTTCGTTTTATGATTTTTTTTTTTTTTTGCCAGATATTATTTTTATATCTTGATAAATTTGTACTTAATTTTTTAAAATCTTAAAGGTTGTCTTTTTTTTTTAACTTTACAAAATTTATTTTTTGCATCTTAGTCTCTTCTTATTTGATTCATTTTCATTTTTTATTTTTTATCTAAAAAAATTGCCTTTATTTTCAGTGACTCCGACTGGCTTTCTGATTTATCGCACTTTTTCATTTTCCATTTTTATTGTTCAAATTTGATATTTTCCTTTCACACCAAAAATCTCCGT
The DNA here is from genome assembly GCA_963585895.1 of Sepioteuthis lessoniana. Lineage (NCBI taxonomy): Eukaryota > Metazoa > Mollusca > Cephalopoda > Myopsida > Loliginidae > Sepioteuthis > Sepioteuthis lessoniana. The sequence continues at coordinate 63,597,391 of OY757909.1, read as the reverse complement.
CTTAGATCAAACTCCTCCCTTTTCATTCTTATTATCTAATTTCTTATTCTTTATGCGTGCCATCATTGAATTTGTTTGTCTATTTTCTACAGCTTAATATGTTTTACCCGCATTGAGTATGCGACTGCCTTCGCGTCAATCTGGTCGAGTTAAACTGAAAGATGTTAGAAATTTATTTATCATAAATTTGGCGATCTAATAAAGGAGCAGCGTCGCCGTGACTCGGCCTACAAGTCACGCTTTGTTGGCTTGTCAATAACAAAAGATGAATATAACGGCGTTATGACGACACCTCTTTGTTTTCCCTATCTCCTTCCGACAGGCCGTCACTTTTTGACTCTATAGCAAAGGTGAACCAAAGGTCGCGTAATCAGGCTAAAGATTTCTGTAATGTCACTATCTATCTATCTATCTATCTATCTATCTATCTATCAGTTCTCTTTGTAATATAGGTATCTACATGTATGTATAAATCACAATGCGTTTGTCAATACATATAGGTTGGAACTTGTACATATACATACACACACACACACACACATATATATATATATATATATATATATATATATATATATATATATATATATAATCCGAGAAGAAAATCCAAGGTGTAGAAGTATCCAATTTGAGTGCACAATGTCAACGGCTATCGACGTATAATTAAATTGGGATTAAAAATACACCGAAACTCAACGTTCGTAAATGTTAATCTGAATATGTTCGTATCTATCTATCTATCTATCTATCTATCTATTCTGGAGCTTTCTAACATATATCTATGCACATGTATGTATATATCCCAACGTATTAGTTAATATTTACCGATTGGAACTAGTTATATATATATATATATATATATATATATATATGTGTGTGTGTGTGTGTGTATCTTGTATTAGTAACTATAAATCATATTTTGTTCGTATCTATCTATCTATTATGGGGTTAGATATATCTATGTACATGTGCACCCACACACGTACACACAGACACATAGACATATATATATATATATATATATATATGAGGGTCATTAAATAAGTTTACCAGACTTTTTTAGTATGGGCACTTTTATTGATAGTACACACATGAAACTCTAGTCTCCTTCGAAGTAATCTCCTTCGGCTGCAATGCACTTGTTGTACCGTTCCAATAACTTCTGGAAGGCCCCATCGAAGTCCTCTTGTGTGAGCGTGTCAATGACCTTCGTCACTACTTCTTTCATCTCCTCAATTGTCTCATAACGACAGCCTCTCAGCTTAGGGAATAAGCAAAAGTCACAGGGAGCAAGGTCTGGACTATAGGGAGGGTGAACTTGTACATATACATAAACACCGACCAATTTCTAAAGAAAACGTATGATTAATTATATACCCAGGTCACGGCTTATTAATTAATCCTGTTTCTAACTTACAAAATTAATAAGCCGTGACCTGGGAATTGACATTAAGCTAGTTTTTTTTTCTTAATCTATGATTTCATTAAAAAGGATATTATTTGTTTTTTTTTTTTTTTTTTTCGCAACCAATACCTTCAGCACAGACATTCTGAAAGCATATTTATATTTGTAATACCTTTGTGATGAAAACTAAAATTCCCACAAGAAATATCAAAATATTGATATATTGGTTTAGAAGAAAGAATAAAAAGTTTTCTCTAAAAATTGGTCGGGGTGGACACGTTTAGAGGCGTTTGTGTATTTGTGTATCTAATACTTTCTAAAACTATTTTCCCATCTATCAATTCAACCATTTTTTTTTTGTTATCAACCATTTACCATCTGTTTTCTTTGCCTTTCTTTCTTTATTTATTTTCAATATGTTTTTATCGTTTTCTGATCGATGATTTTCTTCTTTTCTCAATACAAATCTAAAATAAGCTAAGAAACAGTGATAATAATCGAGAAATAAAAAATCTATCTATCTATCTATCTATATATATATATATATATATATAGCTAGCTAACTATATATATATATATATATATATATATATATTGTAGTCCTTTGTTTGTGTATATCCTAATATTTTAGTCACTATTTATCTGCCACACAGACGCCTGGGGCTGAAGTATATGCCGACTGCAGTAATATAAGTCTACCCCACCAACGACGAGTGTCCTTAGTATAACATCAAACTGCATCCAATGGTGAATCTCCAGCCCTGGAGCTTTCAGGAATGTCGAGTATCCCTACTTTGCAAATTACTCCCATGTCCTCTCTTACCTAGATCTTAGCAATGCTGTAAATTGGATGTTTTCAACTCTTCCTTGTATGTCCTCCAGTCTGTGTACTAGTCATTTGGTGACTGTACCAAGAGCATCAATTACAATAGGTATTACCGTCACCTTAATGTTCTACTGTTTTTACAATTTTCTAGCAAGGTCCAGGTACTTATCTTTCATTTTGCTTTCTTTCAATTTTGCTCTCTGGTCAGTTGGGACAGTTAAGTCCACACTTCCGCATGTTCTCTTTCTTTTGTTGATTATAACAAGGTCTGGTCGTCTGTCCGTAATTAGGTGATCCGTTTATATCTCAAAACTGCAGAGTAGTTTGTGCATCTCGTTCTGGGTTGTGCATATACCATTTGTTCATATGGTCAAATTTCAATTTCTTCTACAATTCCTAATGGATCAACTTGCCCACCCAGTCATGTTTAGTTTTATACTCTTTCTGTGTTTGTTTATTGCATTCGCGTATTATGTGATTTATTGTTTCGTCTCTATCACCATATAACATACATCTGCTGTTTTTCTTCCTTTCAGTTGTTACTCATGTTGTCAGTATTGTTTCTGGTGACTGTGATTAGTCGTCCTCCGCGCTTTCTTATGTAATCTTCGTCTTGATATAATCCATGTACACGAGGAGATTAAATTTTTTTAATGATTTTGAAAATCTCTATCCCCCTCACATATTTAAGCATATAATTGTGTGAGATCATTGCTATAACAAATAGCAGCTCTGAGAGTGAGTCTCCCTAGATGTTGCCTCTTTGGATCTTTACTGTTACTTGGGTTTTTCTTCCAACTGTTAATTCCTCATTCCACTTTTTCATGGAAGGTCCAAAGATTTATATAATTTTGCTTTCATTTATTTTCATTCTCTGGGGAGCCAGATTGGCGAAATACACCATAATGACAAACTTTTTTTTCCTTGCTAATGGACACTAGGTTAATTCTTCTATTTTGTTGTTAATTAAAACTAAGAGTCATATTATTATTATTATTATTTACTCATTATAGTTTTTCATATCAGCGTTTACTGATGGTCTTTCACTGGAGTTTGAGTAACAGCAAGTCTCCTCAAGTCTCTAGGACTCTTCTCAGTATTCTGGCCTTTCTCAATAATGTTGTAGTTTGGATGGTCTCCACTCGTCCGCCAATTTCCAAGTTCTCCAGTCCCTTTAATGAACCTTTAGTTACTGTACCAAAATCACAATTAGTATAATTGTCACCTTTATTTTCCAAATTCTTTTCATTTCTCTAGCAAGGTCGAGGTACTTATCTTTCTTTTCACCTTTTTCAGTTTTATTCTGTGGTCACCTCAGACAGCTGTAACTGATGGTTTTTCACCGAAGTCTGAGTGACAGCACATCTTCTTGGGTCTCCTGTACACCTCTAAGTATTCTAGATGATTTTAACAGAGCTAAAGTCTGGATGTCTCAATTTTTGCTCATGGCTCCAGTTCATCGATTCTCTTCTCTATTTTCGTAATGTTCCAACAACCCAAACTAAAACTGATATCACTGTCACCTTCATGTTCCACAGGTTTCTTCAATTCTTTGAGAAGTTCTTGGCATTTGTCCAGTTTATTGTAATTATTATTACAACAAAGTCGGCTGTGGCTGTAGAATACTCCACCTGTACCTCTGCAGATGGGCAAGATTCTCTCAATGAGTGTTCTGATATATGACACCTAATCATCTGATGGTGAGGCTCCAGTCCTGGTGCTTTGGGAAATGTAAAGTACCACTTCATTGCTCTTACTCTTTGGTCCACTCTAAATCGAAGTGGTCGTAAATGTTAGGTTTCTATCAACGGGTTTAATGTAAATATATAATCATTTGAAATCATATAACTGTGTGTAAGAAATGAGCTCTGGTTCGTTTAAAACTTGTTACATACAAAATATTCGTTTACTCAATATGTATATATATATATATATATATATATAGGCTCATTGGTCTAGTGGGTAGAGTGTTCGCTAATGGTCCGGGAGACCTGGGTTCAATCCCAGGTCGTGTCACACCAAAGACTTTAAAAATGGTACTTGATACCTCTTGCTTAACACTCAGCAATATAAGGTACATATCAAGGGAAAAGAGGAGCAATTCAGGGAAAGGAGTAGCACCCTCGGTGTAGTAGCTATTGAAAAGGGAGCCTTCTGGTCACCCTCGACTACGGTCGCTGACTTTACAACTTTATATATATATACATATATATATATATATATTGCGAGATGAGAGATAAATAGCTAATCACCTGGTGTTTTGTAGAGTCATGCTACAACGATTTGTTCAAAACAGCACGAAGCATCATCTTTGTGTAATTCCCATACAGCTTTTTCTCTAAGCTTTTTAATAAAATCGAGCAAGAATTCAGTATTGCTGATACATCTTTATCTTGGAAGAATTACAGTCTTATTCTATCAGAAAGATAAGATTTCTTGATGATCATCGATAACCTGTCAATTGCATTCCATGCTTTACCTATGCGTATATTCACATAGCTCTTAACAAAATATCTTCTCTACATGGATACAACTCAATAATAGCGACTAGGCAAATTCAAATTTCTGCATTGGCAGAACGTTTAAAAAGTAAAAATAAAACCAACGTAAAATTGCTGAAAGTTTGAGTGATGAAAGACAAAAATAAAACAAAAATAACGCTGAACGAGAAAATGTGCTTGGAAAAAGTTAAGTGAAAAGAAAGAAATAAAGACTTAAAAGAAGACTCATTGGAATGAAAAGAGTTGGCACAATAATAATAATGTTAATAGAAAGGAAAAAGAAAGTACGAAACTAAACCATTTTTTTTTAGCATCCGGCAATTCAGATAAAATGCAACTGACCAACATTCGACCATGGTGTCACGGATGGCTTTTGTCGTCGACTGCCATTGCGAAATCCACTTCATTTAGCCGGTTAATAAAGATTTCTTTTCACACATGGCAAATCAGAATTGAAAAGAATGGAAACATCCGTCGTAACATCACGCAAACGGATACCACGCTCAAGTTTAATTCAAAGACTCTCATTCAGTAGCACCAGGCTATTATTAGTTTAGTCCCAAAATTAGTATATTCATGCAAAAATAATCTTATAATACTCTAATTGGCCAAAGTGGAACGTCATCCTTGCCCATTATTTTGACCAGAGTGAACTGATTTAGGGGCGTAAGTTGATTATTTCATTTAACTGCGGTGGTTTTTTTTTATATATGCAATAATGGTGCCACCAGAAAGGTCAATTGAATGTTTAATGGTACAAAATGGGACATTTATTTGTCGGGAAAATAAAGTCAAGTTCGAATAAAGATTATATAGTATAGAAAAGCTAATCTGTATTATGCTCTACAACTTGGAATTATTACCGATTTGAGTTCAGAACACCCAATTTGTATTCTGTATAATATAAGGAAAGAAATTTTTCGGGACATGAAATAAAGGTTAACTGATGGATTTATGTTGCAAATGTCTCATGGAATTATATTTTTAAGAATATCAGTTTCGATTGAGTTTGGCTCTAGTGTTCAAGGAAGAAAACATTTTCAAGTATATTTTTCTATTATAATTATAGTTTCTCTTCACACACACACACACACACACACACACATATATATATATATATATATATATATATATATATATATATATATATAATAGAAAAATATGTATATAAAGGAGAAAAACATATATATAAGAGAAAATCAGTCTCGATTGGGTTTGGCTCAAGTGTTCAAGGAAGAAAACATTTTTAAGTATATTTTCCTATTATAATTAGAGTTTCTATTTATACACACACACACACACACACACATATATATATATATATAATAGAAAAATATGTATAAAGGAGAAAAACATATATATAAGAGAAAAACATATATATAAAGAAGAAAAACCAAAAAAACCGAACGTATATACACATACGTAGACATGAAGACCCACGCTGACAAACAAACGCACTAAATGCACTTTTTGTAAAAAAAAAAAAAATTGAAAGGAATGGGAGATGAAGAAGCAACATCTGCCGAGATACGGACAATTTATTCACAGACGCAAATTCTAGAATTAAAAAGAACCACAACACAATCAAAACAGTTTACACCATAAAAACCAAAGAAAATACTAAAGCAAACCATTTACTTCCTGAAGATGACTTAAAACGTCAGAAACACGTGTTGAAGAAGACTAAATAACCGGAGAGTAAATTCTCTTTTAGCCAATTGATTTTCAAGTATATATATATACATATTGTTTAGGCAAATTTGGTTAAAGACCACGAAATATTCCTTTTTTTTTTCGAGCTTATGCTCTTTCTCTTGCTTTCTTATTAGTTTCATCCTATCAGGGTCTATTTGATAGAGAAGGTGCCCTAGATTCTTTCCTGAAGAGCTTTCTATCATATCAATGGATTATCTTCCCATGGACTTTTCAAAGGTTATGACTTATTATTTGAATAAATTCGGCACAAGGCTGCAAAAATGGAGGTGTCATCATGATCCTAATTTGTTCCCTCTACTGACCCAAAATATTCTATAGTAATCCATTCACCACAACGATACAATTATTCAAAAAATCTTTGGCATTACAACCACTAAAACAACTCAGTCATTCTACGAGTGTCTAACCTAATGCCACATTTACGTAAATGCCAGGTTGGTGGGATGAATTTTTATTCATCCCAACTCCCTCGGATTTATGCAAATTATATTTACCAAAATTTCAAAATCTTCTTTGAAAAACAAACGTAAGCAATATATATATATATATATATATATATATATTTGTTTTACAATCATATTTACACTCAAGCATTTTCAAATGAATATTCGTATTTCCACCTACCCAATTTACAGGTAACAAAGAGCTTTGAGGAAAAAAAAAACAACAAAAAAAACAACTGAAACAAATAAAAACAGTATCTCCGCAAATACGGAGAACTCGAGTCTTTGTCATCTAATAAGAATGGTAAGGGATAAGAAAGAAAAATAGACACTTATAAAAATGGGAATGATGAGCTAACATACTCTAGCCAAGTTAAATCGTTTTTTTTTTTCAAGATAAAGTCAAATACTAGCTTCACTCACCTGGGATAGGTTGTTAATGAGGTTTCCAAAGACCTCAAATCCTTTGTCAACCTGAAACCTCGATACAAGATCTCAAGGTTAGTACCTATCACTCGACCCGAACGAACAACTTTAAATCTCCTTTTGCCGAACTTCAAAGAAAATAATCTTTGTCAGAATTTTAATTTTGAGTTGGTGCTTAAATAATGCCTGCAGCATTTGAGACGAGAAAGACTCACCTTCATGGAATTCCTTCAGTCGCGTCGTCCAAGTCATGACTCTCATTATGCTAAGTAAGCAAATAAATATATAATGTTCAACGACGGAACTAATTTGCTACTCAAGGAACTGGCTTCTAGGAGAAAAAAATCCATTCAGTATGCAAATCATGTCGACTTCAAGAAGCTTACTCCACGGTCATATGGTTATACGAATGAGTAGTGAAAGAAGGCATGTGCGATTGACTCGTTCATATCACTGTAGTTGGTGCAAGTTTTAATGGTTAAACGAAATGATCCTGAAATCCTAAGTAAGCATAAGGGTACCCTTGGAAAAAGGGAACAAAAATGACCATGCACTTCGTATTTCTCGAATGTTTTCAATTGTCGAGAAGATTCTGGAAAGTTCTACAGCTCGGCGGTGAATTTAAAAATCACAGAAGTAGAAGACAGTTGTTTTCGGCTAGCAGGGTCAGGATTTTTAGCTGAATTAGAGAAGAGAAAACTAGTAGAGAGGAAGAATACAATTGACATCTCTTCGATGCCCCGGCATTTTCAGCACCCATCTCGATAGCAATAACGTCACCTTACCACAATCGATATTCTCCAATGAAGTTGCTAGACGCGTTGGGAAAAGCCTCTTGCTGACCCAGAGGACGCTTCAAATCACCACCTAGGAGAGCGATGCCTCGTCATTATTGACGCACCTCAACCTGAAAGGCCACGGTCACAATAAGGGAACTTCCTCCTTCGTCATGCCTAGTTCATCAACTGTCATCTCCGACGGTTCCTCTACAAAAATTCAATATAATGCTCGATTCGATAACAGACTGGCTGTCAGAAAGATCAGTTTGCCGCTCAGAGAAAACCTTCAGGGTATGCCAACATTCGCGACATCATTCAACACCATCCAATCATTCGATGCACACTTCTCAAGTTCGGGAAATTTTTTTTGGTGTCTTCTTCCAACAATTCACTGTTTACCTTAAATTATGCTCCTATCCGACCTAGGAAACCTTCGGTACTCCAAGACCGTCTTCAAGGAGGTGAGGGTAAGTGATCATGAGACACTCCAAAGGAGCTTGTTTTCTCTGAAGGAACTGGAACAGGATTCTTTTAGGGTAACTAGAATGGTACACAGGACGGAAGTACTGAAAATCGTTACTGCGCGAAGAGGTAAATGTGAGAGCCACACACCTCAGCCCTTCTTTTTAATGAGAATCTCTTCCTGACAAAACGACAACCGCAAGTACGACCTTTTACAATAGCTTCAACCAATTTTCTCCTGTGGGAGATTGGGACCTAATTAACGTTTTCAGTTCAACTGAAGAGACTGGGAAGAGCACAACACTTCCACAAAACCAACCGCAAACCTTCCCAAATTTCACCATATTTACCAACCCCTACGCTCGGGCAGGATATGACACAATGTCAATTTTTAAGCGGAGTTTAACAGGTTTGAATTCAGAGTTTTCCTTCTCCTAGACTAGTTGCCTCACCAAGGCTGAAGAACCTAGTTTGTCCTACTATTTACCCATAGCTGCAGGGAGAATAATTGGAGTCATACCTTTCCCAAGGGTATTAGTGCTATGTGAAATGCAATCAGTCTCGTCCAGGATTTGAACTTGTGTCGCCGTGTTCATTACCTACGACGATAACAATTACACCACGGGCACCCCCTATATTTACGGCTTATGTTTTGCATATGTTAGAATAAATCGATGTATTCAAACGTACGCATCTATCTCTATATGTCAGAGGAATCCCCGTGGCGTAATGGCTGAACTGCGACATCGTAGTTAGCGAGTTCGAACTCCAGTCGCGCTATTACGTTCACTTACGGATTAATATACTTGGAAAAGATAGGAAACCCCTGATCCATTCCGAGGAATGGGTTAAATAGTTCCGCTCGGCTCAATGGTCTTGTGGGTAGAGTGTTCGCCAATGGTCCGGGAGACTTGGGTTCATTTCCAAGTAGCGTCATGCCAAAGACTCTAAAAATAGTACTTGATACCTCTTTGCTAAACACTCAGCAATATAAGGAGCGTATCGAGGATAAAGTGGAGCAATCCAGGGAAAGGAGTACCGCCCTCCCCAATACCTAGCTATTGAAAAGGAAGCCTTCTGGTCTCTCTCGACTACGGTCGCAAACTTTACTTTTTTTACTTACTGTTCTTCTACAAGGGTGGCTTTGGCATTGAACAACCCACGAAGGTTGATATGCTATTAAATAAAGAAACCAAACAAGAATGCATATATTAGAATTATTCTTACAGTACAGAAAAGGACTAAATCCTTTAGAATAAAACAACTTTAATACTAATTATCATTATGTGAAATGCTATCAGTCTCGTCCAGGATTTGAACTCGTGTCGCCGACGATAACCATAACACCACAGGCACCTCCACATTACCGAATTCACACCTGATGATTTCTTTTCTGATCTCCTCGACCTAGCCACTGCTCTTTACACGCTCACTAACGTCCTCAATATAAGTGGAATGCCAGGATATTGTAGTATTACCAGCTAAAGTAAGACCGCGTAGGATCGCGTTCATCCTTAACTTTCTGAGGAAAGGTTCCAATCAACTAAGAACATACAACATGGATGATATCGGACAATGACGAATTGATCGGAAAAAAGTGAATGGTTTTGATCTTATGTTTGATTCACCTCCACCATGATTCTGGAGGAGGGGTACAGAAAGCGATTCCAGAAGCGAAAATTTTCATCGAATCCATCGCAGACAAAACAGTCTCCAAAAATATGGTCTACACTTTCAAAGACTTTTGTCGAATCTAAAAAAAAAACATCAAGCTATGATAATTGTCAGGGAAGAACATTGGAAAATAAGACGTTTCAAAGAAGCGACGCACATGTTAGGCTACAGTAACTGGTTGAGTCGACTAAGTATAGAGATGAATACGATTTGGAAATCATTTATCAAAAAGGCTCGATAAAAAAATTGCAATATGAGCTATGGTAAAAGAAAGTGACGGAACATTAGGTTTGTAAGTCAAAAAAATTCACTCTGAGGACATGGCACTGTGGTTAAGGTGTTTGGTGGAAAAGTATTTCTGAGCGAAATCATGTGGAGGCTGCAGGTTCAATCCCAACAATTGGTAATACTAACAAAGTAATAATAACTATTAATTAAAACTTGTACCCTCTCATGGTTAATAGAATTGGAACAATCCATCCCTTTGGTTCAAATAACTGCTTCAGTTCGAGATTCTGTGTAGACTCTCGTGTTCAATTTGAAAAAGGCCGAAGGACGTATCAGCCGAGAAGTGTTGTAGGTCAATAGTCAGAATATTCAAAATAATAACAATTATCCGGGTTCATTTCAGAAATTTAGACAAATAATTTGTGTTTGTCCGAGGAACATTTTAAGACTGGAGTTCTGCAAGATTAATCTTCCTTCTCCCTTTTCTTACAGCCAGCCACATCCCTTTCACTACTCGGTGGCACACAACTCATTTGTTGAGAGAAAATGAGAAGTCAAAGGAAGTAAGAACGATTTTTCCACAGCTGGAGTAGGAACCATTGTCATAAATGCAAACGAAACTACAAAAGCCTCCTTTTTACCTTTCGCCATGATAGGCGTAAGGGGATTCTGCATATAGTTAGGAGTTTTCTCAGGGTCCTTCTTTTCCGAGCAATTTGCAAAGAGGCAAACAATCTATTCACAATGCTTACAAGCTGCTTTCTTTCTTCGCAACCGACTAGTAATTCTTTTCAAGTTGGTTGTGCCTTCTTGTCACATTAACAAACAATTTACGCTTTTTCAGATCCAACCAATAAGGAATGGATTTGGTTTTGTTGTCGATCATGATGTCAAACCACTATTCCCCGATGTCTCCAAACTGTTACATGTATGCTGCTAAATTATCATCAATGAGATGGCTAAAAACCTCATGTACTAACAACGTGGGCCTTTTTCAAAGACAAAGACCGTTACTGTTTTCTTTCTCTTGGCTTTGTTTGAGCTTCTCCAAACAGAATATAAGAGCCTTTTCCAATGCAAGTTGAGAAATGGCTTTTGCCCTCTGGACCAACACGTTAATTTTGACCGCTACTTTCGTGAATGTATTACAGACATTTGCAGAGTGACAACTTGTTTTGTTTTCTGGTGTTTTTTCGTTTGCTTTGCCTTTATAGCGGAGGCGCTACTCCTGCCAGTCCATGTTTAGGAATCTCTGCTTATGAGTTCGTCCTTACTTCAGCAGCAGGGTCCTGCTAATCTTGCTCACCGTTCTAATAGGGTTTGTAAGATGGGAGGTAAGTGACCGTACAGCTACTGTTTTAAAGGGTGCTACTTCCAGGATTTGTTCAAAGGAGCACGCAGATTCTTAAGTAGTTTGCATCTAACTTTTTCTCCAAGTTTTAATGCCAGGTGGTAAGATGTAGATATGGTTGCCCCTACATGCAGACACATCATTGAGCTTCACTATGTGTACCTGGGAGAGAAGACCTCATAGTGTCAAAGGGCTGTTGTCATTTGGCTGCGAGATTACGAGCCCATGTATTAGCAGATACTTGTGGAAAAAATGTTAATATTGAACTTATTACTTTATTATATAATTTAAGAAAAGATGAAGAAGTAACTTTATAGATTAGCCTACACTATCTTAATTTGTACGGCATTGATCAGCTGTCTCTCTCTACAAAAGACAAGTGGCGCCAGTGTTAACACCCATTGCAAGCTAATTTTAATCATCTTTGGATTTTTGCCCCCGAGTCATCCAAATATGTAAATTAAAAATCTAAAACTATTGGCTATTAATTAAATGTCTCGTTATACGCAATATATCTCTAGGCAAATTATTTTTTAAGGAATTAAAAAATATTTTTGTTTATTAGAAAATAAAAAAAAAACACGAGGCTTAATCACTGTTTTACAGATTATTTTAAAATTGAAAATTATATCGCAAAACCTGATCAATTTCATGAAAACATTCAAAATAGAGTAAAAATGAAAAAAAAGAAAAACTAAAACGAAGTAAAATGGCCAGCAAATTCACTTTCTTTATCACTTCCCCGATGTGTGATACACTGAATGAAAACGAGGAATTTGACAGTTCAGTACCTTAATTGTAACACTGAGAAACAAGATGTATGATACCTACACAAATAATTTTGTAATAGATTTCGACACATTGGGGTCTTGAGATATGCACATAATCATATATTAGTAGTCTTCTATATTATATCATATTTATGTCATCTGTACATATTATATTGATATTATATTGGTACAATCAATGTAAAGCTTGGACTTCTATAAACCGTATAGGAATCTAATACCTATGATAAAATAAAACAGGAATTTTTTTCTAGCTGTAGCCGTGCCAGTGCTACTGTACGGTTGCATCAATTAGATTCTAATGCAAAACTTGGGGAAAAAAGGTAGATTGGAGCAACAGAAGAATGTTCCAAGCTGTTTTGAACAAATCCCGGAAGGAGTAGTCTACAAAACAGTGTCTGGACGCCAATTTATCTCATATTTTGTAGAGCGTACAAGAAAGATGAGTAAGAGATACTGGGTAAGGCTAGTAAAGTAAGAACAAACTCATCTGTGGCGTTCTCACATGGACAGTAACACATAGACAGACCAGTGATGAGCTACCAGCAATAACTTACATTCATCTGCTCAAGGACGTACTTGGTATGTAATGGTTAACGTCGTAGGAAATGGGCCGAGTTCAAATTTCGACACATTTTTCATTTTTACTGTTCCCAGTCGGCTGCGGCTGTAGAATACACTGACTGCATCTACGCACTGTGGTAAGAACACCCCCGTCAAGAGAATCCTGGATATGACACTAAAAATCTAATGATGAGGTTCCAGTAATGCAGGAACTTTGGGGAATGTGGAGTACCCGTTCATTGCCATCGCTCCCAAGTCCACACTGGCCTGGATCGGTAGCACCTGATAGGGTCCTATCTATGGGTGAAATAGAACAAAACTGTGTACTTCAGATAAACTGAATTGATTGAAATAGAAATGTTTTGATATTTAAACTGCGGACTTATGCAAATCTGAATTGCTTGAAATAGAAGTGTCTTTGTATGCTAAACTGAATTGTTTTAAATATAACTGTTTTTGACATTGAAACTGTACTTACGCTAAACTGAATTGTTTGAGTTAGAACTGTTTTGACATTTAACTATGTACAAACAAAAACTATTCTTATACTAAACTGAATTGTTTGAAATAGAACTGTTTGATTTAACTGAATAGCTTGAAATAGAAATGTTTTTGACAATTAAATTGTATTTATGCTTAACTGAATTGTTCGAAATAGAACTGTTTATTGTATAAAAATGGATTTGGCATTAAACAACCTACAAAGGTTGATATGTCAAAAAACCCAAACAAACTAACAAACAAACTTCTTATAGATTATCTTATTCTTTCAACGAATGAATGTAAATACATACAACTCACTGCAAAACAGACACCAGATGTTGCTTAACTTTCGGCCTTTATTTTTGTCAGACTCCCCTTATTTCGGCATTAGTACCGTTTCATATTAAATATACTGGTCTATGACTGTCCAAGTATTTAATTACGAGAATTAATAGTTTCTTCTAATGATGCATTCTCACATAGCAATGGGCTTGGTATGTATTATGAATCTGTACTTATATATGGTATTTATATGAATCTATTTACATATGGTACTTATATGAATCTATTTATATATGGTATTTATATAATCTATTTATATATGGTATTTATATGAATCTATTTATAATGAAACTTTGGTAGATGGAAAACACTCATCTAACATACTTATAATACATATAACTAGCTTTAAGCTCTGGATATATCTATATAAACCATTGGAATCATTCACAAATAATAAGTCTTTCCTTTGCTTTTACCGTAATTATTAGATACGGTTTTTACAACTATTCTAAAACTACTAGATAAGCAACATTTCTCTCTGTAACGCTTCGTTTACTCCCTAAGTTTTTAATTCCTGTCCTATAAACAGTTTGTTGTGCATATGTAAACTTGTATATGCCCACATCTGTCTATGTATATATACACACGCATATATACGTACGAGAGGCGTTTAAAAAGTCCTAAGCCTCATCCAGAGGGAGTTGGGAAACCAAAAGTGTTTTTCATTATTTTTTAATTCAGTCCGCCTTGATATCAATGTACTTGGTTCCATGATCGTCAAGCATTGCAATTCCATCACGGAAGAAATTGATATACTGCTCTTCCAAAATCTCCGCTACATCACATATGACCCCATCATGGTTTCCAAAATGGCGACCACATCGCACACATCCCACAGCTTCCCGCTTTTTCGACTTGAATGCATCCTTCAGTTATCTTAAATCCTGTTGTTTTGAATCTTGGAGGTTCGAAGTGACGAACCCAGCTTTCATCTTGAGTTACAATCTGTGGTAGAAATTGTTTACGGTTAACCTGGAACCTTTTTCAGCTTGTGGTCTGAAATCAACCTTCCTGGGACCAATCTTGTAGACTGATTGCTCATTTCTACGATCACAGTTAAAAATGTTTGGACCGGACCAAAACTAATGCCCATGGACTTTTCAGTCTGCAGGAAAGTAAGACGTCTGTCATTGAAAACCATGCAGGGAATGGCATCAACTTGTTAATCAGAGGTTTGGGTTTTTAGGCAAACTGAACGATGGTCATGTTCTATGCTGTCCCTGCCCTGCATGAATTCCGGAGTCTACTTCTTCTAAGTTGCGAAGGAAGGTATCTGGACGATGTACACTTGGATTTCAATGGGAGACTTACCTTTGTTTGGCAGATACTTTATGGCTGCCCCGGCCTTTGTTTTGTCCATTTTTAGATTTATCACGCTCCTCTCACCTTTATATAAGCCTCACTTGCACAGAAATTAAGAGAGATATCTAAATAAGACTCACTTCTTGGCATGATGGTTAGAGAGTTCGCTAATGGGCCGGGAGACCTGGGTTCAATCCCAGTTCGAATCATACCAAAGACTCAAAAAATTTTACTTGATGCCTCCTTGCTTAACACAGCATTAGAAGGTATGGGTCAAGGGTAAAGTAGAGCAATTAAGAGAAAAGAATAGCGTCCTCTCCTATACCTTGGTGTAGTAGCTATCGAAAAGGGAGCCTTCGGGTCTAACTCGACTAAGGACTAACAACAAAAAAGTTCTTCATTTTTGGTGAGGCAGACGAGTTTCTGAAAGACCCTAAGTATATGTATTCTTAGGAAACTCCCTCGAAATGATATGAGTGTGAGAGAGATTATGTGTGAATGCGTGAAAATATCTCTAAACAAATATCCATATGAATATGTGTACCCTGATATTTTTGAGAGTGGATTAAGATAGTGTACATAGGCTTAATGGTGCTTAGTGACTGTCAGTTTCTTACCAACGCTATCATCGAACCAAGACTAACAGTCATTATGGCCCCATCATTGTTTCCCTGCGCCATTGAGCCGATATATTCGCTATCCTAACTTAGGTATATATACTCTATCACCGATATTGAGCGCTACGTATACATATGCAGCAAATTGTCTTTTACACAAGAATGCTGCAAGCAATACTGAACAAGTCCTGGAGGCAGCACCCCACAAAGCAGCAGCTGTACTGCTACCTACCACCCATAATGAAAACTATCAAAGTTAGACGAACCAGACATGCAGGACACTGCTGGGGAAGTAGAGAGGAGATCATAAGTGATTTACTCCTGTAGACTTCTTCTCATGGACGAGCAAAGGCAGGACGACCAGCTCAAACTTACATACAGCATCTCTGTGCCAATACGTGATGTAGCCTTGAAGACCTACTGGAAGCAATGAACGATAGGGAGGAGTGGCGAGAGAAGGTCAGGGATATCCGTGCTGATAGCGCGATATCATCATGATGAAATATGTGAGGCAAGGATTTTTTAAATTCTTTTAAAGATTTACCAAACGATAAGATGTTGAAAATAAAACCCAAGGATGTATGACTATAATCCAGAACGCTATCAGGCCTAATCATATTCGTTTTCATTGCATAATATTCAATTAGAAATAGTAAAACCCACGTATCTTTGGCTTTGGAGATGATTAACTATTTTTCTTTAAAAAAAAGCGTATACCTATTTACAGGTAATACTGTAGTTTGCACATCGTTGTCTGCATCTGAGTTTCTGCTGATATAAATCATTGCCGATATGGTAATAGTTTAGAGTTAATGCAAGGAAAAACGATTTGCAAATGCTGAATTGTTTTTAAGTTGAATTCCCAAAATGCGAAGCTGAAAATATAAGTTGACTGACATTTATGGCGAAATAATATATTTAATATTCCATTTTAATAATAATAATAATAATAATAATAATAATAATAATAATAATAACACGAGATAAACAGAATACATGTGATATATCTTTGATATTCTTGTATGTTTCTTCGGATATAAGGGATGAAAATAACTCCCAGAAATATTTTTTCCATTAGTATTTGGTCAACACAAAAGAGTATAGCAAACACACACACACACACACACACACACACACACACACACACACACACATATATATATATATATATATATATATATATATATGATCTTCATCTTCACATCTGAGTATGTGTTTGAATCCAGACATGAACATCAATCAGAATTGAATATTAATTTTACAAGCAAAGATATATATGCGTATATTATTCCCTCTTCTCATTTCTCTCTCTCTCTCTCTCTCTCTCTCTCTTTCTCTTTATATATATATATATATATATATAAGGGCTATTCAATAAAACTGGTGAATTTAGCGTAAAGAGTAGACAATAGGAAGCACTCTTTATAATTTCAACTTTTACAAGTTAATCAGTAGTAAGGCATACTTTCACGTCCCCACACCATTGGGCTGTATTTCTGACTTAGGTTCGTATAGTCAAACAGATATTTAGCCCATTTGTAAATATTTTTTTTACTAAAACTTGCGTTTCTGTTCTAATCACAAATCCTTCTGTAAAGCTCATATGATTTGCACATATCAGTCACAAAAAAATCTGCTGATAGATTTCTATTCAATCTTGAAAGATTTTCTGGCCTTTTTGAAACGGTTCAAAATGAATATTTTTTTGTTTTCAAATCATTTCCAAACAACACAATCATTACATTTGCAGAAGAAAATTCTTTAAAAAAATCATTCTCATAAAAAAATATTCCCCTTTTTTATTGAACAACCCTGGAATAAAAATGGAACTTGATACCACCTTGCTTAACACTCAGCATTATAAGGTACGGTTCAAGGGTAAAGTGGAGCAATCCAGGGAATGGAGTAGCGCCCTCCCCTACACCTTGGTGTAGTAGCTATCGAAAAGGGAGCCTTCGGGTCACCCTCGACTATGGTCGCTAACTTTACTTAACTTATATATAAGTAAGATTTTTTTTTAGTTTTGTGCTAGTAATACCGTTTATTTCGATTATTGTTTGTCATTATCAAGAGCTTAAATTGTTGTAGAAAAAAGGAAAAGAAAAACCCACCTTCATAAAAGAAACATAACCAACTGAAAATCATTCAAACTACAAACACGAGTGAGTTCAAGTCTCATTGAATAACCCATAAACAAGGCCTTGTACCATACATGTTCTATGATGAAAGCATTCAGCTAGTAACATACACGTATGTAAGAACAAAATAAATAAATGAATACTAAAAATGCAAATCTCTTCGTGGACATTCTCATTTATATATATATATATATATATATATATATATATATATATATATATATATATATATATATATATATAAACAGCTTCATCATTGATATTGAGCACTATTTCATAATACTGCAATATTTGGTCCACTATTGACTCATCAAGTGAGCCAATCATAACTATAGAATATTGCAATATATACATATATATGAGGCTATGTTATTAGGCTGATGTAACGTTGGCAGGGTTTCGATCCCAGCTTGTGGCTTCTAGCGTGTCTAGCCAAACTGATGAGTGACAATACCACGAAAAAGTATGTCTGTGGATGACAATATATACATATATATATTCTAATTGTTATGATTGACAGATGAATATAAATGACATATCAGCCCTTCAAGGGAGATTTTATGTGTTCACTTAAAAAGAAATGTGTCATTGCACATTTATACATTCATGTTGCTGTTTCTTAAGAGTTATTTTTTGCACACGGTTACTTGGAATCAAGAATTCCAATCTGTTAAAAATGATTTGCTCACAATAGTATGGTTTCCAATATTCCCATATAATGCTATCAATAATAAGGTTTCAAGAAATTATTTCTATTTAGTAATAGTCATTTGTTTGTATAGTTACATAATGTTGCATAGCCATATACACGAATATGGCCATGTGTGAAATAGGTGAAATGGACATAGAATGTTCATAACGATAGAACATAGGAATCTCAGAATTAGAAAACACGTAAAGACTTCTTGTTCAGGTACGAAACCTTTTTATTAACTTAGAGTTAAAGGTTTCGACGTAAGGAGTAGAGACACAATCTTCTATGCTGTCTTATTCATTTGGCCCCCAACTCGTGCGGCCCCATTAGGGCGAAAGTTCGCCTCGCGTCTGCGAGCTCCAAAATCGATCCTTCCCGTTTGGCGTCTAGTACCCAACTCTTTCTTCAAATTCTCACACAAACCTCCGCGCGCTTCCGGTGTGTGACGTCACCCGCACCCTGTAACACCGTTTCGTCTAGGACTATTATAACATCTGAGTGACACGTCCATCCGCCCGATCGCACCCGTGTTAACACCTGCCTCAATGTTGCACCTAACAAACCCATGTGCTGAGCCGAACGGTTCTCAGCCTAACTAAACTCAAAAGCTTGAACCGAAATCCCTCGGCTATTATATGACAATTATTTAAAGTATCAAATGATCCTTAGTAAAACTTCAAGGAACAATTCTTGATACTAATAATTTACCCTTACACGCTATCTATTATTGCTATCTAATAGTAATAATTTTCAATCACGGCTTTCCCATATAAATATACATAACAATCTTCTTTTATATCTGGCGTATTGAAGTTGAATGTGGTTATCTTTGTAGCGAGTCAAGTATAATCATTTGACAAAGCTGCTTACGTTTTACTTCGAGCTAATACCATAGAGAAAACTATGCCCACATCTTTTCTCTTGTCGTTTGCTATTAAATAGTAGGCAAGTTTGTACCCTCAGAGTGTACTAGGTATGATACTGAATTATATCACATTCAAAAGCTGACAAAGTAATTCTCAAGAAATCCGGTCTAAATCGTCTAGGAGGACAGTATTGTTACCACGGACAGCCCGCAAAAATAAGAACTGATGTTACATAAGGAATACAAGTCTCATATTACTTGTGAAATAAAAATATTTTACATTGAACAAATAGAATCATCACTTACTCACAAAATTTTTACATTTGTGCAAAATACTGGATTTCAGACATTTGCGAAAAAGAGAAAAAATTTTTTTGAAATACTTTATGATGTTGCCCATGAAAATTTCTGTGATTGAAAATATTCCATCATATTCATTTACCATAACTGATACAAGTGATATAATTTAGTATCTTTAAAAAATCTAATTTACAAAACCAAATCATTATTTGCATTCATGGCACCAATTTAAAACTTTATTATGTTATATGCCTATGCAATGTAAAAGGAACGTTTTTTTTATCATAAATAGCCCATTCCTGATTAGTGACCACTTTTATTTAGGAATCGTGAATCTTATAATAACATTTCAGAAAATTGTATAAAACTATTAATGGATTGTCAATAAAATTTATTTTGTGAAATTAGAAATTTTACTTGATGACTTCATTTATTCATTCTCGGGTCCACATTAACTCGGAATGGAAATGACTGTTAGGGTCACATGTATTGGTTAAATAGGAATATTATATCATTTAGTCTTGTTGAAACAATCAAAATGTGTGCAAATAAATGATTGACATTAAATCATATTATTATCATTAAATTGCAATACTTGCAAACTTTTAACTATGTGCACACAAATGACTGATGTTAAATTGAATTATGAGCATTCAATCGCAACTGTGACAATACACCGCCGACCGACTCCCACTATTTCAACCACGCAAACTATCCGATCGTCTACTGGTTTCTCTCATCTCCGGCCAGGGGTATTTCACATTTCTTTTAGGACACATAAAACACAACATGCACAATCGAGAGAATGGAAAAAAGAGAACCAACAAACACGGATTTGGGTTAACTCCAAGCGCAAAAAGGGAGAAATTTGTGACATTTTCCTAGCATTCTGTGAGCTATTGCGAGCGTGTATTCGAGAGAAATACGCCACGGAGCGTAGTGAAAGAAGAAATACGTAGTGAAAGAAGAAGCAACATGAAGACTACCAAGAGGAGGACAAAAAGTCCGCAATTAATAGAAAAAAAATTAATTCTCAGATTAAGAAGCCTCATCTCAAAATGATTCCAATTAAAGACAATTATAAATTCGGTACGGACCCGACTATGGAAGACCAGATAAGGAGAACAAGTAATTGGATTTATAAGACCAAAAAATCCATACTTGATCGCCCTTTGGGGCCCATGGGGCAGTGGATAGAGGCGTTCAGTCTCTACGGTTCCAGGTGAGCATTGTCAGAAGATAGTGGTTTCAAATCCTACCCAAGGCGGTCATAGGTTTACCTTGGTCAAAAACGTGGTGGGATAGACAACAACTATGGAAGGCAGTAATTACTGGGGATACGTTTACAAGACTCAGCATTCCTAGGTCGCAATAAAATCACCTGAAGAAGGCCAGAGGTGAAATTTGGCCGAAACGTAGTGAAAGAAGAAACAACAAAAACTACCAAGAGGAGGATAAAAAGTCCGCAATAAATAGAAAAAAAAATTAATTCTCAAATTATGGCAATGGCTCAGTATATATATATATATATATGGTTGTTTTTTTTCCAATTATATGGATATATATGTGTGTGTATAATTAAAAAAAAATGATTAATTCATATATATATATATATATATATACATATATATGCAATAAAACAGAATCAACAAACCTAATAATCAATGCTTGAAATCACTTAAGTATTAGACTTATATCACAATTGTTTTAAAAAAAACTGAGTTCTGGCTCGTTTAAAAATTTTACCTACAAACAATTTGCTTAGAAATCCTTTATATATATATATATATATATATATATATATATATATATATATATAGTATTTGTCATTAAAAACGTACAAGAGTTGATATCTTTTTGAACCATATAACGAAACCTTACCAAAAATTTTTATCTTAGTAAAATTAACTAACTTACAAAGAAAGCAAGAAAAAAAAGTGAAAAAAGAAAGTAAGAAAAAAGAAAGATACTGAAACAATCACACAGTTGATAAGTCGATTGAAATCCTTCCAAATCCCCTCAGAAAACATGGAAAAGTATGTAGATTAAGTAATACCTCGTGTTAAAAACATAGCGGAGTTTCTCATCTTTTTCATTTGGGTAATTATATCAAAATTACATCAATAGTGCTCTGGGTGTCATGGTTACCGTTGTAGGAAATGGACACGACGACACAAATTCAAATCCTTAATGAAGCTGTTTGCTTATCACATAACGGTAAGAATCAAATTATTTTCCTTCAAGCAATGGGTAGGTAGTAGGGCTGACTGGGTTCTCACATACGTATATATATATATATATATATATATATATTAACTTGATTTGGCATTAAGTAACCCACAAGAGTTGATATGCCATAAAACAACTATACAAACATATACTCTTTAGATTTGGTCAGATATCAAGTCAATCGAAATAAAGAGAAAAATCAGAGCGCACCTGGGATTAATGGCAACGAAAGTGTGCTCTACACTCTCCAAACCTCCAGAAGAGGAGTCTCACCACAAGGTACGGTTTACTACCATATTCAGGACTTTCATTTTGGAGGATGTAGTCTTATGCATTTGTAACAGATACTGTCAGAATATTCTAAGCTTCACCAACCGGACTGAGCACTACAACTATTATTTCACCGTAATGATGCTTTCTGTCTGATGAACATTTCTATCCTGCAAAACTGGATAAGTTCCCATATTAACGAACCAGCGCAGACACACATGTACGAGCGCGCGCGCACACACACACACACACACACATGCACACAAGAAATTAACTATTTTTTAAATGATTTTTTTAAAGTCTGAATGTATTTACCCAACCCTTAGGCGATGGAAACGATACGACACAAGGACAATTTTTAAACGTTGAAAACCTGGTTTGAATTTTGAGTTTTACTTTTCTTAAACTGTTTGTCTTTCAAAGGTTAAAGATCCCAAAATGCCCTATCATTTAGCGAGAGCTGATGGGAGAAGAGAATGATTCATGCTTTTTATTGGGCATTAGCACGAAAATGCAATGTAAATTGCCTCGCCCAAGATATGTACTCAGGTCATCGCTTCCATTACTTACGACAATAAGTATTACGCTAAGCACGCCCCTTATTCTCCAAATATTTGTCGATACTTATATTCTATATTTATATGTACATTAATATATATATATATATATATATATATACGCTCACTGTATCTAAATAAAGACGTGGATGAATATATGTTATGCGTATACATGAATTTACGCACACATGTGACTGATGCTTGTAACAATGTGTGAAATACACCCACTGACACTCCATATATATATATATATATATATATATATATATATATATATATATATATATATATATATATATAACCTAGACTTCATCTCTTTCTTGTTGTGCGTGTAAATAACTTACTCAAGGGAGATAACTATAGCAATTTGTCATGCGTTTCCCGCCGTTTTCTTCATTCCCCTTCTCGCTAAAACGTTTCGTAATGTAGGACGTGTTTTGTTTCTCCTTGCGTGCCTAACCGGAAGTAAATTGACAAAACAAAGCCAAATTCATTTTGTTCTCTCTTGAGAGAGCCGTTACCTATGTTAGAATTAAAAAGCAATCATACTTATTAAGTTTATTGAGCTGACAATTGATTTGTGTGTCGTATATTACACACCCGGCGAATATCAGTAAGCGAAGAAAAAAAAGACATTTCAAAGGCGATCAGACTGAAAAAATATTCATACAATTTCAATGTATCGTTTTTCAATTTTGTAAAAACCCCTTTTAACGAGAAAAACATTTCTATTGAGGAAATATGCGAATTTCTGATGAAAAAGAAACAGTTTTCAAGAAAAATTAGTTCAAAAGAATAATTGGTCTTTGATGAGGATGACAATAGAGGTATTAGCGTTTTACTTTTACTTCCTGTTTCATGCAGTTTTTTTTTTAACGGTTCGCTTTGTCAGTGTCTCCCCTCGTCAATTATCGTTATGAAGTGATAATGATACCAAGAAATCAGCCAATTACGAACATTTAGGATTCAAACTCAAGTCGTGGAATGAACTTTCTACGGCATAAACGCTACGTCACTTGTGTCTCGCACAAATCTACCAAAATAAAATATATATCAAATCTCTTCTATGTTACTTATCTTAGTAGAGGGAATATTTTCAAGAATGAAGTTTTTATTTCTGCTTTGAGTGATATTGAAGAAATCTAAATTACTTTTGGACAGACCTTAGCAACGCAGTTTAAAAATTAATATAATTATTTGAGAATATAAGTAAAGAAAGAAATAATTATTATCAAGGTGAGGGTTTCTCAAAGTGGGTTCAATGAAAAATTTCTTCAGTTTGTCTAGAAAGGAATCTTTTGATAAAATCTTATTAAAAATTGTTCTGTGAAAAAGGGATTTAACATTTTAAATGTCCATCTCGGTATGCTCGATGTTCTACTGTACTGCGTTTGTAGATGGGTGCTTGTAATGAGTTTATGTAACGTCGACTGTATACGCCTCAACGTGGAACTCATTTTGTTAATGAACACTGAAAATATCTCTGGGGTCTTCCTTTATTTATGGTTAAAACTTTTTCCATATGAATACACTATCTTCCTAAAATAATATTTGTGTCATTTAATGTCTCATTAACACAAAAATAGATGGAATTGTTTGAAAAATATATTAATCTTAGTATGTGTACAGTTTGCATAAATGTTTTATTTTCTAATTACTTACTTACGTATCAGTCCTGAATTCCGTAGAGGATAAAACTTGGTTATTGACCTCAAATCCGAGACTGAGTTTTGTCTTTTAGTCTTGAGAATATAACGCCAATCTTCTTCGACAGCTGAACGGCTACTATTGGTCAACACAATAGATGCTGCTATATTCAAACCTATTAGCTTTCCGCGAGAAAAAAAAACATTTTTGTGAATTTTGACACACGAGGGTCTTTTTCTATTTTTAAATTTGATAAAAAACGTGGGTTAGGGATTATACGATTATCACAGGAGTTTTGTTTTTAAAAACGAAAACGACTGACAATATTTAATTTGAAATAAAATTCAGTTATAAGATATAAAACTAATGCAATGCAAGTTATAATATAAAGTTGGCGAATGTAGTCAAGGGTGACC
>OY757909.1:63552368-63567368 GCA_963585895.1 Sepioteuthis lessoniana | reverse complement strand
GTGTGTGTGTGTGTGTGTGTGTGTGTGTGTGTGTGAGTGTGTAGAATCGAGTTTCGTGTAACTATTATCGTTGTAAGAAATGGAACCAGCGGCAGAGTTCAAATCCTGGATGACTCATTTTGTGTTATATTTCACGCTAATGATCTTTGTTGTTTATAAAACTTCATGAAACCTAAGGTCACAGCCAAAATTTCATGGCATTAAATACATAAAATATAATATATATCTATTTATTATATAATAGCTCTATCACAGATATTGAGCACTCCCCAAATTATATCACACTTGGTTCACCACAAATCCACAAAGGGAATTAGTGATAACCAGTACTGTTGCAATATATATATATATATATATATATATATATATATATATATATATATATATATATATACGGTCCCCCCCCACTGGTGTTGGCTACTCTAACGAAGGAATTAATGGTTACCACTCGTGTTATACAAACCTTTTCTAATAAATTGAGCACTTTGGTATCCGTTAAGACCAAATGTAAACAAACGAAAGCTAATACACAATGTGTTATAATCACCAAGTTCCTTTACCTTGATTGCTCCACTTTACCCTTGATCCCTACCTTATAATGCTGAGTGTTAAGCAAGGCTTTATCAAGTATGATTCGACCTGGGATTGAACCCTGGTCTTCCTGACCACTGGCGAAAACTCTACCCATTAAACTACTAAAACGTAAAGTTGGGCGTGTTTCGATCCCATCTTAAAGCGTCCTGCATGTCCAGCTACACTGCAGAGTTGAGATACAACGAAACAGTCTGTCTGTGGATCACACACACACACACACACACATATATATATATATACATATATATATAACTCGAAAGAGAAAGAAGATTTCACTATTAATATATTCAATAAATTTACTCAACTAGCTTGTCTGGCATAAGGTCACAATTCTGAGGGTGTCAGATTCCATATATGTATGAATTGGCTTGTTAGCCATTATTATATTGAAGTGTTTCATGTTATTTATAAGCATAGATTTGTCAACGGATGTTAGACAGAAAAATCAGTCAAATAGCGAGAAAGATACAGATAGATATATAATGAGAAGGAATTGGGAAAAAAAATTGTGTAAACGTGCATATTTTACGCATCCCACTATCTATCTATCTATCTATCTAAGTCTTTTCATATCTACTTCAGTATGTTCATATCTATCTATCTATCTATCTATCTATCTATCTATCAAGAAGGTGGTAGGTAAAGAAATAGTGACACTGTAACACGTGCACCCGCACAAAGGTGAATTTTCCCGGTCAATAGATAAATATCAATATTTCAATATTAAATATTTTAAATTGGGTTCATTTAGGAATGAACGAAGAGGCGAATGAATGAAAAAATTCCTTTCTCTTTACTTACGTTTTCTTTTCTTCTTTTTTTCTTCTGTTTTAATTCCTCTGCACATTTTTGTCCCATTTTTATCTGTTCAAGATCTAATTTTCCCCAGCTAAATTGTTAAAAATTTGAAAATTTTATGAGAGCAAGGAATAAAAAATTATCGCTATAATTATTTTGTAACAACTTCATTGTTTTGTTTTTCTTGATGTTTTAAGCAAGAGGAAAATACGAAGACTGTCGAAATTATGTATCATTTGGGAATTGAATTTATGAAAAGAATAACTTTACAAAAAAATAGACAAAATTTAAAAAAAACGAGAAACGATGTTATCGACGAAATATTTTATTCACTTTTTGACTCAGTTACTATTTTTATTAGGTTACTTTAAAAAATTCGAACAAATGTAAAAATATGAGGAAATGATATTTTTAACAACTAAACAAAACAGTAATCAAATTTTTTAAAAATAATTATTATTATCATTAGAATAATGACGAAAATTATTTTCAAATAGATAAATGGTATTTGCTTATTTCGATAACTAGTCCCAGTTTTGTGTTCAGCCAACAAAAAAATTTTGAACTTCACTAAAATCGCTAATGAAACAAAGGTGTCTTTTATTTAAATTTGTGCCGCCGACATATACATAAGTGAATCAAAAGTTTTGCAATATTTTTGCAGTACGTTCTAGTCTGCAGCGTGTATGTCACAAGACTGAAGCATTTCTAGCAGTAGTAGGTACCCGCTCTGATTGGTAGTATCAAGGCAGTTGGTGCGCAGACACGTTTTGCTTTGCTTCACACCGCGTGAGATTTGAAAGCTGTACAGACAAATGTGCAACGTAGTCTCATTCGGGAACTTATGCTTTACCCGTTCGAACTTTGCCATCACGGCGCAGAGGCAACCAAAAAGAATTTGTTGCACAAAATGTGAAGGCTCAGTTGATTACAGAGCATTAAACAGATGGTTCATGAAATTAAACAGATGGTTCATGAAATTCATGGGAATCTTGATGGTTAGGCAAGATCAGGTAGGTTTCAAGCGTGAATTCCAAGTTCATGCTTCAAGTTATAGAGGCAAATTCAAAGTGAAGCAGACGGAGAGTATCAGGCGAGCTGAGCATCTCACAGTCCATAGTGGTTCGCCACCTTCACGACCTCGGCAAAAGCATCCGGTACCGCCGAATTATGTCTCATGCTACTAAAATATTGCAAAACTTTTCACTCATCCTAGAGGTTCGTTACCTTCACGACCTCGGCAAGAATATCCGATTCTGACGAACTGTGTCTCATGTTACTAAAATATTGCAAAATTTTTGGCTCATCCTAACGGTTCGTCACCTTCATTAACAGGGCAAAAGCATTTGGAGCTGCCAAATTGTGACTCATGTTCACGAAATATTGCAAAACTTTAGACTCACCCGAAACACAACAGCTGTTTGTGTCGTATTTTGATTCTGCATCAATTCCAGCTACGTCTTCGTTGCTAAATTTAATCAGTTTGTTCAATTTCTCTCCCGACTTTTTTTGGAAGATATTCTGATGAGCTGTAATCAGTGGTTCAATCTATTAGTGAGTTTCCAGTAAGAATTCATTTCACTGTGACCCCAGCAAGTAGCATCCGTTCTTTCTTGATTTTCTCAACGCCAGATTCAAGTAAAAAACAAACTATGATATTTATACAGAGAATTCTAGGTTAGGTTAGGTAATTTGGTTTAATGTCATATCAACCCTTGTTGGTTATCTAATGCCAAATTCATTTCACACACACACACACACACACACACACACACACACACACACACACACACACACACACACACACACACGTTCATATATATATATATATATATATATATATATACGTGGTGAATTCAATAATTTTCCAGACTTTTTTTGGACAACCATTTAAAATTGTCGTAGACTCTTGAAATTATCAATATGTTATTGCTATACACCTTACTGACTAATTTTTATGATTTCAGATTGAAATGAACACTAACAGCAGGAATTGGAATACACTCTACTAAAGCCTGATTGTCACAGCTGGTGAATTTCAAAAATGCAAACTGGATGTGAGGACACTTTAGAAGAACGATATGCAATAAAATTCTGCTTTAAACTTGGAAAAATACTACGGAAACGTATGGAATGCTTCAGACTGCTTTTAGAGTATTTTGCATGAATCGTGCATCAGTTTTTGAGTGGCATAAGAGATTCAAGGTAGGCAGGGAGTCTGTGAGGGATGATGAGAAGTGTGGGAGGAGTAAGGAAGTCAGAACACCAGAGTTGATTAGCCAAAGGGCTAGGGTTAGACAATGCACCAGTCCACAACTCCATCCTTGTCACAGACTATTTAACCAAAATGGGAATCAAGACAGTTCCTCAGCCTCCCTATAGTCCAGACCTTGCTCCCTGTGACTTTTGGTTATTCCTCTTAAATCATTTATTTGCACACAGTTAAATAGCTTCAATTATAGCAAAGGATTAAACAGTTCAATTTAATCCATTGATAGGACAATAACAAGTGCTCTCACTTCAGGACAGAGATGATCAAGAAGTAATAGCAATAAATGGGAACTCCACATTTACTAGTTGTCAAGTCGGCTTGGGCTGTCGAATACACCAACTTCATCGCTGTAGAAGGATAAGACAAATGTCCTAGTTATGACACTAAAAAATGTAATGGTGAGGTTCCAGTAATGCTGGAGCTTTGGGGAATGCGGTGTACCTCTTTACTGCCATCACTCCCTGGTCCACTCTGGCCCGGAGTGGTAGCATCAGGTAGAGTCCTATCTATGGGTCAAATAGAACTAAACTGCCTACTTATGCTAAATTTAATTGCCTGAAATATGAATGTTTTGACATTTAAACTACGTATTTATGATAAAATGAAAGGTTTGAAATGGAACTGTTTTTGAGATTGAAATTTTACTTATGCTAAACTGACTTGCTTCAAATAGAACTGTTTTGAGATTTAACTGTGTACAAACAAAAACTATACTTATACTAAACTGAATTGTTTGAATTACAACAGTTTAACTAAACTGAATAGCTTAAAATACTGTGTACATATGCTAAATTGAATTGTTTAAAATAGAACTGTTTATTTGTATAAGAATGGAATTGGCATTGAATAACCCACAAAGGTTGATATCCCATAAAAACTAACCAAACAAACAAACGAACATTTACTAGATCTCTAGAGCAGGATCATCACTACCTGATGTAGCTAAATGTCATAAATGGGACATTCATTGGGGATAAGGCTTATCCCTCTGCAGTGATGTAGTCTGTATATTATGCATCTCCAGCCAACAGAGCACCAAGCAAAAGAGTATAGTGAAGCCGGCAAGAGAATAATAATTATGATTGGTTTGTTTGGTTTGTTTGGTTTTATGGCATATCAACCTTTGTAGGTTATTTAACGCCAAATCCATTTTTATGTAAATAATCTGTTCTATTGAAAACAGTTCAATTTAGCATAAGTACACAGTTCAATTGTCAAAAACATTTCCATTTCAAACTATTCAAGCAGTTATATGTAACAATTCAGTTAAGTGTAAATACAGTTTTAATGTCAAAAAACAGTTCTATTGTGAAATAATTCAGTTAAGTGTAAGTACGGTTTAATTGATTTATTGTCTATTTCATTGAATATTGTCTATTTTCATTTAATAATTCAGTTTAAGTGTAAGTACGGTTTAATTGTCAAAAACGTTTCTATTTCAAGCCATTCAGTTTACTCAATTCATTTTAGCATAAGTATGCTGTTAGTTCAATTTGACCCATAGATAGGGCCCTATCTGGTGCTACCACTCCGGGTCAGAGTGGACCTGGGAGCGATGGCAATGAAGGGGTACTCCGCATTCCCCAAAACTCCAGCACTGCTGGAACCTCACCATCAGATTGCTTAGTGTCATATCCAGGACACTCGTTGGGGGGCTCTTACCCCTCTGCAGAGGTGCAGTCAGCGTATTCTAATGCCCCAGATGACTGGGCAATAATAATTCTGAGTTATATCCTATATTTTTTAATCAACGAGGCTTTTAACTTACCTGTGTATTTAGGTTTGGTTTGGTTAGGTTTTATGGCATATCAACCATTGTAGGTTTTTTAATGCCAAATCCATTTTTATATTTATAAATAGTTCTCTTTCAAACAATTCAGTTTAGCTTAGTACACAGTTTTAAATGTGAAAAATAGTTGTATTAAAAAAAAAATCAGTTTAGCATAAGTTCAGTTTTTTGTTTACACTCAGTTAAATGTCAAAACAGTACTATTTCAAGCAACTTCGGGTAGCAAAAGTACACAGTTTATTTCAATTTTCCCCATAAATAGGACCCTATCAGGTGCTACCACTCCGGGATTGAGTGGACCCGGGAGCGATAGCATAAAAGGATACGCCACATTCCCCAAATCTCCAGCAATACTGGAGGCTTACCATAAGATTGTTTAGTATCATATCCAGGACAGTCGTTGGGGGAGTCTAACCTCCCTGAAGAGATACAGTTGGTATATTCTGCAGCCTTAGTCGACTGGACCAATGTATTTAGAGAAACGTAGTCTACATACGGAATACACGGGCTTTAATCAAAGAGGCGAGATCTCCACAGAAAATGGTAGTTCTCTGAAACTAGCGGACAAGTTCACCTACCTAGGTAGCAGTGTCTCATCAACCGAGAAAGACATCAGCACGCGACTAGCAAAGGCATGGACAGCTATCGTTAGCCTATCGATCATAAAGAAGTCAGACCTGACCGACAAAATAAAACGCAGTTTTTTTCCAAGCAGTGGTCGTGTCGATACTGCTATATGGATTCACCACGTGGACGCTAACTAAACGTATGGAGAAAAAGCTTGACGGCAATTACACAAGAATGCTGCAAGCAATATTGAACAAGTCCTGGAGGCAACACCCCATAAAACAGCAGCTATTCGGCCACCTACCACCCTTCACGAAAACTATCCAAGTTAGACGAACCAGACATACAGGGTACTGCTTGAGAAGTAAGTGATATACTCCAGTGGACTCCTTCATATAGATGAGCAAAGGCAGGACGACCAGCTAGAACCTATATACAACTGATCTATGCTGATACAGGATGTAGCCTTGAAGACGTCCCGGGAGCAATGGACAGTAGAGACGGGTGGCGTGAGAGGGTTAGGAAGATCTGCGCGGGCAGCGTGACATGATGAGGATTAGTCTACATACAGTAATATATTCTTGTTTTGTTCAGGCTTTTGAAAGTTTGTAAAAACATGCGAAATATTTAGGAAACATAATTCAATGAAATAGACAATAAATCAATTGATTTTGCGTTAAAGTGTGACATTAATATGGATTACAAATCGCACAAAATAACTCAAAATGAAAGGATTCAAGAATGAAACTGCCGTGGATGAAAGAATATTTGATGCTTAAAGAAATTCGTGTTTGAATCCTTGCCAGTGTCTGTTGAATTAGTTACATATATTACCTTTAAAAATGCAGTAAACAGATTTAGATTCCAAATATTTCGACAACATAGATAAGGCTAAAGACTAATAGATTTTCGCGGGTACATACTCAAACGTCATCTTTAGTCAAAATAAACATGCACAGAATATCATTTCATTCAGATACGTGGGCGAGAAGATTATTAACTATGTCAGGATTGGTGCCCTATCACTGGGGTTTAAATATGCTGAGAGGTAGTAGAACCCACTCATAAATGGGTGTCCTGATTCCAGTTATAAACATTTGATATTGAGGCCCAAGTTCTATATATATGAAGAGTAGAGAGTAACACTTCATAGCCATTACTCTCAAGTACACACTGATCTAGATAAATACTCGGTAGGGTTTATGAATCAGATAGATCTTTTTAAAACCTATTCGTGTCTTGTCCAGTTGGCTGGGTCTGTAAAATACACCGATTGCATCTTTTCAGAGGGGTAAGACACCCCCAACGAGTGTCCTAGATATGACGCTGAAAAATTTGATGGTGAAGTTCTAGTAAGGCTGGAGCTTTGGGGAATGCAGGTGCCCCATTATTGCCATCGATCCTAGGTCTACTCTGGCCCGAAATGGTAGCATCTGATAGGGTCCTATCTATGGGTCGAATAGAACTAAACTGTATTTATGCTGAACTGAATTACTTGAAAAAGAATTACTTTAACATTTAAACTACTAGCTTACGTTAAACTGAACTGTTTGAAATAGAACTGTTTTTGTATACTAAACTAAATTGTTTGAAATAGAACTGTTTATAAGCACATTGAAAATGTACTTACGGTAAACTGAATTGCTTGAAATAGAACTGTTTATACGTATAAAATAGATTTGGCCTTAAATAACCTACAATTGTTGTTATGCCATAAAACTAAACCAAACCATTATTCGTATCAATACGAATACTTTTTACTATACAAGTGTATATTATCTATTTTAAGAATATTTTATTGACGCTATAATTTTTATTATTAGTGACTTTAATCCATTTGATGACTATAAGTAAGTAAAGTTAGCGACCATAGTCGAGGGTGACCCGAAGGCTCCCTTTTCGATAGCTACTACACCAAGGTGTAGGGGAGGGCGCTACTCCATTCCCAGGATTGCTCCACTTTACCCTTGAACCGTACCTTATAATGCTGAGTGTTAAGCAAGGTGGTATCAAGTTCCATTTTTAAAGTCTTTGGTATGACTCGACCTGGGATTGAACCCAGGTCTCCCGGGCCATTGGCGAACACTCTAACCGCTGGGCCAATGTCTTAAATATAAATAAATGTAAGAAATCATATAATTTTTAGTATTAGAGAGGAATACTTGAAACTATTTAACTATGTGCAAAAACATTAAGAAACATTTATGCAAAAAATGTAAATATTAACGTACAATGAACGCCATTCAATAAATTCAAGGCATGAAATAAACTCAGGTGGGTTGACATGCCATTAATATCAACTAATCTTAATGATAACCACGAGCAGTATGGCAAATTTGAGCTTCGGGAATTATAATGGCCAAATTTATTGTTTTGTCTATTCGAACCTTTTCACATTCGAGCGATATTGCAAAACGATTCTTTTAGCCACCTCCGGGGCTTCAAGTCACCCTTCATTTTGCAATGGGTGTAGAGAGATTTTCTCTCGATTGACTGACAGTGGCAAATGTGATCTCATAGGGGTATGATTTTTCGTGCCGCTCTTTTGTTTTCCTTTTACGTTTGAAATGAAAAATTATTGAATTTCAGGTGTATCATCACTATGTTTTTGCCTTTAGGCTCATATATTTTGAAAAGTGTATCATAATTATGTTGAAGATTTAAATACAAAATGAAAGGAATTTACAAATGATAGGTTTAATGGCGCCATTGTGTATGTGCATGCTCCCTTTTTATTTAAAACTTGGATACGTCATTACCCAATCGGCTATGACTGAAGAATACACCTATGTATGGGTCAGATAGAACTATTTGACATTTAAACTTTTGGTTGATACTAAACTGAGTTGTTTGAGATAGAAATGTTTTACATTTAACTCTGTGTAAGCAACAAACTGTGTACATATGCAAAAGTTAATTGTTTGATTAACTCACTGTAGGTAAACAAAAAACTGTACTTATACGAAACGGAATTGTTTTAAATTGGACTGTTTATACACTTAACTGTGTCTAAACAAATGATTTGTTTAGAAATCATATGTGTAATATATATGTATTAAAAATGTTTAGCATTAAATAACCTACAATGGTTGATACACCATTAAACCAAATCAAACCCAACCACATAATATATATATATATATATATATATATATATATAATGCAATTAGAAGGAAGCTCAAACCTGGTTAAATTGTCATTATAGATTTATTTCGCCGGAGAATATTACTGATATATATATATATATATATATATATATATATATATATATATATATATATATATATATATATATATATATATAATTTGGCATTAAATAATATATATACAAGGATCATTAAATAAGTTTCCAGGGTTTTTTTTTTGTACAGGCATTTAAAATTGTCGTAGACTCTTGAAAATTCAATATGTTATTGCTATAGATCTTTTGAGGTGACGGACCAATCTTTATAAATAAATAAAAGTGCCCATACGAAAAAAGTCCGGAAACTTATTTAATGATCCTTGTATCGTTAAACAAAAAAATCAAATCAAAACCTACCAAATGTTTTGATAGTAGATGTAATCTGTGCCTAGAGGAAAAAATACAAATAATAATATACCCAGACCCTGAAAAATTATCAAATCAGCGATGTGAATTAATAGCTTGACGTAGACATTGGAATGAATTTAAACTATAGATAAATTATCATAGATAATGCTTAAATAAAAAAAAACAACAACATAGGATTAATTTGAGATTTAAGGTAAATAAATAAAAATATAATAAAATAAAAAAGATGTGAAGAAACCATGTGGTGTGTACGTACTCTTCAAGTGAAGGGAAACTGAATTAATAGGCACGAAAATAAAATTCGAAATTATAAATTTTAATTTTACATTTTGAATTTAATTTAATATAAGTATTACTGTATCATGACATAATGTTATTAAAGAAAGTTGTATTTCTCTAAATTAGTATTAAATCTAGAGTTTTAAGTTGAAATGTATTTAGATTTTTAAAAAAGAAAAAAAATTAATTTACTATAATTCCAACCGGCAAAAAAAAAAACCCGTAAGTGGGCTAAATGAGGAGAAAATTCTTTAACCCACTTCTAACCCCTCCCACTCTTCTTTCCTGTGTCTATTCTGAATTATTTTATCTATTAGATCTGAAGAAGTCCTGTTATTATTTTTTTTTTGTGTTTTTACTTTATATCAAAACCCATAACAGGATGGAGATAAATTCATAATCCTAATGTGACCGATTTTGTTTTCTCTTAAAGAAACTATTGCTCTGTAATGTCAGTTACATTGAGCTCTTTATCAGGAAAATTTAAATGTTCACTGTTGAATGGTTTTTTGTCCTGATAGAATTACTCACAACTCTAGTTTAACTGGACCAAATAATACTTATATATATATATATATATATATATATATATATATATATATATATATATATATATATATATGCTTTTTTGTGTAAAGTTTCATTGAACGATCATGGGAGATTTGAAAAAAAAAACTTTCATCATTATTAAAGAACAAATTCTTGACTTGTGATTTAGATTTTGTTCTCTAAGTTACATTTTGTTTCAATCAATGCTTGTACATAAACCATATGTTACAAAACATTTAGAAACCTAAATCAATAAATTCTTTCTTACAAAATGGCAACAATGCTGGAATAACAACATTAACCACAAATTCTTCCAAATAGATCCCACTTTAGGAGAATTAGGACCAGCCTTCAGAAAATCAAGAAAGAAACAAGTCATTACATCTCGATTACGAATTGGCCCCACAAGTTTCACTCGCTGTTTTATACTCAAAAAGGGACAGCCACAACAATGATTAACATGCCAGACACCTTACACCATCAAACATGTGCTAGTGGAATGTGTAGCTCTAGCTATCACAAGAGGGCGGTATTTTAAAACAGATAATATGAGAGATAAGTTTGAGAACGTCCACATGGATGACGTTCCTCTTTCTCGAGAGATACAGGGTTATACCTAAATATATAACACTTTTCACAATTCTGGAAAATTTAGCAATCCAACTTACCAATCAACTAATAACAAATAAATTATTGTTGAATAGCCATACTTGAAACCATTAAATCTCTGCGGGTAAAACTGTAGTGAGAAATAATTACAACTACTTGGCTGTGCAAACAAATTACATCAAATAAATTACCTCATGTTAGATAAAATATTTAAGACCATTTACTCGAGTGCGAGTAAATGACCAATGTTTTTCTTAAGGTATATTCTCAACAATATATATATTTACCAAACCCCTCCGCTCGGGCAGGATATGACACAAGGTCAATTTTTAAGCGGAGTTTAACAGGTTTGAATTCAGAGTTTTCTTTCTCCTAGACTAGTTGCTTCACTGAAGAACCTAGTCTATCCTACTATTTACCCATAGCTGGAGGGAGAATAATTGGATTCATACCTTTCCCAATGGTATTAGTTCTCTACAATATATGCGTTTGCAGATCATGCATATCTAATATATGTGAATTGGATTTGGCATTAAATAACCTATAGTGGTTGATATGCCGTAAAACCCAAACAACAAACAAAAAAAATATCAGAGACTGAAGCTGAATATACCAAGATAATAAATAAAAAAATTTCCTTCAAATAGCATTCTACACAATTATTTTTAGAGAGTTTCGAAGCAGCTCTGAAATTTCTATTTTGAAATCTTGTGAAACTGCGCCACCATATTTATTCTAATCTCAACGTCTTCAAATTTCATCTATGAGATGAATGTTCAGTTTGAGAAACCTGAAAAAGTCGAACAGAAATATTTATGGTGAGTATGGAGGTTTTTTGTTTTGTTTTTTTTGTTTTTTTTCTTTGTACTGTTTTTTTTAAATCAAAATCTGCAGTTCTATCAAAGAGTTATAGAATACGCTTAAGCGATGAAACAATCCAAAATATGGAGTCCTGGTATGGTAATAAATTTCATCTAATAGTAAGGCTACAATTCTGGAAGTCTGGAGAGCATAAAGTACTTCTACTTTGCCATTAGTCACAGGTTCACTCTGAGCCGGATTGGTAGAACCTGTTAGGGTCACATCTATAAGTCATATACAGTAATGTAAATTTAAGGGCGACCCGAAGACTCCCTTTTCATGAGCTGCTACATCGAGGTGTAGGAGAGAGCGCTACTCTATTCCCTGGATTGCTCCACTTTATGGATGATTTTATCATTACCGTACAATGCTGAGTGTTAAGCAAGGCGTGATCAATCACCATTTTTTGAGTCTTTTGTATGACTCGACTTGGGATTGAACCCTGGTCTCCTGGACCATTGGCGAACACTCCACGCATTAGGCTAATTGTTTAAAAATCATTCATTTTTGATAGGACAGAGTGCAAAAAAAAACTTTTAAGAAACAACAATAAAAATGTAAATATGAGCCGACAGTGAATATGATTCCCTAAAACCTTGGCATAAAATAACACTAGATGGTTGACGGTTAAAATCAAAATCAGCTGATCAAGTCAATCTCTAATGCCATCTATTTTTACCCGCATATTGACGCGTATGAATCCGTAATAATATGAGATATATTATTTTTAACATGCATATATTATAGATAAACATTGAATACATACATTGTGTAAAGAAATTGGCTGATGAAAAATAAGTGAAAATTCACATGCGGCATTTATTTGAATGGGGAATAATCTATCTCTTTTCTTGTACTCGGAAAGGGATTCTTCGCCTTTTTGACTCCAGTCTCTCTCTCTCTCTCTCTCTCTCTCTCTCTCTCTCTCTCTCTCTCTCTCTCTCTCTTTGGTATCGTAACATCGACACATACAAACAAAATATCATTATGTATATTTTACCATAGCACCACACACGCACGTGTCCATGGGCATGTGCACATGTGAGTATTGGCGTTTCGGTACCTTTTCACGATAGCCATAGCTACCCACAAGAAAAATTGTGACTGTGGTGGTTGTTGAACAGTAGCCGCTGTGGTGATAGACAAGATAGGAACCTCATCAACATTACTGCTAGCTTATAAAATACTAATCAACATTGCGGAATTATCTTAAATAAAAATCGAAAAGTACGTGAAAACAATTTATATCTTACAATTTTCAAAAGAAAAGAAAAGAATAAGAAAGATAAAACAATAATAAAATAAAACGAAAATAAACGGTTCTAATTACTTCAATGAAGCAGTGAAATTATTTTTATTCATTTATAAAACTTCGAAATTTTGACAATTTACTTGTAGAAAATAGAGGCGAATTAGATAAAACTGAAGAAACAGCGGATACGAATTGGAAACAGAAAAATAGAAAATAATTTTAAAACATTTTTTTTACAGTTTATGATGAAAACCAATTAAAATGGAAAGCGGAACAATGATAGTTATAGATATTTCATTGATTAATTTATAGGTTTATGATCTTTTTTCAATCATATCTATACCTATTTGCATGCATCTATTTATCTATCTATCTATCTATCTATCTATCTCAGTCCATATCTATCTATATCTAACAACTCCTCCACCGGAACAGGATGCCACGCAAGGCCAATTTTTAAGCGGGGTTTAACAGGTTTGCATATAGAGTATCTATCTATCTATCTATCTATCTATCTATCTATCTATCTATCTATCTATCTATTCCCCGGATCAGGATGCCACGCTAGACCAATTTTTAAGCGAGATTTAACAGGATTGCATGTAGAGTATCTATCTATCTATCTATCTATCTATCTATCTATCTATCTATCTATCTATCTATCTATCAGCCCCTCCACCGGAACATGATGCCACGCTAGACCAATTTTTAAGTGAAGTTTAACAGGTTTGCATATAGAGTATCTATCTATCTATCTATCTATCTATCTATCTATTCATCGGAACAGGATACCGCGCAAGGCCAATTTTCAAGGGAGATTTAACAGGTTTGCATATAGAGTATCTATCTATCTATCTATCTATCTATCTAAATCCGTCCATATCTAGCTATATCTATCAACCCCTCCACTGCAACAGGATGCTACGCAAGGCCAATTTTTAAGCGGGGCTAAACAGGTTTGCATGCAGAGTATCTATCTATCTATCAATCTATCTATCTATCTTGTGGGGACCACCGGAATAATTGCTTCCGAAAACTAAGTGTTGAATTTATAAAATCCTAATAAGCAAACTTCAGTTGCCCTGAAACGGCTGAAAATTAACACTAGGAAAAAAAATTCGTATAGCGTTTTTCTCATTCAATTGCATCTATTTCCTTCAAACGTTAAAACCATTTTCTTAATAATACTGATGGAAATAGAAAATAAGCGATCAAAGCATTGACCAACAGATGCCACAAGAATCCCTGGTCACTCAGAATGGCATACAAATTATATCACCCATAAATATATTAATGTGTTAAGCAAAAACACTGACACATAGAAAAGGTATGAATAAGATGTTTTTTAAATTGAAAAAATTGAACGAAATTTAATTAGTAAA
This sequence comes from Sepioteuthis lessoniana, assembly GCA_963585895.1. Classification (NCBI taxonomy): domain Eukaryota; kingdom Metazoa; phylum Mollusca; class Cephalopoda; order Myopsida; family Loliginidae; genus Sepioteuthis; species Sepioteuthis lessoniana. The sequence continues at coordinate 63,552,863 of OY757909.1, read as the reverse complement.
TATGTGAAAAAACATTTTAAAGTCCCAATTTCACCGAGAAGTTAATAAAACTTCTCTCTCTCTCTCTCTCTCTCTCTCACTCTCTCTCTCTCTCTATCTATCTATCTATCAATATATATATATATATATATACCTTTATTCAAAATATTTCACTTAGAAGTGATGGACTCCTACACATGGACACACCAGTTTCAACTGACCAGCAGAAACGTACATTCATCAGCTCCATAGAGACACGGGATGCCGTTACCAAAGGCGATGTCAGATAGGGACGGATGGTGAGAGCCAATGAAATCTGTTTTGTGGGAATGTCATGGTGATAATGATGTAATGACGTGGTTGTTGAAAATCTACACCTAAAAAAACAACTAAAATTTTTGGTCCTGATTTTCTTTTAGTCAAAACCATTGTAAAAAAAATGGATGAAAAGGTGTAGTATAACAATCTAAAAAGACTGCATTATTTTGTTACTTTTAACTAGATTGAACAATCATT
>OY757909.1:63532368-63547368 GCA_963585895.1 Sepioteuthis lessoniana | reverse complement strand
TATGTCTAGCCACACTGATGAGATCTGACAGAACGAAACAGATCTGTATGTGGATGACTATATATATATATATATATATATATATATTTATGAATGAACACACACACGTGTATATATATATATGAATGAACGCACAAACACACATATATATATATATATACCATACGTTAATATGAAAATGAAGAATTATTCATTGAATAATATGCATATATCAAATCATTTTCTTGACTTGAACATTTAATACTCATATAATTTTGGGGTATATTTTTAACTCATCCATAAACTCTTTTTGTAAAACAGACAAACTAAAACATAAATTCACATTGAGAGTGCCTTCTACCCTCTAAAATATTATATTAGTTAATATAAAATTGTATTACATTGCTGATAACTTCTGTGCTATATACTGGCCGCTTTGCCGGAGGTAATATATATTCAACACATCCATTAAATAGGGATATTTAAAATTTAGATAAAATGTTTAGAATGTGTAAAAGTACGTACGCATGATCGCGTGTTTAGATATCTATTAAATCGCCTTGCTGTGTATTCATATTTATATTCATAATTATATACATATGTGTGTGCGTATTTGTGTGTGTGTGTTTTTTTCTTTTCTGCGGATGTGTGTGCTTGTGCATAGAGGCGCGGTAACAAACGAAATGTTAGAGAGGTAATGATTAGAAATAAAAAAAAAAAGAAACATATTTCAATTCTGCAGGTTCAATTGTGATAAAAATTGCAGTGAATTTGTTCGAAAACTCATAAAAAGAATCCGGGATAAAAACCGATTATTAGAAATAAGAAAAAGTATAGCGTCCTAAATTAGAGAACATAACTAAACATACATGTAATTTAAATTAACAATGTAATACTGGTGCATGGTATTAAAAGGATATGTACAAACCATGTCTTCATTCTTTCTACACATCAATAGCCACGCAGCTTCGTTAATTTATCATTGTTTCCAAATGTGATTTTATGCCATTCCTTCTACGCCCTCTCAGTGGGGTTTAGAGTACGGTTTCAGTTTTTTTTATGGTATATCGACATTCGTGGATTATTCAATGCCAAAATCATCCAAGTAGAAAAACAGGAGTTATTCAGTTTGTTGTCAAGAGAATGGAAACCTCCACAGAATGGACTGGTCTAAGGACAATATTCAAAGTGGTCCTCGCTCTAAGTAGCAAGTCACTAAATAGAAGGTAAGTCTGTAGTTCTAAAAGATCTCCGCTTCGTGCCGAGGTTTTTCAGCGGGCTGTCTCGCATCCATGCCGGGCGGTCATTGCCCTATGGCACACTTGAGGTCGAAAGGCCCCCGGCTTCGGCTGGGCCACCTTCGGGTGGATGAGCTGCTTGACTGACACCTTTGTCATCCTTGTATAGCACTAGATCTTGCTGTCCAGTTTAAGCTATAATCAGGCATACGCGCGTGGACCCAGATTTGTGTCCAAGTCCAGCTTGGCTCATCAGACCCACATTGCATTAAGTGGGCCGATGAGCTGCATAGTCCAGCAGGGCTTGAGCCTCGGCTCGTGCCAGACCTTCCCCTCTCCTAAACCCCCACTATAATCGACCTTCGGGTTATTGACCTTGTGTCAAGGCCTGTCTGGTTGGAAGCAGAGACAGATATCTAGAAGGCAAGTCAGCCTGCCTGCCTGCTGATTGTTTTTCCGATTATAGTGGGGTTTAGGAGAGGGGAAGGTCTGGCACGAGCCGAGGCTCAAGCCCTGCTGGACTATGCTGCTCATCGGCCCACTTAATGCAATGAGCCATAATTCAGTTTAGCATAAACACTTAGTATAGTTCTATTTAACCTATTGATAGAACCCTATCAGGTGCTATCACTCCAGGACAGAGTAGACTTCGGAGCAACAACAATAAAGAGGTAATCAACATTCCCATAAACTCCAGCATTATTATTTTCAAATCTGAAACAAAAACGAACACAACATTATTATTATTAGAGTTATTAGCAGTCACATGGGTCCCACGTGTATTAAGACACCTTATATTTGACGCTATATATATATATATATATATATATATATATATATATATATATATATATATGTAATAAAAGGTTTCCCATAATTACACTAACGGAAACAATTGATGAAATTAGACATTGGAAACATATCTTATTTAAAGAATAAAATAGTTTGAGTGTTAAATTTGTGATATTATTATCTTTATTTTATAAAAAACAAATCATATTTTAAAGATATAGACAAAATATGTACACAAATATATGCATTTATATATGTGCACACACACACACACACACGCAAACAAACACACGCCAACGTACAGACGAGTAAGGGCTGAAAAATGACCGAGAGCCATAAAACTTACATGATATTTCACTTTGTTCATCAAGCTATTTCAACATATTTGCCTCTTCATTTCTCATATTTCTTTGAATTTTTTCCGTCAAAAATTCCATTTTTTAAAAAGAAAAAAAAAAGAATACTCAATGTCATGAATTCTTTCAACATTTTCATGCACACACACACACACACACACACACACACACACATATATATATATATATATATATATATGTATATATATATGTATATATACAGATTTTGTCTGTCTGTTTGTCAAAACACAAACACACACACAAGATATGATATAAAAACTAATAGGTATCGAATTCGGTTTTTGTAATGAATCTCATTCTGTTTCTTTCTCTCTCTCTCTCTCTCTCTCTCTCTATATATATATATATATATATATATATATATATATATATATATATATATATATATATATATTAGTCTAGTTGGCTAAGACTGACAAATACGCCGACTGCATCTCTGCAGAGGAGTAAGACCCCCGCCATTAAACGAGAGTCCTAGATATGACCCTAAACTGCCTCTAATGTTGAGGCCCCATTCCCTAAGCTTTGAAGAATGTGGATTACCCTTTAACTCATAATACTTACTAGTATTACTCGTTAGAGTCCCCTTGAATAAGAATACTTAACCATTTAACTATGGGCAAGCAAATGAGCTCTGGCGTGTTTAAAATATTCTCTACTATTCGTTAATAATTCATACATATTCAATACGTATGAATATATATGAACAACTTTTTCATTAAATAATTTATAAGGGTTGATACGCCATAAAACTCAACTAGCCAAGCTCTCTCAGTATCTCTTTTCCTCTCTCTCCCCACTCTCTCTCTCTTTCAATGCGCAAGTACTGAGAGAGATAAACATATCTATAGTGATAGTGATAACCCAGTTGGCCAATCAACTCTGGTGTATTGACTTCCTTACTCCTCCCACACCTCTCATCATCCCTCACAGACTCCCTGCCTTCCTTAAATCACTTATGGAACTCAAAGACTGATGCTCAATTCATGCAAGATGCTTCAAAAGCAGTCTGAGGCATTCCATACATTTCTGCGGCATTCTTCTCTCTCTCACTCCACACACACACACACACACACACACACACACACACACACACACACACACACACACACATATATATATATATATATATATATATATATATATATATATATACCATGAAGTCGCAATCACAGCACGTATTTCCCTGATCCTCATCTCTCCATACGTCCCTGTCATCCATCGCTCCCGACAAGTCTCCCAAACTAAATCGAGTGTCTGCATAGAGTTAATGTAAATATATTGTTGGTGGTTGGTGAACATTTGTCCATACACGTGTTATGGTCCAAAAGAAAACATAGAAACAAGAAACCGTTTTTTAAAATGAAGCAGACTTTATTATTATATTATGGTAACCTATAGAAAATGCTGCAAACGATATAATGAATAACTTAAAATAAATTCTACCCAGGTAGGTTCTTTTATTCTAAAGACCCATAATCTTTAAAAGAATTCTTCCTACTTTAGTGTTCGTTTTATTGACGCTATAATAATTTTGACCAATCCATTTTACATTTTTCTTCAAGGAGACATTTCTTCTATTTTCGAGGAGGGGAAATTTAATAACCCTCTCTTTCAAATGGACATTACATATTCGACCAAGTCTGAATAAGGGATAAACCAAATTTTGTAACAATGAGAAGAATAAAAGTGTTAATTCACCCAAATTTTCAGTTTGGAATAATGCTCTCTAAAAAACAACTTAATACAATTCCATGATATGCAGTTAAATACAGCTGCTCTTTAAGAAAATCAACATACGAAGAAAAAAAGCAAAGAAATGATTAATCAGTATAAGTTTGGCAAAAACAAAAAACAAAACAAACAAACAAACAAACCAGACTGACCTTCAAATATTGGAGTATTGCTTCCAATATTACCTGATATTTCTACCAGCCCAGTTGGCTGGGGTTATTGAATACACTGACTGCAGAGGGATAAGACCACACTCCGCGCTGAACGAGTGTCCTGTTATGACATTAAACCGTCAGATGGCGAGGCTCCAGCTTTGTAGCTTTGGGTATTGAGAACCATCCCTTCATTGCTATTACTCCCAGGTCCACTCTAACCCGAAGTCATAGCCCCTGATAGGCTCCTCTCTATGGGTCAAAGAGAACTATTTAAATTTAAACACTGTACACACAAATGACTGATGTTTGATAGAAATGTTTGTGATACATAGAAATACCTAGAACCATGTTACTGTGCGCAATGAATAAATCGTGTGCCATTGGCCTCATAAGTAGAGTGTTGGCCAGAGGTTCGGGAGACTAGGGTTCATTCCTAGGTCGAGTCATACCGAAGAATCAAAAAATGGTACTTTATACAACCTTGCTTAACACTCAGCATTTCAAGGTCAAATGGAGCAATCCAGGGAATGGAGTAGCTCCTTCAGTTAAACCTCGGTATGGTAGCTATTGGAAAGAGAGCATCTGGGTCGCCCACTTTACATACATATAGTTATCCCAAGACAGATATATATATATGTATATATATATGTATATATATATAAGGAAAACAAAACCCAGTCACATTCGGATTATAGATTTATTTCCATCCTGCTATGGGTATTGATATGAATCCATAACACCAAATTTCTCAGGGCTTCTTCAGATTCAATGGATATAATTAATACAGCCCGAATAGACACAGGAGGGAGGGGATTTAAGAGGGGTGAAGAGTTCCCTCCCCATTTCCCCCACTTCCGGTTAGATATATATATATATATATATAATTATATATTCATATCATAAATGGTTATTAAATCGGAAAAAATATAATAGTGTAAAAGACATATAAATACGTCTGTGTGTTTGAAAGAAATTAAATTACGAATGCATGAAAATTAAGAGTGTATTTTGATAAAGAAATATTTATTAATTATATCTGCTTCAACACCAGCCACTGGCATTAGTGAGATATGCGTAAGAAGCTTTTCTCTCTTCGTTTTGACTACTTTTGCTTTCATATTTTATCAAAACAATATAAACGGAACGTTCATATGATTTTATCCCTAACAGTGATGCTAATGAATTATTGTCTATCATTCTCTCCAGATTTATGTACGTCATGAAGAGTGGCAAACGACATATGACTGACGGAATGAAACTACCAAATCACGATAAATTAGAACGCTCCGAGAAAATGAAACCTACAAATACTTGGATATCTTGGAGGCTGACACCATCAAACAAATGGAAATGAAAGACAAGATTTGAAAAGAACATCTCAGAACTAGAAAACTACTCGAGATAAAACTCTCCGGCAGAAACCTCATCGAAGAAATAAATACTTGGGCTGTGCCACTCGTTAGATATTCGGGACCCTTTCTCAAGTCGACCAGAGATGAACTTAAATAAATAGATCAAAGAACAAGAAAACTAATGACCATGCATAAGGCATTACATTCAAGAGACGACGTTGACAGACTATATGTATCTAGAAAAGAGGGAGAAAGCAGTATCGAAGACAGCGTTGACGTATCGATACAACGGCTTGAAGACTACATAGAAAAACACGAACGAGGACTGATGACAGCCATCAGAAACGATAAGGACAACACGATAGACGATAGAATTACAACAACTAGGAAACAAAAATGGGATATTAAACAACTCTATGGCAGCTTTAAACGACTAATAAACAATATCTCACATCAGAAAACCTGGACCTGGCTAAGAAAAGGAAACCTTAGGAGAGAAACAGAATCTCTCCTAATAGTAGCACATGACAACGCAACAAGGACCAATTATATCAAAGCGAGAATAGATAAGACGCAACAAAACAGTAAATGTTGGCTATGTGATGTCAGAGACGAAACGACCAATCACATAATAAGCGAATGCAGAAAATTAGCATAGAAGGAGTATAAGGCGAGACACGACTGGGTCGGCAAGATGATCCACTAGGAAATGTGCAAGAAATTTAAATTTGACCATACCAACAAATGGTATATGCACAACCCAGCACCTGTCCTAGAAAATGACACGCATAAACACCTATGGGACTTTAACATACAAACGGATCACCTAATCCCGGCCAAAAGACCAGACCTGATTATAATCAACAAAAAAAGGAGAATTTGCCAAATTGTCGATTTTGCTGTCCCAGCGGACCACAGAAAAAATCTGAAGGAATGTGAAAAAAGGATAAGTACCTCGACCTTGCTAGAAAATTGAAAAAGCTGAGGGACATGAAAGCGACGATTGTACCAATTGTGATTGGTGCTTTTGGCACAATAACTAAAGGATTATTAAAAGGCCTGGAGGACATGGAAGTTGGCGGACGGGTAGAGACTATCCAAATGATAGTATTGCTGAGAACGGCCAGAATCCTGAGACGAGTCCTGGAGACTTGAGGAGACTTGCTGTCACTCAAACTCCAGGGAAAAACCATCAGCTAATACTGATGTGAAAACTCTAAAGGAGTAAATAATAATAATAATAATGATGATGATGATAATAAACGGATCTTTTGATCTCGGCCCGACAACCAGACCTTATAATATCAGCAAAGAAAAAGGAACTGGCAAAATTATGGACTTTGCTGTCTCGGCTTACCACCGAGTAAAATTAAAAGAAAGGGAAAAGAAGGATATATACTTTGACATCACTAAGGAACTGAAAAAACTGTAGAACATGAGAGTGGCGATTATACCAATTATAATTGATTCTCTTGGTACAGTCACCAAAGGATTAATAAATGAACTGGAGGACTTTGAAATAAAAGGACGAGTGGAAACCATCCAAACTAATGTATGACTGACATCGGCCAGAATACTGAGAAGAGTCCTGGAGACTTGAGGAAACTTGATGTCACTCAGACTCCAGTGAAATATCATCAGCTTCTGCTGATGTAAAAAACTCTCAAAGAGTTACAATAATATACGTGTGCGTATGTATACATTTATATACATACAAAGCATATGTTTATATATATATATATATATATATATATATATGTGTGTGTGTGTGTGTGTGTGTGTGTGTGTGTGTGTGCTATTATTTTCCCATTTGTTATATTTTTGCCAAATCCAAGAAATCTGATCAACTCCTATTTTATTTTGTTTTTCTTCTCTTTCTCTCTCTTGTTTCACACACACACACACACACACATATATATATAGGAAAGCAGTTATATGTATATATGTATGTGTGAGTGCATGTGCGTGAGTATGTGTATGTGTGTGCGTGTGTGTGTGTGTGTGTGTGTGTGTGTGTGGAAGTATGCATATATGCATGCCGAAGAAAGTACGTAAAAGATTACTACTTGAAATAATCAAAATCTCAAAATAGCAAATACATTACAACTGCAAATAAATATATAATTTATCGAGATATAAACATAGTTTAAAACATATTACACGCTCTTAAAATTGTCTTGATATAAGGATTCCTTCAAAATTCTTCATTATATGCGTTTGCATAAGCAGTAACTCGCATATGCATGAGTTCGTGTGTGTGTGTGTGTGTGTGTGTGTGTGCAGGTGTGCGGTTGCGTATCTGAGTGTATGTATATATATGTAAGTGTGCTTTTTCTACGATCACTGGTTCAATTAAAAAAAAATTGTATTTAGTAAGTTGGCGACGGTAGTCGAGGGCGACCCGAGGGCTCCCTTTTCAATAGCTACTACACCGAGGTGTAGGGGAGGGCGCTACTTCTTTTTTCTGAATTGCTCCACTTTACCCTTGATACGTACCTTATATCGCTGAGTGTTAAGCAAGGAGGTATCAAGTACCATTTTTAAAGTCTTTGGTATGACTTGACCTGGGATTGAACCCATGTCTCCTGAACCATTTGAAAACACTCTACCCGCTAGGCCAATGAGCCGGTTAATATACGCATATTTAAGTAAGTTGGCCGACCGTAGTCGAGGGCGACCCGAAGGCTCCTTTTTCTATAGTTTCCACACCAAGGTGTAGGAGAGGGCGTTAGTCCTTTTCCCCGGATTGTTACATTTAACTTTGATCGGTACTTTATAATGTTGAGTGTTATGCAAGTAGGCATTAAGTACCATTTTTGATCTTTGGTATAACTCGACCCAGGATTGAACCCCGGTCTCTTGGGCTATTGATGAATACTCTACCCACTACATTAATCTATTGTAGGGATCTGAGTATTTGTGTCTCAATCATGTGTATGAATACAGACGAATTCTCATAGGCTTATACACTTCAAAAAGCGTGTAAGTCTGACTAAGGAACTGATATGAGATTAGGCACCTCAAACACACACACACACATATATATATGTGTATGTGTGTGTGTGTGTGTGTGTGTTCCCTGACGGTGAATAAAATTGAAATTCGAATATGTGCTTCAATTAACTCAGGAATAAACATGGTTCTACACACAACTTATTTTCATACAACACACACACACACACACACACACACACACACACACACACACACACACACACACACGTACACACACACACGTACACTCACGCATATATATGTGGGTTCTATATACGTGTAAATGTACATATATGTTAATTATGGGCTACACATATTTTTTGTATATATAAATGTATGTGTGTGTATGTGTCAGAGACAGAGTGATAGATAGGTAGGACGAGAGAGAGACAGAGACAGAGACAGAGATAGAGAGAGGAAGAAAGAGAAAGAGAAAAAGAGAAAGAGAGAGAGAGAGAGGAGTGAGAATGAGAGATTTTGAATATGTATGTTGTTGTTTGTTTTTTTTAAATCTTTTCTCAGGTTCATTTAACCACGATTTAAATACTGAATATTCTCTTCCATTTTTTTAAGGGTTCGAATAAACCCCTATGTTGACACGGAACAAATATACATAAAACAATTATATTCTCCTGTCTGAAATTCGAGGAAAACGAGAATCTCAAAGTAATTTAATCTTTAATGCGACCTTCTTTGAAATGCTTCTTCTTAAAGCCTTTATTCCTACCTCCTAGTGTATAATTTCCCCCATAGCCCCGCCCAATAGACAAAGCGTCTTCGAGGGGGTAAGGGATTGTTAACTGAACACATTCATACAGTTATACAATTGGTAGAACCGGGAGATAATATCTAACTTCGATATGAAAGCGAGTGGTTCATTTATCTTGTGTTGGTGGTCGAACAGGCATGTTTTGAAGAGGTGATATAGGTGCTTGCATGGATTCTAATTTCAAGACAAAACGATTAAGCCTTCTACAGTAGCTTACAATTTTCTTAAAAATGATGACATTTTTCTAGTCAACAAAATTGAGGATAAATCTGCATTGATAAATAAGTTGTTCACCTTTGTACAAATACAAAATTTTGAGAAATACTAACATCAAGAAATTAATAACCGATTGATTGATTAATAAATTGATAATGACATGTCAACCCGCAGAGGGTTATTCTATGCCTACAGATCATAGATTAAATGGAGTGATCGTGATGTAAACAATCAGGAAAAATTGATGAGGAATGAAAGGCAATTGAAATATGGTTGAAGAACATAGAAAGAAAAACTGATTTTAACAGCATGTCAAACTCTCCAGGTTTATTTTATGCCAAAGGTTAGGGAATCGTATTCAGTATACTTTCATATTTACATTTCCTAAGATCTAAACTTGGCACGCAGTCCTATTGAATGCAAATAATTTTAAACTGATCAATTTGACCCAAAGGTGAGATTCTAACGTGTACGACCACTCTGAACAAGTGTGGATCAGTGAGTAATGGGAATACCTTGTATTTCAGTACTGAATCCTCACCATCATATGAAGTTTAGTATCATACCCAGAACACCAATTTTTTGAAGGGGATACTGTCAGCTTATTTTACGTACCACCGACAGGGCTGCCTAAAACAGAGCCTTCTAAAACCTGTATCGTGACACGTTGATGGGCTCCACATATAATTTAAACATACCTGTCCTTTTCTTTCTTTTTTCTTTTTTCTATTTTTAACTAATATTTTCTTTCAATACTTTTGTCATTAGATCATTTCTTTTTATATCCATGTTTAATTGCATATTTGGCTAAAAAATTATTAATATGTCACAGAAATTGGAATTTTTTTTTTTACCACTAATGAAAAACGTTTAAAAAATTCTCACCTAGTACAATTAAATCCAAGAAAATAGGGGCTACACTTTGGAGTACAGTTTAGGATAATCATTTCAGAGACTGACGTGACTGAAGATAGATCGAATGTTGCTAGCGTTATACTTTTAAATTGTAACAATTAGAAAATTAGAAGATCTGATAGTTGATTTTTGTTGTTTGTTTTTTTTTTTTCCAGGCTTTTATTTATTTATTTATTTATTCATTAATTATCACTCGGGAAAAACAAAGAAAAAAGTTATTCATTATCAAAGGAAAACGACAAAACACAAAAAAATGAGTAGTAAGCCGATGTTTAAGTTGTAATCAACAGAGAGAGAGAGGGGGGAGGGGGAGGGGGGTATGAATTTGTTTATTTTCTGTCTTTCGCAATAAAGTGCGTCCTGGGTATCTAACCTTGAAGGTTGGCAAAGTAAAATTTTAAATTCAAAACCAGGAGTGTGGTGCAAAGCAACTTAATTCATTATGAACCTATTTACTACTGACATCACACTATATATATATATATATATATATATATATATATATATACCAGCTGCGTTTAAAACCGACAGAAGCTGTATTTACCGAAACACCTAGTTTTATATTGGTTGAAGCTCTTGTGAAATTAATCTCTTGATATGGTTATATATATATGTATATACATATATATATATATATATATATATATATATATATATATGTATATATATATATATATATATATATATATATATATATATATATTCAAGCAAGTTTTGTTAAAGACGACGGAACACTGTTAATTATTATTTTTTTTCAAGTCTCCTTGTTATTTTTCTTGTATCTAGATAGTTCCATCATATTTAACTAAACTTGCTTAAATAACAACTTGCTGCCTAAATATATACTCTTCAATATATATATATATATATATATATATATATATATATATATATATAGAGAGAGAGAGAGAGAGACAGAGAGAGAGACAGAGACAGACAGACAGACAGACAAAGAAGAAGAAGAAGAAGAAGAAGAAGAAGAAGAAGAAGAAGAAGAAGAAGAAGAAGAAGAAGTGCAAAAAGCAATAAATAAAATCAGAATACTCAAAGCCCAGTGTTTACAGTAATAGTATTAGTCATCACTTTTTTCTTATATATATATATATATATATATATATATATATATATATATATATATATATATAATGCGATACCACTATGTGCCATGATCAGGGAGGGGAGAATATAGCAGTCACCATGCACTCTTATTTACAAATCTAACAAAGTATTTTTTTGATATTATATAGATTTACCAACCCAACCCATAAAATTTGACAGGAGGTCAAAGTTTAAGGGGTGTTTAACAGGTTTGAATTTAGAGTTCTCCTTCTCAAAAAATGGTTTCCATACGAAGGTTAAAGATTTCAATTTGGTCTCGTAAGAAGGAGAATAATTGGATTCATATCTTTCCCAAGTGTATGAGGGCTTAGTGAAAATGCTTAAGGATGCGAAATCGATTCGTCATATTCCGTTCCTACGACGGTAACCATTACACTATGAACGAACACACACACACACACACACACACACACACACACGTATATATATATATATATATATATATATATATATATATATGAGAGGTAACTTAAAATTTCATAAGCTGACCAAGATATTCTTATGGAAACTGATCAACTGATTTTTATTCTTAAACGTGTCCACCCTTGCGGTGCACATATTTCCTCCGTCTGTTGATAAAAAAATGACATCAATTGAAGATACTATGTTTTCAGCTAACCAAATTTTCAGCTAACTCTCATGTATATACGAGGATCCTTAAATAAGTTTCCGGACTTTTTTCGTATGGGCACTTTTATTGATAGTACACACATGAAACTCTAGTCCACTTCGAAGTAATCTCCTCCGGCTGTAATGCACTTGTTGTACCGTTACAAAAACTTCTGGAAAGCACCATGGAAGTCCTCTTGTGTGAGTGTGTCAATGACCTTCGTCACTGCCTCTTTTATCTCCTCAATTGTCTCATAACGACAGCCTCTGAGCTTAGGGAATAAGCAAAAGTCACAGGGAGCAAGGTCTGGACTATAGGGAGGGTTAGGGACTGTCTTGATGCCCATCTTGGTCAAATAGTCTGTGACAAGAATGGAATTGTGGACGGGTGCATTGTCCTGGTAGAAATGCCACTGACCCGATTTGGAGAGTGCTGGCCTCTTCCGACGGAATCTCTTCCTGAACTCCCTTAAAACCTCAACTTAGTAACCCTAACCCTAACCCTTTGGCCAATCAACTCTGGTATATTGACTTCCTTACTCATCCTACACCTCTCCTCATCCCTCATAGACTCCTTGCCTTCCTTGAATCTCTTATGCCACTCAAAAACTGATGCTCGATTCATGCAAGATGCTCCAAAATCAGTCTGAAGCATTCCATACGTTTCTGTGGTATTTTTTCCTAGTTTAAAGTAGAATTTTATTGCATATCGTTCTTTTAAAGTGTCCTGACGTCCAGATTGCATTTTTGAAATTCACCAGCTGTGACAATAAGGCTTTAGTAGGGTGTATTCCAATTCCTGCTGTAGCAGTTCATTCGAACCTGAAATCATGAAATTGGTCAGTCATCTCATTAGATGTATAGCAATAACATATTGAATTTTCAAGAGTCTACGATAATTTTAAATGCCTATACAAAAAAGTCCGGAAACTTATTGAAGGTTCCACGTATATGCACTCAAAATCGTCAGAATGAGTAATAATTCTGTTCATTTGAGTGTCTCCTGAACGTCAAACTGTTCACAGTTAATTTCCCTTTAACTGAGGGTATTATCTTTTCTAAAACTGAACATTTAAAACAATTTGTTGCATACTGACCTTTGACAGAGCCGTCAATCGAGGATCTACTTAACAGGATATTCCAGCTGTGTAAACAGGGAGACAGCGATGCGTGGGTGTAAACAACCCTCGTGGGTTAACAACCAGATACAGGTCAAGTAGGTTGACAACAGGAAAGCGTGGGCGTTGGGAAATTATGTATACGCAGATTAACCACGGGCAATAATGGTCAATCGTGATCAGCTATTTGGGGCCACAACCAAATCAGAGCGGAAGCCACGTTGAGCTCCACCATAGTAAGGGGGAAAGTAGCCCCAGCGTACCCCGGCCGAGATGCAGAAGTACTAAGTTGGGCCCTGAATATGAGACAACGTGGCTAAGAACATATGGGTCAGTAAAGCAGTCCTCCGCCAGTGTGTGTACGCGTCCTCCATTTCCTTGTCTCTCCCTCTCACACTTACGCCAGCTTCGGACCTTCCCAACCATAAAGATGAGAGACCTTTATTTTTGTAAAGAAGTGTCATGCCTCTTCGTCATGCTTCATCATTTCTTCATTATGCCTCTTCATTCATAATATGGCAACACAACAAATTCTCGTCCTCCTAAACAACTTGTATATCTTATAATTATTTTTCATTGTGACATGTTTTGTAGCACCAGTAAAAGTTTCCGTCTAAATCTATTCAGTCGTCCAGTCATTGTGTAACAAATTATTTTTTTGCAGAGATCAATTTTGATTTGCTTAGAAATTCCTGATGCTGTGGCGAGGGAATCGTTACGGCTTGCTTTTGAATCGGTCCTTCCTCAATAAACCTTGCGTTAAGCAATCTATGTTTTTTTTTCTTTTTATCTTTTTTTTGCCTTTTGTGAAATAATTTTTATTGCGTCTTACAAATTTAGAAGTGTGGAAATTACTTTCTTGAACCGGCCTAGTTCTTTGCAAACTTCACATAAATTGAGACATGATCATTTGTAGTCGAAGGGCTTCTGTAACTTTTACGTGTTCCGGTATGTCTTGCTGCTGATATGATATTGATATCATATAACACAGAGATAATACTAAGACCATATAACACAGAGATAACATAGAGACCATATAACACAGTAATAACATTGAGATCATATACAACAGAGATAATATAGAGGCCATATAACACAGAGATAACATTGAGAACATATAGCACAGATGAAAATGAGACCATAAAAAGTAGATATTAAAATGAGACCATATAACATAGAGATAAAATAGGTTAGTTGATTTGTTTATGCCATATCAATTTTTGTAGGTTATTTAATGCCGAATCCATTTTAATACGAATAATCAATTCTATTTTAAACAATTCAGTTTAGAATGAGCATAGTTTAATTGACAAAAAAATTCTATTTCAATCAATTCAGTTTAGTCAAACAGTTCTAATTCAAACAATTCAGTTTAGCGTAAGTACAGTTTCATTGTCAAAAATAATTCTCGTAAGTACAGTTTCACTGCCAAAAACAGTTCTATATCAAACAATTCAGTTTAGCATATGCACGCAGTTCAAATATAAAAACTCTTCTATTTCAAGTAATTTTGTTTACGCAGATTAGTACTATTTAACCCATACATAGGGCCCTATCAGGTGCTACCACTCCAGGCCAGAGTATACCTGGGAGCAATAGCAATGAAGGGGTACTCCGCATTCCCCAAAGCTCC